>QUSF01000007.1:33924887-34298516 GCA_003676055.1 Chloebia gouldiae
AAAAAAACCCACTAGATTTGTGGAAACTTAATAGTCTGGTGCCCAATGTGATAGTCTTATGGGGAAAACGGTGATTTCATGATGTGTCTATGAAAGGCATAATTTTCAGTGTGAGCTCTAGTTAAATGAATATCAAATAGAATCTTGATTGAAATAGCAGTCAGTAAATATGCAGAAAGTATTTAGATAGGAGAATAATTAAAAGATTAAAAAATATATATTGCATTTCAAAAATGCTGTTGAATAAAGACCATTTAGAAATAATTGCCATAGTGCTGAATGTATACAGTATCTTTTTACCCAACATAAAGGAAGAAATCCCTGGCAGTACAATTAATACTGTGCAAGCTGTTGATTTAAAAGGTCTGCAAGGGATACTGATCTACCTCTCCCTCTGCTGCAATAGCAATTTTGAAACTAGCCAAAGCAGTGTTCCTTTTAAAACTTGATATTACTATGCTACTGTTGTGTGTTGGTCTGGGAGGCATTTAAACAGAAAAAGAGTGAGCTGGCAAACACTCACAAATTCTCAATCTTGAGCCAGGCTTTGACTAATAGATCTAAATTAGAAGTGAACAAACCAACAAACACCACCACCACAATCCCCCCACATATACATAAACCTCCAAATGAACAACTTCCCTTAATACATATTTAAATACTTCAGTCAAAATTATCTGGACTTTAGGCATTTCAGGATCAAGTGGCTGTCCCGAAAACCTTGATTCTTTGACTGGATTTATGATATCTCCACTTGGTTCAGCTGGATGAGCTTTTAGACTCAGCTGGCCTCATGCAGACAAAAAGCTGTAGAGGGGGAAAAAAACCCCAAGAACATCACCATTTCACTACCTACGACTGGAAGTAATTGTTTTTCAGAAACAGTACCTTGGTCTTGATGCATACCTTCCTTAACAGATAAAATATTCTTTCGTTATAGCCCCAGATCCCAGCACTTCTTTAATATTATGGTAAACAAGGCTCCTTTGGTCCATACCATGAACTAACCATGCTAAGTACTGACCCACACAAGTATGATATAAGATACCTCCCATCCAAATCCTCATATATGAATGGACTTAATAGGAATTTCATTTGAACATGGATTTGAAATTCTGTTCTCAAATTTTCTGAAACTCCGGCTGTTTTGACTGTACTCTGTTTAACTTCATGACTCCCACCTCTGCTTTTCACTTCTGTTTTTATAGAGACATAAAAATTTGGGGTTGGAAGCAACCTTTAAAGATCTACTGCAAGTCCCTTGCTGTGGATAATGACACAGTTCACTAGGTCAGGTTGCTAAAAACCCCATTCAACCCTGAACACTTATAGTGGTCTGACAGCCACAACTTCTCACTCTCATCATAAATTTCCTGCTTATGTTCAAATTAATCATGCCTCTTCCAGTTTAAAACCATTATCCCTTGTCTTGTCACTGCAGACCTTCGTAACAAAAGTTTCTCTCCACCTTTCTTTTAAGACTTTTTTGTATGTTGGAAGGCCTCAATAAGGTTTCCTCTACAGGCTGGACATCCCCAGAAATCTCAGCCTTTCTTCACAAGAGATGTGTTCCCTCCTTCTGACCATTTTTGTGCCCTTCCACTGGACCTGCTCCAAGATGCTACTGTCTTGCTTGTACTGGTGAGTTGAGTGTGGTGGAGTGGAGTCTCATGAGAGTGCGGTGGAGGGGAGAGGAAAAATCACCTCCCTTGATCTGCTGCTGGCCACAACAGTTTTGATGCAGCCCAGACTGTGACTGCCTTTCTAAGATCAAAGTTCACATTTCCAGCTTACATTGAGGACTTTCTACTGGGCCTTGCTGCATTAATGAGGCTCATATTGACCCACTTCTACAAGCTGACAAGGTCCATCTGGATGGCAGCCCTTCCCTGAAGACTACCATATGTCTATAGCAGCAGACAGGCACTGATTATCTCTGTTTCTGGTGTAAAAGTCCAAAGGTGGAGGATATTCACAGTGCTTCCATAAGCACACACAGGTTTTGGTTTTTTTTAATTTGGATTATCTACTGCTTGATTGACAGTGTGAAATCCATCTTCTATCCAAGAAAAAGTTATTTATTTCCTTCAAAAAGAAAACAGGTTTCTCTTATGTGAGTAGACCATCAAGTCTTTCAAAGAGATAGAATTTCCCAGTACTGTGTAGGAAATCTGCATGACTGGGAAATAAGCATCAGATCAGTCTGCTTTTTAATATGGCCTGGGATGAAAAGAGTATTTTCAATTGAAACTGTAATTTATTAGTATAATATTATTTTTTTCAGGGTAAGTCAGTTCAGATCCCAGTATAAATTTCAGTATTCCTAGGAAAGATACAACTTTCATGAAGTGACAAGGCAAAAAAATCACTCGTTATCTCCCCTATGTATTAGCTAATCCACAGTTTTGAGAAGCTCTTTCTGAAGACTTACCTCCTAGAAACTTTAATCTCTATCAGCAGTTCTTCTAATACATATTCCCAGTTGTGAGTACATCCCCGCTTCTTGTTTAGTAATTTATTCTACCCTGGGATTTGTGTGAGGCATTATGAAACAAAATAAAGAACTAGAATAAAATACATAGGAATGTCCACAGGCCAAACATCTCAAGGAAATGGGCTGGCAAATAACTTTCAGTAGTACCAGCGACCAGCTGGATGTACAGTGCTCTTAAAGTACTTTGAAGTTCTGAGACTTCAGAGTTAAGTAAATCCAGAGGACAATCATAGGACTATTTATATGATCAAAATAAAATTAATTAGTAATGTTAACACTGAAAACAAGTTTTAAAAATTTAAAAAAATTTTAAAAGAGAGAGGAGAGAAATATATACATGGGGATCAATATAAGAAGTAGAAGAATTGCTATTTGACCTCTTTCTCTCTTTCTGGTAAAAAGATTATACAATCATTATGTTTCAGGAACTTAATGAATATTTATAAAAAGTATTCTTATGACAGGCACTGCTTTAGGGGATATCACATCTACTCTTACCTGAACATTTTACAAGAGAATATCAGGAAAAAAGTACGTTACCATCTATTCTAAGAAGAATTATACATAAAAAGAGTAAGCTGCCTCTCATATTCTGAAATTCTGAAGAGATAAGCCATTTTTTGGAGTACATAATAATTTTTTCTTTAGGACTACATTTTTGAAAGTCTTGTAATTCTATAGTCTAACAATCAGGACAAAACAATTACATTTTAATATAATAAAAAAAAAACAAAACAAAAAAAACCACAAAAACCTTCAAAACACCACAGATCTCAGCTTCCTAAATATGGTACTACAAAAATTTAAAAGAGACATATTAATTTAAAGGTTAGGAGAACCACAGAACAACAATATACATATAGCAGGTGTACTAAATATGTGTCTTTTTGAGAGGTCATGGTGTTTATTTTGGTTTTAGATTGAGTTTTGTCATCAAGGTTCATTTCTAGCTTGAGATGACTGTGAAAGACATCTGCTTTTTCTCTAAAGGAAACTAAGGAAACTTTATAGGAATTAACTAATAGAATGATATGGCTTGAAGAGGGATTTAATATGAAGTAGTTATTAAATTTCAATTTATATTGGAACATCTGAGCTCACAACTCATTGCACAGAGCCTGAATCACAATCTAGGACGTTCCCAGATTTCTTCTAAGATCTCATGTAATATTTTCACTGATGCACCTACCTGAATTCAGGAACTTTATGTGGGTAGATTAAAAAAAAAATTGAGCTATTCTGATTCAGGACTGACTGATCTTAAAATATTCTGACATATGTAATGAAATTTCTTGTCACAAAATGCATTCATTGGGGAAAAAGATGGTATCAGATATTAAGAAACCCACAATTTAATAATTTCATCTACTTTTTCTTCTCAGAACACAAATGCAAAGTTATATATGTTTCTAAAGACATTGTCACATACAGTACTGTCTGAAACAAGCACAAGTTATTAAAGAAAAATTTGAACAGCATTTGTTGTCATTATTTTTTGGTGTATTGCTCTTAGGACACTCTGAAAGCATATTTACAAACTTTTAATCAGTCTTTAGTTGTCCTAATACTTTTTAAAAATAAATGTTGAATACCTCTCTTTGATCTGCATATAAGGAATTATAGAAATGAAATATACATCACTCTACTTGTAGTACACAAGGTCCCAGGCTCTTGCAAAAGTACTGCACAGAGCAATTCATAAACCTCACGTAATGCAATAAACATAAAGTACTTGGTGTCATATGCACCAACAAAAATCACACTGCAGTAGATGAAATGCTTTAATTAATGATTGATATGAAGGACATAAACATCCTTCTTGCTCATGCTGACAAGGTTTTTCAGCAGTACAGTGTTCTCTCGTAAAATGAAGGAGAAATCTGATTATCCTACCCAAAAAAGAACATAATGAGGTACACTCTATTTCCCGACAAGTAATCTTGTCTAACGTCTTTGTCAGTGATACGGACAGTGGGACTCCATGCACCCTCAAGTTTGTCCAAGACACCAAACTGTGTGATGTGGTGGACATACTGAAGGCAAAGGATTCTAGGGGAACCTCACCAAGCAAGTCCATGTAAACCTCATGAAGTTCAATAGGGCAAAGCATACGGTCCTGCGCCTGGATCAGGGAAATCCTTAAAACAAGTATCAGCTGGGTGAAAAGGGGATTCGAGGCAGTCCTGAGGATAAGGACTTGGGTGTGTTTATTGATGAGAAATTTATGAGCTAACAATATGAGAAAGCCAGACATAATGTGGGATGCATCAGAAGCAGCATGGCCAGCAGGACAAGGAAGGTGATACTGCCCCTCTGCTCTCCTGAGACCCCACCTGGAACGCTGCATCCAGCTCTGGAGTCCCCAGCATACATTGGACATGGACCTGTTGGAGCAAGTCTAGAGGAGGCCATGAAGGTGATCAGAGGGCTGGAAAAGTTCTCCTATGAAGACAGGCTGAGAGAGTTTGGGCTGTTCATCCTGGAGAAGGCTCTGGGCTGACCTTAGAGCAGCCTTCCAGCTCCTAAGGGGGTTTACAAGAGGGTTGGAGAGGGATTTTTTACAAGAAGCCTGTAGTGATAGAACAAAGAGGAATGGCCTTACACTCAACATGGGTAGGCTAGGATGAGATATTAGGAAGAAATTCTTAACTGTGAAGGTGGGGAGGCACTGGAACAGGTTGCTCGGGGAAGATGGATGCTCCACCCCTCTAATTGTGAAAGGCTAGGTTGAATGGAATGTCTAAGAAACCCAGTCTAATGGAAGGTGTCCCTGCCCACAGCAGGGATGTTAGACCCAGATGATCTTTAAGTCCTCTTCCATCCCAAAACATTCTGTGATTCTATTCTATAGTGAATCAGATAAATACTTAAGAAAAAATAAATTAAACTAAGAGGCGAAAAGAAAAAGATTAAGAATACAATTTAACATGTCTATAAGCAAGCATCAGCTAAGTAAATACAGGCTTAGAAAAATTACAGAAGCTGGAGGTCAATAAGGGCAGATACAACAGGGGCCTTATGAAGTTGAAATTTAGAGAAAAAGAAGCTATGCTGGAACAAAATTTCAAAGGTCAAAGAAACAAAATTTCAAAGGACCTTTATTTTCAATGGTCAAATTATGATCAGTTAGGAAATTACCTTTGGTGTGAAATTCCTGAACACAAGTTATGGATTTCTCTTTATTGCACTGCTAAAATAAGTCCTTAACAAGTTTTAGCTTACACTCCTACTAGTCTTATTCAAATTATTTCTGGTAGTTTCAACATTAATTTTCATCTGAAAAAAAAAAACCAAAACAAAACACATTTGAACTTTGTAATTGCTTCAAATTTAGTTAATTTTTATTTCACTTTTCAATGATTGGCAGCAGCTTTCCTGAGACGATATTTGTTCACCTGTAACCTTTTCTGCTTCTGAAATATTTTACTTGTATATTTTTCTTGATCTACTCAGTGTTACCTCTGGATTTAGATTTGTTATTTCATACTGCGTTATTTGATTTCTTGTCTGTTACGATTTATTTCAATGGAGTTGTGACTGGTATAAGTGAAATTTTGACTTCCCCTGGAATTAATTGTCCTTCAATTCATAGATTGTAGTTTAGAACTGAAAAATAAAAGGGTATATTTACAAAGCATCTGCTACTTGCATGGTATAGCACTTGTGTTCAAAAGAAAGACTGTTTGAACTTTTATGTGTGATCATACAATAAATTTTCCCTTCAGCTGTCTTTTGAGATCTCGAGCCTTTTTTTCTAAGGCTGCATTGCATAAAAACTGAAAAGGCAAGCTAGTCTGTATTTTTAATTGAAAATAAAAGTTTTGGGTTGTCACTTATAATTGCTGCAATCACATGTGCTCATAGATGAGAAATATAAGCAAAATAAAAAAAAACAAATTCAGTTTTAAAAGTTACTAAAGAAAATAATTGATTGAAAAATATATTTAAAACGTGGTGTTATTTTTTCACTGTGCCCCATTCACTAAATAATGTTTAAAGAGGATATATTTTCACATAAAATGTTTAAATATAATACAATCTTTAAATCTATGGAACCTGTACTCCATATATTACTTGTGGGGTGAGCTCAACTTTTAAACAGCTAAGTATTTTTCAAAGATATTTTCAAGTTGGTAAAGAATAAAAAAATCACTCACTAGAATAAATAATTTGCTGGATTAATCTTTTCTATTTAATAATTATTTTGGCTACTGCTGTATGTTCACTTGTTTGCTTTTAATGCGGGAAATAAAGACAGTCATTGCAGGGTATTTTAATATTCTCAGTGTTTAGCAAAGTCCCAGAAATGCTCATCTGTGTGATCAAGTGAGGACAGTGCTGTGGATTTCCGCCTCCATTGCCTCACTTCCATGCAGCAATACCTGAAATGTTTTGTAACAAACTGTGCAGTAGAACGGGTGGAGTGAGGGGTAACTGTCAAGAGGAAGCCGTGCAGATGTGGTCCAGAGCATCCAGGATCTCAGTGTTTTGCTTTCCTGTTGATTTCCAGTCGCATACAAGGCTGTGTTTTAATTCTGGGTATGCAGACAGCTGTTACCTTCTGGGAAGAAGTAGTGTCAAAGCAGGAATGAAGACTTCAGAATATCGTGCCAGTAAGGAAAATACAGGACCTGGATGAGAAAGTAAGGGGTCAACTGCACACAAAGTGACTTCTCAGTATAACTGAAAGGGTGTAAAGGCTTGGAAGTTCAGCAAGGGTAATGACATCTTCTAGGGAAAGAGCTCCAGTGATCCTTCTGCCCAAGTCACCAACCTTTACTAAGAGCCTAGGATTATCCTGAGAAGTAAACTAGTGAAAAAATCGCTCTCACTCTTCTATCATGATTTTAATTGCAGTGTGTCACTCAACAATATTTTATCTATCAAAATAAAGTCGATTTCTCAAAAGTCTGAGTGGCCCTAACCACCAGAAGAACAGACTGACACATTAGAAGAAGAATATTGATTTCCAAAGATTAGTTAAATTTCTTATGGGTATACATATTGCTCCTTGCTTTGTATTGTATATGAGTAGAACCATTATATCAGCCTCAGAGAGCTGGTGAGTATGGAGCTTAAATAGATAGTTTAGGTATAAAAAATTTCCTCAGCAATCTAGATACATCTTCACCAATGATTTATATATGTGCTGAAGGTTTGCTCAAATGCTTCACTCAATTAAAAAAATGCTTATAATTGAAAAATCTCCATTTTATATTAACAAAAGTTGTTTATATTCAGTCTTGACTACTCACTTAGGGATAGGAATGTGAAAGCAACATATATTTATTAAAATATTTATAAAATGAGCTAGTAGCTTTCTTAGAGGAAGTTCCCTATTTATTTTATTTGGAAATGGTAACAAGTAGGCTTGAAGGAACACTTAACCTTTAAAATAAGGAAATTAAAATTCTTTACCACACGCTGCTAAATGCTAAAGCTGAAGTTTCCTTTGCTAATTCACATAATAATAATGCCACGCAGAATATTTGTCATAAAATCGAAAGTTATTTTTTTAGAAAACACATCCACCCACCCTGAAGACACACCTTAAATGATCTCTATTCACTCTACTAATGAAAAAGAAACAAATATTCTATTGTGAAAAGATGAATGACATTTCAGGCACAATTCCCTTTGCAAAGGAGAACTATTTAAGTAATTTGTCATGCATTTTTGCATGCTTGTTTGTCTCGTCAGAGTACATGTGAACAGACTTCTTAATGAGACACATTTGTTTTATTTAGGTAATGTTTGTGTAGCTCTTTGAGCACCTAAAGGGCTATGTAAGTGCTCAGTATTATTCAGCCCCATCCTCAGTCATGACCTCTTCTATTTTTTGATTCCTGATATAACCTATTATCAGGAAAGTTGCAAAAAGATAATTTTAAAATTATGTCTCATGCAAGACTGTGACTTAGGTCTACTGAATTGTAACCATAGAATATGGAAGCAGAATATCAGACTAAATGGCATAATGAAAGAGAAGAAGACTTTCTGAGGAGCTTTCCAGTTATGCTTAAAAAATCCAGAGTACACATACAGGTCACAAGTTCAGATTCAGTCCAGGTCACTAATGGCTGAAAATCACTACCACCTGAAAGTTATTTAGCCACCCATATGAAAATATGTTAGTGTTCTAAGGTCATAGAGAAGAGAAATCTGTATATTTAACATTGTCATCATATTAGGTAGCATGTGCCTATTGGAAATGGCCCTGAGGATTTTTAATTCAGAGCACTCCTGTTCCAAAGCAACATAAATTATGTTCTGCATTAGAACCTTCTAGATAAAATTAGTACAGAGTCCTGGAAGTTAAAAAAAAGACAATGAGAAATGCATTATAATATGTGAGGGGAAAATTAAATTAAAATTCTACATGTCACAAAACACATCAATTTATCATGATGAAAATTATTTTGCTTATTGTATAGAGAGATTTAGGAAGTTCTTGTGCTAAATCTTTTTAAAGAAATGAGCTTGAGAAAATATTTCCAAGCATAGAAGAGACATTAAAACAAACTGAAAGCCTAAGAACCAACAAATCAGCAGTATTACAGCTAGTGAAGATTTTTAAATGAGCCTTATTAAACCATGGAAATTTCAATTAGGTATATATTTTACTAGCTAAATTATGTGTAATTAACTAATTAAGTACTACTAAAATTTGTCTCATGGTTAGAAAAAGGAAATGTTTGGAGATTTGTGTGGGGACTTGTACTCCTTAATGCATTTGCATCTAATACAGTGACTAGAGAGAACAGTGAAATGACAAGGTTTGTTGATATTTACAGATATAGAAAAATTAAATCTGACTCAAAAGAGCTGCATGGCAATTTCACAAAAATCAAAGACTAGTTGATGGAACGAATCTAGTGAGGCAGTGTTACAGGCTGACCAGAGAAACTGTGTCTGCCTCATCAGTTGGAGATGTTCAAGGTTAGATGGGGTTTGAGCAGCAAATTCACCATCTCCCACAATGAATGAAGAGCCAGCAAATGAAACAGATTATTAGTTTAAAGAAAAAATAGATATATTTTTTCATTTAACGTATAATTGAATTGTAGCACTTACTGTTTAGAATGTTGTGTATGTTAACAGCTGAGATGGGTTAAAAAATAAATTTGATTATTTCATGAGAAAAAAGTGTATCAAAATCTATTAAAAAAAAAATACAATTTCTAATCAGGAATTCTGTACCACAGTCTAAAAGAATCTTAGTCATTACCCAAGAAATAGTGTTAGTGTTGAGCTATCCTCCTAAAAAGAATTCATAGGCTTGATTTCAGGTGGAAGAATGTAATTTATATTTCTCAATAATGAGGCAGTAGTTTAAAACATAACATAATGGGAGAAAGGAGATTGCTTTACTCTAGAATGAGGAAAAAAGTTTTGGGTGGTTGAGGTTTTTTAGCTTAACTGAAGTAAATACCTTTCGGATAGTGATTTATGTAAAAACCTCACAGATTTACTTTAAAATAAATTTGCTATCATTCTTGAGACCTGTTGATGAAAGATAAGCTTAAAGGAACTGATAATTTGCTACAGGATGCTAAAATGCAAATGCAAATCAAATATAACTGAGGTAAGAACAAGGTGCAGAGAGGAATCCTAAGGCATTCCACAACATAGGCAGAAGACTATAAGATTCCATTTCCAGAAGTGCACCCTATGCACCATTACTTGACTTCTTGACGTCCATATTTATTCCACAGCTCAATCATGTAAGCAGATTTCTCAGTCAGAAAAATACTTAATTAATTTTAAAATAGTCTCATTTTTATTATTGAAAATGGGATGCTCAAACTTATTTATTCCCAATTTTTATTATGCAATAATCTAAACTTGCTTCTCTTTCTTCCATGAGCGATTTGTCAACATCATCCCTCAAATTGCACTACTGTCTCTGCCTCAGTGGTTTTAAAAACTGTCACTTTCATCTGTTGCCATTTTACACGGTCAGTCCTCAATGGGAGATTATTTTATACTCCATTACCTTTGAGTATAGCAAGGACTGAAGCATCCATAGCTGTTACAAAAACTTACTCAAAGTCACAAATTTTCCTATCATTTAAGAGAATCAAATGCATTTTAGTTCTTTCTGTCCCTCTGCTGGTTTATATATATGACTTCAGACTCTCACCATCCACAATGACATTGCAGTTAAAATGAAGTTGGTTTTGGTTCTGCAGTTACTTCAGCTAACAGAATCACCTAAAAAATTCATCCCAAAGTTATTTAAAAGAAAGATTATCTTATTTAAATTATTTAAAGCTACCAGGATTTGAGCTCCTAGCCTGGGTAATTTAACAAATCATAAAATGTCCTGTTCTTTGGTGACATGCTGCACAATGAAGCCCCATTTTTCACAGAGATACTCTTTTGAATTCAAACTAAAAAAATTAGGCACTAGGAAGAAAAAGGGGCATTTTACAAGGTCCACTTCCTGATAGGATTTTATGAAACCATTTGTACTTTTAAGCCTGAAAAATTGTAGTAAGCTAGAATCCAAATAGACTTGAAGATTGGGGCTAGGATATCTAAATGCTGCTTCACCATAACACTTGGCCTTTGAGCTCATTTGTATTAATAACAGACAGAAAAGCAGCCAGAAAAAGATCACTATTACTTTCTATTTCCAGACAGGACTTTTGCACTGGGTTCATTCATCTCTTGTCCTTTTCAAGCTACAAACAAAAGTCTCAGTTTATTTCAGCTAAAATAGAAAAAAGCTTTGGAGACATTATCAGCAAAAGTATCTGTGTGTATTGGATTTGCATGGCTAGGTTTTGGTAGCAGAAGAGACTGTGGGGTGGCCTCTGTGAGAAGTTCCTATAAACTTCCTCCATGTCTGACAGCCAATGCCAGCTAGATCCAGGACAGATCCAGCTAGACCTGCCACTAGCCAAGGCTGAGCCCATCAGAGGGGGTAGTTACATCTCTATGATAATGTATTTAATAAAGAAAAAATATTATTGCACAGATGTAATTCTACTGAGAATAGAGGAGGGAGCATATGTGAGAGGAACAACTCCTCAGACACCAAGTTCAGTGGACAAGGAGGTGGCAGAGGTGCTCCAGGTGCCAGAAATGAGATTCCCTTGCAGCTCATGGCAAAGATCCTGATGTAGCAGCTGTGGCCTTGCATGGAGGACCCAAAGATGCAGAGATTCACCTGCAGCCCATAGAGCAGACCCAGACAACAGCAGAGGGATGCTTGAGAGGAGGCTGTGACCCCAGGGGACAGAGTCCTGGCAGGGACTTGTAACCTGCAGAGAGAGGAGCCCACACTGGAGCGGGTTTGCTGGTAGGATTTGTCATCCTGTGGAAATCCCACGTTGCCTGTCCATGATGGACTGCACCTTCTGGAAAAGGAAACACATTGGAGCAGTTCACAAAGAACTGCTGCCTGTGGGAAGGACTGACACTGGAGAAGTTCATGGAGGGCTGTCTTCTCTGGGACAAATTCAACACTAGGGACAGGGAAGGACTCCTCTCCCTCAGCAGTGGCAGAAACAACCTGTGAATTTTCAAGATTTATTTCTCATTATCCTTCCCGGATTTTGATTGGTAATAAATTCAGTTAATTTCCCCAAGTAAAGTCTGTTTTGCCTGTGACAGGAAGTGATGAGTGATCTCTCCCTGTTCTTAACTTATGAACCTTTTGTTATATTTTCTCCCCTTTGTGTATTTGTGGAGGGCAGTGATAAAGCAGCTTTGGTGGGTGCAGGGCATCAAGCCAGGGTCAACCCACACACTATGCAAGCCAGTTTTCCCTATCACCCACCAGCCTTCAGAAAAATGATGCATCTGGAGAACACAAGTGTCAGTTTCCTACCTGCTGAAATATACATATATATTTCTACATAACTCAAATGCTATCTTTACAGTGTTGAGAAAGAAAGCAAAGATGACAGAACCAAATATATTTCTAAACCAAATATTTTTTTTTGCATTATTTTATTCTGAAGGCTGCTGGAGTAGAACCAAAACTAGATTAAAACTAATAATTAAAAACTTATCATCCTCTATTCCCTGAAGCTGTATGAATGGCTGTCTCTATGCCTTCATTCCCAAGACCACCCCATCAGTCATGTAAGAAAACTTGATGGCCAGCAGTGCATATCATCATCATATGTTCAATGCTATTTTCTTTTTTTTTTAATTTAAAATACGCCCAAATCAACAAAATAATACAATTTCTTTTTCATTAATCCTGACCATGTTTTCCCATCATATTCACAGAGCACATTTCACAGTTTCTGTTCAATAGATGCAGCTTGACTGACTACAACTACATCAGCATTGTATGATACATCCAGTACATTAAGCATAAAGAAAAATTATGGCTGTGTTTAGTCAGTGCTTAGGTAGAACACTACAACCCACTACTCGCCTGTATGCCATCAAAGCAGGATCACTTGGGAGAGCTGAAAGTCTTTCCAGCCCTCTCTGAAGGTATCCAAACCTTCTAGTGCTTTACTAATGGAATACTCTGCCTCTGGGTAGGCTTGGGGGTTCTGCATGCTCCAGAATTTTCCCTCCTTAGCATCATAAGAAAGACAACTGAGGATAACCAAAAGTTACAGTACTGATACACTCAATAGACTCAAAAGAATCTTGGAAGTACAGCATACACTCTACAAGTACAGCAAGTCCTTTTTGTTTACTAATATCAAATAAGGTCTTGGTTAGAAATGTTAAACTTATATTGAGTGGATTTTCTGAAATAGAAAAAATATAAACCCTCCAAATATTGCACATTTGTACTTTTGTACATACAAATATTGTATATTAAAACAGTGAAAATTTCGTATTCCAGAAATGACAATTTTAGAGACTCAAGCAGTTGTGAGAAGTTAACACAGCTGATGCAATATTTCTTGTGAGGTTTGCTGAAGTGGAAGATTAAGTGGATTTTCCTTTTGATATTATGTTTTTACAAACTATGTGCTTTTTTACCTTCTGCATACTGCTTTTAGATATGTGACACTGAAACACTTAGGAGCTAATACACTAACAGGATTTTACTTGCAAATCACAGTACACACAGAGGACTTGACTTATATATCAACCTGGCAGATGTCTTTCCATTTGCTATTTAATGAACCCAGCAGCTTCATTTGTATTTTTTCATCCTAGTTTTATTACGTGGAGCTTTCAGAGGCCATGAAGAACACTGCTTGCAAGAAAAATTGGATGGGGCATTTTAAAGCCACATACAGTTATTCTCAAAAGAACAGCTCTTAAGACACTACTCAGAACTTCCATGTTTATGAATCAAGTCTTTCCAAAGCACCATGCGGAAAGAAAAAAGCTAAAAGTTTATTTGTTTCACTCAACACTGCTCATTGTGCTTCTTATAAGGACAATTTATAGCATAAAATTATGTTGCACTCCATTGGAATGTTCTATTACTCGTTTTTTAAATTTTCTTAATATATTTTTTGCATAACTGTGGTACAGTCAGTACCACAATTTATTTGCTCAGGATTTGATGCAGAATTTATTTTTAATCTATTAGAATGCATATATAAAAAAATCTTGTTAGTATAAGAAGTCACAAAAAGAAGAGCAGGACCTAGTCTCAGCTTCAAATAATGCTACCTTTGTACTCTATTTTTGCAATATTAACTAAGCAGCTAATACTAATTACACTAAATAGCATGGATGCTTCTTGGTGAAAGGATTCTTGACTGAAAAAGGAGGCCTATTACCAACATGCCCTAATTTTTACTACAATGAATGTTTTAAGTACATCAGTTTTCCCCTGCCAAATTCCAACCTATCACTTAGGGAGGCTCCCATGCAGCCTAGGTCTTTTCCCTTCCCTTCTCAGACAATTCTGCACTGTATTCAACCCCAGCAGGAACAAAACATCAATTTTGTAATTTTAGTTCTTTTAATGTATCATTCACTCACATGATGCTCTCATCATTGATTTGGGTACTGGGGTGGGATGACCCATTAAAAAACATAACTTACTTTTTAGCCCTTCCTGGTCTAATTTTCTCTCATGTTTGGCATGGGCTACACACAGTCTATCTTATCCCATTCATATGGTGAAAACAGAGGCAGCACAGGAGGGTAGGTATGTATTGCCTTTTGTCTGCTCCTCCATGCCTCTGTCTCTTCCACTTTTTGGGCTTCATTTTCCACTGCTCTGAAACATGTTGTTGACAGGCTACTGGCTTCAGCGGCGTCCCTGCCTCAGTGTGGGTCATCTGTAGCTGCAGTCCTTCAGGGTTTGTGTCACAGCAGGGGACACCCATGGCCACCCAGTTCCTCAGCAATCTCCGTGCCTTAACATGTGTCCTCCAAAGGCTGAAGTCCCTTAGGAGTGCTCCTTCCCTGACCAGGGACATCCACAGCCAGTCCCCAACCCACAAGGCATCCCTAAGCCAATACAAGTCACCTCTTTGCAGGACAGTATCTCCACCCTTGCCCTTAGCTGTCTCCCTCTTAGCATCTTTTCTACCATATCTTCCTATAACTGTATCCTTCTGCATGTCTCCACAACTTCCAGAGCCTCCCCATTCCCTCGGGCTGCAATTCTTCCTTTAAAATGCACCACAGTGCTCCCTGTCAGGCTGCAGCCTCAACAGGTCAGCAGCAGTCAGGCTGCTCAGCTCAGTGTCAGACCAGGTCGAAATAAGCACTGGGCACTTCATGGCCTCCTCCACAAAGGTCACCAGCTCCTTGCTCCAAAAGCCTCACCATTTTATACTCCATACAGTCACAGCGGCTCTGGATATGGCTCTGGATGCTAGCCACATTATAGTTAAATGCAATAGCACACATCAAGGCTGTCCAAAATTTCCTAAATCTTTATACTAGCTTATTTTTCATCCTCTAAAATGGAGATACTGGTGTTTTCAAATCTTCCAGATGTCTTTTGGAGCTCACTATTCAGCTAGCTGTCATACATTCAGATGGCAATCATATATTAAACTAGGACACAGCTCTGACTTTTCCTTCTGCAGGTAGTTTTAACTGTCAATCAATCAAAGCTAATCACATTAATGAAATTCATAAATAAAGTAAAAGCAGAATGAAGAACAAACACCTGAAAAAAATAAATAACACTTCAAAAGCTATTATAAAAGCACAGGCTGATAAAAACAAAGGGAAATTTATCTTTGAAAAGTCAGGCTAATGCATCTGAGCAAAGCAAATCTGAAATGCTGGCATTTAACATGACATACCTTTGAGAAGCTGTAAAATTTCAAGAGGCCATGGACTGATGATGGAACTGAACGTCAGGTTCAAGCAACTCGAATCAGAGACACAACAGTCACTTTTTTACACTCTTATTTAAAGTGGGCACTATGCTGCAAAAAGATACAGCTGAATTTGAACCCTGCAAACGACCCTGAAGACTGCTGAATAGAAACCTTTGTTAAGAGTGCTACAAAGGTTGATGTAGAAGGAAAGGAAGACAAAAGTAAAAAATTACCTGTGAAGAAGGATACATGTGCTTATTTATTTCATTATTTAAAACAGAATTTAGGCTGTGGAAGAAGGTCTGCAAAAACAAAATAATTAAAAATTTTTTTTCTTGGTTATGCCTTTAAAAATAGCATGGAGAAATAGTTCATTTACAATACAAACCCTTTCTGACTGGGAATTGGCAGATGACTGGTTGCTCAAATTTCCCAATAAGTACTTGTATTTTCATATTTCTCTTCTCTGTCAATAGCTGATGCTCAAAAAAGGAACTTCAAGAGAAAGAATCAAATTAATCTCTTCATATGCTTTCATCACCTTATTACATGAGCACACTGCACCACACTACTTATGCAAAACCACAGAAAAGCAATCAATACTAGGGAGCACTTAAGTGTAAGGGTTTGCTTAGCAAAAAAATCCAAGTGAAACTTTAGGCAGGTCGAGGAGTTATTATACTCTGTGGGCCAGATCCCAAGAGCTCTGTGGCACTATTTTAGCTGACGACTGAGTGGTTTGCCTCAGTCTCCCCAGTGTGGAATTGCCTTAGAACAGCACAAAGGCTAGTGCTGACAGCAAGGGAATGTTGAAACAGAAGCAGCATGAAAAATATCAGTCCTTCCTAGTTCAGCAATTATTAGCAGTAAATTTTTAACTGCAATGGACTTCTGCCAACATGTCTCAGCCAAAACCAGTACTTGAAAATGTAATTTTAGGGCTGCATTATACTCAGGAATCTGAAACAGTTTAGTGCAGGTGTACTGGCTGCTCCTTTTAGTGGTAGCATGTCTCACTCTCTGCCACATTATGACATTTGCAGTAGCACAGTGCTTTTGTGTTCCAAGGAGGGAACTATTCTGGTGTCTTCAGTGTCAGGGTGGTCACTACAGCTTTTTATGAAGTATAAATTACTGCACATCACAAAGTGAAAATGGTAATCAACTCATATCTAACCTGACAAGAGAGTATTTTATAAAACCACTACCTTACTGCAGTCAAAGAATACACAAGAAAAAGTTGGGAAGATGACACCTTGGGATAATTCTGCGTTTCTTGCCTTTTCTGAGTGAGACTACCTCTACCCTTCAGAGGCTTGACTGGATTGCAGCATTTACTGATGCTAAAAATCCACTGAGGAAAAAAATGAATAGAATTGTTTTTACCTGGTGAGTGCTTGCTAATTTATAAGCGATGTTACAAAGTTCTTAGCTCCAGAAAAAGTGCAAATTTTGACACTGCCTGAATCTCTGAATAAGTCACTACTTTTGTAGTATCTGCTTTCACCTCATTTGCCAATCACAGTTTTTAAAAATGCTAGTCCCAAATTCTTCCTTCTTTCTCTGATGCTTTGATATATAAACATATATAGAATTTTTGGAACCAGCTATATTGCTAGTAAGTGGAAAGCTTTAGCACCAAGCATTAGTGTTCACCTGATAGTAATTCTCAGCTGAAAAACTTTGTGTGTTCTCTAGAAGAGAACATTAATTAAAGATACATAAATACATATAATATACAAATAAATATACATTAATATAAAAATAGAATGTATAAATATATAGCAAACATACAGTAAATAATTTAATATATAATTTTTTAAATGTAGTATATAAAATGGATAAAGACTTATGTAACTATTTATACATATGTTGTGAAAAAAGTGTGGAAGGGAATGATGCTCACATGAGAAGATACATTTTAAATCTTATCATTAACCCATATTATGTCCATTCTGCACAGGACTGAAGGGTCCTGATGGCATGTATAAATCAATGGATTAAGTGTTCTTCACTTTGTTCATCAGAAGGAAGTGTGGGTGTAGGGTTAACTCACATATCATGAGGGTTTGGTAGCTTGTTTACCTACACAATCTGAAAGCTTTCTCTACTTTGTGGATGAAGAGTAGTACTCACTCTTGTAAAAGCAGACCTTTAGCCCATACAGATTTGAAAAATGGGATAAAATGAAGAGAAAGGGAGAAAATAAGGAAAAGAAAATTTACAAGTTTATTTCCAGCCTGACCTGTTTGAAGACAAACTAAATTGGAGTCCAAGTACTAGGATGCACAAACCTTAGGCCACTGCAGTGCTGAGTGGGAAAATATTAATTTCCCTCAGTCTGCTGACTACACTCTTCCTCTTTCAACCCACTATGATTTTGACATGCTCATGAGGGCCGAACACTGGTAGTTAATGTGAGTAACCTGGGTCTTTTTCAGCATGCCTGTTATTAAGTCAGTTGCTTCCCAGCTGTACACATTCATGGGATTTTTATTCTTTTATCACTTCCTCTGCAGAATTTTCGGTCTCTTATTGCTTACTGAATTTCTCACATTTTCTGCTGGCCCCAGTTACAAACTTCATCATGGTCCCTGTGGACTGAACTCTATAATTTGGCACTACAATCTTTATCCTAATTTAGTACCATTTGAAAAGGTGCTGAGGGTGCAGACCATTTCATAATTCAGATGAGAATTGAATAATAGCAGTCCAGCATTGACCCTTGGGCTGTTTATTTGTTATTGGCTGCCAACCAAATTTTAAGCAACAAGAGCTACCCTTTTAGCCCCCTTGTCCAAGCAACATTTAACCCATCCAATGATCTGTTCATCCAGTCCGTATTTTCTTAATTTTCAAAATATAACTGATTGAATGTTTTATTGTTTTCCTATCACTGTAACTTATGCCTTCTTCAAGTGAGTTTACAGTAAATATGCAAATATTGACAGTATCTAAAATAGACAACTAAGTGATAAATCTTTTGAAAAATCCTAAGGTGGTATTAAAAGTTCTGTCTTTATGATATTCATCAGACTTGCTCTATCTTAATAAACTATACAGCAACTGGACAGTATATTTTCTTTCTTTTAGTGAACTACATCTGGTTTAATAATCAATCTCTCCTCTGAAGTCTTTCAAAAGATATGGTCTATCTTAACATCTCATCCCACAGATTTATTTTCTTTCTTGTTAAGTAGGAAGCAGTCCAGTCAACCTTTAATTAAAGCTTCTTTGCCTTCCATAGACAGGAAAATATGTCTTTGTTGTAGTATTTGTTCATGTTTAGAAGTGAATAGAGTAATAAACAACTCTTTGCTTCAATGAAGTGTTAAAACTCTGACTTCCATCTTCCTCTCAGTAATTCTTACGCATTCTTCAGTGGGAAAGTTCCATTAACTTCATGTTCTAGACATTTTTCCTTTACTTTAAAAACATATATAATTTAAACCGCTGTAGTCTTACTGTATGCAGTGTATAATTGAATTTTGATTGAGACCAAACAAACAGAAATCAAATTACTTTGGGTAAAAGGTCCATTAGGAGTGATTGAGCTCCAACATCTTCCTTTTAGACATGCTGTAAAACTGCTATATATATCCTCATTGTAATTGAAAGATAGAATAATCAGACCATGTTCTCACTGTTGGTCAAAACAAAGATGACTAATTAGATGAAACATCATAGAGACAGATTTTAGAGTGGCAAACCTCTGTTGAAATATAGTGTGAAAACTTCAGAATGTTGTTTCTGAGTGAGTCAGATATAACCCTGTTTATGATTAGATCTGCTACAGATATTAAGCATAAAAATGTGGTTTTCAGTGAAAAACCCTACCTCAACCAGTCTTTGGGATAAAAAAATAAAAGTAAATAAATATGTCTCTTTAAAAAAAGAAAAAAGCTGTAATTTGAAACTACAATCACTCGAAGAAAGATCGCAGATCTCTAAGTTCTAAGAATGTATCAGACATGGCTTTCTCAGAAGCAGAACCCTATGAGTAAAAGCATCCCTTTTGCAAAATCAAACAGCAGCTTCCTTCATTACTCCAAGAACTGTGAAAGTCAACATTCTGAAGTAATGTAGTTGAATAGCTCAGATCACTGAATAGGAATGAGAAAGGGAAAGGTGTACATTAAGTACATGGGCATTATACAAAGGTAAAATGAGTAGAGCTTAAATTGAAACAATTAAAATAGTGCTTCTCTCAACCTACATGAGACAGAAGACTATATGGAAGTTAGGATAGATTATAAAGAAAATACAGATATAGATAATACAGTTAGAGAAGTAAAATTACTATCTCATTTTCTGTGTTAAGTAGGAAAAAAGTGGGTAATACGGACTCAGGACAAAGGGTAAATGAATACGATATATCTGTAACCTATTTTGAAGCTTAGTTAAAAAGAAGAAATATAAGCAATAAGTTTCACAAGTATAATAATTCTTTGTATAAGTCCAGAGAAATACAAATACATGTAATTTCCAGTATTACCAGAGATACTGAAGTAGGTTTTTCTGAAAGATAAGAGTAGCATCATGTTAGGCATTATAAGAATCACCACATCACAAACTTTGGATCAGCTCATCAGTGGCAACTTAAGACAACTAGAACAGGAGCCACGTGGTAATATCTTTTTTTCAATTACCTTTTCCCCTCATTTTGGTGAATGCACAAAAAAACATGATTTATAAAAGTTTCTAGGATTAAGTGAAAAGGACAATGATGTCAAAAACACTACTGAAAGGCTAAACTGCTAGAATAACATTTTGGGGAAAAGTGATTCTGCATTAAGAAAAAAAAACCACAAGAACAAGTTTGACTAGGATACAGTGAAAAATTTCACATGGAAAGTAGTATTGTCCAAGTAAAATTGGGAAAGAGACTACATTCTCTTGAAAGGGTAAATTGAAAAGGGGAAAAAAAATAAAAACTGGCAAAAAGAAAGATTGTGTTATAAAATGTGAGGTAAAGACCTTAGTTCTCATATTTCTGGTACTGATTAAAAAATATAACTCAGTTATTTAATAGGGCAAGTTAAAGAGTTTCAAAAGAAATCTAGACAATCAGGTCAAAATATTATCACATTGTTATCTTAAATCACAGTGAATTCATCTGGCAAGTCATTTAAAATGAATGCTATTACTTCTATCCAGCACTCACATCAGGCTCCAGGAGTTTCACACTGTAAAACATTTCATCTTCTTTGACCTTCCTTCAAATGTGGAGCTAAAGTTTACTGTGGAACCAAACCATCTCTTTTCATTTGTAAGGGACACAAACTTAGCTTGTATCTGCAGCAGTATCCTTAAATGAAAGAAATATTTCTCATACAGCAAAATTAGAAGGTGCTGAGGCTTTAAAAACATTAAATATTATATGCCTGTGGGAAAGTTATGGAAGTTTGCTGATAAAATAACTCAAGTGTGCAGCTGTTTGCTGATTAAGGATCCCAAAAAGAGGGAAAATGAGGTTAATGGAGTTGCAGTGCTTTACAGTAGAAACATTTAGGGAGGACTGACCTTGATGAGCATTTGGGATTAATTACAACGAAAAGTAGTGTACAAAGAATCTGCCATTAGCAAAATGGTTTTGCTCTGTCTTTAGGTCAAGATAGCAAAGCAGACTTACCACTTCATTAAAAATGTTGATGATGAAATATGTATTCCACAGCAGTCCCTGCATACATATATCAATCAAATGTAAAGAGACCATGAAGAGTTTTTTCCTGTTGCCATTTCAAAAGAGTTTTAGATTTACATTAGACTTAGAAAATTCTGAACAAATTTCTGAAGACATATTTGTAGTTCATATGTCATGAAGAGTCATCATTCAAATGCCATGTATTTTTTGCTTGTTTTTCCCCCTTCAGTTAGACAAATTGAACTCAATATAAGCAAAGAGAATGTATTTACTTCATGGAAAATTGTGACTATTAGCTGTAGAAAACACCAGAAATAGAAGTGCATTAGGCTAATATAGATCGTGTTCTTGGAACAAGAAACATTAAAATCTATATTAAATGAGTTTTCACTTTGTACTCAAAAAAACAGACCTCCCATCCAGCCCAGTAGGTTACTGTTCTTCTATAATATTAAAATAATATTATTTAAAATTAAATTCTTCATGGTAAACCGTTCCAAAGAAAGCCATTGTTGAGCTTACATTTAAATAGTGGGGCAACTTTTTACCAGGTAAAAAACTCCTCTCTCTGGGAGAATTTCACTTCAAATATACTGTTGGAATCAGTTCTTGCATTTTAGTATAATTATTTAGTAGGCTTGTTGTTCGTGATGACTGGATAATTTAAGAGATTTGCAGGTCATTTGTAACCATGGAAATCATGTTGCCTGCATATCTAATAGACTAATTTCCACATGAAGCAAGGCAGTAGTTCTGTTTATTTACTAGCTTGTTAAATGTTATTTTGAACTACCTTGTTTTCCTCAGGGGAATTGTCACTCAATTTCTGAAAAGAAAAACAACAAAGTAATACTATGTCCTTACTGAACCTCAATGAATATGCACTTTCTCATATTTTCAGTAAATGTGTATTTGATCATATTTGTAGAGCCACACTTTTTTTTTTGATTCTTGTCTTTTACATTTAAGGTAGAGATTGAAAATGTTTAAGGATTAAATGTGTTAAATACATGCATTAGATTTCAAAATTTTCAGTTACTGGCCTCAGTAGATAGGGATGTGAATTAGTGATTGAGTCAGGGCAGCTTAACTGTGGTTAAAATTTACTAGGCAACTGATTGCATATGTATATTTCTTATTCTGTCCCATCTGTGGGTCAAAATGTTTAAATCATATTAATTTCAACATAGTAGAGTATGTCAAACTAAGAGTTCTTAAGAAAGGATAGGAGAAACTTGAGGACATAAAGTAGTTTCTGGATCTTTTTAAGTCATGACTGATTAAAAGCAGTGTCAAGTTCCTAGCTCAGAGGACTTAAATGACAAAAATGCAGACTTTCTAGAATAGGAAATATATGGTCCAAACTCCAGACTGCAGAAATTTTAAGTTTTTAGTAGAAAGAGTTTATGTTTGTTTTGGGATTTTTTTTATTGTTTTAGGGGTTGATTTTGATTACTTTGTAGGGGTTTTCTATGCAACTTTTTGTTAAAGAAATCTGGGATGTCAAAGCATTTGCTTTTCTGTTAGTTGATTTACTCAAGACTCAAAAGTCCGTTTTTTACATGCAAGATGTTCATCATTCTATAAAGTACCATTCAAACAGACATGTCTTAAAAGGTCACAAAAACTATGAGTCACAAGGTGACTCACCTATCCTCTGAAATATTTTCTCCGCCTTCACGATTGTGATGCTATCTTCATGCCCCAACAGATTAAACCCACATTGTATTTTATTACTCCCATCACTAATTTAGCCAAAATGTTTTAATATTTCCATAGTTCTTGCTTGATTTGAAATTTGTGTCATGGCCACTGACAATTTAACTGTCTTCATCTTCACTAATTTTAAAGCTGTCTACAAGCTATTATCAATCACTTGTTAAAATGACAATACTCTCTTGGCATCTAAATTATTTTAATAGGCAAATTGCACAGCAATGTGATGTTGAAATATTAGATGAAAAATATTTTCAAAAATTTGCTTCCCAAACTTTTTCAATTGAATGAGCACTTGGGAAACAAAAGAGGAATTTGACAAAATACTTACAATATATTAGGCTTTAACCACAAAGCAATAGTATCAGAATTGTCATTTCTATCCAATCAGAGAAACATATTTAAAAGATATATCAAAATAAATGTGCTGGGGTACCCCAGAGATGGATGCAGTCCTACAGGTGAGGCCCTACCATGGCAGAGTAGAGGGGCAGTGTCACCTTCCCTGACCTGCTGGCCACACTGCTTTTGGTGCAGCCCAAGACACATTTGGCCTTCTGGGCCACTAGATCACATTGATAGATCATGTCCATCCTCTCATCCACCAGCACCCCCAAGTCCTCCTGGGCAGGGCTGCTCTTGGTCTGTTCATCCCCCAGTCAGCATTGATACCAGGGGTTGCCCCAACCCATGTGTAGCACCTTGCACTCAGTCCCATTAAACCTCATGAGATTCCCATGGGCCCATTTCTTGAGTCTGTCCAGGACCCTCTGGATGGCACCACATCCTTCAGGTGTGACAACTCAGCTTGGTAACACCTGCAAATTTGCTGAGGTTTCATTCTATTTCTTCATTTACGTAATTAATGAAGATATGAAATAATACTGATATATACAGATATCTAATATAGAACCAGGGTGGTGTCAGAAGGGACCTCACCAGTAAATATATTGGAACAAATGTGACTGGCAAAAGAGGAGTAACCTTGACCACCCTGTCTTGGGAAAATTTCATTGAGGTGCAATTGAATAGCAGGTCTACAATATCAATGAAGTTCATTTTTACAAACTGTACTGAGCAATGGACACAAATTTTAGTGAAACATTAAATAACTTGTGCTAAGTTTCATAGCAAATTTCAAGCAATATATCAACTGGAAAATATACTCAATGGAATTCTATGACAATTGGACTGACCCATTTCAATCATCTACAGTACATGAATGAGAGATGATACATGCTGTTTTTTTCTCTTTCAGGTATAAAGAGAACTTAGATAACAAGCTCATATAAAGATGTCTAAATCTGCATGAAAAAAATGCTGCAATGTAAATTGACCCAATGTGCTAATCACCTTTTTTCTACCTCTATTATGAAAAACAGTTATTACTTACCTAGCTACATACATGATGTCATTTTTGGACCCTATAGAGAAATAATAATTTTTTTCATGCTGCCACAGGGAATTCAGGGAGAAGGAGGAAGACTGGGCAAAGTCAGAGAGATTTCAGGCTATGTAGGAAGGCTGCTTGAGTACTGTGTGCTCTACTCATAACCAAACTGGACAAAGCCCTGAATAATTAGATGTCACCTCAGATCTAACTGTGCTGACCAAGAGTTTGAACTAGAGTATCATGGAGTCCTTTCCAGCCTGAGAAATCCTGTGACAGGATTATTTACAGGATATTCCTATTACTTATAGGATATTCACCTATAAAATCCCTTTATAGGATCCTACAAAAAAGTGAGTTCAATCAGAGACCAAGAGATAAAACTTCTGGAAAATATGTGAGACTGACATGTGTTGCTTCAGCCCCAGGCAATTGGATGCTTCTTTGAACAGTGAGATTGTACTTACTGTATTGATATTATTTCTTGATTTATATGTCTTTCTTTCCTGGCACCGTATTAGTCTGAGAAACATGTGATCTTTCTTCCCCTTGCTCTCTCACTAATCTGCTGTAGTATGTCCTACTGATTGTCTTGTCTCCCAAAAATTACCTGAGAGCCTTTCCAGTAGACACTGTTCTCCCGATGAGAAAAAAAAAAAAGGATTGAGATGTAGCTGATGGAAGACAGGACTGGAAGCAATGCCTAAACCACTATATTTTCCACTGACATTTTCATCTTAATATCTATCTCAAATATTCACTGTGTATATAAGGGAACAGGGATGAGTAGTCAATATTTTCATAATTTCTATATCATAGTATTATTTTCTTATATTACTCATTTTTTGTGTAAATAGTGAATTAATAATTAAAGTCTATTTTATAAGTCTGGAAAAAATTAATTTACGTGTTTCCTCTCTTTACTTTTACTTTTGCACAAAATTAAACTTCTGAGACTTGAATCTTCTCAGTCCTGAGAAAGAAAAAAATCTTTACCTATTTTAAGGAAAGTTTTAAGTTTTGAACTTTAACCATAGTGGAATTGTTACCAAATTTCTCTGTTTGGTATATCTCTGCTGGACCAGCTCCCACTTGCAATCACATGTATAATTTCCCTTTCCTTTGTACTCACATAATATTGTAGGAGATACTACAGCAAATATGTCATATAACATTATCATCCCTTAGAAAATCAAGCCCCATGTATTGCTTTTTCCTAGCTCAATTAGAAGATGATTACAGAAATTAGTAACCAGAAATGGGTTGAATTTCTTATTAACAATGACACTCCATTTATTTTTGTGCCAAATTTACTATAACATAAAAAAATTACTTTACACTGTTGGAAAATGTTTTTCTCGCACTGCTTCTTATGCATGGAGCAATCCCAAACTGTATTCATGAAGATTCACATTATCTACATCTAAGTTTTCTGTAAGACTTATTCCTCTGCTGGCATCAAAAGGACATTGACTATTCATACCTACTGAACAGGAGAAATATCAATTTCAAATAATTTAGATGTGTTAGGTTTAACAGATCAGGCAATTGGTGAAACAAGAGGAAATGGCCTTAAGATGTTCCAGGGGAGCTCCAGGCTGGACATTGGGAAGAATTTTTCCAGTGAAGGGTGGTCAGGCACTAGAATGAGCTACTCAGGGAGTGGTGGAACACTACAAAGTGATGTTGTTAAAATACTAGATTCAATTATTTGTTTGGGTTTTTTTTCACAACCTTAATGATTCTGTGTAACTAATATTCTAGAATAATAAAACAAGTTACATGTTTGATCTCATGGGTTTTGACTCACTTGGCACCATTGTCTTGCTTTACAAGGCCTTTATGGTCTTTTTACTATCTTTGATCACAGTTTAATACCTAACATGGTAAGGTCATACAGAGCCTCTGTAATATAATTTCTTAACTCCAGTTCTTACTAGTACATATTTTGTTTTAAATGTCCTTAAAAAGGATTAGCTGCACACTTCCAGCAAAATGAGTGTTTTGAAGAGAAATTTTAAATATTCATTAAAAAATAAATCCAAATCTTAATATTTTTAGATATTTGATTTTTTTAATTGTAATGAAATATGCCTTTCAAGTGATTCAAGACATGCTCTGTGATATGGCTTTTCTTGAATAGTTCTGATGGAGAAGAAAGTGAATGTTATTTTGCCACTACCTACCAGAGCCTGGGCTAGCTCTCTGTTGAATTAGATCTTATTAGAGATTATTCAAGAAATAGAAACCTCCAGATAAATATGTGCTGCGGGTTTTTTGCTTTCAAACTTGTTATTATAGACATAAAGTATGATTTACAAAGAGAAATCAAGGAGCTGCAAAGATTGAAATACAAAGATAATTAGAGTTTTCAATAACTCCTATGTATACTAGGTAAAATTCAAGTCAACCTGTGGGTGTTAGATTTTTATACAGTGTAATTTACTTTTTTCTTGGAGGATCAGACACACCACAAGGCAAAAAAGGCAACTCCTGCTCTAATCTTGACTATCACACTAGCTTTAGTTCAAAACATATTTTTCAAGTTCATCTCTATAGTAAGATCTCAGAAAACTTCCCACATTATTTCACCTTCCTTTCCCTTCCTCTTTCTCAATACATCCAGATTTCTCCTGAAAGAAAACCATGTATAGGAAAGGAACTGTGAAACCCTCTGGAAGTTGCAACCAGACAGCTGGAAGGGATGAGGGGTAGTATTCTAGAGAGCACAATAAAATTAACTTTTTAGATTAACCTTCAAGTTGATATTTAGTGGACACAATTATCAAAATATATTTTAGTTCTGCATCTTGTAGGAAGAAAAAGATTGACAAAGTTCACTGAAAAGGGGAGCTAGATATGTGTGAGAAAGATAATTATTACAAAATTGAAATGGTAGTATATATGAGTCTTAAAATCAACTTTATTCATGGGTGAAATAGGCCTCAAAAAAATACAAGTTGCATCCATGAAAGATGCAACAGAGCATAAACCTGGAAATTCAGATTTAAACCCATAATGTCAGGTCAAGAAGCATGTCAAGAATCTGTATATTTAAGTTGTAAAGGCTCAAAATAAAATCTTTTCAAACATATCAAAAGCAGAAGTCTTGTCAGAGAGTGAAAGGTAACAGCAGATGATGAAAGAATATGACGAACACTCATACAATAAGTTTGCATGAGAAAACTGCAGAATAAAGAAGTGAATTTCAAAAATTGTGCTTAATCCAGAGATAATGCAGAAGATTCTCAAAACTAGTCTTAATTTTGCAGCATGTATTTGAGGAAGTACTTCCAACTAAGTGAGATTAAAAAAAAAAAACAACAGAAGTATGTATAAGCAAAGCAGTGAACTGAATAAAATGAAATCATTTTCAACAAACTTTTAGAGAACTCTGTTACGAAGCTATGAGGATTTTACTACCATGTGTATCCTATTTCTTTAATGAGTAGGCAGAGGAATGGAACGAGAAAAATATGAAAAAACATGTAAAACTGTGAAAACTAAGGATTTAACTGATATGTATCAATCTAACTTGTAAACCCTATGCAAAAAAGGGAACTAATAAACACAGGATAAATAAAGAATATTGATAAGGAGTTAATATGGGATTTGCAAAGGAAAAATATGCCTTACAAATTTTTCTGTTTTTTCAAAGTATCACTGAGAAGGTGGATAAGAATGATGTAATTATATTTCTATTTTCAAAACCTTAACACCCTCTCACATGAATTTCTTCAATTTGGACATTGGTTGCTCAATATATGCCTAAATGGAAATGATAAATAACAAGGCAGAGATGTTTTCAACTAATTCAAAATAACTCTACATAGTCAAAATCAAAAGTGTCTGTAAGGAGCTCAAGAGGATTTCTCCACAGTCAGTGACTCAAGGATGAAAAAATATATGAAATGTAAAAATAGTAAGCATAGAATAATGCACACAAAAGGAAAACAAAAGCACCTACAAAACTTAGTTATAGTGAAAAATCTCTAATTTGGGTATACAGAAAGAAGCCTCCAGTCAATATGGACAGGTCTCTGGGAAAGTATATTACCCATAGATGACTTGAATAAATACTGCAATCTGGAATGTTGCATTAAAAATATTATTTGTGATTTAAAACAAGATTATGGCAGAACTAGAAAAAAATGTTATAAAAAACAATTAGACGTGTTATCTCACGCATATAAAGTGCAACTGAGTCTGAAAAAGTATGACTGAGGAAAAATAGCATCAAGACCTGTATAATTTTGAAAAATAAGTGGTAAATGTGATTATGAATCATAATATCTTTATTTTAACATTTTTATTATGGATTTTCATCAAAAGTTCATCAGATATACAGTAAAGACTGTCTCACACAGCACTGTGTTGAATGCAGTGTTGAGTTCTTTGTTATAGTAAATTTTGGAGGTCAAATGTGCAAGTGTATTCAGAAAACAGATTTAAAACATCTTAGGCATTTAGGCCAACAGCGAATACTAAGTACTACACTTCAGGTGTAATTTTTACAGGCAGATTTTAAATATCGAATTACCAGAAATCAAGAGTAGAATAAAAGATCGATCACCCAGTGCTTCCTCCATTTCCTAAGCATTGGTGTTACTTCCAAAGACCAGATGAATAAATGTGTTTAACTTTGGTTGGATTCCATAGAGCAGTTCCTGCATTCCTTGTCTAATATAATATATGCAAAGCTTGAAATAAGAGTTAAACATGGTCAAATATTTAATATTTGCTGTCTATGTCCTTTTAACTTGTTGAAAATTCTCTTTTAACTGTTCTGTCTATGCAAACCTTAAGTCCTGAAGCTATTAAAGAATTTTGTACCTTGTCCTTTTACCACAATTCCTCCCTTTCATGACATGATGAAAGAGATATCTATTTCAGGGTGAAATGTGCTACTCTGAAGATGTTGGTGTTTACAGCAAAGGAAATCTAAGGAAATTATCATAGATTTAGGCAGCTAATTTTTTGAATATTTATACTATATAAAATTAAGCTCATTCACTAAAAGTTATGTCTTGAAGTTAAGATTGTTATCTCTTTAGCATAAAATGAAGAAACAAATATATCTATTGCTCTTGCAATAATCACCTGGTTGTCTAAATGGCAAAAAAAAATTTAAATATTCAAAAGAAAATGATCTAAATTATTTGTGCTTACCACACTGTAGTCACATGAACTATTACATACCTTGCTTCTAATTTTTTCCCTGTTACACATTGGAGAACTAATAAAACTAGTTTGCATTGACTCAAGACAGGAATCATCATGAAAGTGTAATGTTATGAAATGTGTTCTTCACAACCTATCGTAAAATTCACTCTTGGGAATGAAAGTTCTAAAAACCACAGGACACTGTAAGTGCTGCAGTTTTGACAGCCCTTTTATCTTTACATACATCTGTATCTTGCAGAGCAGTAAATTTTGAATAATCTATGTCATGGCACATGCCATGAATGATACTGTAGATCAGTGAAGATCTTCATTGTTAAATGCGAGTATTTCTAAGTGAATATAACCTGTCAACCCTGAGAGGGAAAGAAAATTGCTACCATTTTCAGAGGAATGACAGAACTGTGTTTGATGGAAAACGCTTCTAGAGGACAGCTACACCAACATGCCCAGTCAGAGTAGGGCTATCACTCACATGCAGCAAGTTATGGCTGTAAAATTGTCTAAGCACATACAAATCCAGAATCATAATCCCTGTGGCTATATCTGTACTAGCAAGTATGATCAGCAAATGGCTTCACACATAGCATGTAGCACGGGTCTACAATAATCCACTGTATTTCATAGTTATCCCATTGCCTGGCACAATTTTTGGTTCACACCCTTGTTAACAAAAACTGCAATGTAAAACTGCAGCTACATTAATGATCTGATCAGAAGACTACAGAGGGCTTGAAGTAACCCAGTAGGTAACAAAGATGAGACAGTTCTCTTTGGGAAGGAAGGAGAATTTGGCAGTATAGATTCAAATTGTATTGTCAAACTTGCTCTTGGTTAGAGAGATGAGCCTTTGGGTTTTTCCAGTTAGCAGAATATGCTCAGTCAGCTGATTATTCAAGTAACAAGAGAATTCCTTTTCTCCAGTGCCAAAACTAATATTCTTATGTTCCATTAAAATACTGTGATTAAACAGTGCTTGATCAGTGCATTTGCTATGCAGTTTGAATGAGATTAGTACTATTTTCCACTGCACAAGTGAGTATTTTGTGTATACAAGTGACTGTATGTGTGTGTTGTAGATCTTCACTGTCATTTCTTACAAGGTAGTATTTTGCTGTTTGTGGGAAAATGGTTGTACCGGTTAATGCTGTTTTGAGAGAGGATAAATATATGCTAAGGGCTGCCAAGATTCTCTTTCTTCTTGCATGGGGACAGTTTTAACCTGACACAATCCTTTAAATAACAGTACTCTTAGTAGTAGAATTGTTTGCGATAAATATAGGAGAAACACAAGGCCTTTCCACTCATATAATAAACATTTCCCTGTTTTCTTAGTGCCAAGAAAAACTTCCCTTCTGACCCTGTTTCGGTTTCTATCATGCATTGCATCAACAACACTGATACAAATTGTCCTAACTGACTAGCAGAGACTGTTAACATTTAAAATCATAACTTAAAATAAATGCTTTAACTTATTTTACATCTAGGCCAGAGAAACTATCCCTAAGAATTTATTGCCTGCCTTTATCTCAGAGAATCAAAGATGAATCTGGCCTCACTGAAGAAAGATAATGAAACATGTAAGCCTTAAATCCTGTCTGCCTTTCTGAGCACTCTTTTTGTTTTCCTACTGGAATACTAAGGACACATTCTTTCCTGTGAAAGGACACATTCTTTCCTGTCTACAAGCAATCCTTGCTTAGAAGCAATATTCAAGGTTCTCTACAAAAATATTACCCTGGAAAACTACCTGCTTCCTGTAACAAAGGGGTTAAAAGTTTAATATACCTTAACTTCCTTTTCTGAATAGCAACACCTTCCTTCCTCAAAATCAGTAGGCAGAGTAAATACTCATGAGCACCAGATGTCCACAGTGACTTGGGAACTCAGAAAGATAAAATTCCATGTTCACACAAGAACATATTCTCAGCATTTGCAGAATGAAACAGAGACATCAGATAAGTGAAAACAGATGTTGTTAAAATGTCAAGTGCAGCAGATGTGTGTATACAAGACAAGCCTTGAAAAGATTAAACTCTGATCTTGGTGGGGCTGTAGGAATTTATGTAAAGCAGGTAGAAACAGTAATTTACTTTGGAACAGTTTTTTCCACCTTTACTATAATATGTTATTATACACTGTTCTTAATGGAAGTACCTCTGAAATATTAACCAGCTGAGCATGAGCTGTGGCAATATGTTGGCTCTGCAGGCTTTATGTTGTGTTCCCATAAATCTGCTCTCATGAACAGCCAGAGTTCCCAGTAAATCCTTTTCCACTCACATACCCACATTTTCATCTGATGGAAGGAGGAAGCAGTGGAAGGATGCTGTATAACATGGTGTGCATTCAGGTCTCATCCTGATATGCTGTCAGCATATGCTGTCCAGGCACCATGTAGCAGTTCCAGTTTTGACGTGGCTCATATTTTTTACATCTTCCATTTAAAAGGTAAATATTCTTCCTCTTTGGTTTTAAAGCCTTCCAAATATGAATTTGGATAGAAAATCTGACTTGGTTTTGATTTTGGAGTTATGTCTGCATGTTTCCACATATCTGCTGTAGGATTTGCTTCATCAAGGAGAAGGTTTTTGATCTGTGTCTATTTTAAAGTATCAGGACTGTATTTTGTCAACAGCCAAAACCATGAACATGTGCTACTAAATGTCTTGTATATAGCTGCCAGAGAAAGGAACAAGGAACTAAACAGAAGCATTGTACTTCAGAGGTGCTCTGTGGTGTTGTTTCCACAGGAGACCAAAAAGCTCTCAGGTCTCATTTCAGTCCTGAATACCTACAATTTACTGCTTTATGTAACACCTTTCTCTACACCCATGTGCCAGACCTGTGTATTTTGTTAGTAGAACTGATTAAGTGTGGAATCAAGGTTTCATCTTACCCTCATGACTGGGAGCTGGTACGCTTAGCTGTGCACATTTCTGGTGTAAAAACTTCCACATTCTTATCTCTCTGGGGCATGGCTCTTTCATTTGTCTCATAGTCATACAAGAGATTGGGGTTTTTTTCCAAACCTTCATGGAGATGAAATCTTAATTCCATTTTGTCTAGGGTCTCTTCTCTTTACCTTCTCATAGGAAGGTCATTCTGTTGGCTGCCATATTCTCCACACACACACCATCTAGATAAAGCAACCTAAGCCACCAAAGGTTCAAAATAACTGTTCTGTCCCTCTACAACCAAGTGTTACACACAGATGACATACAGAGTTGTAACAGCTTACATGTATTTTACAAATATTGGATAGTGATTTCTTGTTACTATTAAGTATTAAGATGCAGATTTATTTCTACCTTTTAGTATCTGAACATAATCAGTCTACAGTTTAGATTACTAAGGACAGGCATCTTACTTAGATTTTTAGATGATTGATATTTACAGCAAATAGATAGTGCTCACCTTATTATGACCTTTAATAGTCTTTTGTTCCTGATAATAACCAAGAGAAAAGAAGGTGCAATTATACCACTTCTAGCCATCCTCTTTGTGTATTGTTCAATAAAACTACTTGTTTTTTTAGGTAAGAATTTATACTGAATGAAGTTGATAGAGGGACTTTTTCTGGTATCAGTGTGGCACTTTAATACCTCAGCTCTCTGTGACTTACAGCTGCAAAAAGCTCTAACCTTTAAAGGAATTTTCGATAAGTGCTTTTTCTTTTGCAGAGATAACACCTCACAGACTTGTGCTCTGAGATCAACTTCAAGATACTTTATTGCTTTTAGGGGCTTTAAAGTCCTAATAGAATAGTTTTATTTTATTACCCAGATCAGAACCTTCTCATCCATCCCAACTCGTTTAAGTTACACTTTGGTTGTACTTTCAAGTTTTTCTAGCATTTTTATTTAGACTTGAACATTTTGCTTTCTGTTTGCATCAACAAGGACACACGTGCACTTAACTGGGAATTGTCGGCTAGGTACATTTTTAGCAGGTCAAACTTGCCTTGTAAGTTTTATGTTAATAGCTGTTTTAACAAAATTATTCTTGCTTTTTAGTGTGAGAGAATTGACTTTGAATAAGAAAATAAATAATTTTACTTAATACCTTTTGAATATTCCATGTCCATTCAAACAAGACCCAAAAATATCCAATTGTCTTAAAAGTTCTCCTTTATTCTCTATTTGTTTGAAATTTGTGCAGCTAGTACAAATTTATTTGATAAAGAAACCTCCAGGTATCTTTTGGGAGAGTTTATCATGAACATATCTTTTACACTGAGGATGTTACCAAAAGTTGAAAAGCATTGTAATAAGTAGGAAAAAAAAAGGTAAATATTGGATGTTCCATTTCAAGTGGATCATCCAACCTTTACAATAGACTTCTAGAACTTGACCAAATTACTAATAAGTCACAACCTTTTTTGCATGTTTTTGGACTTTCTCTGGTTTTACTGCATATCACAACTTGAGCAGCACAATAATGTCCCAGGGCATGTCTTTCTTGGGGCAAACAAATTTTCTAGTTCTTCACCAAGTGGAGGCTCAGAGGCATGACTGGCATTAAAGGTCAGTTCCCATTCCTGCTTTGGTTTTTTGTTTGGTTTTTTTTTTTTTTAATTAGACAGTAGAGGAGTGTTTCTTTTTTTAAAAAATTGTCAGTGACAGAGAATGCATAATTGTATTTGTCTTTCTTTAATATATATTCACAGAAAACAAGGAAACCAGACTTCAAAAAACTCTATTCAGGGGCCAGAATCCATAACTGTGGGTACACCCTGTCTAAGCTAAGTCATTCTCTTTTTTGCTGAGAACTCTAAAGATGTGCTGGGATTACATGCATGTACTGCTCTGGGTCAGAAAAAAATTGGTATTAAAAAATCAGCATGCATATATGTGGTACTCTGATTGCACACTTGTAGTATCGTTTTCACATGTTACATTCTGCTTTTCAAATGATTCTTAACTGGGATAGGCTTTGCCTAAAATATCCAGTTTTCTTCCATTGAGAGTAAGAGCAGCCTTGAGTACGGTAAGGGAATTCAGCGCCCACAGTGATGGATGAGAACATACCAGTGGAGAGTATGAGTATAAACTGATTAAAGAATGCAACTATGTTAAATTTTAAGTCACCATTAAAGATGACATAAGGGTCATATTTAACACAAGAAATAATACCTGCAAAATGCGAAGTTTCAGAAATGAATGGGGTATCTCAATGTATTGTAGCACTTCTCTGGGTCTCAAGCAGTATTTAAGATGAAGAAATTTTCTTTCTTCTCTAGTTTCTTGGTCATAACTACACTTTTATTGATGAAAATTTTTAGAAACATCCATGAAGATGTTTACTATAATAATTTTCAAGTAAAATGGGAAAGTTTGGCAAAGCTCATATAATAGAGACAGCTTTGCACAGCAGGGAGTATCAGGCAGCTCTAAAAATAGAGACTGCTACTAGCTCTGCCTAGAATAACATGCCTGAAAGAGGAATACACATTTACACAGCTGGCTTTACATGACCCTTGTTTATGCAATAAAACAAAAGGAAATTACCTCTTCTGAGGTTCTATTTTTTTTTATCAGGCACTGATTAAATAATAATTAGTTCAAAGTATCATGAGTCATTTCTATGTATGCATACTTATCCTTTTTGAAAGAGCAATTGTCTCCCTGAGGAAATATAGAACATCAGTGGTCTGTGCTCTGCTCTAACAACCTTTCAGTTCAGTTGATCCTGTTTCAGCAGTTGCATAACCTTTGTTTTGTCTTAAACCAGAGTAATGGCGCCTTCCTATGTGGAGGTGATCAAAGCTGAATTTGGTCAGAAGTTGTCAGCTGAACACCTAAATTCTATTTAGATCAATGAGAAATTTGCCATTTCGTTCACAGTGTTTCTTTAGGATTGCAGTCTTTCAGCAGTTTATTTCTTCTTGAAAGTTCTCTCTCTGACTCTCATATTTTTTTCCCAAAAAAATTCACATAGTGATACATCCATGTGTGTCCCATTATTCTATTTTTTTTTCCCTACGAATACTATCCAGAAAGTCTCATAGACAGTGCATTTCATTTAATTCTTCCCTAGCAAGTTCATAATGGAATTTAATTGTGTTTCCCTTATCTGAAACCTTTCTGATCCCTCAAGTAGTTTTCTCCTTCCTTCAATATATTAGAATAGGCCCTAGTATTGTTAAGATGTCAATCTCATTTATGTCCCCTTTTCTAATTATTTCATACCTGCAAAGATGACAAGTAATTTTTTACCAACAGCATGGCATAAAGACAAGATCTTTTAAAAAACATAGAATAAAATCAGAACTCAACTAAATATTGTTTTCCTGAAAAATTTTTCTCCATTTTTCCCCAATCCTTTATAGTATTTTGAATGAGAATAATGAGAAAATCCGTAAAGATTTTAATTTAAAAAATAATTTAAAAAACCCATGTAGTCTGAAGCTTTTGACTGATTTACAATTATTTTTATTTAAGCAATTTAATTTTTATTAGTTCCTGGCTTGCTCAGTGTAGAAAAACTGAAACTGCAAAAAACAAAACAAAACAAAAAACTGAAACTGTATTACTATGGGAAACTGCAAAACAGGCAAAAATATTGGAATATACATTTTGCTCCAAAAATCGAAAGAAAGTGAACTTCCTTTTAGTTTATCGGTGACTACATCTATGGTGGTCTTATGATCCTACTTTTCTTTACAGATCCTAGTTTTTTTTACAGATTCATCTCAGGTTCTACCACATCTCCAAAAATAAATTAGAAAGAAAACAAAGATTTGTACATGTGAGGCTTTTTTAGCCAATGTGTCAGCCTGGCAAAATGCCCTCTTTGAAGATAGAATAGAGCTGACATATAGTTGTTGCCCTTACCTCTGTTGCCACTGACACTAGAGTCTGAACCCTCCTTGGAGACCTGAAAACAATTTTGCTGTGACACTCTGAGAAGTTACCACTGGTATTTTACAAATACTGTGAGGTCACAGATTTTGACCTATACAGAGCCAAACAAACCTCTGGAGGGCGTTGTGTTTTATGGGAAAAATGTTTCCATTGATTTTTAGATTAGTATTTTACTGCAACATTGAACAAATCTGTAGCTATGAAAGACAAAACTCACATTACAGTAGCAAGAAAAGTAATAGAGTCCAAGCTGTGTTTAAAATCTAAACTTTTTAAATATTCTTTTATGCATGATTTTCCAGAGTCACAGCAGGATTATAAAAAGTGAGGACTAATACCATGTAATTATATAAAATAAAAAATACACCATCCTTCTTCTATGTGGCATTCGATATTTCCTGAAAGTCTGCAAGGGTTAAAACTAGTCCTTTAGCATAGATCCTAGTTTTGTGTTTTATAGCATTGTGATATATAGAATCTTTCCTTTTTTCTTCTTTAATTTCTGTAAACACAATATTTACAACTATTTTGCAAGAGTAAGCTATGTTCCTGATTAAACTTTAAAATATTGTCCAGATATCATATAAGTCTATTAAGTTAGATACCCAATGGCAGAATTTTCTAAGGCAATTACATCCTAAAAAGAGCTTGTTCTCAAGTACATTAATTCTGACGCTGCCATTTATCCACAAAATAAGTCATAGAATTTGCAGACATATGCTAATATCTGGGCAAGTAAACAAATATTTTCATAAATTACTTTCAGTCATTCAACAGAATTTAAGGTGAAAAAGGCATGAGGGCTTTGTCCCTCACACCTGTAGAGCAGCTTGTGTTATCATCTCTTTTTTTAGGCAGGGACTGAGCACAATGTAACAGCACAAGTGACATCTCTTGACCTCCTTTCTTATGAAAAGAGGATGCACAACACTCATTTGAGAATAGGCAACAGATGAGATATAAAAGTGGTTCATTTCACAAGCTACATTAAATGTATGTGGAAAGATTTTCTCACTAGACAATTGGGGTATTAAAATCTACATATCGTTCCCAAGGCATTCTCTATTATTAGATTATTTTCTATTATTTTCCTGTTAATTCAATAAAAGCCTTTGTTTTTTTACTTCTGGGACAGATTTTCCTTGTTGAAGAAGGATTAAGAGCTGTCAATCTAGGCACTAATGTGATATATCTTCAAAAAATCACAAGCATTTTATAGTTGAAAAGTTGCCTTTCTTATGGTTTATTTATTTTAAATGATACCATGTCAAAATAGAAACTTCTACATTTATCATATTCAGCATGCATCAAGAATTGCAACAATTGCATCAAGAATGTGTTGAGACAATCTGGCAAGATAACTGTGAAGAGTATTTTATTAAATACTCTTAAATTACTGCCAGTAAGAAATACCATTTAACAAGAGAGACTTGAAAAGCAAGGACTTACAAAAAAGATAAAAGTCAAAATATATTTTGAGATTCATTGGAAAAATTTTCTTTAAAAGAAAATTTTCTTTGCAAGAAAATTTTTGAGTAAAGTTACTCCTTTTGCTGCCTTTTTTTTTTTATCCCTCATTTGGGCATTGAAAAATAGAAGGGAAAAAATGGCACACACCTAAACAAAGATTCATGTTTTTATTGATAATTATTACTATATCTTTTACCTAATTAAAATATTTAATATTACCAAATTTTTTTCGTTGCACAGTAATCTTGATTTTTTAACATAGATTTTTTTGCATGGAAAAAAGTCTAGCCCCAGCTAAAGAAATAATGAAGATGAGACTTGTGAATGACAAAATATGTGGGTTTTTTTCCAATGTTTATGAATTCATGATGGCATGCTATTCCTTCAGATATAAGAAATTCCAAATCTTATCAAGATTAACTATTAAAACATTAGACCTAAGTTTTATGGAATATTTTTACATAGTACCATGGTGGTAGTTTCACAGACAAACAAGCAAAGAGGAAAGAAGGTCAAAGAAAATTCTGCAATATATTTGTCAAAACCTAGGAAAGGACTAAAGAACTTGGGAATCTTGGCCCATAGCCCAATACTTATGACCACAAAATAAATACTGCACTCTAATATATCCAATCTAGCCAAAGTGTTTTAGTCTACATGACAAAGCTACCCAGAGCTGACAGGATATTAATTCTAAAATTGATCCCCATAGGTTTTTTAGGCAACTTTATATTAATCCTCCTGCAAGCCATGCAAGGCACAATTTTCATCTTACATTTACTTTTCATCATATGCACATTATTTCCTATTAAAACAGTTACAGTGCTATCTGATATGAGTTTTGGGAGGTTTCCATAGTTCAGCACTGCTGCCGATAGTGAGGACCCCTCTCTAAATAATCATCCTTAATCTCTTTAAATGAGAGGAGAGAGAAGGTGGTGATGGCAAGTGTGGGCCAGGCCGTGAGCACAGCGAGTGGGCAGAGGCTGTCACTGCCAGGCTCCCAGTATCTCCCCACAGGGCAGCAAAGAAAACCCACTCCCACAGCTCTGTTGGCCTCAGTGCTTCCTGATCCCTTGCTGAAAGCCCACCCCTCCATGGAAAATGAGTCATAAAAAATTGTGATGCTAAAATAAATTTGGCTCATCTTTAAGACTCCATAATAAAATCAGAGATGCACCTAGCACTCTGCACATTGTAAGATTATTACTCACATGTTTACTTTTTTTTTTTTGTTGAAGTGAGAGCAAGAATCAAATCCAAATTAATTAAGCTTCATGTAAGACTGGCATTGGTAGATACAGTTAATTTTCATCTTCTACCAAAGAGATTAGAGTTCATATCTCAAAGGTAATTGAAAGCCCATATTTGAAAGGAAATAATTCCCTTATGTTCAGAAGCAGGATTTACTTAACCTACAATGAATGGAGTGGTGCAGTGAGTTTAGCTAATATAACAGCTTTATGCTCTTCAGATATTTTTTCACTGAAATTTCCCTCCTGCTTCCTGTGTTTGACATTTTAAGGAGTACCTTTAGTTGAGTTTTTCAATGAGTCTCTATGGTTACAGGAAAAATGCACAATCAAAATACTTTACCTCCTCTGCCGTCTTGCCTGTTCACCCAGCAGAAGCTGCAAAGCAGAGAAGTGAGAATCACTGGTCCTTTCAAGTGTAATGGGAGTGTATCATAAAGTAGGAAGAAATTATCTGTAAATTTCACGACTACTAATGATCACACTAACTAGAGAAAGAAGTAATAATTTGTCAAGTAGCAGTTCCAGTAGCAAATAATTTTAGTTCCAAAATTAAACCATTTATTTATAAATATAACGGTATTTTATTCAGTATAAAACTGAATAATTGATATTTTGTTTTATATTAAATTTTAAAATTATTATTTCAGTTTTTCAGCCAGTACTGGGCTCTACTGGAGTACAACAGCAGGTGCAATACATTCATAAAGTATTTTACTATAAGTAACCACAAAATGTCACTTTTCTGGCAACGTGTATATATTTTTCTGGAAAAGTAACAATCACCAACTCCATTTTTGCACATGCAAAATAAAGACATTTGTTAATAGATTGCCTGAATTTAAAAAAAAAAAAAGAAAGGTAGAAAAGATACACAGGATTAAACCTTCTTGTCAGGAAACCATGGTAGCCTACTGAAATAAATGAAGGGATATTAGTGAACGGATATTGTTGTAGCAAGAATGGCTTTTCCATCTATTATTGCTTCTTTAAGGAGATACCACAGGCTCAACTGAGACCCCCCTAAAATGTAACTGAGTCAGTGTATTACCATTCCCCCTAGAAACTGTTTAGTTGTATAAGATATATTTTAGAAAGCCATTCAGTGTGCCGTGGGACACCTCCCTCGCCATTGTCAGAGCAGTGGCGCCAAGCTAGAGGTTGCCAGCGTTTTTCCTGCCAGGAAAGCCCTCGGGGGCCACATCCTTGCCAGCCCAGCATGGTGGGCTGGGAGCTGGACCACATCACAGGCTCCGTTTGTGGCGCCTGGTCACGGCAGCCTGCTCTGCGCGTAGAGCCAGGCAGCGCACAGGCAGATCTATTTCACTACTCCAGTCAGCCTAGCACGAGCTCTAACGTGGTTATTCATAGCTTAACCTTCTGAAGATCATCCATCATTAATAAAAAGTGCTATGTTCATAAAAATGCACTCATAATTAATAGTCTTTTCAGCAATGCAGAAACAAACTGCAACATTTTAGTGAGATTAGGAAAACTTTTCTCTGGCATTTGGTACTCAGTGGACAGGTTGTCATTGGTTTCTAATGAACCCTGGCCATTTTGTTTAAATCAGCTGAGGATCTCCTTGGAAGTGATAACTGCAGTTTCTCAGGGGGTAAATAAATTAATTAACCATGAACAGATGCATTGTGTCTAAAACAGATTTAAGTCACTCATTTTGACTTTCTATTGTTTGCCCCTTTTCAGGAACAAATGAGTGGGACAAAGGCAGGAAAGCCAAAAAAGCTGCACAAAAGATGGAATCTCAGCTGTAGTGTTTGTGCTAAGTTTCTATTACCAAATAATTAGTGTTTGTCTAACTTTTAACCAGCAAGGTAGCTTGACTGAGTTTTTTTTAAAGGTAATGGTAAATTTAGCAAAATAGAAATCACTCAGTGTATATTGCAAGTCCCAAGTATCTCCAAGTCACAAATGCAACATCAAAAATATATAGAATTCCTACAAAATAAAACATATTCAATTATTTATGTGTGAAAAACTGGAATTTTGCATGCATTTAGAACAAACCTTGCTATTTGCACAACATCATGCCTTTTAGGAAAGCTCTGAAACTGCTAAAACCAAAATTCAGGTGGAAATGAAAATATAAATTAGTGTTGTATATTTATAGCATATGCTATTAAGAAAACTTTCCTGTCCAACCATCCAGGCACTCCTCTGGCAGTCACACTTAACCACCTGAGTCTGGACTGAGGTTCCTTCACTGTGCACCCACCCTCACACAGTCACACCAGGTTTCCTCACCATCTCAACCCCAGGTTCCCCACAGTAGAATCTTACATTTCCAGATGCTTCCAACAATTTAATCTTGCTGCAATAACAATGACAAAATAGCAGCTCAAGCTGGGTGCCTCCGAGGAGCGCCCCCAGTTAAAGGAGCCCCTGGGCTTTTATACTCACACAGTCTAAGCAAGCAGAAGTCTGGGGTCATCAGCCCCTGCCGGGTGCTGGCTGGGTCACAGGTCCCCGTGCCCTTTGTTAGGCAAAGGGTCAACTGTTCACAGCCTCTTGCCCAGGGCTTTCTCCACCCAGAGCTCAATCTGCAGCTGGCAATTCATCTTGCAATCCGAGGTACCTGCTCCGAATGTATTCCTTACCAGCAAAATGCATCAAAGCTGACAAAAATGACAAGCAGTGCAGTTTCACTGAAGAGAAGCTGTAGATGAACAGCTACACTTGGTTTTCAGAATTTTATTAAAAAGACCACGTGTGGAGTCATGCAGATAAGTGAAACATTTCCAAATACAGTAACTTCTGATAAATTATATCAGAACTGAAAGATTTCTGAATTCCAGTAAACTTGTTCTATGGTCAGATCAGATGTTATTCATGAGTTGTTACTACTGTACTGAATTTTTGACAAAAAATAATATTGCAAATTCAAGATCTAAAAAGTGTCTAGTACACATAGACCAAGACATAATGTAGTATGAGGAGGTAATAAGGAGATAATCAAAGGCATGGTTATAACACAGAACTACAAAGAACTGATCATTCTCATTAGCTTTCAAAAGTAAATTAACATGCAAATGATTATGAAGGTTTTCCAATGAAACTATGATTTTTTTTTTGCTGTCTTACTTTAATTACCTCATGAAAGAAAGTCTAATTCACAATCAAAATCAGTATAGTCCATTTGTCATAGAAATGCTTCTCCACATTGTAACTATTCAGATACAGGGAAGAGTGATGTAAAGACCTTTGCCCTTCATTCTGGTTTGCCTTATTCTCATGTTTTCACCCCAGCCAGCAGATCAGCCCCTGCTCACTTTTCTCCAGTGGAATGAGGAGAGAATCAAAAGAGTGAAAGCAGTGCATTGAGATAAAGACAGCCTAATAGGTAAACCAAAAAGCGTGGTAACAAGTAAAGTAAAACAATGGATTCATCCACTTCTCATAGGCTGGCAGGTGTTCAACCATCCCTGGGAAAGCTGGGGTTCATCTTTTGCAACATGGGAAATCAAACAGCATTGCTCCAAATGACCTCCCTCTTCTTGCTACATAGTCCAGCTTTTGTTTCTGAGATCATATAGTCTGGGACATCCTTTGGTCAGTTGGGATCAGCTGTCCTAGCTCTGCCCCCTCCCAATTCCTTCTGCACCTCCAGCCTACTTCCTGGCAGGGTGGGGTAGAGGCAGAAAAGGCCTTGACTCTGTACAAGTTCTGCTCAGCAACAGCTAAAAGTTCCATGTGTTATCAAGATTGTTTCTCTCACAAAGCCAAAACACAGCCCCAAACTATGAAAAATATCAACTCTATCCCAGGCAAAACCAGCAAAGTCTCCATGCCTTATGCCATACCATTTAAGTCATACTCAAATCTCATACTATCCAATTGGATTGTCCATTCCTGCCCATCATTTTCCACATACCTTGCCACCCATGACTGCACTGCATTGGGGTATATCCCTGCCTGGACATGGTACTTAGTGCTATAGTCTAGTTGATGTGTTAGGGCATAGGTTGGACTTGATGATTTTAGAGGTCTCTTCCAGCCTCATTATTCTGTGATTCTATAAGGGTAATAATTTCCTCTATAATCAGATTAAAAATTCAGTCGTTGAGTCACTCTATCTCAAGGTTAAATATACTTTGTAATACAAGTCAATATATCACTCTGTATTTCACATTGGTAGAGTAGTGCTCCCATGGTCTTAATAAAGAAAAAATTGAACACAGACTTGCTTTGACAGTTTTTGATAAAAACAGAGACATAGGGAAATGCATGAAGTTTGGGAGTTTTGTTGTTGTTGCTTTTAAATTGCCAGTGTTCACAGGCTTCCCAAGTCAATCTGTCTGTTAAATTCTCAGCTTGTGCCATAGATGAGGTCAAGCACTAAGTGGAGGCATTCATAATCTAAATTAAATGTCCGTCTCGGCAAGAGATCCTACTCCTTTAGCAGCATGCAGTTAAGGGATTACTGGAGCATTACTGCAGTAGACAAGGAAAGTCTAGGTATCAACTCAATAGCAGAATCCTATGGAAATGGCAATTTCAACAATAAGCCTTATGGGTCACAAATGAGGTAAGTAAACTCAGAAAATCCTTTCAAGGCAAGTATGTCCCTCAGCACTCTCCTACTGATTCTGAAAGTGAGATTAGTGAAATGGTGTATTTTAGTGAATCCCTAGAGTGCCATAATTTAATAGTATTTCATAGCTACAGTACGTCATTACATTACATTACACTCTCCCTGTCACCATACAAACTACAATACCATGAAGTGATAACACAGTGTAATGAGACATACAATACAGTGTAATGTGATATACAAGAAAGTCAATGCAGCATATCTCAAAAATTACCCTCATTTAAATGGAAACTTAATACATATTTTATATAAATGTACAGGTCATTCATTTTGTCCATTTCTTGGATGTGTTTAATCACTGTGCATCTTGATACTTCCACAGAAAAATGTAATATTATAGTCAGAAGCAATCATATTTTACTAAGAAAGCTGAAATCAAGAAACAGAAACCATTTTCTATGCAACTTTCTTATAGAACTTTAAAAGTCTTCAAAAAAAATGCTTTTACAGGAAAAGAACTCAAGCAATCTTATGGGATCCTTATGTCTTTGAGAGATGGTATTCATGGCAATTAACAATGTCTACAGAATTGAAAATCAGGCTGGTTGGTTCTGGCTTCCTCCACACACGTGCACACTAATATCCCTATACCTTGGCTATTCCATTAGTACCTTCACAGATAGGTAGCTAATCTTTCCCAACTGCTTAGCTATTAATTAGGGAACTTCTGCTTTGGCAACAGGAAAAATTTGTCAAAAACTAGTAATAAAGCCTCTCAAGAAAAAGCTAAAGACAAACTTAGATGCAGATGGGTTTAAGTACACACTATGATTATCTCCAAAAAAAAACCAACTTTCAAGTATAAGCTAATTAGAGGAACTTTATACTAATATTACATTTATATGGAAGAACAGTTATTACTTAAAAGGAAGCCTAGATGAAAACTCACACAAAACACACTTAACAGATCTCCCCAGTAGATGGGTAAAATAGCTGATTTTTTGTATCAAAATTAATACTTCATATTGTCAGTTCTTTAAATCTGTAGTAAGATTTCCCAGCTAGCCTAAAGAAGCTGATTTTCTCTCACAACCCTCTGCATTTATCTGGAGCTGTATCTGTCTGCAGCACACCCTCTTCCAGCTTAAAAAGCTAGGTGTTTTCCACCTTCTGCCTGCTGAGAAGGGAAGATATAAATACATGTAACAGGAGAGAAAACTATGTACCAAGGCACCCTGCAGCCATCTCCCACTTTCACATGTGTGAAGACATTTCTTTCAGCATGTTTCAGTGACAATCATAGGGTCAGCAGTGGGACGGAAGGAAATGGAACTTAGCCTAAGAAACTGTTCTGTGTCTGTCAAAAAATCATTTAACGTTGATATTATAATACAGATTAAGCTAGAATATATTTCAGGAAAAAAAAATAACAACTATGCATCTAGTCTTCCACCTCTGTAAAATAAATATTCTGTGTCCTTGAACATACAAAGTAATATTTTCATAATATTTTCACATTTTAACTCATTCTTTTAAGAGGTCCTAAGTATATGTTTTACTAATTTGTAATCATTATATGATTTTCTAATTCTTACTGTTCTACAGAACTTGTATAAGTGGCACTAAATTTGAACCACATTTTCTGAATCTTGCTGAGATGTATTAATTTAGGATTATTACTGTCAAGAGTGAAATATTCTCCTAAACGTGCTGCTTCACATCAAAACTTCACAACTGAACTGGCATTCCATTTTATCAAACTAGTAAAGTTATCTGCCATTTAAAATAATCAGTAATAATGGCTGTTTCTATGGAATGTAAAGATGCCTGTTCTTAATCAGAACAACCTCAAAACCTCAACTTGTTCCACCCCAGAAAATTAATTGTTTATGAATAACATTCTCTTCTTTACTAATAATTTTGCAAAAGCCTGAAAGATGGTGCTTTTAAAAAAAAATTCATGTGCATAAAATATTTTGATCAATTTATTTATAGTTATTAGTGGGGTGCGTGGTTTGTCTCATTATCTTTTTTTCCTTTTTCCTTTAGAGAATTAAAGCTGGTATCTTACTTAAATATGATTATTTGCATATTCAGGCATTCACATTAATATATACTGAGGTGGACAATTATAGAAAACAAAATTCACCCAGAGGCTTGCACTGCTCTAGGACTCACTCATGTGATGCAGATTTCACAGCTAATGGTGTGTAAATGTGAAAAAGAGGTCCTCTAAGACATCATGACTTTAACATTAGATTTGAAAATAAAAATAATCTTCTTAAAGCAAGATATCTTAACTATTTTCAACACTATTAAAGGAACTAAAGCAGAGAAATGTTGCAGTATTTACAAATAATTACATTTTCAACAAATGTACAAGTGTATTGTTAATTCATCAGAAGAGCTAAGCAGGGAATTACATTTGCGAATAAACAATTTCAAAATTTTGTTACCATGGTCTAGAATAGTCGCTTTTCTGCACTTGAAATCCATTGCCTAAGTCTTCTTAGTTATCCTAGATGAAAAGGCTATGCATTTTTCCCATTCTGGCAAGACCTCCAACACCCTCTTGAAGCAGAAAAAGGGGTTTTTAGCTTTAGCTCTCCTTTATATCTCACACAGGATTAATCCTCAGAGATGAGCATGGCCAAAGGCACAAGATACAAAGCATAGTTATTACTTTGGCAGGCTGTTAAACTCTTTTATTTGGAATCTAACATCGTCTTTGTTGTTACAAGGAAAACTGTTCAGCATTCTTATAGTATTTGTTCCATTCCAGTTTCCTGGCATATAGCCCTTTTGTAAGCACTTCAGAGGCTAGTGCCTGTGCTTAAGAAGGCCATTTTATATTTGCAGTATGATCTTTCTGCCTAGAGTCATGCTAAGAAGAGGAATGAGATATGCTGCAAAACTCTAACACTGATGTCTGTTTTTATTCTTCTCTGTACCCATGTAGTTGTGAGGGCTTTGCTCTACATATTCATCTCCCTTGCAGAAACTCCCAGTATCTTTCCCTAAGACCTAGGAGGCTTGATAGCTATATGGGAGAGCCAAGATACTGAAGCAGAAAAAAGAGATGAAGGATAAGGCTGTGCAAAAATATAATTTCATGATTAATAGCACATCCTCTTCTATAGTGGCAAAATTCCCACTGAAGTTTTTAGATCTGTATCTTTTCCAGCTTGTTCCATTTTGTCCAGCCTTTTGAATATTAACTTCATACTTTTGCTTAGACTTATAGTCTTCATTCTCCAGCATGCTAAGAGAGTAAGATGTTATTAATTGTTTTTATGTTTAAGAAGTTATGTAATGACCTGTACTGTGGATGTTCTAATCCTGGAATATAATATTAAAATAACATGAACAATCAAAAAGTAATCAGGTGAAATATTGCACAAAGTTTTTCTTATCCATTCAGTGCAGCATCTCAGTCCCTACTTTTAAATTAATACAGTTTCATTAACTTTACTGTAATCCCTTTTGTGGACATCCTAAAAACCTCCTGGCGATGTGTAAACAGATATATTCATTTAGAAAAGATACTTAATTTATAAACCATTATTTATTTCCAGAATTTATATAAAACAAATATATTCTTTTGTAAGCTGCAGTCTTTTATCAGGGTGAATGACAGCAGATTTGAAAAGAGTGGAACATATCTTTGTTTGCCTGTCCATAGCTGAAGTAATGGCATAGAGCACTAAACCAACATCTCTTAAGACACCAAATAAATTTTCTCTCAGGATTAATGGTCCACTGCTAGTGTGAAGGAGATTAAAACTAGAAGCAAAGAGACAAGAGAGTCCAGGGCTGCCCCACGGTTCTTTTCTAGGAATTTGTTAGTGAGCAGAGCCAAGAAGTCAAGCATTTGGGTAAACAGTTCAACGTGAAATTGCTTACTGAATGCTATCAGACATTATGGTCAAATACATCTGCTGCACAGTTAGGCAGTAGATAGAGTGATTTAGCACTGCATACAAATCACTGGGATTCTGTGTGCTGGTACCCACTGAAAGGCTGGCAGCCATAAGGTTGCCAGTCACCGAGTGTCACTTCTTCATTTACATCACATTGGTATTCAGACAGTGGCAAGCAACCCCAAAAGTAAATTTATTGCTAAGAGAAAGTCAATATTTTACAATAGCTGTAGGAATTCTGAAGCACTAATTTAAAAGACTACTTAGAGCAAACAATTTACTGTTTTATATACATGTATATCGCTGCTTATTGCCACAGATACCGAAAATCAGAATAGTCTTGTGAAGCTCTTAATTTTAGACACTTCGTCCTTAACAAAGCAAACTGCTAATATTTGCTTTTACTAGCAAAATTAAGCTTTTAGAGACCTCCTTGACTTTCCTATAACAATTATTTATTGTACATGGTTCATTTGTCTCTCTCTTTTTAATTTTCTTGAAACAACATTTCATTAGATTTTTTTGCCCTGAAATGTGCCACCAGGCTGTCAAATCAAGCCACCCTATTTTCTTTGGAAATATCAGTCTTGCAAAGAGCTATCCTTCTTAACAATAAAAACAAATTGATCCAACAAAATGAAAAGTAAGGAATGCTCTGGTCTTTTACATTTCCTTGTAGCATATAAAACACCATCTGAACTTAAATTTCAGTATATTTTCTATGCTTTTTATGTATGAAAGCGGAGAAACATTCAAGTAAACAAAAACACATAAATTACATAAATACTCCCTCTATCATCACTATTTGTCTTTGGAAGTACAGAAATCACTACACTTGGCAAATATGAGACTGATACTCAGCATTCATTTAATTCAAACATTACCTGATCACCTATGGAAATTTACCTACATCAAGTTGTCCTTATTTATGTAACTTGTCTTTCATGCAATGGATGGACTTAATCCCCTACTTATCCTTCCCGTACTTATTAAACAGATTTTTTGTTGTTGTTGTTATAAATTGGTGGGTTTTCCCTATTTGAGGGAAAAAAAAAAAAGAATAGACACAAATCAACACAGGTACAAATCTATCAAGCAAAATTTGAATTCTATCCCATAGGTATGTGTTTCCCACCTGACACTGTCTTTTTGTCTTCATCTTAAGATACATTTCAGTAGATATTTCTGCAGCTGCAATACAGAAGAGGTAAAAGGCTGCAATAAGCTTTGTTTTCATTAAAGTTCTGCAGTTTGTGAGAGGGAGCATTCATTTTGAACAGAGAAGGAAGCATTTCTCAGCAACTAATAATGGTAGTTCACAAGTCTGATTATGCCAGTATTGGCTCCTAGAAAAGACCAACCGATATAATTGATCTTGTAACATTTAAAGGCTCTTCACTTCAAGCGTATTTTATTGCTGCCTGGCTACAATTATGTTGACCAGAAGTGAGGCCAGCTCTGGGGTTCAGAACTCAGAGGAAAATCAGTTCAGCATGTAACCACTTCACTCCTAATGGCAGAAGTTGCATGGGAAATTAATTTTCAGGATCACGTTAAGTCAGACTGCAGAACTATTGTGGGATTCACTTGGACAAAATTGCTCTAGCTGCTGGAAAGATGAGTGTCAGTAATGATATTTATTAAACAAAATGAATAACGTTTGGAAGCCATGGAAACCAGAGAACTAAAATTGGGTATATGCACTAAGTGCAAGAGGTCACCGAGAGCTTTTAAGACAATCAAAGGACTTCAAGTACAATTGCAGATTAGATAAATTCCTAAGCATTTTCATCTGTCCTCTATCTCATAGAAGATAACAAAGTAAAATTAACAGAAAATACCAGAATGTATAATCAAGGAAATGAATGTCCAGGCCTGCTATAATGAATGCCCAGGCCTTTCTATAGAAGAATATTTTCATCCTTTGAATATCAGCCTCACTTAATCTTCCATTCTTTATGATTCAAAGACCAATTCTTTACCTAGATAGACAGCAAAACAGAAAAAAAAAATGCTGAGGATGGAGGGGGCACTAAAATCTCCTAGCTAGAATTAAAATTTGTGAAAAATTAATAGAAAGCTGTACAGATGTAGTCCATGAAGGTGTTAGATTTATAAGTAAAACAGAATATATTTGACAGAAATTAATTAGAAAAGTATTTGCACTTTGCAAAGGTTTTAAGACCACAAATGAGAGAGGTAGAAGAAGGAGGAGATATAAAAAAGCCCAATCATTTTGTTTTCTAAAAGGCTAGCAGAGACCACTGCTTTTGAAATATAGCAAAATTGGTTTTTTTTTAATTTTTGCTTAAGTAATTCTTTAAGAAAAGAAAAAAAAGCTAGATCATAATACTTGCTACAATAATTCTACAGTACACTTCCTATCTCTTGTACAATGCAAAGAAATAAATGGAAAATGCATTCACACAGCTTCTTTTTTTTTTTATTAAAGCAATGGTCCAGTTGTTCAGAATATCTTAACTTGGAAATGAGATCTCAGTTCTTTCACAGAGCATTTTGCATTGCTTTATGGACAGTGCAGCACTTACTACACTCAAACTACTGTCATATTATCATAGTCATATTATCTGTAGGAATAATAGTGTCAGGTACTTTGCCTTAAAAATATGTGTTTAAATAAAAGTATAAACTAAAAAAATAGATTTTTAAAAGATTTTAAAAAGCAATCAGATTTACTCTGTAGCAAAAGACAAAATAAGAAAATGTTTCTTCCAGCAGGAGCACTCAAATTTAAAACACCATCTTATTGTGCTTCATTTGAAGCTGTATTACATTATAAGGTACAAATACAGTGAGAGTTAATCAAGCATACCTAGTATCGAAAGCTGACAGCTTTCTAAGATAATACAAGTGGCTCATTTTATCCATTAGTGGGAACATCATAAGGGTAAAAATGTCCTTTAATACTCAGCTTCCATAAATTGGCCATCTGTTTTCCATTACCTCAATATAAAGATGTACTGAAATAAAGCCAGATTCCTGTATTTGATAACAGTAACATCCTTTACCATACCTAGAATTACTTAGTTAGTTCACCTCTAAAAACTCAGAGCCACAGGTGCCATTTATGTGGCATATTCTGTGTTCTAGAACACCTGCATTTTGCAACATATCCCTATATTACTGCATTGTAAACATTTCTGTCCTAAACTGATGCGAAAATTTTTGTACATATGAGCATGCTGGTAGGGAAGAGGGCAGCACCTTCAACTGAGATATCCAATACTTGGTGGAGAAAAAAATAAACAAACGAAAGGGACATTCTGAATGACACAACCACATTTCTCTAAACTGCTCACCTCCAGCATTTTCTCCCAGCTCCCAAAAACCTTTTTCTTATTTGAATGGGCAGGAGCTGATAAGACGTTTCTCCTCCCTTCCATGTTTTTCACAACATGGCAACATTAAGGTGATACCATTCAGACAAGACAACAATCCCATTCCAGATCTTATAATCAGAATTGGATGGACCTATTTTGACAGTACATGGCTATGCACCCATGGTGCTAGAGATTCACAGCATTACTTCTTGGTTCTCGCCAGTGAATGCTCCAAGGAATGTTCTGAAGTAATCTGTTCATATTACCAAGTGTCTTTCTGCACCCTGTAAATACAGGTGGATTTAAGAACAATAGATGTAAAAGCACCATAATTATAAAAAGAAGAAATCCATATGTACTTTGTTAAGTCTCTACCTAAAATAATTTTTAAAAGCCTTTGATTTTTTTAATTGGTACAAGATCTGAACTGGTATTCTTTTCCTTTTAGTGGTGGGGGATTATTTTGTCTGCATATATTGTATAATTACTTTGTGATTAAGAAAAAAAAGAAAACTTAAGTCAAAAAAAAAAATACTTCCCAAAATTAGTGAGGAACTTATTACATTATGGATACATGTCACCAACTGTTTTCACTACCCTAATCAGAGAGGGGGATTATGATTATTTTTCATTTATTTCCCTAAGGTTATGTCTTTAAGGAATTTGAGAGGTCCACTTAAAAATTGTTTTCTGTAAAGACTGGATCACTGCAATATGTGTAGAGAAAGTGATATACATATCTTATTACCATATATGTGTATATATGTTTGAATACATATATATATATACACATATATGAGTATGTGTATACATATATAAAGCCACAAATTGTGATTGTAAAGGGAAGGACTGAAGACAGAAAAGATGAGATGATGATGTCAAGAACTGAGGAAATAAAAGTCAATGTCTCCTCATTATAAAGGAGGATGTAGTCATAAACAAAACCCTTTTTGTCTGGGGAAAGAAAATCCTCATGAAGTAATGCAAAAAGTAACTAATTTTGCCATTTGCTGTAGCCAAAAGCCACCAATATGTCCTCTAATTTCCTTTTCCACTAGCCAAGATGTAAAGGCTTAATTTGATTCATTCTGTGGTAACTTTCCAGACTGGCATCTGCCTCTGTTAACAATGATGCCTGATTATTGTCACTCCCTACTCTCAAGCTTGCAGCTTGTTCAGAGCACTGCAACATGATTATTAAGTGGTTTAGGCAAATCTGATGCTAATGTCTGCATCCTTTTCTTTTATTACTATTTGTTTGAAGATTAGCCTAGATGTGTTAGTGTATAAAGTCCATGCTGAAGCACTCTGTTAAAAATCTGCTGTGAAGAATAGGGAGTAGTTTGCCTTTCTTTCCACCTGTAAGATAGACAAATTATTTTAATTTTTTTTCTTCTGATGTTCCTCCCCTCCACACACTGGCTTCCTTCTCGGACCCTTTTGAATGAGGCAGCCTTTTGATACAGCATGCAGGTTTAAATATTGTCTGACAGGAAGCAACTGAAGTAATTATTATACATGCCTTTCAATTTATATTTCAATATGGAACTGATAAACTTCATGGGGCAGCTCTTCAGCTGATGTAAGTCATTATAGCATCTTTAGCTTCAATGAACCTTTTTAATTTTACCATAGAGAAGATGGCTCTTTTGCTGTTTACCATATTTAGAACTGCTATTCAGCATCTCAAGTACTGCTTTTGAAGCTCTGATTGAAATTACTGCTCATTACAGCCTCTGCTATTTTTTTAAATACAATCATTCACATAAAATGCACAAACATTTCATCTCTTCTGATATTATTTCATTTTATGTTTTTTCTCCTGCAGGATTGCATATGACTTGATTAATCTCATTCCACATTTTAGTTATTTTCTTGGTCAATTCTCTTTAAAATTCTCCATATCACAGTGCAGTGGTCTCCATATTTTTGAGAAGCCTCTGACTCTTTTTCATTCCTGTCATTTCTAACCTTAAGATTAATTCAGAAATATTGAATTAGCCCATCTACTTTTAAGATGAAATTGATATTTTCTCTAGATTGCTGTCATTTAGAGAGAGCACCATCTCTACTAACTTTGCCAACTGCTGTTTAGATGTCCAGTCTAATTAAGTCATCCAACTCCCCCTGTCACCAGTGGAAGGAGGTAAGTTGAAAGTTGACATAAATCACATTTCAGGGCCATCCACCCCCCTCCACTTATTATACAGAACAAAGAGATCCAGGCAAAGGCACTGTTTTAAAAAAACATCTCGGTAATACTAAGGAAAGGAGTGAAAGTCACTGCTCAGCAGTAACTCCAGCAGTGCATAGTGGTCAGTTTATTTAATTAGGAAAGTTTTGTTCTCACCTATCCAAAACCACTCAGCTTAAGTATTCCATTTTGGACTGAAGACATTGCTATAAATTGTTGGAGGTGATGCACACTGCCTCATTTAACAGCTCTAATCTCTCTGTCACTGGGTCATTACCATTTTTGTTAGCCCAGCCCTAGGGAGTACAGAAGTGTGACATAAATGAAAGAGCTTGTCCTGAGCAGACTTTGACCCTTATCACTGTGCTCTGCTGGTTCCAGCTGCCTCAAGGAGCAACTGATGGTAAGTCTGTGTCATTTGTCACAGCTCCCGTACCCATTGTGACAAGGGAAGAACCCTTGGCTGCTAAAGCTGCTAAAGCTGACTGACTCGAATTTTGGGAGCCAAGTGCGAGCTGATTCACAAGCTTTCATCTTCACGAGAGTTAGTACTTCTCAATCATTGTATTACTCGTGGAAAAAGAAGCATAATTTGTACAACATTTTGCCAAATTACATTGGTTTTGTTTCATACTATGCTGCAGTACATCATGCACAGAAGCTAAATCCCTCTGATTTGAAAATTTTCTTTTTTAGTAAGATTGATGACTCTGTATGCAACTAGATCCACAGACAAAATTCAAGTTTCCATAACAAACAACTTTCAGTTCCAACGTATTCTTAAGAAAATTAATTCAGTGGGTGCTCGCAAAGTCAACCTGTTCATTAGTAGAATTATTTTTACATACTTTTTAGATGCTTTCAGGTTGCCTTTATCCACTGCAAAATAGTTGTGCCAAAGGAGTACAGATTTTGATAGAGTAGAAACTTGTGATACAATAGACATTATGATTCTAATAAATTTGTTTTTTTCAAAGCAAACAAAATCATCAATTTTATTTTGGCAACTGAAAAAATGTCTGCACAAAAAGAACTCCAGAATATACTAGCTCAAGACCTCACCTCACTTAATAAAAACTCAACACTATTACCTCAGAATGGATTCATAACTGTCAATTTAATTAATTTTCTCTTATTTCTAAAGAAATATATTTATCAAGTTGGAGGAAGAAAATATAGCTAAACTAATTCATGTAGAAGGCACAGGGAAAACAGAAGGCCTTGGTAGGAAGGGTAAACCCTCAGGACACATCTTGGCCTAGTTGTTTAATCTGCTGCTTAATTCTGGACATAAATAATCTTAAATTTTGATATCCTTAATTTCAATAATTTTATGTAATCCATTCTGTACTTCTCATTTTCAATAAAGATAAATATGGAAAATACAAAATGTGAAGCTGTTAAATGAAATAATTAAATTTTGTAAATGCAATTTGTCCTAATGATACCAGATGCCTCACCCTTGTGTAGCAATGTCTTCTTAGATAACAACCACACATTTAATCTCCTGTGCTCATAGACACAGCTTTAGGACAAAAAAAAGAAAGTTCAATTGAGTTTCCATGTAATCAATTAACTTGCACATATCAAACAGAATAGAAGCTCCTAGTCCTGAAAAGATATTTATCTTACTTACCATGTGTCCTGCTTATCTTGTCATGATATGATAAGTATTCCTACCCCCCTCCACTACCCAGGGTGGTCTGAATTTGCCATGACAAATACAACATTTGTATCAATCCCACTACAAACTCCATATCCTGCATTTTAGCATCAAGGCTCTGGTTTTTTAGGGTGTAAGATAGTTGGGTGTTACTCTTTTTAAATATGCAGCACAAGCATTTCTAGTCTTAAGAGTTTTTTTATCCAGGTAGAAGATATAAAGTAAAGCCAGGACAGGTACGCTGTGGAAAAAAAAAATGGCTGTGCCATAAACTCTAGCTTTAGACAGCAAATTATGAGATTACAGCTTTTTAAACCCCCAATGAAAAGACTCCTTTTTTACCAAGGCACCTTTAAAATGCTTCCTAGTCTTGTTTGCATGAAAGACACCCAGACAGGTGACTTTTTATCTCCCTGCAAGGCAGGACCTCAGGTACTTTCTAATTTGTCTTTTCTCACTTATGTTCCAAGAAATAGCAACCCAAGGACATGATACTTTCTTAAATAGAAAGGATGCCATTTGTCTCTGCAATCCACTTCCTAGCCATCCTTGCTCTTTTTCTTAAATTACTTAGCTATGCATCTGAAAACCAGTTCAGCAGTATCTGGGAAGGTACTAGAATAGTAATAAGACTCAGAGACCCTCAAGTTGGTCTTCAGCCAACAGACCTTGTTATGAACACAATTTCACAGATCTCCTGAAATACAATACTTTCAATTATTTTGCGCATTCAGTGTCTGAAGAGACAAATTCAGAACGAATATGAAGGAAATAGTGCCACCTGCTGTGGTACCAGTAATATTCCCTCTGGTACGCAAGTCAGGGAAAACTCCGGAAGCTGAAATGCAAACAGGATGAATTGCTCAATAGTTAACAATAATTAAATCACAAAGGAAATCATCACTTGCAGTTGCCATTGTTGTGGAGGAATAATTTTTTTATTCAGTTAAAGGGTTTTTTTAAAATTAAATTTTCATTGAGATATTAGACACGGTCCTGTTCCCCATCACATTGAAGTACAATTCTACTTCAACAAAGTTATTGTTATTCTACTTCGTTTGCTTCAGCAGATAGTGAAACTAAACTCTTTCTGATGTGTCATCTATGTAGTGTAGGATACAATATGCATGTCCTTATGTTTTGATTCCTCTTTAACTTTCTGCTGTCACAAAACCAATATATGTATTTAGAGATTTTTCTTCTACACTACTAGTTCTGTCTTCTTGACATAAAATTGATTTTTCTCATCCTGATCCATGAGCCAAAATAAAACTGCTACCCTATTACTCAAGATCTTACAATACAATCAGCTACAGCTTTACAGCATGTCATTAGAGACAGAGACATTAAGCAGTCTGAAGTAGTTCCTTTATTATAGAATTAAACAGCTCTTAGTTCTCTGATGATAACAAGATACAGACTGCAAAATTCTTTGCTGCATTTACTGAACATTGTACAAAGAATAAATCTCCCTTTTTGCCTTTTGAAAATAATATTCATAAATATGTCCTACTATAACTGGTATTCCATCATGCTCATCTTGAAGAAAGATGGAAACATTTATTTCTACTTTCACTTATTTTGAAGATACCTTTAAGTGCGATAATTTAAAATTATTGCTTATATGATGAGTTTACAGAGATAAATCCTGTTCTGACCACATCACCACATCATCATGACCTAAGATTTGTTACTTTACAGAAGGCATATGGTGACTTACACAGAGTGTGCTGATGCCTTCTGATAACGTTGTAGAAGTGTCCACATCACATATCTACAAACTAGATCTATTATTTTATTGAGCTGTTTCTGGAAAACTATTCCAAGACAGAACTCCACTACTGTTGAACTCTCTCCTTCTGCAAGCAGACACACAAGTCAGATTTGTAAGACACACACATGTGGTGCTGCATGGTGATGAACAATCTGGTCTATCTATGCTACGGTGTTCAGGGATGCTGAGAGCTAACACGCACTTAAACTCTCACAATAAATTCATTTCTATACAAATAAAGACTTGTGAGGATTATTCCTTCTGATATGGTTTTGTTTTCCTGGAAATGAATGTGTGTGAAAGACACTGCCGCTAACAGTTTCAAGAGGTTCATGTCATGATGTTACTCTTTTACTTCTTTCTTAAATGTGAGTTTTATCTAGAAAGCCATTTTTCGTATGAAAAATTATCAAGGCCTCACTTTCTGAGAAAAGAAACATTTTATGTTTCTCCTGTAACTCACAACTGACTTAACATAAATTTCAGCATCCACTGCAGATAAAAAAAAAATTGAAGCAACAGTTTTGATGTTTGTACTGTAACTTCTACCAAAGGCAACAAGTGAGAAGGAAAATGGCTTTATTCTTACTGCTGTCTCTAGACTTTTCTAGTTTATACAAGGGCGCAGAGAATCAATCAAATCAAGACTTAATTCAGAAGATAGTTTAAAAACACTCTTCCTAACCTAAATTATCTTTCCTCATCCAAAGAATTATGACCAATTCTGTAGAACAACATATTTTCCTCCTAAAGGAATGAAAATAGGTCTGCTTTTTACAAGTTAATAACATACTTTTTGTAATACATCTTTCCCCAAACTTGTTTGCAATACAAGTAAATTCTTACATTTTTGAAATTTTCTCTAATGTTTTAAAAAGTGCAATATTACAAACGAAATTGATTTGACTAACAAGTTTCATAATTAGTTTATTTTGTGATAGGATTAATAAAACTTCATAAATGAAAAATTAATTGGTCCTAGGGTCTAATATGACATAAACCAAACCTACAAAATTTGGGTTGCCTTACTATTAGTATGTTTAGCCATAGAGTAATGAGATTTTAGGAAAATATTATTTTAAATTATTCTGTCTAGTTTTCTACCTAGCCAGCAATGATCTCTTTAGAAAATAATGATATATAATTTTTTTCTCATAGTTTCTCTCCTTTTCTCTCTCTCATGGATCAAATTTTGGTTTATTTCATTGTTTCATTATTTTATTGTATGAAATTAAATTTGACATGTTTTCATAAGTGAAAACAAACATGAAAAGAGAAAAAAAAAGAACATATTGGTCCTTTGCTTGATGCTAATACATAACAAAGAGTGAAATTCTACAAACAGAGTGCTCATGGTGTGCCAATGTGAAATCCTACTGATCTCAGAGTATATAGTTGAAGAATCATTACCATTGAATGCACTTTAGATTTACTTACAAGTCCACATTCAAATAAATCTTTACCACATTTCACACTGGTATCTAAAATAGTTTTTGAATTATAAAAAATTCAGCCTGGTAAGTTATTGTCACAAATATATACATATATATTCACACATATAATGTTGCATAATGCCACAAGAGGGTTATTTTGTTAGAAGATAGCATTATTTACAGGTATTCTCCCAAACAGCAAAGAAAAATAAAATACTAATCACATTTACTTATCTTTTATGTTGTCACATATTTGAATTTATTTACTCCTGAAACCACTGACTATAATATCTAGTTCTGCAAGTGAACAAAGAAGTCCATTTTCTTTCTGTAAAGACTAGTTAAGTAAGATTAAGATTCCTTTAAAGAACTAGTACAAACCTTATGAAATTCCCATGTTTTACTTGACTCCAGGCATTTATTTATTTTTATTTAATTTTATTTAATTTATTGTTCCATTTTTCTAGAATACCACAAACCATAAAATACACATATAAATCATACTTTATGTATCTATATATGCAGAATTACCATATATGCATGATCAGAATTTGCAGATTCAAAGTTCTACTGAAGATTTTGGGGTTAAATATAAGTAATTTCCTACAAAGTTTGTTTCAGAAAGATTAAGTTTTATACAACCAAGATCTGCATGACTATACAACTGACACAAATTATCCCAATGAAATGCACTTACATAAACCAACAAGCAAATTAGATTATATTTTCAAACTTTGTTGCTTAAAACAATGAGAAACTTCATAAGCATTCATGGCTAAATAATTTTTTTCATTTTGTTTTAATGCTCTAAGACATTAGAATGTGAATATTTTGGCTTTTACTTTTCCTTTTCTGATTATGAAGATGACCCCTGTGTATAAGTGCTAATGAAGCAACTCTGAAGATCTAAAGTTTCGAAAAGATTATATACATTAATATTTTACAGCTAGTGCATCTGTAGAAATACCAACCCAGTTAATTTAAAGTTGAGAGTTCATTTAATTTAAAGTTCACATAATTTGAAAGGATGCTTTGTAAAATTCAATTTCAAGTTTCAAAGGCAAAGTACCCACTAACTCGGTTGTTTCCAGAAAGCTAGGAAGGTTCTTCTTTCTACCATTTCCAGATGAAATCATACAGTCTAATCACATACAGAGACACAGAACTTCCACCTGACTACAGCCTGCTCTGATCCACACATTCATCAGCACAGGATTTACCTCACTACATTTTGATAGGCTGATGCCTTCATATGAGCTACACACTGAAGTCTTTCTTCAGTAGGGAGGTGTCTGTAGAAAGAATCAAAGGTCCTTCAGGACATGAGTAACCAACTAAAGTAACTGACCGGAATAGGTAAGATAAACCTAAAAATATCTGTTTCTTCTCTCTAGATCAGTTCTAGATACCTATTGGTTAGGTATCTATGTTTGATCAGGCTAATCCCTGCTGTAAAAGCAATTAGTGTTTGACCTTTAGGTATGGTGCCTTCTGGTGCACTATGTAATTGCAAAGGATGCTGCTGCAACTTCCTTTTAATAAGACAATAACACTATTTTTAGTTACTGTGGGTGCCAAGTGTCTTTTCTGAGAAAGAGAATTGTCTAGGATTCAATGGAGAACAGAAGCAGTGATGGAATAAATTTAGAGCGACTGGAGAGACGCACTTTATCTGGGCATAAAGTTAGACAGCAGTAAAGACTATTCAATCACTTGTCTTAGCTGATGGACAACCAGATGAGACCATGAAGGCTGAAAGGGCATGCCCTTTCTGAACTGATCTGTAAAGCCATTACTGTCTTCTCAGCCCAATATCCCTTACAGGACCTTTTCAAGCACAACATGTGTCAGATGTCATTCAAGCTGGATCCTTATAGATGTAAAAGAGAAAGTATTCTTTGCAGTGTTCTCAGTGAAGTCTCTTTAATCTTCAGTAGCCCAAAAGTAATGCCCTTGAGAGCATGCTGCAAGACATATCTTTTTCGGGTGAATTGCTGAAGCGGCAAACTTGACTAAGGAGTGATGTATAGTAAAAATGAAGAAACTTTCATCTTCATTATTTATCTGCTAAATGGTGATTGAATATTATGAGATGTAGTAGATTTCCATTCATTTCAACACACTGATTGGTTCTCTTTAAAAAACCTGAAAAAACTTTTCAAGAACATCTAATGTACAAAATGAAGTCTTTCTTCCTTTCTTTCTTTTTTTCTTCCTTCCTTCCTTCCTTCCTTCCTTCCTTCCTTCCTTCCTTCCTTTCTTTCTTTCTTTCTTTCTTTCTTTCTTTCTTTCTTTCTTTCTTTCTTTCTTTCTTTCTTTCTTTCTTTCTTTCTTTCTTTTTCTCAAGTAATGCCTGTAAATAAAGTAACTCATTCAGGTAGAATTTCCTGTCACTATGATCTTATGCTGTCCCTTTCTGACACTGAACTTACCACCAGGCTGACTGAACCATCTATACAGTTACTCCTGTAGGTCCACAGATCCTCTGCACCTGCTTCCTTAAACATGTGCAAGGGCCTGGGTAAGGTGGCAATAGGGGAGAAACAGATACAGAAACAGAAAGCAGGTATAAATATAAAATATTTGAACTATATTAAACTTATATTAGTAGTTAGTATAAAATCATTAACTCTAAATGGCATAATTTCACCCCTAATAAAATCAATGGGAAGGGAGTGTTTTTCTGTGTGTGTGTAATTGTTTTGTTGCTACAGTTTATTGTTGCTAAGATTTTATCTCAAGCTTCATTTGGACCCATACAAAGACACCATTGTAAAGCGTGGAGATATTTGTTCAAAAATACCAAGAATATTCAAGTTAACTGCTTCAAAATAACACACTAATGGAGAAAAAAAGAAAGAGAAAAATGTCTTTCTTTAAAATTGGAAAACTGGTGAGCTGTTTTTGCTGAATTTTCCAAAAATTGTTCATCTTAGAGTAGACATCTGTCATGGAACATATCGGTCTGAACTGTTTAAATATGGCAATTATAGGTGATTCAAAGCAGGGTCTTAAAGAAAAAAATTTTAGTCACCCTTAGCTAAAAGCATTTATTGGAGGTAAAATAATACAAATTAGTAAAAAATCCATGTAATACATAGGTGAACAGACCTTTATAGTTTTCTCAAGGCCTATCCATGTGTACATAATTATGAGTACATGGTTAGGAAACTGCCTTTGGAAAAAAAAACTCTTTAAGCAAAGGCTTAAAAACAAAACAAAAAACCAACCACCAAACAGTTAAAATTGTCATTTTTTTAGAGCACGGCATATCTGCTTCTTCTAAATTTGTTTTCAGAGTTCAAAAGACATCATTGACTAATTATCTCCCAAATACAGTACTATTGTTTAAATTGTACACATCTTAGTTTAAAAACACTTTTATTTCTGTAATGCCTTCTCTAAGATTTTTTTTTCCTGCCCTTTTGTAATATACTACATAAAATCTCCTGGGTACAATGAAAAGAAAAGAATTTCCCATTTATCTTAGGAGTCAAAGGTATTTCAAACTTTAAGACAGGAATACTGTAGGCTGATTTTCAATTGAGAGAATTCATCTCTGAGGTTTTAGTAATTGAAAAAACTAGGATTAGTTCTTTTGAATCATTAATGTACATCATTTTCAAGGCAGTCTGTATCCTTTTCATTGATGTGTTTCCAAAATCTCTTTACTGGGACATAGAGGTACCTTCTAGACATTTAGGTCAGTCTCTGTGAATGCTTCAGTTGGCAAGGAGTAACTTCAGCTGGAAAGGAGTACCATTCACTTCATTAGTTTTATGCCTATTTTCAAAACCCTAATAAAAATAAACTGAAAAGATTTGCAGCATTCCTCAATTCTGCTGTGTCCCCTGCTGCCACATTAATCACAAATATAGCTGTGCTTTGGATACTTCTAGATCTTTTCTGAAATGATTAACCAGCACATGTCACCTTCTATGCACACTATTAACCTCATACTTATTAGAAAAATATGAAGCTACTAAACAGCTGATGCCTATTTTGATATCCAGTTCTTGTAGGCTGGAATATCTGTGTCATAGATAATCTGTCAATTTGTGATATATAGCTCTTTAGCAGAAGCTGGATACTCGTATTAGGCAGAGTAACCTTTTCACAAAATATTGAAGAAATCTTCAAGACAGATTAAACAGCCACAGCAACACTATCATCTTGAGCAGAATAACTACTCAAATAATGACTGACTCTTCCGTCTGTGTGGTCTCTAAGCAAAAATCACTTTTTTTTTTCCTCCTCCCACTGGAATATGAAGAAAGGCTATAAAAAGTGAGTTTTGTTGTTTTGGCTTAAAGCAGTTCTACCAGGTAGACAATTATGAAATAAAAACCTAAATGTCTCAAACAAATCCCCAGCACTTTTCTCAGTTGGTATTAAGTCTCTCGAACTGCAAGAAAAAGGATGACTGCTTCTCCCAATTTAAAAAGGGGAAACATCAACAGAAAAAGCTATTTACTGGAGCTATAGTGAACCAGCTACTATATGGTATAGGAAATGAATTTTAATTTTCACAAAATTGCTTAGTAGGTTGGTTTGCTCAGCCAAGTAATTCTTCTGGTTAATAGCTTTTCAGGAGATTTTGCCATTACAGATATATTGGAATACATATTCTGCAGTTATAATACAAGTGGGTTTTAATTCAAGACCTGGTTAAAGCAATTTTGGTACAGATGTAACTATTGCATCATTTTTTCAGTGATAATGGTGTTAGGTGGATCCCTTAAGATTTAAAATGGATCCAAAATAGTTGAGATACGATTCCACATGAAAAGTCATTAGGCATTTTCCATCTTAATCCATTGATATTTAAATATTTCATGGTACCCTTTACATTATGAAGTAGTGTATTATATTTTCAAGGTGCTATTAAATCATCTGTGAAACCTCCTCATGGAAAGCTTTGCAGATTCTCAACTACTGGAAAACTAGGAAATAATTGTTGTGCCAAACCTTAATCTTTATATGAATATGAAGGGGAAAAGACTGATACTAACTATTTTTAGACAGCAGCATGTCTGAAAAACTTTCATACTGGCATCTGGATTTTCAATGTTAATTTTCTACACCTTTCTTAAAAATTTTATAAGCAGAGAGGGAAATTTTCTCTCTCCCAGGATACAACTCTGTAATCACAGTATGTGTTTTTACTTCCATCTTCAAGTACTCTTTTGGGTTTATATTCAGACTTTACCTCATTCTAAAGCAGATATCCAATGTGGGTCAGGAGAATGCTAATTGTGCCTAAAATGATTAGCTCAGATGTGGATTTCTGTGTTAATGATGTCTAAAGTTAGGAGAGACAAATACACCTCTGAAATAGGCTTATGAGATTCTCATATCTTATCAAGAGGAAGAAATTTTTCCTGTTATGCCACTGCATGAAGAATTACAGAATTCATTCTTCTGACCAGAGTGATACAATAGAGTTGATACAGCAGAGTATGTAATAATGAGCATAACACCATGTGCTGGTTTTCCATAATAAAATTAAAGCAACCAAGATATTTTCATTTTATGTGCTTAATTAGGGCCTTCCTTTTTTTTTCTTTAAGCTGCTTTTTGCTGACAATTATGTCAATAGTAGTTTAAAATGTACAGTTTGTTTAAGCAAATCATGATACCTGCATTTCATAAGAAGTCAAGCTAAACACAAATAAGTTCCAGAAAAATAGCCTTTAAAACCAGAACAAACTGACAAAACTTCAGTTGCATTTCTAAAACTTTTAATCTCTCTTCATTTTTATTCCATCTCCTTGTAAATGATCCCATAATTAGAAATGCCTCTGATGTCAGGTATTTTCTGTTTGTACATTACTTCATAAATTTACTTATTTGGGCTCATTTGGGATATTAATGTCTATTTTCTTTCCACATATAATGGAAAGTGGCCTTTTTTATTATCAGTTCATTTAATATTATTTGCTACAAAAGAATAAGCCTAAGTTTTTCAATACTATTATATTTTGAGTACTATCCACCTTTTATAACATTTTTCCCTTATATGCTGTCATTTTAATTTTTAAAAAGTCTCAAGCACTGGTTTCTCCTTTCAGTAGCACGGTAAAATCTCAGTCAATCTGTTTGCATGAATTATTGTTTACCAAGGGAACAGAACATCAGTCACTTACTAACTCCTGAAATCAATCAGGTTATGTAATACAATTTTATTTTAACTAAGAGATGTGGAGCGTTTCAAGACACAGATGCCCTAACAAAAAAAAATCTCTAAACTTTGCAAGGTTTTTTTAATTTCCCCAGTGGTCATTACAATAACCTTGCTTGACTTTAGGGAGTGCCCTTCAAATCAGGTTTCAATTTTTTCTGCCAGTGCAATGGCAATAACAATGCCTCCTTTCGTCTTATAAAATGTTAAAAGTCAGTTAAGAAACAATAACCAACAGCAATAAATTACTAGCAAAAGTAATAGCTGTCTTCCACATATATTGATGTAAAAACTCAAAATGAGGCAAATTTTTTTCACTGCTAAAATTATTTTCCAGAAGTCTTAATTTGGAAATTTCAAAATGTTTTGTTCCAGTTTGGCAAGATATTTTCTCCTCCAGAACTGCTATAACACCTGCCAGGAATTGTTATTCACTTATCTTGACTATTGCCCTCCATGGAACGAGGTTTGGAAATGGATAATCTTTAATGTCCGTTCCAACCCAGGACACCATTCTGGATTCTATGATTCTATGATTGTATTTAATGATGTCCTTCTCAGGAAAATTTTCTTTGCCAGAATTACATTTATATGGGCAATTTGCTCATAATTCATCCCAACAAATCAACCTAAAGTTTCTCAGATATATCTACAGTGAAATGTCTCATGTTCATTAGCAGAGGCAACAACAAACAACATCTTCATCTCCCCCAAAAATGTGTCTACTAGTTAATATTGTTCCCCAAAGTGCAGCCTGAAATTAAGAATTCTGTTCTTCCTCCAGTTTAAACTGAAAAAAAAAATCTGTTTCCAAAATTATATTTTTTATAACCTCGTCCTCATTTCCTTTGTCGCTTTTGAGTCTAAGTCAATAAAAGGGCTTTCAAAAGTCTGTAACAAAAACTGTTGCCATAATTCTCTGACTCAGTTCCCAGCTTACACAGTTCTAGGTCTGAACATTTTTTAAATGTTAGGTGCTTTGGGAAAACTAAGTAGAAGGATATGTTGTTGGTATGTTCATTCTAATTGAAGCCGATTATTGCTGTGGAGTTTTGCCTTGGCAGAAGTTTGGCCTTTTCAGAGCTTTCCTAAAGAAATTCTCCTCTTTTTGTTAAAGTGATCCTCAGAGAGGCCTTTTTGTGTAGCTAAAAGGAAACAGTTAAACTGACAGGTATGTATCCTAACTTTGGGCATCTAACAGGTGTCTAAGGACATCAGCTCATCTGTTTCATTTAGACTGATTTAAAAGCTATCAATATAAATCAGCCACAATATCATCTGGTGGGAAGGAAATTCTTAAGTCATGAACCTAAAACAATCTGAAATATTTATCTTAAGGAGGGGTGTAACTAGCCTAGACTGAGGCCAGCTTGATTGCACCTAAAATTAGGTGCTTAACCACTTCAGTTCAGGCATTCTGAGTCATACTCTGAATCACCCTGTACATCACAGTCTATAGGGATAAAAAACCCTTAAAATTATATGTTCAGCTTTTAACTACTTAAAGTCATTGCTAGTATATCAACATCTGAGTAATGTTGTGTAGGTGGTATTTATTCTCTTTCCCACGCAGGCCATGGCTTTGATGGTATCACCAAGGAAGTGGGAGCAGAGGAGATGAGATGCTTCATCACATTTATTTGAGTCTCCAGTAAATTTGCACCTTCCAAACAAAGGACATCTGAGATGAGGGTTGAACCTGACAGTGGTCCCTGTGATGCCAGGGCTGCAGTAAAATCCACAGGCACAGCCATGAGTAGTTGTAGAGATTCACTGTGACTGCTCAGTCAAGTCATGTAGACACTGACATTCATGTTTTTGTAAGCTCAGTTCAGTAGGGGTTGTCTTTTTTGACTTTTTTTTTTTCACACATAAATATATATATATATATATATATATATATATGTATATATATATGTATGTATGTATGTATTAAGTACTGTTGGCTTCATTTTGTCATTTCATAAAGTATATTACGAAAGTTATATATAAAGGCCATTATTCACATATGCAACAAAGAAAGAATCAAGAATTCTATCAAAAGCTGAAATACTTACTTAGTGAGGTTTCCCAAATTGGCATAACTGGGAAAAAAATTATTCAAATAAATGACTATGGAAACAAAGAATATTTAGACAGGCCAAAATCCATAAACACAGAAGCTGTTTGAAGTATAGCCAGGCATTAATTAAAAAAAAAAAAAACAAACACCCTGTAACAGTGAGTCAATTAAAAGAAAAGATCAATGCAATTTGAGAGCTAAATATGTATATGTGTGATTGCATGGCTGTATTAAACATAATTGTTATTAATAAGTTAGATATTTTATAATAAATGCCACATGTATTTAATTGCAAGCAGAAATCATAGAACAGGGAATGGTATTATTAAATTGACAGTTCCATTAACCTCAGCAGGTCTCTCACTTACATGGGTGCATGGTCTGCTCAAGGGCAAGGGTGTATATACAGTCTTTTCTTATCTCACATCGTATCAATTGAAGGAATACTTGAAACTATTAGCAGTCTAACTGAGAGTACAACAGTCTCCTTGTACACAGAAGTAGAGAGCTATCTAAATGAAATAATGATTCTGGACTCATTAGGCATAAAACTGGATTTCAGATAAGGATTTTTGAACATTGTGAAACAATTACATATACATATCTAGGACAGCACTGAAGTTGCACATTTACTAAGAAAGAAAGGTTAGAAAGACTGGGGTTAATTTCAGTGGTGTATCTTTCAGTTTCGGTTTAAGGGTGTTTACAAAATACTTCATTTTATGAACAACGAAGATCAAAGGTATCAAAGTGTTTTAATGCACTAGGTCCTTTTTCAACCCTCGGGAGAGTAACTTTCACTTCTGATTTATGGTGCACATTAAATTAGCTTGGTAGTAGTATCCATTAATCCCCTTGTCTATATATATGTCCGGATCCCAAAACCACCAAGTAATTTTGTGTGACTGACAAGCTTTGCTCAGGAGAAACTCCGGTCAGGGAAAGTGCATTGCAGGTCACTACTGACCTAAACTAGCAGAGAAAAACTCAGTGTTTGCCTATACCTAGTAATAGTCTAAGTGGAAAAAGGAGTGACTGACCAGAAACCCCTGAATTCACCACAGAACTTCTGACAATAGCTCACTGTATTTTCCCTAAAGTCTCTTGACATTCCAGTTAATTTCAGTAACTCATGCTGACATAATAAGAGCAAATTGCTTCAAGACACATTCATAAAAGCAATATACTTCTGCTCTCTTTTAGGTTTTGTTACTTTTGATACTGGCATAAAGTATCCAAGTATCTACTATTCATAAAACAAGATGTCACCTAGCGTCATAGTGAAATTACTTTGTTATTTTTATTCATGATTGTGCATATTGTATCTTTATTTTATCTGTAATCTTTCAAGATCTATTTCATTTTCCAGTACAGGGAAAGTGTGTTTTTGGGTTTGTGAGTTTTCTCTTGCAGACTTGTGGTCTGCAAGAAATAGTTTGATGGAGCAGAGTTTTCCATCTACTTTTCTTCAAAACTGAGACCTTTTGGAGTAACTTCTCTATATATAAATTTTCAAGTTCAACTGCATTTAAATATTAATTATTCATTAGTTGCTATAGTTCAATCAGGTTTGTGAACAGCACTTACGGTTAACTGAACAACCCCAATGAAAATCAGAACTTATAGATACTAAAGAATTTTGCTTGGTTCTAGTAATGTGTGTGTCTTCTCTTTCAGAAAAGATTTGTCTAATTCAGGTGTTTGCCAGTGTAAAAGATGCTAATCTTCACTTGCCTGGCAAAGATTCTCTGTCCTTCAAGTGGCTCTGCTAATCTTATTATGCTGGTGAAGGAGCCATTGGCAGACAAGCGGGGTTTCAGAAAATCCATATTTCAGCGCAGCAAGAAATGTGTTCAGAGCAGCTTCTGAGCATGGAGCCATCCTCATCACACAGTGGACAGACAAGCAGCCCTGCACAGTTTGAATTTGCTTGCTCCTAATTGTTTGGCTTTAATCAGCCCTTGCCCTTGAGTATGCTTCATCAATATTGGGTTCTCTCCATAAAGAGTATTATTGAATATACTAATCTTGCCTTGCAGTCAATTTACAAGAGAGAAAATGTCTCTCTTCCTCTGTTGGAAAGGGCAGAGAGAGGCAGATAATTTATACAGAATCACTGCCTGGTTTTGGATACAGAGAATAGGGCTGTAAGAGAATCCCTAAATTCATCTCTTTAGGACTAGAACCAGAATGTCAGAAAGATCTGGTTTGGTTAATGGTTTGGATTTTGCCACAAACAGGAAATAGTTTGTGTTTTTCACATAGCAGGATGCGAAATAAGTTAACACTTTTCTTGAAGTTAACCCATTTACTAAACAGTCAAAAACCTTCTAAAGGGCCTCTTTATCTTGGTAACAGCGAGACTTCCTGAGAATTTATTTTTGGTAGCAAAAGCCTCTATTCTTTCCACCAGGGAGTACTGGTTATCTTATATCTCATTATTTTCTGGTGTCTACCTGTTAATAGCTCTGCTATTGCATCTTTTCTTCTTTGGTGGAAAGCAACAAGAATATGACGCATACAAAATATCAGATAAGATTGTATCTTTGTATCCCATAAAAATAAATGGATAAGTTAAAAAAATATGTTTTAATACTGACTAAACAGATGGGAACTTTGTGTAATACCTGCTGCTCTGGTATAATGACATCTGCCTTTATTTTTTTAAATATATTTACAGCTGGCCTACACTTGCCTACAGACAGAGCTTGGTCTGTCAACACCAGTAATAATGAGCACAGCCACAAGTTTATTTGGGGGCACAGCTGTTGAAATGCTCATGTTGCCACTGGCATACACCATGTGTAGTGAAAAAGCTACATGAGCACACAGAAGGAGGTCTGAAGGAAACCAGAGTCAGGCAAAGCGGTGACACAAAGGGAGAAACACCCAGTTCAGCCGGATGGAGAAAGAGCATACCGTAGACACTGCCAAGAGGCTAAACACAGAAAATACTTTATGTAATTCCAGCAATGATAGTCCCTAGAAAAACATATGCAGATCTATCAAAAGGATCATTTTACCCTCCTTATCCCTAAAATTTGTGGATGACGTACTATTAATTATGTTTGACAGCTCTCAGAGAGAAACTGAGCTATTGCATCACCTGTCATTCACCTAAGAAATGGACACTCATAAGTCCATCTTTTTCTCTTTTTTGAGCAAAGATGAGCACAAAAGGCAGTTTTATCCATGCAAAAAGGATATATATATCTGTCAACCACAGAAATTGATAAATATCTCAGGTAAGGTAAGTATCCCTTAGTAACAGTTTTACTCTAAGAATTTCACAGATATTACAGGTGCCTTTGAAATACTGTGCCTGATAATTAACTTCACTGTTTCTAAGAATTTTTAATTCATAGGCAGGGTGTGTATGAAGAGCAAAAGTTAAATTCAAAACTATGTACCTTTAAAAACACAACTGTCTTTGTTTTCTGGTTTCTTTCTATTTCCTTAGATCTTGACATGTATCATATTAAATTTCCCACACATTTTATGTGTTTTGACTTTTGTATGGTTTTCCTGGAAAGACTAGATGTTGAGATTTTCAAACTTCAGAAATAATTTCCAAACCTTAGAAATAAGTAGGAAAATAGCAAATAAAAATAAGACTCTGAAGTATTATATAAGGATAAATTAAACAAGTTGCACCAGACTACAATAACTGAAAATCAGTCTTTGTGGTACCCCAGGTCTCTCATATCTTTTGGTATTTTGATAATTTCCAGGAATTTTATATATGAGTGACAATAATATGTGTAGGCACTCAACAAGACATAAGAAATTATATTTTAAAAGTCATATTTTTCAATCAGATACTCAACATCAAGCATTGTAAAAATATAACAAACCTGGTACAACATATTGCTGTGACATGAAATAGTGCGATGATGGAGAAAGAACAGACAAATTACTTTTAATATTGTAGTAAGGTATGACAGCCTTATTATTAGGATGTTTAGGCCCATTGCTTAGATAATTCCTTTGTTACATATCTAGCTTGGTTTTAAATTTCAGGGAAATTTAGATAAGCAGCTTTCTTATATAATGGAACAAAAATAACCAAGATTATACCTGTATTAAAGTTGTCAACACTTGTATCATTTGTGATAGAAACTTGACCAATTGAATCTTTATATTTGTGTATGGCAATGCAATACAGTGTATTAATAAATATATCAATAACATGCTAATCAGGATTGCTGCTGTTCAAAAGAGAAAATCTAATGAATCACAAGGAAATTCTATCCTTGCTAACTGGTTAACCTTTAGGTTCCACTTCCTCCCTTCTCGTTGATTGAGTGATATTTTGTGAAGCGCCTACAGCTTCATGCTATACAAAACGGGGAATTGTTAAGGTACAGCTCTTTCTTTTTTGATTAATGAAAAAAAAGACACTGCTTGCCAGCATATATTACCAATCATGTTAAATTATATTTATGAATGCAAATTAGACATGAGTCAAAGAATGAAGACATAGAATAATGATAATTATCATAAGGCCTCAAAATACTTATACATTAAACAAAGCAGGACAAAGGCAAAATTATTTAAGAGGTAGTGATATGGGGATACCTTAACAATCCAGAAAGCACATGGACACACAAGAGTGTAAAATATGTCCTTTTTGATGTACCTTCAGAATATAATCAGCTGCAATTCTTTTCTCAAGTCCATTTAATCAGAAATGATTTTTCATAGCCTAAAGTCTAAAAGAAATCATCATACCAACTGCTGAGTTTTCTAAAGTGCAACTGGACAGCCTAAGGGAGGGAAGAATAATGTGCTCCAGTGGAGCAAGTGCTAAAATATTCTATGGCAGATGGAGTTTTCTCTGGAACTAGATTACAGATTACATTTTTGTTTTAAATGTGTGCTCTGTCTTTTTAATTATTACATTTTCATACTGTTGTGAAAAGGACATAGAAAGTATTTTAATTCAAGATTAGAATGCAAAAGATATCGACACTTTTTGAGAGAATGCAGCATTTTTTAGAGTTAATACTGCCTGGCAACTTCTACTTTAAAACCCAATTTTCCATTCCATTTCATATATCTTTGCCAAAATATAACCTTGAGTTGAAAGCATCATTATTATTAGAATTCCTGCCATTATTATTATCAATATTATGAAGGGGATTTCAAGACAAGAGTTCTGCTATTTTTCTGAATAAGATTGGGCAAGTATTGCAAAGATTTTTCTTTACCTGCACTCTGTAGACAAAAGAAGTCCATCTTATTTAATTTCTATAAAAATATCCCTAAGTTTGATTTCATATAAGTTGCTTTCCCTGTGCTGAATATAGCATGCATCAAGAGGTGGCATAAAATATTTGGTTTGCACATTTGCAAAATTTTGGAACAATTTTCTCTGTGACCTTTCCTGGAATTTTAATGCTGAGATATGAAAATTTAATAGCCGTTAAGTACACTGTTTTGCATGGAATTATGGAAAATAGTTTAGAGTTTAAAAGGGGTGAATGATCTTCTAGTATTTTTATCTCATACGTAGGTTTTCCCTCCCTATCCCATGGGTGGGCTATTAACTGTCTTCAGTGACTTACAATCTGGCTTCATTGAAATGTACTTTATTGCATAACAACTATCTTCACAACACTGTGAATGAGGTGTTGATAGAGTTGTGGGACCACCACTTAGCTTGTTCCTAGAGAAACCAGGCTGTAGGAGGTTATCTATCCAGGGAATTCCTAAGAAACAGCTGAAGCACAGACTGGCATCTGCTCAGGGCTGCTCCTGCAGGAAGGCAGGAGGGGAACTAAAGGCAGCAAGTGGTGGGGCACCTGCTTAGGTCTTGGATAGGCATAAACACCACTACAGGGTTTCATCTGTTTTACTGAGACTGGCAAGACTGATCAGCCTTCTACTATGGAATTGCCACTGCCAGTCATAGACTGTAAACTTTCTGCTGAGTTCGGAAGAGCTCAGGACTGATGCTTGCCAGCTATTATATACATGGAACTTTCTTCAGCTGCCTACTCTCTCTGTGATTTTATTTAGTTGACAGCAATTTCTTTAATTGACCATGTGTTCACAGCTAATTTGTTTTACTTTTTTCTAACTCTGTGTGGTTTAAAACTCATAATTTTATACATATAGAAATAGTGGGGAATTATTTTATGTAGAATGAGTTTTAATGTGGAGAAAGGCAGGCCTGGCACAACAGCATAAATCTTGGGAAGGGGAAACAGGAAATGTGGTATAGGGAGGAACAGGCATAGTCAGATCAAAGATAAGGGAGATGCTTGCCATGGGAAATCTCGCATATATAAGCCACTCACCAATAATCAGCTAAAGAAATGCAGACCTGGTAGTGAATGAAACTAGTTTTTTAGGTAATAAAGAAAGAGCACTGTTATCTATTGTGCATGAGACACCATATAGACCAAATTCAGATGTAGTTTTCAAATATAAGTCTCTAAAACAACGAATAAGACTAATTAAAATAAGAAATTGTGTAATGTATTTCTCTGAATAAGAAAAATGTATAAAACTATGTTAGAGAAATTTTGAAACGACAAAAAATCCACCCTTACATGGAACTAAAGCTGATGACAAAGAAAATTGTCAAGATGAACATCATATTCCACCCATCAAGGAATTATAGATGCTCACAAATTGCTCTAACACCTCCCATTGCCACAACCAGGGTGAAACCACCTACCTTAAGGACCCATGGGAGCATAAGAAATATGAGCATTACACCAGGAAAAGCTGAAAAATTAAAGCATGTGTACAACAAATTTAACTCCAGTATTACTTTTTCTCCTCCTGTAAGAAAAGATTTCAGTTATGTTATTAGGTAACTTTTATATAAATGTCATGGTTTAGGAATGGTTTATAGCTCCCCCTGATATTATGTCCCTCTCACTCACTCTTCTCCTCTACCCTCCCCTGTGGTGGTCTGGAGAGAATTGGAGGCATAAAAAGTAAAGATAACAGGTTGAGAGAAAAAACAATTTACTGGAAACAGCAGTGAGATTAGAAAATGAACAATAAAGGCAACTATACTAATGACAGAAGGTACAAGAAAGAGGGAAATGGTTCACACAGAAACAATTCCCAGGTCAGTCCCTCCACCATACTGAGCCAACCAGAAGGAACCTTTTCTCCCGGGAATAAACTCCCCATCCCGCCCATCTCCAGCAATGACATCAGGTGGTATTGAATAACCTCCAGGTCCCAGCCATGTCCCCTGCTGGCCGCTGCAAAGTCAACCCTATCCTGCTCATACAATAAAATATGCTGTATCTTTATGGCAATATTCTGAGCATACCTCTGCAGATCCATTGATTGTGGTGAGAGATACATAAAAAGCAACCCGATTCCCTGTACTAAGGAGGCCAACAGGTACTTTTTAAAATATGAATTATCTCTGCCTTTGCCTAACTAGCAGATGTGTAGTTCTTTCCTCCTGAAGTGTGATGTATGTATTCTTGCCTTTCATGTTCGTGGAAAGGAAAACATTATATGCCAGTCTGTCTCGCTGTATTTCTAATAAACTACCCACAAATATAAGAAACATAATTTATGGTGACAAGGAAATTAACTTCTTTTTCTTGTTTGCTTTTTCTTAGTTTGAGCACGGATCAAAAGTCAAATGGAGTCATTCAGGATAATGATTCCTCTCAGGGGCAAAATTCACTGCAGTTACTTAAAGACCAGGTAATTATGCTTGAAAAAGCATAGCATGAATTTCAGCCCCCAGTTCAACAGCAAGTCCCAGAGCAACACTACAGCCCCTGTGCTATCACAACTTAAATCTATAAGCCAAGGAGCTATTACAATCTCTTCCATGACACTTTAGAAGTTTTTCTTTTTATTTTCTTGTCTGCAGACCTACAAAATTTGCAGTCAACTTCTCCCTTTCTCCTTGCTAGCCGTGCTACTGTAAAGTAGCATGGTAACATATGTACTATAGCTTGTGTCCAAATGTAATTTTTTTAAAATAAATATATCATCTTATAAGAATGGCTATAATGGAAGATGGTAGTCTGCAAAAGTCAGCCTTCTCTTGGACTTTGGTCCACAGTAAATTAGTCATAAATAGCAACTGCTCTGAATATAGATCAAAGTCACTACCTATGAGATTTTGCAAATATAAATAAATGTCTGGAAGTTTAAAAACACATTAAAGAGTATTAAGTTTTCTGAAAACTGTGAAAAAATATATGCCTTTATTGCAGTTTTATGTCAATAATTGTTTACAGTTTTTAAAATTCTGTCATGAAGTCATCTAGAATAACTGCTTCTAAGTAAGTTATCAAAGAATAATAATTTGTTTCTCTACAGTGCCATATGTTACCCTTCTAACTAGCCACAATGGTGCAGGCTGAGAACAGACAGTTATAAATATCCTGCAGAGTATCTCATTCCACCGTTGTCTCTCTAAATGAAGGACAGAGCTCTTATAATTGGGGAATGTAACCTCTAGAAAAAGAGGCAAAACACATTCCCTCAGGTAACTCCGACTCTGTTATTCAATCACTAAAATGAGGCAATATAACTTTCAAAGCACCTTTGTACCTGGCAACAATAGCATCGCTTTCCAGCAGGAAACAGCAAGCTTTAAAATGTGCTGGTTATCGTGTGAACAAATTAGCATGAAATAAAGCTTGTGGAAAAGAAGCGACTAACTGGAAAGGTACAGTAATTTTTAATATAAACTTATGATATCAGCTCCATAACAACAGAACTTCCAAGATGACACTGTTTTCCTATAATGATCACAGCAAAAACCTAAAGCCTAATCCTGTTTTGCACAGAAAATATGTCACCTCTGAACTGGAAAAGTAGCCATATTGTATCACTGAAATAAGGGTAAATCAAGGACAGAAATATATTGTTTTGACTAAAACAAACAAGAGACTATCTCAAACAATGAGATAGCTATCTATATCCATGCCTTGATGTGACCAGTGAAGGTCAGCTTTGTGTCCTTCTCGAGGTTTATCTCAGATTGTGGTCTGAGGTTAACACTAGCTTGTCTCTGTTCAGATTTTACATGGAGATCACAATCTTTATTTAGCTTCCCTGAGCTAAAAACACCCTTATTTTTGTTGTAAACACTGTCTTAAGCAGTGTTTTTCATTTATCTGAGCTGTCCTTGCATCTTCAAGAGCCATAGATAAAACCGGCTTCCTGAACGTTTGATCTTTATCTGGTGAACAACACTCACATTACATCATGCACATTTTTATACATGAAATCAGAATGTGGTAGGACCCCACAGACCCCAAGTCGGGAATCATACTCAGTGCCAGATGACTGAAGAGTGTGAATGGAGACAGAATGTCAAGGTTATTTCCTTGATCATACATCTTTTTTTGGAGTGAATCCAGAGGAGGCCAATAAAGATGATCAGAGGGCTGAGGCACCCCTCCTCTGAATACAGGATACGAGAGTTGGGACTGTTCAGACTCCAGAAGAGAAAGTTCTGGGGATGCTTAAAGCATCCTTCCTGTACTTGGAATTTGGAGAGGGACTTTTTCATCGGCATGTAGTGATAGGAAAGGGGGAATGGCTTTAAATTGAATGCAGGTAGATTTTGATTAGATAGAAGAAAGAAGTTTATTACACTGAGGATGGTAAGATCCTGCAACAGGTTTCCCAGACAGGTGATGGATTCTTCATCCTTGGAAATATTCAGTCAGATTGGGTGTGTTTCTGAGATACCTAATGTATTTGAAGATGTTCCTGCTCATTGCAGTGGAGTTGGACGAGATGCTCCCTTCCAAACCCACTGGCCGATGTTGGAACACCAGTACAACCATTCTGATTTTCTGAGATGTAAGTTTCTAGGAAGAAGAAAATAAAAAAATATATTGGGCTTGGAGTTCATCTGGTCTAAATTCAGTCATTTGTAACTTTGGCATTTGGCTTAAAGCTGGTTGCCTAGACTTCCTTCCTCTATCATCAAGTGAAAAGAGAATTAATTCAGAAGAATATGTATACAGATATTTAGGATAGACAGGCCCAAAATTTTGCAGGATTGTTCCTTTCTCCATCTCTGTCCTCCATCTACACAAACCTAATTTTTATCTGAATTATAATCTCATTTCTAGCAAATTTGCATTAGACCTAATTCACAAAGAAAAAAAAAGTGTATGCGTCTCCATATTCATTCCTGTTCTGGGATGTTCTTTTTCAGTGTAAAAGGCACTATGTAAAGATTAGCATCATGTTTCTTAGTATTTCTATGTCAGTGCTTTTTTGTTTGGTGGACTTTTTCTTACTAAACAAAGTAAAAGCACTAGTTAGCTGGATACAGTGTACCTTGAAAAGTAACATGCAGTATTAGAGTGTAACAATTTTGTTTTTCAAAACTTCAGACTTAGTAAAGTCTAATACTCTTACAAATCCAAGAACTGCATGTCTATTTAACTTGATTGTCAAATTAAAATAATTTTTCTGACAGCTAAATTAATAACAAATAAATTACAATTTAATTGTAACTCTTTTTCCATTTGGGAGAAGCTCATGAGAGTCTGTCCCTGCAGCCTGTCAGACAAGCTTACCTCAGAAAGTGTCTGAACCACACACACCCACAAATAAAATCTGTAGATCAGATAAAATAGGACAGCCTTCAATCAGAATGCAGAAAATCTCCTATGAAAAGTTTTTAGAGGCCTTTACTGATTGCTGTGAATTAAACATAGGCTTTGTCATATAAGCAGAATTTCAAAACAATTGGCAGCTATTAAACAGAAGTTTCTTAAAGTGGTAAGTAGATGGAGCTGAGCAAAGATGAAGATGAGTCCAAACTTAGGGAATTTATATCATGTGAAGACTTCAGGAATAGCAAGTACCTAGTGGGCTGATGTTATTTAATGGGCTTATGTAGCTCAAACTCAAACATATGGACTCCCCAACATGAAGAGCTGGCTGAAGTGTGAAGTATTTCTCAAATCTGACTCTACTCATCCACATTTTCTGGGCATTCAAGAATATAGCATGTTCCAGGCTTTTAAGAAAGGACATCCAGCAATCCCCTCTCTCTGACAGTGGACCCCTGATACTCCTGAGGGCACTAGAAGAAAAATGGGATGCATAGATGTGGCAGGCAAAGAAAAAAATGGTATACCTTTGCTGCATCTGCAGCAAGTGAATTGCATCTTAATGTCACATTTACAGAGAATGGAAATCTAAGAATAAGTCTTAAGTTATTCCAGGGCTGGACTGAGCAGCTTTCCACCAAGCAAGAAATACAGCAAAAATGTCTGCTTCTGAATTTCACTAGAGTAGTTACCCTAAGGTATTGAGTGGTAACAGGAAGGTGTGACTTTCTCTTTTGTCACAGAACCTGAACACCTGTGCTTGTACAATACAGTCAAAGAACAAGTTTCTTCAGATATCCCTCTGTTTCAAACACAGCTTTGCTCTAAACTTGCCTTGCTTTCCAACTGCTGTGTCTTACCTTCAGCTACCTATGTTGGAGGCTGCTCAAGGAAATGAGATGTACTTCAACTTTCACAACACAGTAGTTATAAAGATTTATTTCTGCAGGATTCACACAGAAATATCCTGAACCTTTTAATTTTGTTTTAATTTTTAAATTTTTTTTTATTAAGCCATTGCCACTAACCCCGGCTCTTCTTTATCATCTGGAACATTTAAATTAAATCTAAGCTATTTTCTGTAAATTCTGTATCATTATAATTACTAGATAAACTTTGATGGTTCATTCTATGAGTGGAGGTATTTTTAGATAATCACTATGATTTATTCATTCTTTTAAATTTATGAGAAATAAAACTATTACAATAAAATGCAATATATATTGGCAGAAATGTACCTACACTTTTAAAATAGCTGGGACTTGTGCTAGAGACCATTTCATATCTGATCTAATTATATATAACTTAATTTAAAATGCATACTGCAAGTGAAACTACAGGAATGCAGCAGCTTTCCAAACCACCTCTCCAGTGTACCCTTAAACAGGTGAAGGTCTCTAAGAAGTGACTTTCCCTGGTATATTCTGTCTCCTCCCCCAAAGCATAGCTTCAGTTTTTCAAGGACATTCTCTAAGACCTTTTAGATTTCAGGAACATACACTATTTTTCTGTGGGCATGCCTAATTTCCTCTAACAATTCCCAGCAATCTGGGCAGACTACAGATTTACTGTGAAATAAAAGGGGGCTGTGCCTCCCACCTAAACAAACTTTGATGCATTGCATCAGGAGACATCGCATAGGAGAGTTACAGTATATGCAAAGCAGCACCTGGAAAACAGAGTGAATGTATAAAACCAATATCCTTCTATATGAGTAAGAAGCTCCTGTGCACACAGGCAGCAACTCTGTAATTTGTAGGACATTTCTGGGAGCACAAGTAGCATGTGGCAGACAAGCACCCCAGCTGTCACTCCTGATTCAATTGCAGGACTTCACAGAGTGGACATGATGCCCAAGACCAGCTTTGATGATGGTTCATGTCTCAGTGCAAACCAAACAGATTAGTACCATAAAACTCATCCAGAGAAGTGCTCAGGTTGCTGATCACTCCTATCTAGGTGTGACATTAGTGAGAAGTTTTAATGAGGGATTTGGCAGTGCTGGGTTAATCGTTGTACTCCATGGTCTTAAAGGTCTTTTCCAATGTAAATTATTCTGCAATTGAATGTATATAGGCATTGAGATGTCGTTTTTGCCAGGAATAGGATTTTGAGTCTAACAGCTGGAAAACTGTGAAGCCAGGGCTGGGCTGTGGTAATTTTCCTTGCATGAAGGTTCAAACTTTATGGAGAAGTGTTTGTTTAGACAAAACTGGGGGAGGATGTATACCCCAAATTCTCCATCCCAGCTCTACCTGTAATTCTCACTGATGGTCTTCCTTCAGAGGTCTTGACCACAACTAGACCATAGCCATTCACTTTTTTGGCAACACACACTGCTGGGCAGCTGAGAAACCTCTATGCTAATTGTTAAAAAAAATACAAGTTAAGGTATCAAAAATGTGTAACACTTTAAAGGAATAACCATGTAGAATGTTTATCTAAATGAAGAAAATTAATGGGTGTTTTGATTTTGCTTTTTCAATGCCTTTTTGCCCCATCTATAGTACCAGCAAATTCCTTACATACATTTGGACCTTCAGAAACTGTAAGATTTAGTGTTCTAAAAAAGCATTTGACAAAAGTAACATTTTATTGTAAATAACATCTACAGCCACAAATAAAGCAGTGCAAAATTAAATTATTAAGAACTGTCTCCACTCAAAATATGGAATTACAGTCCTTTAAAATAAAATTTTATATTATCCTCTTATCATAAGGGAAGTCCAGGCTATCAGCTACTTGTTGATATTAGCTGGTAGCTATCACAACGCTATTATTAAAAATATATATATGAAGTAGGCAAATGAAAATAAACTTGAATGGCATAAAGACTGACTTTCAAATCTTAATTATCTGTTTTTAATGCAGGATTTGCTTTCCAAACTACCTTTTTCTTAATTAAGCCAAGAAAACCTGCACTTCTTTTCTGGGCTACTGCACTGCAATTCTTTAGTACCTCTTGGTTGTATTATAAATGCTGTAGACACATCCTACAGTGCAAGTCTATGATTGGTTTGACTTGAAATACATATAAATAATTTTAGAAAATCTTAGCATATGCCTTTTTCTCTTTTGTCTCACAGTATTTTAATTTATTCAATGGTATTTTTAGTTAGTGTTAAGTGATTTTTCCATGATCACAAGCTATAAAATCATTTGGGGAAAAGAAAAATCTACCAGGTGGCAACTCTGAGAGTACTTTTATAAATACAAATCATATTCTCCCTCTGCTATCAAGCTACATCCTAGATGATAAATTCAATGTCTTTCACAGATAACAAAAGTCTTCCAGCTCAGCAATTCTACATGAGCCTATGATGTCTATGACCTCTGAAAATACTTGTTTCTGGCACAGTAAAAAAAGGACTTCTGGTCTAACATTGGAGAAACACCATAGGCAACAAGCACTGATTTTGTAATACTTCTGATACACTAAGATAAAACCAGGTTATTTCCAAAATTTACAGATGCCATTTTATACATATTTTTGGTCTCTAGAAAAATAAACTGTAACTCAGAGTACCGGAATGAATTAGAAACTCCAAAAACTTCAACTGGTCCTAAACATGTAGCTAGGAAGAAAGTAGAGCAAGAAAAACAGTTTAATCTGTCTACCAATTGCCATGAGACTTGCTTGCAGCAATGCATGTGCCACAGCTGGGTACCAGTTCATGAAGGGTGTGCATCCAAGGGAAAGTGGATGATTGGCTATCCCCTGCATTGACTAAATAGAAGAGTGAGGCAGACAATTATCTAATACTTTAAGGTGAAAAGGAGAGGATGAAATGAAAAGAGGGAGTAAAGGTTCAGTCTTCTGAACCAAATTCTCTTGAGGTTTCTGGCATAAGAATTTTGTCAAAGTAAAAGTTAGTCAGCTGATTTGTACAGCAACACAATACACCGGAATTGATCGTGCTGCTTACCATTCTGTCCTACAGACTCAAGAAAGCAAGCATTCTATTCTGTCTTCATTTTAGGTAATGATAATCCACCACAAACTGATTTCTCTACCCAGTTCCCTTGTTCCATCATTCACTTCTGTGAATTTTCCCCATGTCCCTTATTTGCCATTCTCACTATTTCAAGTGCCAGACTACTGTTCCTTGCTGCTACTCTCACTTTTACAGTGCAATTCAAGTCATCAAGCACTGTTATACCATAAGTCATTTGTGACTTCTGTAATCTGCCACAGGCAGAAAGTTGTCACAAGAGCAAGACTTTTTATTAGGAGGCAAATGGGGCTCTTTAAGACAGTAGCTGAAAATAGAAAGAAGGAAACACTCATGATGGTAGACCTCAAAGCACTGGGCATGTAGCATGGCAGAAAATTGAGAAGACTGAGAAATGTTGCCCTAGCAATGAAATGAACAAAGTTTATGGGAGAGAACAAAACTGATTGGAGGAACAGATTTGAAAACAGTGAACATGAGAACTGCAATTAGGCAGGGAAAATAGGGCTATGACCACTCCTTGCAAAAACTAGGCTCACATGAAAGAGAAAAACAATATTCTGATCAATCTCTGCTTTTAAGCCACTTCAACTTTCAATAACAACTTGAACTTTGAATTGAAGAGAGAACATTGCTACTTATACTGCCTGACCTAACAAGTAAACACCACTCAGTAACAGCTACAAGAATTATATCAACTATGCAAAATCATACAGTTTGGTAGAGTAGCAGATTCAAGTATCTTCTACCTACAGTTAAAAATTTACTATGTCTGAAAAGACCAAGCCTTCCTCTGCAGTTATTTTTCCAGCCATAATTCTGCTTTCTTTTCCAGTTATCTTCTGTACCAAAAATGACCATCCTTTAGATTAGCTGTGAGGCAAAGGCTTATCCACATTTTGAGGGACAAAGAAATGCCACTTATACGGTCGAATTTCTCTTTGATAAAAATCAAAAGGCCCACTGCATACCTTGAAGAAACCTCAGCTTCTCAAAATATTAGGTATGCAAATCCTTTGCAATGCAAACTTTTGTGCAACCAAAATCTAGACAACTAGCTTGAGGCAAGACACTAGGTAGATGTCTTGTCTCCTTTTAAAAACTGTCTCTGTATTCTATTTTTATCCTATTTTCTTAAATTGTTTTGGTGATGACATCATCAGTTTTTCATTAAACTATTGGCTAGAATATCCCACGCTTCCATATTCTTTTCTCAGCTTGCAAATGTGAAATGAATTAGCTATTCACTAAGTAGAGAAGATGTCATTCTCATTCTCTCAAATCCCATCTTTCTTTTTGTTATATATATATATATATATATATATATATATATATATATATATAAACACACACATATATATACACACACATATTTTCTAAAGAAATCAAAGCAAAAAAGAAAACCTTGAATGAATATGTTTCTTTCAATTTTTAGTGAATCCTTTTGGGCTTAATCTTATGCCAGTTTAGTTGAGTATTTTCTGGTAAGTCTATATGAATGAATTTTATCTTCTTTAATTAAAAAATATTAAAATAATATCTTTCTCAAGTATTCATACTTGTTTTTTTCCACTGAGTTAAAGTGTTGTCGTTTTCACCTAATCTTTTTCCCCTATAAGAGACAACACATTTGAGAGAAACAAGTGTAATAAACAGGATGCATGCTAAGCATATTTTGTATTATTTACACCCGAGATCCAATATTTAAAAGCAAGAGCTAAAAAGAGGATAAAAAAGGCTGTCCTCCATGAACACCAATCCAAAAACAGCCAGTAGTTTCCAGAAATCATCCTTACCTCCACTGTAGCCCGCTGGAGCCACAGACAGACAGAGGAGACATCTTGGCTCTAGTGGCAACTTTCCCCCTCCATGAGTCCTCACAGTAGATAACCATGTCATAACCATGGTGAATGGCACCATATCATGTCTGCATTGTTTTAAAATATTCTCCCTCAGTAAGGGAAGAAGGACAGCAAAAACATTACTACTTTTGATCTGCTACCATGATCTTCAAGTTCCACCGAATGGTATGAAACTCCCTTAAGGTCCAGTCCTTACTCAGCACAGAATGTAAAACTTGTAGCTTCAATTGGCCTAATTTGTAATACTTTGCAGGTAAATGCTTTATTTTTGTGGGAATGGAGAAAATTCCTGTGCTGTTGATATTGTCAATACAATGTGTAAATAGTGATTCTGTGGATTGTACACAAAAGACTGACCATTTTCTTTTTCAGTTCTAAATAAAATGTATGATCCCATAACACACAGAATTTATCTCAATTTACAGAATGAAGATATTGTACTGTCTACTGTCAACAACAATATTAATTTCATTGCTACTTTTTGAAAAATTGCAACCATTCTCAGACAAGTAGAAAACAGTAACTGATCCAGTTTCCATATCCCTGTGTATATTGTTAACTTTTCCTCTGAGACTGAAGACATCCATCCAGATCCTTCTAGAACTCCTAAGTTTCCTGAGGTAAAATAATTTAATTTAGCACATTGTGAGACTGTGCTTTTAAGAAAGGTACAGATTTTTTGCTTAGATTTTAAAAAATACAGTGCAACACCTATAACCACAAAAACCTCCCACATGATTGTTATTCTGTCCTCTGACCATCTAGGTAAGGACATAGAAGTCTCCTCTCTCCATATCCACGCGGAGACCAGCAGCAACCTCCAGGAGTTGTAGAAATGTAATGTAATGCTCTGTTCCAGAGCAACAGGGGAGAAATAAAAAGAATATTGTGTATCCTCTCTGAGTGCTGTGAAATATGAACATGCTACTACAAGTTCTCTTTAGTATGCTATTTTTTTCAAAGCTCGTTTCAGTCCAGTAATGAGGCAAGAATCTTAATCTCATCTTCAAAATCCCAAAAGACATTTTTGTTTTGTTTTCCCTTAAGTCTACCAGAGTTTATGTTGTTGGGTTGTTGTTGTTCTTGTTTTGTAGTGTTTCTTTTCAGTCTCGTAAGATGACTGTGCACTGTCCTCTCCTCCCAAGACCATATTAGTATTTATTTGTATCAGCAAACAGCATCAGTTCTCTGCACTACAGAGTGAGAAAGCTAATACTTCAGTAAATTGTTGCTGCCTCCTGTTACATCTGTTCTGCTCTGTTCACTAATTGCCTGTCACAACCACTGAGCCATGGTGCCAGCCATGCTGCCACTTCCTCTTTGGTCAGCTTGTCAGCTCCTATTAATCTGAGCCCTGTTGCTTTTTCCACAGCCAACATTTTTTTCACTCTGGATATAATGAAAATCTATTACTTTAGTGTTATATGAAAGTGACAAAATTATAATTCAAAAGAAAAAAAGTTAATGGCTTTTTGCATGAAAGTTGACAGTCTCCTACTGTAGCAGTAAATTATTTTCTTTGATCCTCCTTCAATTTCAGGACTATATATAAAGGTTTACATCTCTTTCAATCTGATCCAATATTATTATTATTATTCATTATTAATCCTTATTATTGCATTATGTGGAAATAAACTTCTAGAATCAAACTTTGTGAATGTGAAAAAAACTAAATCTGACCATTAATGGTGATATATAGAATAAGACAATTTTAAAAGAAAGTAATCTGATTTTTATCCTGAATTTTGTTAGCTTTTTTCCCTTGGGAGGGAATGCAGTTGGCTTGAAACTGATCAATATTTGCAAGACCAGATAGTTTTTGCAAAACTTTTACCTTCTCCACATTTTAATTCAGTAGCCTGTACTACAGTTATGAAAGATCACAGAGATATCATTCTCTATCTTAACACATAGAGAATGAGAGCCATAGAGTCAGGGAATCACTTGCTTTGGGAAAGATCTTTAAGATCATCGATTTAAAGCAACCAAATTAAATGCTAAACCACGTCTAGTGCTTCATCTAAATGTCTTTTAAATACTTCCAGGTATGTTACCTCGGCTGCTTCCCTGGGCAAATTCTTCCAATGTTGGCAACTCTTTCCTGAAGAAAGATCACTGCCCTGGTCCTGCTGGCCATACTAGTTTTGACACCGGCCAGGATGCCATTGGCCTTCTTGGTTAGCAGGACACACACTGGCTTATGTTCAGTTGCTGTTGACCAGCAGCCCCAGGTCCTTCTCCTCCAATTTTCCAGCCACTTTTCCCTCATCCTGAAGCACTGCATGGAGTTGTTGTGACCCAAGTGCAGGACCTGGCATTTTGCCTTGTTGAACTGTTCTTATTCCCAACAGGGTTCCATGAGGTAAGGCATGGACAGTTACTTCTGGGCAAATGTAGCAGAGCGACAGTGTACTCCCCTGAAATTTTTTGTCATGCATTAAGCTTTCAACAAAATGTAGATCTAATATGTCTCTCAGGAAATGAAAGCTCAAGGTGACACATAAATTACAGGACTGAGAAACAGAGTGATGCTCTCACAAGCAATTAAAAGTGGCTACAGCAGATCTTGCTTTTTTAGGATAAAATACTCTTAGTTTTTAAATTATGCACAGGAGAAAAATAATAGAAATATAATTTCAGAAGAATCAAAATCATTCTGCTGCACAAATTTCTGAGGGTGACTTCACATGGGAATCAAAGTCCTAAAGTTTCAGGGATAAGCATATGCTCTCAGATTATACAGATCTGAAGGACACTTTCCCCAGGTCAGATAATTTGGCTGTCTATGCTATCAGTTCCTCAGAACAACCCGTCCTTGCTGTGGTTTTGATGAATTAGCATGCTTTCAAACAGTTCCCGGGTGCAGTTCAGGTGTTAGGATGGGTAAGAGACCTTTAACAAACCTGCTGACAGAGCAGAAGCTGCATGTTATATTTACAGGCAGGTTTATGACTGTTTTGCCCTCCATGCTGGAGAACAGCATGGAGCACCTTTATTTTATTAGCAGGCATTTATTCTCAGGGGCCTATTAGAAGAATGACAAGGCAAAGCCACCTCTCCGTTCACCCCATTTCCCTGAGCTGTGCCCATGGGCAGGAAGACCTGGCACTGGAATTTTGGGATTCTTGGGTCTGTAGTAAACTCCCCAGAGCTCATGAGAAGCCCTGGACCTACAGTAATCTGCCTGACAGCTAGACATTGAGGATGCTTTTCAGCCGGACATGGAAATGTAAGATCCAGGGAGTTACTCTGGATTAAAGGGTTTAGTCTTTCAGGAACAAAATTACTTTATGATCCCTCTTTATTTGCTTAACAATAAAAAACCCACATATGTGATAATTCTGCAGTTAGGAATCAAATACATTGCATTTGGCAGACTGAGAAATGAACTTCTGTTTGAACTTCTGATGCAAAGGCCATACACATACAAAGAAAAAATCATGCTGAAAAAAATTAGCATTTTTTCAGAAACCTAGGAAGAAGTAAGGTTCATTACATAAGTAATACATTCTCAATAAAATAATCCCATATGAATGAAAACACGATATAGTAAAGAAGAACAAGCTGCATCACATGACACTTCATTTCTGGAGGACCAGGAAAATCAATAATTAAGTCCGTGTAAAGTTATTCACATCTCTTCAGAAAGTATGACCTGAAAATGAGTTATGTGCATCACATTTTCTTTCAAGTAACCGGGATGTAATATAAAATCTGTTGACAAGATCATTGATTTTTTTCCCCTTTAAAAAATGAGATATTAGGATTAAATTTTCCTGAAATATAACATCAGTGAAGTTATGGTTGGGAAAAACTCATGCCTTTGCACTTACGTATTTAAATTTACACATATATTCTTTTAAGTCATTCCTCCATTCTGCTTTGCAAGTTGAAAAATAATTGCATTATACTTGATTATTTCAGTTTCTATTCTCTTGTGCATTTTGAAAAGACGAATCCCCAAATATTGTCTTTCCTATTTTGCTGGTTAAGCACTTAGATTGCCACAGGGCTGGACTGAAATTTTTCAGGACATGATGAGACTCTGGATTTCCCTGGGCTTTATCAGCCAGTCAGAATTCAGGCAAGGCAGCCAATATATTAGAATGAAATGTCAATTACAACGCTCTCCAGTGTTACAAGTTTCTGAGGATGACTGGGAAATAAATGTATGATGGTTGGAGAAATTACTTTCTTTGTAGTTTAGCTATAATACTGGCAGCCAGCAAAGAGAGAAATCTTATTTTCTGTTCAATTTATTTAAGGGTCTCCACATCTGTGCAATGCTCAGACAACAAGACACGCTTCCTTAACCAGGCCAAGGTACCCAGCCAATTCCTACAGTAACATCCCTGCTTGTGTTTTCAATACAATGTCTTTCCATGTAAGAATTACTTCTTCTAGCAAAAAGAGAGCAATGCCTTTAACATTAATTTCTCTTGCACAAATTGCTTCCACAATATTTATTCTCCCATTGAATTAACATTATCTTGGCTAGAAATTAGAATTTCTCTCTATTTTAATGAGATCTCTACAAAGACAAGGTCTTAATCTGGAATGACCTTACTACAACATCTCTTAATTGTTGATGGCAGCAAATGAAATGCAAGTGGACACAGAACAAATTGCTTCATTAACAGTATAGTCTATACCTAAGGAACTGTAACCCACATTTCCAATTCATGGACCAGTTCATCCAATCATTTATCTACCACAATGAGATTACACTGCTCATGTAAGTTAACAGTATACTTGTTACCTTATGAGAATACGCTGTTTAACAGCTTATAATAGGTATTATTAACCATTTAAAATATTGTCTTCACTTCCAAATGCAGAAAGATCATATTTTAAAAGCATGTTGTATCTGAGAACACATGAGAAAGCCACATCAACAACTGGATTTCCACTGAGAAATTCTTGCTTTTGCCAAGTATCCTATTCAGAAGTCTGCTTTCTCACAATGGCAGTAGGGCGTCACAGATCTCATTGAAAAATGAAAGTGTCAATGATAATAAAGTTATTAGCTAAAAACTCATCCATACACTGGAAATTAAGTAACATTTGGGTTCAGAGTCTGCTAGTTAAATAATTGTTGTTGAAGTGTGAAAATTGCAATATTAAAGCTTTCTTGGGGTATTCAGCTATTTTGACTATTTAATGCATTTATGTGTGTGTAGCACTGTGCAGCCTCATAAATTTAACTTTCTTTTAAAAGTAGTTAAATAACAGCACACCAAAACCAAAATAGCAAACATAGAAAATGGGAAATGACAGAATTAAGCTGTTTGCAGCTTCAGTTCAGCATCTTTGCACTTATATAAGTTCATAAATAAAACTGTGTAGAAAATGGTGGTAAATCCAGAAAGGCTAGTTTGCTTTCATCTCAATGACAAATCATATCTGCTTTTATTACTGCCTTGATTTTGATTCGGCATCAAGGCTGTGCAATGAACAAAGGAGATATAAAAATATAATGAGAACAATTAATATATTATCAGCATGACACAAAGGCTGAATCAAAAGGGTATATTTAATCTCAGTTGTGTGGGTAAAATATCCTTTAAAATAAAATATAAAGGAAAAGGATGCTTAAAAAAGAAATCTACCTCTAAATAAACAAATAAACAAATCCATTACTTGGGGATGACTGGAGATGAAGAGATGTCATTTCAGGTCTTTTAAATTGGCAATCTAAACCAAGAGCTTCTGATGCATAGCATAGCTGATGAAAATAAATTATTATTTGTGTGGAAGAGCTACCAGAGAATGGGAAGGGAAGGAAAGGATAGACCACGTATCTCTGAAGATACTACTCTGCTTGAACCATCCCCATCGGAATGTAATGAATACAGAATTATTAACAAATCACCAGGAAGATCTGAAACCCCTTCCTCCCCTACCAAGCCCTGCTGCACCAGTTCCAAAGTCAAGGTTTCAGCTGTTGGACTTCATCCATCCTTGTGAACTTTCTCTGCACCTGAGAACACAGAAAATTCAACAGCAGGCTTCTTGATGGCATGCTTCATTCTATATGAACCTGTGGCCTTTCAGAGTCTAGTAATTTTTTCCATGTTAACTGTATTTTCATAAGCATAGAAGAAAAGCAACCTGACAAAGTAGCTCTCCTGTTCCTAAGCCCAAAGGCACTAGAACACTTCAAAGAAGCAAAATGTAATATTATTTTTAAAAGAAAAATGGTTTTCTTCTCCTAAAGTAAGTTGTATTTTAAATGACAGAGACATTTTTACTGAAGTATTAAAATAAAATAACTACTTAAAATATGGAAAAACTTATGCCAAAATTACTAGTGTTTGGAGAAATTATAATAGGCTTATGATAAAAAATATTATACACCAAACTTTACTCATAATAATAGATGTTATTTCTGCTCTCCAAGCTCCACATAGGAAACATCTTAGGATCTGAATAACCACTATGGTACCATTCCTTTTTTAAGACACTAGGATTTAGCATGTATAATAATTCATGTGCTCTCAGATTCAGAAAGACCACCACTCATTGTCCTCTTTGCACTCAATACATCCTCTGAGAAAAAGCCAGGTATTGTTGAGGGGTAGTTTGCTCTAGACTGCAGGACAGCAGCTTTTTGTGATAAGGTAATAAAGGTTACACCCCCTAGGATTACCCCAGGGACCTTTCTAGGCTGAAGCACATCTATGTGCCATAATGGCATTTTGAGACACTGAGGCATGTGCTCTTAATACTCTAAAATACTCTCATAAAAACCTTACAAGCAGACTGTGAAACCTTCCTCTTTATGTATTTCAAAACAAAACTATATAGTTTTTAAAGGCCTGTTGGGCCACAGGGCCACAGAGGAGACCTGGACCAGCTGATAGGTAACATTAATATGCCCAGCACTTTGAAGAGGAGGTTACACTGCGAGGTGACTCCACCCATCTTGGGACCCAATAAAATCAATCTCTGATCAGGGACTTTAGTAGCACTGGCAGAGCCAGAACCAAACCTACATTGATTTAGAGAATGCATGAATGGCAATACTCATTTTTTATTTGATCAGGCCTATGTGCATTGATTCAGAAAGCAAACATTTTAAAGTGTCTCTCAGTTTTTGAAACAATTCTGCTAGTGAGATCAAAGGCAGTATGAGTAATAAAATTTAGCAAGAAAAATGGAGGTGAGTAATTACACAAAAAACTATACACTTCCATGCAATCTCATTTGAAAACACTATGGACAATTTCTTGCAATGGACATCCCTCTCCATCTCTCTGCTGGGGATAATAAACCTTGGAGATTAAATGAAGGAAAGAGGGAAATGAACCATTTAGTTCTATTAATTATTCTAACCTGACATGTATGGAATTATATGGTAATTACTATTGAAAGGTAGAACATACCATACGGATAGGGCAGAAATTTTCAGGCAGTATCAAACTACAGTTCATTTCAAACTGGACTGTAATCTCTTAGCACTGCCAATTTTAACAATCTTGCCAAGTCACTGAGGAAGCTGAATCAACAAAAATGAGTTTTTGATTGATTAGGATTAAGTCTCAGTATTCCATTTTTCAAACACACAGATATTTAGGTTATTTAAAGGTTATTAAATATATTCTTCTGTGTATATTTAAGTATCACCCTAATCTCATCAACACTATTCAAGAACAGATGTTTCTCAAATAGCTCAAGAAGATTTTGAAGTACAAACTGTTTTTTTAATGATCAGTTAACATTCTGAAGGTCAAAACCCAAAAAGGCAAATCCAAAATGCCACTATTTGCAGTTAATGGTGTGTCCTATTTCTACCACTGCTAGTAAACCAATACACTGTGAGCTTTAGAGTCATAATACAAATTCAAGCAACTAAAAAATTTAAATCTTTAGAAGCAAAATGCCCCAAGCAACTTGCACAAAAGAGGGTTTACGCACTGCAGGATGTGAGAATTTGGCCCTGTCTAAATAGGTATCAAGTTGGTAAAGGTAGTGTCAAATAATAACTCTATCTCTGTGCAAGTTATAAAATTCCTATTAAATATTACAGTGATCCTCAGCTACAATAAGAAATTAATAAAAATAAAAGTCAGAAGTGAGTATGCAGAGGAGAAAATGTCTCATAAATGAAAAATTACCTAGAACTTATAGGCCTTGAGTCATTTCTCTAACAGCTGCAAAAATGTCAACAGCAGTAAAACATAAAAAGCCAGTAGTGATTTCATTAATAGTACTCTGCTACACTGCAGAGGGAATTGTGCTAACGTACACCCGAAGGACAGACATTGCCTTTAAAATTCAAAGACATGAATAGGAACTTTTCCTCAGCTTCAATTTACCTGCTGCTACCTACACAAATGAAACTGGCCAACAGGAGATCATTAATCCACGGTCCCCATGAATCTCTCATTTTCTCAGTGAGTGGAGCACAGCACGCTGGAGCACATTCTACTCACAGCAAGAGCATCACAGAGTCCAGAGACTCTGGAGGAATGATTGCTGATTATGCTAATTCTGTACTTAGAGTATCAGTTGAAAAATATCCCCCACACCACTGCAAGTTGAGAACTACTATATGTGTGTCCTTGAGCTTTTTGCTTTTCAAATACTAGTGACTCTATTTTATAATTTAGCCGTTCTTTAAAGCAGCCTCTAAAAAAAAAAGAAAGCAAACATAGTTTGTGAAAGAAAAAAATCACTGTGGTTAGGACACTAAATGAGGTCTCAACAAATTTGAGTTAAATATTTAGATTTTCTCACAGAAGCCTGGACTGACCCTAGACAAACCAAGAGAAGAAGCACAATAAAATCACTTAAGTGAGGCCACTGTATTGTCTATTTAATACCAATTTAATACCAGCTGTCTGAACAAAGAGGTTGTCTTCTATTACCTGCAGGTATGGTACTCATTTACCAGGCCATCACTGAGGACTTCTTGGTGCTACAGCTTTATATTATAGCAAAGGCCAAGTAATATTTTGGGATGAAATAAATTTAATGTTGTTATATCCAGACTGCCTGAAAGCAGTGGAAAGCTTACTGTTGTCAGTTCATATAGTGAGGAAGACGTGGGGCTGACTGCAGGGCTCTGGCCACACCTTTCCCCTGCCTGTCCCCTGCTCTCTCATGTGACACTACAAATCCAATACGCTGATAGAGGCTAGAGTAATCAAAACAGTTGAATGCCTGAAGAACCAGAATCCTAGCACAGCTTGGAAGGATTTCTAATAGCTAAGATCTCATTAAAAGATAGTGTTTGCATGTAAAGCCAGACAATAGTGAGATAGGCCTCGTAGGTTGTGATTGACAGTGCACCTGCACTCTTCATCCACTAGAGACCTCCAGGTTTATGGATCAGCAGCCAAGGACATGACACTGCTTAATTTTGAACTGCAGAAATGCAGCACAATACTACACTTTCCTTCTTCTGTTTTTCTTACAGCCCAGGTGACCTTATTCCATCAGGATATTGACGATGAATGCAGCAGCATCAGATATTGTTACTGAAGTTAATTTTTGGAAAAAAATCTGTGTCCTTCTAGGAAGGAACAACTGTTGAATGTCAAGTTAGATCTGTAGTAAATATTGAGAAAGTCAAGAGTCTTGTAGTGGCAGTTTGACAGGCAGAATGTACATTTCATTACATTTTAAAGGTATTAGAGTAGCTGAGATGTAATAATTGCCTTGCTACTTTATTTCCCCATCTTTTTGTTAAAACAGAATCAAAATTTTGTAATCTATTTCAAATAGAAAATAAAACTCAGGTCTCTAGCATTCTCTAAATCTTAATTTTTACCAAAGAAAGAAAGTAATGGAAAGGTCTTTATATGGTAAAGATCTTAATGCTCTTTCATTCAAGATATCTTTGAAAGCCCTTGAAAACACCACAGAAAGGGGATAAATGAATCTCATAAAATTCTTCAACAATCTCACAGATCCCAGGAGCAGTCCTCCTCCTCACTGATAGAAAATCTATGTAAACACCCATCTTTTCTTCTGGTCTCCTTCTCACAAGTCCTATTTCTCATTTGCCAAAGCTTCAAAACCTGTGGTTATGCAAAAAAAAAAAAAAATGATCCCTACAGTTAACAGGAAAAGTTATTTATTCCTAAAAGTGCTTACTTGTATCTTTTCTGAGCTACCCTCAATGTGGCAGCAGGGCCCCTAAAAGCCTGCTCCCAACTATGGTGGCATAGCCCTAGTGTGGCCCTCTACATTCTCCTTCCTTTATATCCCTTATATTAAAAAGAGAAATCTGTTCAACCTTTATCATGAAGGGCTTTGTAAATCTAGTTTTAGCCTTCATTTGCTTTTAAATTTCTCCTGAATTCCACATGTTCCATTTCTTTCAGTTATGCAATTACTCAAACAACTAATTACTGTGTGCATTCCCCAAAGGAAATATGGAAAGGCCATCAGGCTCTTCTTAACCCATCTCTATTTTCCAGCTGGGAAGCATAAAAAACTTAATCTCTTTTTTATTCCATGAAACAACTCTATTGTATTTCTATAGGCTTCTGTTAGACTGAGCCAGGCTCACAGAATATGATGGAGAAATTTGCACAACTTTTACTCAATAAAATTTCATGATGGATTGACCCTGACTCCATGGCAGGTACCCACCAAAATGTTCCATTGTTTACCCTCCTCAGCTGGACAGGGAAGAGAAAATATAATGAAAGGCTCATTGATTGAATAAAAAAGGACAGGGAGAGATCATTCACCAGGCATCCCCACAGAATCACAGAATCATCGAAGGGGTCAGGTTGGAATGGACCACAGTGGGTCATCTGGTCCAACCTCCCTGTTCAAGCAGGATCACCCCAGAGAAATGGCACAGGATTGTGTCCACATGGTTCATGAACATCTCCAGTGAGGGAGACTCCATAACCTCTGTGGGAAATCTGCTCCAGTGAGTGGTCACCTGCACAGTAAAGCTCTTCCTCACATTCGGGCGGAACTTCCTGTGCATCAGCCTCTCATCGTATTGCTTGGCACCACTGAGCAGAACTTGGTTCCATCCTCTTGACATCCTGCTGTCACATACTTAAAGATATTTATGATGTCCCTCTTAGATGTCTCCAGCTGGGCTGAAGAGGCCCAGATTTCTCAGCCTTTACCCATAAAAGAGATGATCCAGTCCCCAAATCATCTTTGTTGCCCTCTGCTGGACCCACTCCAGGAGCTCTTGTCTTTCTTGTACTGAGGAGACCAGAAGTGGACACAACACTTCAGATGTGGCCTCACCAGGGCTGAGCAGAAGGGCAGGATCACCTTCCTCGACCTGCTGTCAGTCCCAATGCAGCTGAGGATACCATTGGCCTTCTCGGCCGCAAGGGCTCACTGCTAGCTCATGAGCAGTTTGCTCTCCACCAGGACCCCCAGGTCCTTCTCCACAGAGCTGTTTTCCAGCAGGTTGGCCCCTGGCCTATTCTAGTGCCACGTCCTTATGAAAGGCTGCACAGATTTCTGGGGTATTAGTCAGTCCTCAAATATTTGTGTTGTCAGTAAATTTGCTAAGGAGGCATCCATCCCTTCATCCAAGCACTGATGAACAAGTCAAACAATACTGGGCCCAGTACAGAACCTTGGGTGGCACCACAAGCAACAGGCCTCTAACAAGACCCCGTGTGACTGGTTACAACCCTCTTTGATCTGCCATTCAGACAGTTCTAAATCTACCTCACTGTCCACTCATCCAGTCCACACTTCCTGAGTTTGCTTATAGGGGGGTTGAGTAATCCTTGCTGAAGTTGAGATTTTCTGGGTCCTCCTGTTTGCCCTTTTTGAAGACCAGGGTGACATTTGCTTTCTCCCAGCACTCAGACACCGCTCCAGATCTCCACAACTGTTCAAAGATGATAGTGAGCCACTTAAATGTGGTGTCTGACAGCTCTGTCATCACTACTGGATGCATTTCATCAGGGCCCATGGGTTTGTGTATGTCTTTTTTGCCTAGGTGATCTCTATCCCAAGCCTCTTTGACCAAGAGAAAGTTTTCCTTCCACCATTGCTTTATCCTGGTCTTCTGGGTCAGTGAATTCTGACAGTTGGTCTTATCAGTGAACTGAGACAAAAATGTTCTCTAAGTCTTCCTCCTCTATGTCCTCTGTTAACAGGGTCCCCACTTCCTTTAGTAATGGGCCTGCATTATCCTTTGTTTTCCTTTTGTTAATTATATATTTGAAAAAGCTCTTCTTGTTGTCCTTGATATCTTTGGCCAGATTTAATTTCAGATGGGCCTTGGCCTTCCTTGTCTCATTTCTCCCTACTTTGGCAATTTCTTTATACTGATTGTGGGGGCTTTGATGCCTGTATAAAATAAAATTATACCTACAAACCAGAAACTTCACTGATTTGGCCAACTTAAACCCTAAGACCTACTCCAATTCAATAAGTTTTACCTCAAATTGCTCATCTCCAGTAGCACTCTATTCTGTATTTCCTAACTCAGGTGCACGTCACTCACACACAGGTCCCTCCTTCTTACTACTTTGTTCAAGGCACTGAGATAGCCCCACTATTGCAAGAGCTGCAAAAGCTTTAGGCAATTTGAATGGCTATAGATGAAGATTAATTTCTATATCCTATATTTTTTTAAATTTCTGTTTTGGGTTTTTTTTATATTTCTTTTACTGCATGACTCAAAGATTACCCTTGTCTAAAGGTTCTGCTGAAATCAGTTTGCCAGCTTGTTGATTGAGATTTCCACATCATTAATTGTAGCAAATGTTTATTCCCCGCTTCCTTTCATCTCCTCTCTCTTTTAATAATTTATGAGACCTTCTGCACATTTTTAATGCTCATTCCCCAGTCCACGGATGTCATGGCTCTCCATCTTTCCACTCTGCTTAACATGTTCACAGTTGAGTATCATTAAAGGATGAGATCTGTCCTCCCCCGAAAGGTGAAAAGGTCCTGCTGTTCAAAATATTAGTCCTGTTGAGGACATCACTATATTTTCCAACTATTCTCTCCAGCACAAGATGTAGAATCTTGTGATCAGAAATTCATTTTTTTTCAATATTTCATGCCCAAAAAGACTGCCTATGAACTGATCACTTTGAGCACATGCCATTTCTCAGTATCTTCTGTGCTCCTGTTTGTGAAACACAAAGCACACATTTCTTCTCCTTGAAGGGCTTGCATCTTGAAGCTGCTGTGTGCTAAAAGCCACTTATACAGGCCCTCAAATCATGCAGTGCTCAGCATTAGGATGTTCAGAAACATCACAAACAAATGTCTGTCTGAAATATCCACAGTAACAAAACTGGAAAATACAAACAGTGAATAGGGAGATGAAGTTGTATTATTCATCTAGAAAAGTTCAGAGGTACCTTTTAAATCACACTGAACTGGACACCTTGAACCTCACACAGAAGTACTTCTGAAACTGCAAAGTGTTTGCAGACCCAGTGAATAGTATGTTTTATGTCTATTTTAAGTCTAGAAGAAAGTTGTCATAAGCTTAATAGAAAATTGAAATACAGAATTTGATGCTATATCAAGAACGTTTTCTAGATTTAAAGCTTTCCCAAATAAACAGTCCTTACTGCAAGAACAAAAATTGGCACTGATTTCTTAGGTAGCTGGAAGATAAATTGTAGATTTTGCATATGCTTCTCTACATTTCAACACCTGGGACTGCATGTATATTGTGATATTCCAGGAAAAGGTTTTCACTGTAAAAGGTTCTGATTGAAGCCTCATCTATGGGATATCCAACTAGCTATAGATATCTGCTTTATTCATCTCTAGGGAGACATGTCATTGGTATAATATTTCTTCAGGTTATTATCTTCTTATGTTATTCCTCAAGTACTCATTTCTTAGATCCTTTTGTGTTGCCAAAACTGGGGTTTTCCTTTATATTACTAGATACAAAAGAATTTCTATAACATTTAAAAATTGATCTTTCTGGCGAATTCTTTGCCTCTAGAGCTGATGCCTGCACCAAGTACATGATTAGTATGATGCAGATGACACTGAAGTCAAAGAGATCTGTTCAGATGGAGATGACCTTTCAAGTCTTTCTTCTTTTAAGAAACAGAGAATTCAGCTATGTGACTGCTAAATTTGCTTTTATGTTTCTGTTGCATGTCAATTCCACTGTTTGTGTCTTGACAATATTTGCCCAATTAATCAGAAAATTCCACTTGTGTTTCATTGGAAGGCTTGTTGAATGTGCTCTCTGCTTTATTGTCCACATTAATAATGAATGAATGAAATACCAGCAGCAGTATTAAATTCTGTGTTACACCACTTGTGCCTGGCATCCAAATGGACTCCATACCACTGATAATAACCATCTGAGCCCCAAAATTCCATCCATTTTTAACTTAGTTTTCTTCCATTTTTCTAGCCCATGTTTCAGAAACTTGCATTTGAGGAGGTTATGGTAACAGTGTCAAAAGCCTTGTTAGAGACAAGACAAACAGGATTCACCACTGAGCCAGTCATCTCACCATGGGAGGCTCTCAGGTTGGATAGACATGGGGTTTGTCACCAGTTCCTTTCCCCATTCAGCACCTGGCCTGCATATACCCAAGTCTTTCTGGTTTTAGCTAAATATACACCTGTAGAAGATCTTCTTGCTGTCCTTCATATTCTTTACCAGATTTAGCTCTACATAGACTTTAGTGTGAGCATGAAATATCTTCTCAATAAAATTGACAATGTGTCAATTTTAATGAAACTTCCCTTTTAGCAATAAATTTTCTGTTGTAAAAAAAAAAACAGGCTGCAAATATATTAGTAATTATACACTTCTTGCATACTCTGGCCCTGAGACCATTCACCATGATTTGGCTTTATCCATACAATCAAGCTCTCTCAGTCTTCAAAAGAGGCTCACCTGTTCCAAGTGAGCCAATAGGATAAATCAAAAAATATTACCAAGATTTTTTTTCTTTGACACCAAAACAAAGCAAAAGCGTGGCAGAGATTATTCTAACAGTGCAACAACATATGTAAAAGGCTTTCAGTGCCTGGACATGTTTTCTGGTTTCATTTAGTCTGTGGCTGAAGCATAGCTTCTGTGATGCAACATGACAGAATATGTCATGACAGAATGTTTTACAGTACAGCACTGAAGTGACTCCACAGACCACTGACTAGAGTTCCAAATTGGGACACATTCTTTATTTTACAGGGTTTGATTCAGGTCCTTTTGAATCTACCCCACCATGTTTATCAGCACTGTACTCCTGTTCTAAGGCTGAGGCAAGGCTTCTTACCCCAAAATATATATTGTAATACTAATCACACAGTCTATTTCCTGCTGGTTTTAGTTGTCCAGGCCTGTTCTGCTCTGAGGTTTGCACCTAGATGTGTAAGATTGACAGAGAAGAGGATGAATAAGATACCTTCTTGCCCTTTTTACTATCAGATTAAACATTGAAGTAAGTCAGGTGCTTGCCTTCCACTTTGTGCTTGAACCTACCTATATTAGCAATGAACTCTTGCTAAAACATCATAAAACATTGACTCAGTATTTTAACAGGATCATACAAACACCATGGCATTCAACACTATGGCACAAATACAAAACTAAAAATCCCATGTCCTCTTGGGTTAAGAATCCTTCAAATGAAAAGTGGTACAGTCAAGCTAACTGTTACTGCATGTCCTACATGACCCCACTGAAAAGTGAATGTTACAGAGAGGGAATGCCAGCATCAAGCTGAGGCTGGCATGCCTTCAGGTGCAGATAATACATTTGCCCGTGTCACCCACAGATCTGCTTTAATTTGAGCTGCATCTCCACTGCTTATCCTCAGCTTTGTGAATAAAAACATGAATGAGACTAATTCTCCCTGCATCCCCTTGTGAAGGGCTCACAGCACAGCCAGCATGCATCCAGGCTACATCAGCCAATAACAGTGTGTGGTTTAGAAGTATGAAATACAGACGTGGCTCTGTTCCCATGGAAAGCAGACTGGCACACTGCTGATGAAGGTTTGCCTCCTGCACTTATGTACACATAAGTGCACGTATCATATGATAGGTGATTATATTTTCTTAAAGAAACCTGCTTATTTATGTAAACAATAAATTATTCCCTGTGATTTTATTTTCAAATTGACTTCAGAGTATTTTACACATATTATGCTACATAGTTGACATCTTAATATTTTAATTTTTTACAATATACTGCTCCTGAAGCTGTAGGACTGTATTGAAAATATGATTAGCTGTGTTAGCCAAGCATCAAGGTTACTTAGATTTAGTGAAAATGAGCATTAGGAAGTTTTATTCTATGCTTTCTCCTACAGAACCTTTTATTTGTTTACATCACATACTTATTATTTCCAATGTATTGCAAGATATAATATAAAAGGTCATCCCTGAATATATAATTATGACTGAGGACAGAAGAAAGAGGAGTTATATATTTTTCTACTGATGGGCAGAACTGGCATAGGAAAAAAAAGATTAAGAATTATATCTTTGCCACTACTGCATGTACACAAGATGATTCAAGCTATCTTGTAGTCAAGTTCTGCAATACAAGATAAATATTTCCCAGGTGAAATTCTGTGGCTCAGCAGTGACAGCGCTCCTTACTCAAATTCAGTTGTGTAATACAACCCTACTCTGTTATTTAAAGTTGTAGAAATAAAACTGGAAGATCATTTGTCCTTTAGTTATTTCTTAGTTATACATAGAACATACATTTACGTGGATCTGAGTACTGCAGGATTTTTATTTATGAGGGCATGTGCAGAGGAGAGAAAATGCATGCTTTTCAAACTCATTGAGGGCTAACAAAGTAAATCCTGCTCTCAGGAAAAGCAAGAACTTTTATTTTCATAATGTCCTGAGAAAATTGGTAGAGCAGGTAAAGACCCCTCTAATTAGTCTGCTGTCTGTGGGAGTCCCTCCTAGACCTAACAGTAGCTGTTACATGCAAAATCTATGTCATGTTTGGTAGTTATAACCTTTGCAAATTTAATTGTAATCTGGGGCCACCTGGAAAGGAAAGAGATACAGAAGTCTTTAGAAAAAAATTTGCAGACCCTTATACAGTACTAATTATCATTTTAAAGAGAGATTTGCACTCAGAGTAATGAAATTATTTAAAATAATTAGCAAAGTGAATATGTTTTGATTTGTGTTGTTTTTTCCACTATTCAGAGCCCATTTTTCCTTTTGGGGGTGTATGATATTTTCCAAAATATTTTGTATTCAAGTAATCTTCTGAAGTGTACTGGTTTCTCTTTAATAACATTTCACAGAATTTTAAGAAGCAGCACGTAACAGATATTCATTCCATCCTAACTAGTTACATTTCACATGGTTGCACAGGAACTCCAGCCTCAAGAAGTGTTGTACCACAATAATGGATAAAAAGCTCTGTTGTTGTGTGGCCTGTTCCCCACCACAGGCTGAAAACATATGCACCATCACATGCTGTACTAAAGGGGAATGAAGGCTACAAGGACACTGATGTGCCTTCATGTCCCAGCCCATCTGCTGAGATTCCTTTGTAAGATGAAAGGTTTTAGCTGGGTTATGTCTATTCACTGTGACAGGATCACAGGCATGCTTGTGGCAGAGCAGGAGAAGATCCCATTAACACGTACACACGAGGCTGAGTGTCTCTAACTTCTCAAGAGTCAATATTCTCAGAAGACATTCTGCCATTGGTACTGGTGCGTTTTCAAGCAATCTGACATTTGTGGAAGGCAAAGATGTATCTGTACCAGCTAATGGAAACAGTACACACAGTGCATATTTTCATAGTTCACTTTGCTATTTTTGTCAACCAAAGAATATAAAATATATTTCAATTTTGTTCTGTCTGGAATGCTAAAAATGTTGCCATGGATAAAAATAATTTGTCACTGGGGATCTTAATTTACTAGTGCCAACTCTGCAAGATATTTCTGTCAACAGACTGATGGAAATGACATCAGGGCACTCAAAGGCAGAAGGGCTATATTTATATTTAGAATTACTGTACTGTTTTGCTTTAAATGGTAAAATAAGAGGAATTCCTTAATGAAGTTTCAAATTCACACATGCTCTTTTAGGAAACTGTTGTGAACATTCAGACAGTATCACTTACTGGAGGTATCCTATGAGAGCAAGATATTGGACAGGGGCTGTTGCAGCATCTGAGTGCTTCTAATGCAGCCTTAGTAATTTCACCCTCTGAACTCCAAATAATGCAGCAACTTCCAACTTCTCTGTGAAGACTCATTAACCAGAGACCTTGGGAATCACCTTGATAAAACTTTAGTAAAAGTACTAATGGCACATTCAGTCTGGCAGATTCAGTAAACCCATATCTAAGAACTATAGATTTATTCAGTAGTGTGTTTTTCAGTCATGCCATGCCTTCAGATAACCCTTCTGAAATGTTTACAAACATTATTGTAGTTTGTGGGCTCCACACTTACTGTGCTTTTTGTACAGATCCATCTTTACACCTGGACAAATATTCAGCTTGGGCAAACCAGTATAGTTAAGAAAAAGCCAAGAGACTTGATTTTTGAGTAAAACCATCTGAGAATCCAGCTCCTAACTGGTCTCTGAACATCTTAAGAAAGGCAATATAGCTTGATATACTTTCCACAAGATGGTTTATCTGTTCCCAGATGAATGGCTTCCTCTCTGTGCTGTTACCAAAATCCCCTACCCTCCAAAAAAATCATCATAAACTACTTTCCAACATAAGGTCTACTTCCCTTTTTCCTTGTAATTCACATGCAACTACTCAAGACACTCTAGTGAACTGTACTGTTTGTATATTTGTTCTAACATTCTATCAGTCTGAACTATATATCCAGTTCCTCCCCCAGTGTATAATAGCACTGGAAAGATTAAATATTGATTTTCTCATATTACTTTAAATTATTTAGGGAAAAATGCATTCTTTTGAAATTATGGGTTTCAATATAGTTCAGTAGGTTTTATTCAGATTTATTATGTCCTATGTTGTACAGTGTGAAAATACTGTGAACACTGAACATTGGAGACTCAGTACAGCCTTTGCATAACTCTGTTGACCATATAGTAGGAACAGCCAGAAATAATCTGCTAATGAAATTGCATGAGTTTCAACCATGGAATTAGAGATTGGATTTTTTTCATTGGATTCTAGTGCAAGTAAAAAAATACTGCAATTAAAGACTTGTAACTTGAATTCCTTTACTTATTGAGTTTTTATTACCTAGCTTATTCAGTTTAATCTCACAATAGTCCTAGTGTGCTTCATTTTTATTCAAATAATACGTCTTGAAATAAAAGGCCACTCTACTCTGAAGACCATCTCCTCAATTTGACAGTCAGATTTTGGCTGGTGCTGATCACAATAATTTATAAATTTTACATTTATAAATTTTAAATTTATATTTCAGGCAGTCCTGCTTTGTTATGAGATCAGCAAGGGAGGAACACCAAATAGAAGGAAACAATTTTCAGTTACTGTTGGCCTGGGGTTAGATTGGAAAGGGTGACTGTGAAAAGCTTCTGATCCTATTACAAAGCCCTCAGCAATAATGTCTTTAGTCCCACACTCCAGGACAAAATTATCACCTACACTGCACTGAGGATTTGCCTTCCCTAGATTGTTGTATTTTTTTTTAATATGTGGCAAGTAGAGTGTTTATTTATCACAAGAACAATCTAAAACTAAATACTATTGCTACTGCTTTATTAAATATATCATAATAAATATGGAGATATACACAAATTAAATCACAAAGTAGACCCTCAAATAACAAAAAACACCCTTTAACCACATCTAAATTTGTACCATAAAATATGAATTTCCTTTTAGGAAGCCATAATGACTGTAAAAGGTCCAAAAGGTAAGTAATTTCCATAAACAAGGTGTATATTCTGTAAATTCATGCAGGTCATGCCCTCTAAGATACATGTATCACATTTATTTAATGTTTTTTTTTTCAAATTATTTCTTCCAAGACTTTATAGGACTTTTAAATCGCACTACAAAGAATTAAGGGCAGGGTAATGGCATGTGCTTAAAGTGCCACAAAGAAGAGAGGGGTTGTTAATTTGTAAGATATGGCTGCTCCCAAGACCTCCATGCTTGAGAAAAAAAAAGTAGCTATAAGGGAAACCCTGATGGGGAAACTTTTCATTTATTTGGTTCATTGGTTGCTCAGAAGCAAAACCACATGCATTTAATACACAATATTTTGGTCACAGCTCCCTCAGTCCTTGCTGCTACAGCTACTCTGCTTGTGTAGGAGGAGTAAATGTTCACTGCTCTAGAAAGTCTGAGGAAGCCTCTTGTTGAAGGTCATTGAATGGTTCCCTTATGATTATCCTCCATCCAGTGGTTCTACAAAATACTTAAGCAATTCCAGACTCTCCTGGAAATGTTTCCTAAGTATATTTAAACTGTTTTTAACTGTGTTTAAACAGGATTCTATGTAAAAATGAGCATCTAATTGAATAATATTTATTTCAATTTTCAGAAGAGAGTACATATTTATCTCTCCCTTTCATGCCACAAAATATTTTATGATATCATTCAAGTAACACTTTTTCATATAGAAATGTATTTTATTTCTGGAATTTAATTTTTTGACATGGCCTTTTTAGGAAAGGCTTCATTCTTTGTTTTTCTTGAAGGAGTTATTTAGGTTTTAAATTTTTTTTTTCCAGTACATGATTTGCGACAATCATATCTCTATTCACTTGCTCCTGGATTCTTCCACTGTACTTTTTGTACCCAGCTTAAATACTGAAATAAATGAAATAATCACTCAATCAGTTTGTCATAGCAACTGCAGCAAAATATTCACCATTACGAAGAGGTGCCACTCTATTCCCAGTAAATGCAAGGAAAATCCTGGTGACTGTGTTTGTGTTCATTCTTAATCCTGCAGGTTAGATGGTTAAAGTTGAGAAAGGTCTCATCTGACCCTGAGAGCCAACTGTAATAGTGCTCACACAGAAGTGAACAGATGCAGGAAAACATGAGATGTGTTACCAAGTACTGAGATATCTCTGTGGTCATTGATGGCTCTGGACAGTGAAACAACCACTTTGGAAGTCAGGAATGGGAGTATCTACAAAGCAGTTGTACTCTTGGACTTCCAATACCCTGAGGACTACTTTAGGGAAAAAGTCTCCATGATCAAGGGAGAAAAGGGAAAATAAGTTGCCATTAAGTGTTGGCACCAGGAAGAAAGGGTCAAGAGAGCTGGTTTTGGGTTCTTTTCCCTCATAATTAAAGAAAAACTTAGTTACTTTTTTATAATTTATTATTTTTCTTTTGGATTTCTGACATAGTGTGTTTTTTATTTTGTTTTAGTTTTTTTTTCCTGTCAACAGACAGGAAACCTACATAAACTGAGGAAACCTTTCATTTGAAGTGATTCCAAAAGAAATCTTCTGATTCAAAAGCATGGAGACATTGTTTTTTACAAAGTTGTCACTTTCTTCTGCTGTTTTTTTGTAAAATCTTTTAACTTTAATAAAAGTTAAGGAAACAAATATTTCTATCCATAAAAAAAAAACCTGATACCAACTTTTTTGGTCTTTGCAAGGGACAGTGAGCCTATAAAAAGTAAATTTTACCACAGACTACAGGTGAAAATGTTGTTACAATTAACCCAGGAAAGTAGAGGCTACCTATTTTTCCTGTGATCTATAAAAAAATAGCCTGGATTAGAAAGGTAAGACAGCAAATTCTGCATCAAGCTTGACAACAATGTCTATATACACTGATATTCATACTGGTCTGATAGATTTCATAGGAGCTAATAAAGCCACATGTCTTCAGGATTCAGTTTGCAAATTATGTTAGATTTAGCAATGACGTTTTTCATCTTGGTTTTCTTTTTACTGTCTGCTCATCTGCTGTTCCACTTTCATCTTCAAGCATTCAATGTTAGCTTCTATTTCATGGACATGAGTCCATGAATTCTAATATTAATCTTTTTTAGGTTCTGAAATGCAGATGTCTTTACATAGTAACAATCAAGTAAGAAGAAAAGAACTTATAAAACATCTCTTATCCACAGCAGATATCTCCTGTGTCCAAGATGACAGATACATCAACATCAGCATTTCAGACATTACTATTCACAGGTAAATCTTGGACTTCCTACCAAGATTATGCTTCAGACAAAGTAAAAACAAGTTTCTACAAGAACTTGCTCTGCCAAGAATTCACATACATTAAAAAATTTAAAAAGAGTAACATTTTAGGAGGGAACAGAAGGAATTGCAAAGGAAGGAATCTTTTCCTTTTTTTTTTTTTAAGAAAATATGCCTTCAGGCTGCTGAGAAACTCCTCACAGCTGCACTGAGTTTCCAGATCTGCATGGACATTGGAAGAGCATGTGTGCACTCACAGATATTATGTCTAGAGCTTGCCACTGCAGAGGAAGATGTTTAATCCCAGCCAAGCAAGGCTGCCTGCTGTATGCAGAGTGTAGTAATTGACATAAGTTTCAGTGAAAGCGAGCCCACGGTAACACCCAAAAAATGAGTGCCAAGAGAATGTTAAAATAGAAACTTATATATAGCTATAACTCCAGGGAAGTATGGTTGGAAGAAAGAGGTAATGTCTTTTATTAAATCAGTTGATATGGTTGAAAAAGCAGGCAAACTCAGTCTCAGAATCCCTTCATCAAGTCCTTACTGGTCCTCCTATATTCACAAATTTTTATCATCCACTTACATGAAAACAGTTGGAAAAAATTCTTTTGAATGTCAGTGAGGCATTCTTTCTTCTTTTCACCACATTTGGGCTTGTGTTTTTAACCATGAATGAAAGGAAATTATAAAGTATAAATTATAAAGACCAGGACAGTGGTTTTAATAAAAACATACTATAAAAGAATTCAAACATTGAAAATAAAAGTATTCCAGTTTTGGTTTTGGACCATATCAAAGTTACATCTGAAACATACTGACCCAAAGCACAATTACCTGAGAAATTTTCATAAATCTGTATGAGAAATGCATAGATAAATTGGAGAATAAAAACTAGAGAAAAAAATTACTTCATCATTTAATACTTTTTTTCCTGGGATTTATTATAAGCCCTGGCAGCTTGTGCTGACAATAACTTGGAGCACCTATGCATAAATATATTCACACATCTATGCCTTCTCCAATCAGTATTCAGTTCTACCTGTGAAGTGGTTAGCTTTAGCTCACATTTTAATAATTTAAGCCAAAAAATTTCCAGCTGTAACACAATCCAGAAGTGACCTCTATCTCTCAGAAGAAACAATTTCAACAATAACTGAAATACGAAAATGTCAGTGGCATTTGAAGAAATAGACAAGATTTAACGCTTTTTTCTCTGTATCCAGGAATTTTAGGAAAAGTACTTAGTAAATCAGTGAAACTTCCTTATAACAGAAAAAAAAAATTCACTTAAAGTTTACTAAGTTTTCAGGAGTTTCCTGGTGACTGAAAAGTGTAAATTTCATTTTTTTCCTGTTTGTATGTTCTCAAAATAAGACAAGTCACAGAATTGCAGAGAAGGAAAATTATTCTGTGACAGCTGATGTGGGAACATGTGAATATGCACATCAACTGTTAGACAGTAGTCATGAATTCAGATAGACCTGAACAGATAGCATACTCGAGGTTAAAGGTGTTTTTAGGGGTATAAATATCTGGATCAGTAAGCAAAATTCAGCTTTATTTAACACTCTTCAATTTAGCAAAATATTTGACATGTCTTCCATGTGAAGGGGTGAAGATGCTGGCAAGGGGGTAGGAGGAGGGGACTCCATGATTCAGTGTAGAACCATGTTGATAATGCCCAAGTTTGGTCCAAGTGGTTGGATACACCATGTAGACCTGACACTTCATGGGGCTGCCTGACACTCCTTGGGGACATGTAGAAATAATAGCTAAGCTCCCAGGAGCAGTGGTGGGCATCCTGTCAATGTGCTCTGCCCACAGCTGATTAGCCATTTCCTTGTCACAAGACTACTCTGCCACCCTCCAGTCCAAAACCAGCTTGAGAAGGTTTTATATTTTATTTATATGAGAATTTATATTTTACTTTATATGAGAATGGCCTAGAGACACAAGATAAGCAACAGATACTGTAAACCAGATTACTATGAAAAATTACCTGAGAGGGCTGTTTCTCAGAAGGTGGCTTGTATGTATCTGAGTGGAATATTTGGGCATGTACATGAAAAACACAGAATCAGAGATAGTTTTTGTGGAAGCAGGCAAACTCTTCAGTCTGAATGAGGGTAGACAGTCATATAGAAATACTTAATCCTGAGAAATATTTCTTACAAAAGTTTTAAAAGAGGCAAGGAACTTGCTTGCAGCAGGAAGTAAAAGAGTAAAAGCTGATAGAAAACAAAATATTTCAGTAAGTTATATCAGCACTTTTTTTCTTATTTTGATGGAATACCTATGACTATCAGGGATGAAAGTAAGCAGTGCTGTGCAAACATTACAGGGGCTTTGAAACATTTTTTCTGTTTATCCCATTGCTGAAGGCCAGACCACTTTAATAAAGAGAACTCAATATAAACAAAGCAATTCTTCTCTTCTAATGTCTCAAAAAAAAAAAAAACCTCTCAGTTTTACATAGAATATGAGGGCATCTTAGGACAACTATACATCTGAAAATATTTAAGGAGTCCAGAACTATATTCATCTATATTGCTAGAAATCATTGTAACCATCTGAGAAGCAACTTTGCCTTACATTTAGGTCAAAATGGAGACAAAAATAGCTTGTAACATGGTCTGAAAGTCATTCAAAGAGATATTTAGAATTATCATCCAGCTTCATCTGCACTTTCAAAGGTCTTTCTCTTTAGCCTATTGATAATAAATGTCATAAAGAAAAAGCATCTTGTCTGCAGCAGACTTAACACTATTTCATCCCTTGAAAATGATAGAAATCTACAGCAGGAGATCACAGTATCAACAACTGAAACTTAAATCCATCTAACTTGAAAAAAACTTATTGTAATACCTGAACAGTCATTTTTTGTGAAGTTATCCATAGATAACTTCTCATACTGGTAACAACCATGTGTTACTCCTACTACCCATAGCTCTACCAGGTATGGACTTTTCAGCATTTCTTTGATGATATAGGTAATACTGTCTAACAGCTGTTGAAAATAATAAATTTTCAGTTATAAGCAGTGTGCCTATCACCTAGCACTCATCACAATATCACTCACATAGACACACAGATCCATCACAAACTCTCATAGGATACAACCTTTAAAATATATTTTTAGAAAAGAATTGAAAGAAACAAATGGTGCTGCTTTTTTGTTGTTTCATTCTATCTGTGACTGCAGCATTAACACAGAAAAACCACAAATAAACTTAGCAGGGACAGAGAAGGAAGAAACAATTTGGTATTCTTCTCTGTCCTAAGAAGAAAATGACAAAACCTGAATATGAAAAGCTATCTTGGAAATGTCCTCAAGAATGCTGAAATATTTTCAGACTAATTATTCCATTCTTATAGTAGCTAAAAGAAGACAATGACATTTTAAATTTATTGTGTCAAATAGTAGGCTAGTGAAAGCCTTCAAAGCCTTGTGTCTGACCACTCAAAAACCTGATGGGTAGAGATTATTTACTGGTGATTTGCCTCTGCAGTGGTCCTGCAGCCAGTTCTCATTGTGTCTGGTAGAGGCTGCTCAAGAGAGAGTGCAGTCATACTCTTTGATAAAGGTTATATCATAATCTTCTGTCATTCCACACTTCACTGCTGCTTTATTTCCTGTCTTCAAGGGCCAGCAGCAGCTATGATGCACACTGTGATCTCGGTGGCATTAAATCTCTTCCCCCTACAGTCATGAGTCCAGCCTTTGACCAAACAGAGAGCAGCATCCCAGGAATTTGCTGTGGCTGCAGCAGGCCCAGGCTGGCTCAGGCCCTGAAGCACTTCCCTTTTGCAGTTCAGACCAGCATGAGCATTCAGTGATTCAGCTATATTTGACTGTATCTTAATTGAAACAAAGCGACCATTAATCTCATCAGGAAAAACAAAACATAACACAGGCAAGGCTGATAATGCAACAAACAATCTGTGAGTGCATCTGTCTGTCCTGAGACTGAGACTGATGTCTTCCTGTACAATTCGATAGCCAGTCAGTGTGAGATACTTCCTTATTTCTCCCTGCCTCCCTGTTTCCCAAGAACATTTTTTTGCACAATTCCAAGTTCATGGGCCTGTCCTCTGCCTTTTTTACTTGCTAAATATTTTATGTCCACAATGTCCCAAGAGTCTAACAGTGAGACTGGAGAACTTTCTTCGCAAAAGCAAAATTTACAAGTGACTGGGTTTATAGCGACTATGCATGCAGAGCAGTCTGAACTTCCTGTCCACTTCCCAGGTTTCTTGTTTTCACTGTTCAGAATTGTCCCTTATACCCACAGAGCAAACTACATAACAGCAAATAGCTGAGTGCACAGCAATGACAAGATAGCACAGCCATATTCCCATCCTTCTCACAGAAAACCACAAAATGGAGACAGTGTGTGCTGCTCAGGCTGGTAAAGATTCAGCCTGACTGCCTGTAGGGAAAGTTGCTGCAACAAGACTAAAAGGTACAATAAGCTGCAAAGTAGCAATGACACCCAGTTAGCTAACTACTCCTCAGTCTCCAAAAGATTTAATGTTCATGATGATTTTACTCTGTCAGCAAATGAGGTGCTCAAAGCACTCTGCCTTAAAGAAGAGGAGAAAGGATTTTCCCTTCAGCTCTTTAATCCTATGTATTATTTCCAGATTTCCTGATTAGATTTGACAACCTTCAGGTCTGGTTTTTTTTTTCCTCCATGACTTTGACTAAAGCTAAGAACTCTCCTTTGTCCCACCGGAGTCACCTTGTACCTTTCCTTCCCCCAGGAACACTTTAGCTGGCAAATCCATGCATTTTCCTGATATTGTAGTAGTCAAAGGTATCATATGATGCAGGATTTGATTTTATTTCCTATTTTCAGAAAATATGTCTGCCTTTCCCCACAGTCTACATACAAATAAATAAAGAACACCCAGCCTCACAGAAGACACTTTGTAGTTTTCTAAGCGAATGATTTGTCCATTTCTGAACAACTGTCTATTACAAGCAAATTTCTGCCTCTGTCTCCACTCAGTGACCTGATCTGTGCTAACTACTGTGATTCTGCAGCTTCCATAAGCACTCAGGAATTACACTGGTAAATGCCATTCTCATCTTTCTGAAATACTGATGTCAGCTTACCTCTGGCACTGTGCCTTCCCCCAGGATGTATCAGACCAGCCACAAAATTTTGATTCAGACATCCCTTGTTTCCCTTTGAAACTATCAGTAATTACATTTGACCTATCTGTAAGAAAACAAGCTGTTTCTACAGAGGATGCTAGGAACAAAAATGCCTTCTAAACAAGTTGCCTTTCTATTTCATCTCTGTCTTGCTCTGACAATCTCTTGGAGGAAGTGAGCTCCTCAAAATCCATTTTACTGTTGCTCTTACTATGGAAATTAACAAAAATAGTCCCAGACCATTACTAGAATTTCTCCATGGTATAACACAATTATCTGATTACAACAAATTCTAGACAGATTTTTTTCTTTAGTCTGGGCAACTTCCTCATTATGTCACCTCTTTTCCTCTCAGTCTTGAAAACTAGGAAGAAAAATGGATGGTTAAAAAGAGCAGACTAAAACTAGACTTCTAAATAAGATTTGCAGTGGTGTTGAGCACTTCTAGTCTGTGTATTTGCTTTCTTCGTTTTTTGCTGATTCATTTTGCTACTTAGTGTTTTTACAACTATATCCCTAGATGCTTATCTTCAGAGCCTCCTGCTCAGTGAAACACACCGAATTGCATTTTTCCCTGTTTTTCTCACAAGAAAGCTACTAGTAATCCTTGCAGTATAAATAGCCTTTGTAGTATAGACTGCAGCATTAAAGCCTGCTACAGATACTCAACAAAAAATCATAGAATGACAGAATTGTTTGGTTATTTGGAATGTCTTTTAAGGGTCATCTACTCCAACCCCACTGCCATGGGCAGGGACACTGTCCACTTAAGCAAAAGCATCAAAGCCCCATCCAGCCTGAATTTGAGCACTTCCCCTTTATGAGATATCTGAATTTCCCTGGGCACTTTCTACCTTATCACCTCTATCACAGAAAATTTCTTCCTTAGGTCCAATCTAAATATAGCCTAATTCACTTTAAAACCATGTTCTGTCACTACCAGCCTTGGTAATAAAAACCTCTCTATTCAACTTTCTTGTAAGACGTCTTCATATATTGAAATGCCACAATAAAGTCTCCCTGGAGCCTCCTCTTCTCCAGACTGAACACCTCCAACTCTCTCAGCTGTCTTCTGATCATTTCTGTGGTCCTCCACTGGACCCATTCTAAGTCCATGTCTTTCCTGTACTGCTGATCCCAGGCTTGGATGCAGTACTTCAGGTGAGGGTCTCATGAGAGTGGAGTAAACATACATAAACATACTGTGGAAACACACGCTGACTGCCAGATATGATCATGCTTATTATGCCCTTACCAAGCTATGTTTAGCTCTTCCATGTGAATGCTAACATGCTGGGACAATGAATGCATTTTCTTTTCCGGGTGTACATTTATCTTATACCTGTAAAACGTGATTCTGGATATGATTTCATCTGGTTTTTTCCTCTCTTCTGAAGCTAGATAAATCTTTCCAAGCATAAAGCATACTTCACTGACTCTGCCCTTTTTACATTATTAGATTTTAACAGATATGTCCAGATCTCAAAAATTTGGATGGATAGTTTATATATTTACCTGTGTGGTTGGCCACAAACTCTAATAAATTTGTAATTTCTGATATGTTCTCTTCATAAATATAGGTTTCTGAGTTTTGATTCAGTCTGCAAATAGCTGCACAGTGGTGAATAAGAAAGTAGGAGTACATATCTCTTCCATAACCTTAAGTAGAAGCAGATATTTCATTCTCAGGGTGTAATAAAATGAATGTTTATTGCTGCCATCAATGCTTCTTTCAAAGAAGGGGGAATACTTCTGAATTCAAAGAATAATATTTCTTTCTTTATGAGTGACCAAGGTGCAGTGTACTTTCTGTACAACTTAAGAACAGAAAGTGAATACCCTGAAGACTTACACTGAACATATGAAAAGGGGCAAGAGAATGTGCTTCCTCTTTCATCTGCCTTTCACTTTGAATTTCCAGTTAGGAAATACAAAACTCTTAAGCAAATATGGAACCAGAAATTCAGTATCTTTTTTTTTTTTCTTTTGCAATAAGGCAGAAATGTTATATGTTATTGAACATTTAGGTTTAATTAATTAATTCAATCCACAATTACATTTGACAAAACTAAGGATCAATTGTCCTGGGGACTAAAAAGTTATTTTACTTATTACACAGGTTATTTATTGGCCTTTATACTATGGAAATCTACACAGATTTGTCCTTAATGCTTACATACCTTGTAAATATAAGGAAACTGAGCAGAGAAAAAATATAGTTTATTTTGCATACATAAGATTGTTGTATTTTCTTAGAAGGTAAAAGTAACCCTTATTAGCAGAGGGTGACATTATACATTATGCAATTATGTATTATCCATTTCTAATACAGCAGAAATTATACAAGTCAAGAATTTCTACATTTTCTATGTTTATTTTCTACTGATTTTTTTTGTTAGTGGTCAAAGGATGCATTGCAATAGTATAAAAAAGAAGAAAAATGGTTTCACAGCAAATGTTTCTGATTGATAGGCAAGAAACTTCCTTACATTTGAGGCCTTTAAATCAGATACCAATTTGTATCTAGGCCAGATTTTGTGGCACAAGAAAATACATAGCCACAAATGTAAAGTGAGAATTTCCAAAGAGCAAAGATTCTCAATGCTTAGAGTAACATTTCATTTATACATGATCAGCATCTATGTAAACATATTCATAGTAGAACTGAAAATACCTTCAGATCCTTCAAGATTAATTGCAGAAAAGATAAATTTCCTCCCTCCAAATACTGAGATTTGTTTAACATTTTGCTGACATTGAAAATTCATGCCTCTGTAATAATCTTTCAACAGTTAAATATTTCAGCTTAATCAAAGAAGCAAGGCTGAGAACAAGTATGTGCAAATCTATTATTTACCACTATGACTGCTTAATTTTGTGTTTAGATGCTTTATTAATCACTAAAATATATTGTAATTGACAGACATTATCTTAGTAGGGTTCAATTCAAAACAATATTTATTACAGATTGGAAATACTTCCTCACCGCAAATAGGCTGTTGTACTTAGGGATAATCTAGCACAATTATCCCATAAGTAAAGTGAGTGTTTCATCATTTTTACTATAAGATATCTTGATCCAAAGATTTTTCTAAATACTTATGAAATAACAAGAGTTTGCAGTCAAAAATATTATTAATTTATTCATTTTTTACCACAGACACATGCATTAGCAAGTAAGCCACCAGTAGTGCTCTTTTTGTAGGAAAAGGCCTGATCCAGTCCTGTGAATTTCTAAGACCACTATCTCAGACCTCTCAAGTGAAAATCAGCTTTAAAAAAATAAACAAACAAAACACGAAATATTTGTTTTTTCTTATTGAAAGTTCATACACATAAACTTATTAAAACAAAGTAGATTCTCTTTCCATCTTATATTTTTCAAACTAGCCACAATAAGTTTCACTTTTAAGTAGCAAGAAAAACAATTGTTATGAAATGGTTGTGGTAGGAGTCATAAGTAGCATCACAAATTTTGAAAAATAAATGAATAGTATGAACACTATATGCATTTATTTTTATGTGCTGAAAGGATCTAAAAAGAATCCATATGATTCTTTTTTTCTATTTAAGTTTTCTAAACAGAGGTTTACTTGAGGAAGACATGCAACATTTTAATTCCATTAAGTTGCTTAAATTAAAGATAAATAGGAAGAAATGTCTTGTTACAAAACTAACAAGAGCCAAAGAGGACATTTTCTTCAGTTCTGGGGAGAAAGAGCAAGAAGATGTTAATAGAAATCACATCTGGAAATATCTAGCACAAATCTGTTTTTCAAGAAAAATACATAAGTTTAATAGATAATAGACCTAATTAAAAATATGAAACTGGTCATTCTGCAATAGAAATAAATACACTGAAAATCGAATGGGGTTTTACTTTGGAAAATTCTGCATGTTACTGCTCTCAGCTTAAAACTTTGAGTAAATTCAATGCTGGATTGAGACAGTTGGGACTCAACTAACAACTGAATGTCTTTGTCAGAAAATATAACTTCTAAAGATTCATTTCATAAACAAAAGGATAATTTTTCACCTGTGTAACTCACGGTAAATAATATTTAGTTTATCATTATCACAAATCTCTGTAGACGATAATACTACTTTTCCAAAATTTCAGACTGTAGAAATAAAAGTTAACATTAAACCTAGGAATTAATTCCTACTTTAAAAAATATTATTTATTTCAGACTTGTTCTTTGGTGATTCCAAAGTCTATTTCTATAGAAGTGAGCAACTTTATCATTAATTAATACTGCCTGACAATTTAAAATGGCTTCTCCACATAATTTATGTTACCTATGTTCTCTAGGCTTAGATTAAATGTCCTTTTTTAAGATTGGCTTTTGCTCTTCCCTAGTCATGATTATTCACATTTTATATATGATGATGGGTCTGCTGGACACCACTATCTGATTTGTGTGTAGTTTTCATAGTGGAGGAGGAATTGCAATATTTATTATTTTACATGGTGGGTTTTTTTGGTTTTGTTTTTTGTCTGTCAACAGTTGCCAAAGCCTGGTAAGCCTAATTGAAAAAAATGTTCTTAATAAATATAAACAAATTCTCAGAACATAGTGTTTGACCTCTAAGTCTGTGCTGGCATCAACACAAATAGGTCTTGATGCAGCTTATTTTTTGGAAGAGCAGAAGTGGTAACAGCAGGATCATTAGCATGAACAGACTGTAACAGGTCAGGTCTCTTGCTTTGTGAAGCCAGCACTTCTTCCACTCCAATATTCAAGGGGTAGGAAATTTTAAAATTATGGTCTCTCTAAGATCTTCCATAGCTGTAATCAAATCAAAGGACCTGTAGGTCAGAATATTTAGACAAATGTTAAAACCTGGTATTGAGTTGGAGATGAAAACCAGGAACACTTTGTGCCTGTGTATGACAAATGTTCTAAAATTATGGTCATACTTTTGTCACATTTTGACCAATTGCTACTATGACATCCTATGATTTAAGATGTGTTTTTGATGAGTGAAAATCCATCAATCCATCCATCTGGATACATGGTATAATTATGGGACAAGAAGGACTACTTTCCCTGCAAAGTTTCTTGGTTTATTTATTGAAGTATTTAAGTTAAAAAACAAAGGAAAGCTAGGGAAGGATTAATTTGTTACACATTTTTTCTTATTTGCATTGTGGTGATCTGTTGGTCTAGGAAAATAAGTTGAAACTGTGTGGAGTAACATAATTACTTATGAATGTTTATGATATATATTCATATAAATCAGACATGTTATTTAATTTTAGTAAAGCATTTATTCTAACTACACTGTCTCTTTATGGTAAACTAAATGCATATTTAGGGAGTTAAATATGGAAAAACAAGCTACTAAATTTTTAACAATATTAATCATTCCTGCTCGTTATTTTAATTTAGAAAAGCAGCTGAAACAGCACCAGCAGCCCCTTCTTCCAGACCACATAAATATTTCCTTCTCTTTCAGGGATTTGAGCACAGCAAAAACAGCATTGTGTGAATCAAGGGAAGAGTAGGTGAGTGAAAGTGATATACACCCAGTCTCTCCATCTCACTTAACTGGAGTCTTAACTAGGAAAATATAATAAATATCAGGACATTGCATTTAGTAAGGATTGGTCTACAGTGACACTTCAGACCGAGTAGTTGCTATGGAGCAAACCAGCTTCTTAGATGTTGCTGTGATGGAAACTGGATGTTTAGAGTGTGCTAAGTTCTTAAGCAGCAATTTGAATTGGCATACTGGTCACAGGCACGGGAATTTCCATGAGGAGAAGGTCATAGCTCATAATAAACCGCTTTTCATTCTCCCTTCAATTAATATAAATGTTGTTTCCAGCATGATAGCTACCAATGAGCATTTCCTGTTGGAAGCTTAGTTAACTGGTTTTTTGTACCAGGTTTTAAATTGTTTTTTCTTTAATTCAGTATATTTTAACATTTCTTTCCCACTATGAACTTTATTCATTGTAGGACAGAACTGGAGGGTATAACTTCAGTGAAAAAAAGAAAAAAGCTTAGATTGTTTTTTTACTTTACTTTTAAATTGACACAAAGACAAAAATTATTTTTATTTTTGTGGTCTTGTTCTATTTTTGCTTCTGCTTTCACTTTCTCCAGAGTACAATACCTCTATAAAATAAACAATCCTTGATAAACTGCAGACAATAGTTAATTCCTTACCCAGCACATGAAACACATGATTCTGGAAAGGTGTTGATGACATTTATTGAGATGCATGTTTTATGAAATGAAAGATTTTTTCTTCTAAATCTACCATCAGTTTTTTTCAGTTTTCTAAACGTGCATACATGGTGGATAATAACTATTTTATTGGCCTCAGTATTTTAAAGCTGGAAAGACCTTTTATTTAGCTAAGAATTTTATGTTTGAGAGGTTACATTTGTACTCTAGATTGCTTCCACACTGAATAAATATAGGGGTTTTTTTCTTGTTTAACAGTCCTCCCTATCTCAGATTCCACAGTTTAAGGGCAAACTTGGTGTTTAAATCCACTCAGCAATGTCAAACAATGATCTGCTTGATATATTATATCATTTATATATTGTTCTGAGTAAAAAGAACCATAGGAAAAATAAGAATTCACAAGAATATGGCATATATTGTTCTACTAAATGTCAAATAAACCATCCAGCTTCACTGTGTCTTCATTTGAACTGACTCAACAACTGGATATAATGAGTAGAGAGGAAAGGATTGAGAATGCATCCATACAATTGAGCTGTGAATTAGAAGCATTTGCCTCTATAGCTGCTTTATGTATGTGTAATTTGAGGATAACAGTGGTGCCTTCCTTTGCTTAGAAGGAGGATGAAATGGAGTGAGAGTCTCAAATAGGAAAAAAGAACTGAAGATTTCATTAGTGATTAGTGGTCTCACTATTTTGCTTTTCTGAAGATAAAAAGAGGACTCTTGGTACGGGGCAGACAGATAAGTCCTTTGCATAACTAATGGAAAATGAGCAGAGCACCAGAAACTGTTCTATTAGGAAATTTGTGAGATTATATTTACAAGCTGTAGAGAAGTAGCTTAAAGGCAAACATTCTTCCTTACTTTGTACTTCACTTTTTATATTTATAAGGCACTTTGGAAAGCATGTTATGCACTGCACTGTAGTATTGTCAGAGGTTGATTTGTGGCGCTGTATTGAGCCTGTTTTGCCTTTAGGGTACAAGTCCTCTAAAGCACTCTTCTGAATGTTTGGCACAGTTCAACTATTGTAAAATCATCATGTACAGGTAACAATAAAGTTATAATAAAATAATGCTCTGGTTTGCTCCTAGCTCTGTGCTCTAGGCTGACTCAATAAAAAATGTATTTTAGGCCATATTCAAGTGCAAAATACAGTAATATACTGTAGCAATATAATGTAGCAATACAAGATTACTTAGTCTGATTTCAGACTTTTCTTTGTTATTGAAATACAATCTTAAGAGAGTTCATTAAGAGTGTAGTATTAGTATTTCCACTATATCATCTGGATATATTCCATTTACAGTGAAGAAGTTCCAGAACTATTAATCTGAGAGTTTTGCTTGCCTACATGAGTGGAAGCCATAGGCTGTGATTTTTCATTACTTTCTGATGGTCCATTAAGCAACTATTCTACCTATAATCAAGATGTGTTGCAGTTCAAACCAAAATTATGGGTACAATGCACAAATCAAGGTAAGGTGTTTCGATCTATATTGCAGCAGGGATCAAATTAGAAAAATATTATTGGCCTTTTGTCCCAGACAGAGATGAGGGGCAATGAGATACGGAGAGATGGCCAAGCACAGTCACAGCTCCATGACTTAGACTCATCTATCAATTATTTGGCTCTTTCTTTGTATAACAGAGGCTATCATTTCCTTTTTACCAACCTCTCTGGGAATGACTGCTGTTAATTCTCACATTTGTCTCCCTCCAGCTCCACTCTATAGCTGGTCCCTTGCCCTCTACTATGACTTCTTTTGCTCTCCTTACCATGTCAGCTTTCAAGGCCTAGACCAATATTGACCAGATCTTATCAGAGATACCTAATTCAGATGTCAGGGCTGCATCCTGGACCCCAGGCTCCAGTCATCTGAAAGAAATTCTCCCTGCTAAGCCACCTCATAGAAGAACTGAAAGTGCCTTTTTCTTTCTATCGTCCATGGCACTGAGGATGAAACAAACACCTCAGCTAAACTCATTTTGTGCAGGTATGAGTCCAAAATCAAAAGGTATTTTGCATCACTTTCTTAGGCACCTTTTCCTAAGAATGTTTCTGTCTGTATCACAGACAATGAATGCACTTGAACAAAAATACTTACATACAAACCCAAAAACATGACCTTGCTGTTCAGCTCTTGATTAATTTTTTTTTCTCATGTCTTTCTTCCCCTCCCCTCAGCTCTCTCAGCCTGGAAGTTAAAAGAAAGTCTTTTCCCAGACCTGAAAATGTCATCAACTGCATTAGCCAAACAAAGTAAAATCTGACTTTTATTCAAGCCACAGGTAGAAGATAGTGATGGAGAAGGGGGGGAAGATAGTTTGGGGGAAAAAGTAATAACTACCAAATCTGTACATGCAGATCTGTGTCACTGGGTTCCAGTGCCTCCTCCCAGGTGAGTTCCAGCTGGGTCCAGTCGTTGGGTTCCAGTGCCTCTCTCTCCACTCCTGATCACAACTTACAGAGAAAAAGCCTCGAGGCAGCCATAACCTCTTATATGAATAAGTCATATTTTCCTATCTTTGACTTTGCAGGTTGTATATTCTGGCCTTTGTAGCTTGTCCCTCCTTTTCTCTACTTCACCCTGTGATGACACAGAAGGTACTGAATATTCTGTACAGATATACATATATCACAATTGCAGTAGACACAGTACTACTTGGGAGCCTCTGAAAACATTTGCACTTTCACCAGTTTAGTTTATTCTTCTCTGTTGCTCTTTTATACTGCAAGAGCCCTGCAGCTGCCATAATGAGCTTCACTGTGATATGTATTGCCATTCCAGGCCCAGGGTAAGTGATGTGACTAACATTTGTCACATACATTGTAGTTTGGTCTCCCATCTCCAGCTCTCCCAGCTACATCACATTAAAAAATATATATATTTTATGACATTTACAAAGAATATAGACTCATAACATATACATTGACTTCTTTTGCTGTTACAGGAAGATTTGCAAATCTGTCATTTTATCCTAAATCTCTGTTATGCATGTTGTAAAATTTAAAATAACTTTGTAATCTCAAATTTCACAATTATGGCTTAAATAAACCTTGTTGGCACTGGTAGACCAGAAATATTTTATGTGACATCAAGTCAGTCAGTAGTTTTCACATCATAATTCATAATGAATGATATCTAGAGGATAGCATTTCATAGGGGTCTATCAAGAGCATGCTCTAGATGCCTTGTTTCTTTCAGTATGAACTATTTAAGAAGGAAAAGACAAGTCCTGGGTATTAATTCAACTACAATTCTCAAATCACATTTGTTTTGAAACCCAGGTATCCATGTTGTGGTTCATAAAGTATTGTACTGTGTCTGTCTACTTAGGAACACTACAAAAACCTATAAACTGCCTATGTTCCTAAAATGCAAAAGGAATGATTCATATGAGCAGACATGTTAAGTTGAAATGAAAATCTAAAGAAAAATCTAACATGGTGCATCCATGGTGTATTGCCATAATTTTTATAGGGATTTTACATGTCAGCCGAATTATATTACAATGCTATGCATCCTAAAGTAAGATAATCACTTTGCCATGAAGAAAAAAATAACAAATTTTCATTGCAGGGTCTGACATAAGGTGCTGTCAAACAGGAGCTTACAACTGTGACAATGGCAGCTGTTCCCTTTGGCAAACAAAACATCTGGGAAAACTACACAGAATGATTTTTTTTTTATCTTCCTCACACACCACGATCTGAACGGGCATATGCCCAAAATATTAGCCATGTGGATGAAGGAATCTTCTAGAGCCAGTAAGCTATTTAAGTCTGCATTGTATGCTCAGTCTGCTCTTGTTAAATGCAGAATGCTGACAAGCTGAGAGGAAAACACCATAACATTCTATGAGGAAAAAATATCTGCTTGGAATACATTGCAAAAGTGTAAGTGTGTTTGATAAGCTGAGCCCTCTGAGTCCAAGAGGCACCCTGAACTAAGCAGGTTAGATAGTTCTCTGAAGGAGTTTCACTCATATAAGCAATCTGGTATCTCCTGAAAAAACATCAACCAACATTAGGCTGTAAGAGCTAAACGGTTTTTTTTTTTTCTCAAGCAAGTACAGTCAAAGACAGGAACACTGGAGAAGGGGTGCAGTGCCAGACATTGCAGGAATGCCAGCTCAAGATATATTTTAAACTACAGCTGAGTTTTGAGTTTCACCTACAGAAAAAATTCTTTCAAAATTGGAGAGTACCAGAACAAAGTAGTAGCCAATCATCATGATGTATTCCAATAGGGACACAGAGCATTTCTCCTTCAAAAGAGTATTTGAAATTTGTACACAGAATACTAGGATCTTACCTCTCCAAAATACCCATCACAACCTGTCTAAAGACATTTATTTTGGTGTTTACAGGTAAAACACTAAAATTTCAGAGCACAAAGATTCAGAGATAATAGTACAACCTTGAGAAATCAGCACCAGAAACCCTGTCCATAACATATGTAATCAACTAGTTAGCCAGGCAGATTTTTCACAAGAGAACAGGCTGTAGAAATGTCTGTTTGATTTTGCCATATGTGGGGAAAAAACTTTCAGATGGGCAACTTTGACTGCCATTTTAGTCTGCATATTCTGACTTTTTTTGGTGTGCACACATCATATGATCATAATTATGAATATAATTATGCACATAATTATGAACAGAATTATGCATTAAGCATATGAAGTAAAAATTATGAAGCATATACATGAAGTAAAAATTATTATAACTAAAATATTGATCAATAATAAGCCATTTATTATTGCAATTATAGATAAATATATTAATATTTAACAGATAAAATTTTACAAATATCACATGTAAAATATTTGGTGAGTCTTAATGTCTACATTTTTTTCATTTTTCGTATTTTAAATAAATTCAATCAAGTAGTCATTAAATTAATGAATATTAACAATATCATATGAATCTTATTAATTGATAATTAAATATTAAAAATATATATGTGATTTAAAAAAGAAGGAATAGGGTTTTTTGGCCTTGCAACTCTATTGAACGCCCTGTCTCTGCCTGCTGTTCTACAAACAGGCTGTGGTCTGTAAACAGCTTTAAATAGTTGGAGCTAAATAATGCAGCAGTGCAAAGATCAAAGCAGTCCAACTCTCAATTATTCCATCTATGAAATACAAGTCTTTTCTGCATTAAAAACACTAAACCTGATGTAAAAAAACTAAAAAAGCCCATAAAGAAGAGTAAACTGTACTCTATAAATCATAGTTCAGAACAATTTCAAAAAGACAGATAAATAGTCCCAATGTCACCAGTGTTTGTTTCAATCCACAACCAAATGATCTTTAAAAATAATAATTTCAAAAAAAACCATGATCTTAAAAAATTAATTTAAAAATTAATTTTAAAATTAAACAGAAAATTAGAAGCACCTGTGAAATGGTTAGTAAGGTTTAAAAAGAATCTACAAAAATAAATGTCAATAAACAAATATGTTTGGTATCACAAATAAACTCTAGATTTATTTCAGTTTTTTAAAGAAAGAAATAAACCAGAGCAAAATGGTACAGTGCTATTACAATTTAATTACCTTTTTACATAAAGAATATATAAACTTTCCAGGCTGTCACCAATCACGACTTCATGTAGATATATCCAGGATAGTCATATATAAACTTTGGTAAAGGATTGGTTTTCAAAGTCCAGGGCTCTGTCAGCAATTTATCTTACCTGGTAAGTTTATTAGTTTAATTGAAGTAGAAAGAATCGGCAAACGTTACATACACTGATAGCCATATTCTGATAACTTATTTCCTGGCAGTTATCTATAGTCTGCTTTGCAGAAGTCAATGTAATTTGGGAAAAAAAAAAAAAAAAAAACACTTTGATTAAGGTTATCAGAAATAAGTTCCTAAAAGTTGCATCCAAAAGACTTTGTCGCAAAATGTAAAGCAAGTCATCTTTTGATCAGCCTTTGAAGAATAATAGAGATACTTGCATATTTCTGTCTGGTTGTCATCCAAAAAAAACCCAAACAAACAAACAAACAAACAAACCAACAAAAAAAAATTCCACCACCAATCAAATGCAAAAATCAGAATCAGGAAAATCAGAAAAATAAGCTTAGACCAAAAAAACCTGGAAAGTGCTTTAGAGTTTAAATCATTCTCTGCTGTAAAAGTACTTGTCATATAGGTTTTTACAGTCTTTTCTGATGTTGTAACATGCTCATCACAAATTATAACCAAACAATAACAACTACAAGGGGAAAAAAGAAACCTAAAATTAATACTTGCCATAATTCAGAGTAGTACCAGATCCTTCATTTAGATATTGTTTCTTTTTCCATGATCATGAAGTTCAAAACCAGCCATGAGATAACAGATTCACAGCAGATCCAGGTCTCTGAAAGACTGGATAACTGAATAATCTCCAGCAATCAAGATCAGTGAGAGAATAAGGTTAAAGGAAGAAAGAGATACTTCAAATTAATATCCAGACCTAACTTTCACAAAATTTCTATTGACCGTAAATTACACATAATCTGCTCTTCAGCATGTGCAACATTTATCTGAAGAATAAAAAGAGTTGTCATCCTTAATGAGCTGTCCCATCACCCCTTCCAATTTATTTCCACAATGCTGACTCTGTTTACTGCACTGAAAATATTTCACATTTAAAGACCATACCATGGAAAACATTAGCAAGGACTTTGGCACCATACAAGCTACGAGTTCTTTAGTTTATTTTGCTAATCATTTACTCTGATGGTAGGCAAACTAAAATAAGTGGAAGGGAACAAATGGCTACTTTTTGACATAAGAAAATGAAGTAAAACAACACTCAGCAATTATTATTGCACCCCAGCTTATTATTATTATAAAAAACATTTTAAGGTGTGAAAATAAGATGTAGGTACCTCAGTCTTTTTATTTCATACATGCTTATTTCACACACATATAAGTGAACTTTAAATTTCAAAATTTCAGCATGTCCCCGAAATTGCAGCTCTGAAATTTAATTCCTTCTTTGGATTTCAGTCTTATAAATATAATATCTAAAGAGTTCATTTGTCCTAATTCAATCTCTCAAAAATTAGATATTCATATCTAGTCTGGACATTTCTATAATGGAAGGAGCAGATAAGGGAAAAGAGTAATTCATCCATAAATAGAAAATACAAAATAATTCAAGTGTCGAGCTTAGACTTAGACATCTGAGTCTTACATGACTAAAATTGATCAAAACACATCCAACACAAGGTGACATTACACACCTGATGAGAGGATAAAATATGTTACATTTGGGAATAATCAAATTTTGAAAACTATGTGTACAAAATAACTGACTTTGTTAAAAACTGCCTCCTTCTGTACAGGCCTAATTTTTAAAAACTTTATTTTGAAGGATATTTCAAAGTGCCTGAAGTTCCCAGATGTAATCCATGGGCTGAAGATTTTAATTCCAATTTCATAGTTAACAATTTCACTTGTTTACAATTTCATCAGGAACGTTGCCAAAGAAGCCAACTTTAAGTCTTTGTCTATAGAGGATTATTAGGAGCAGTGGTTTCCAAACATTCCTAAGTATGAATTCTACATCTCCTGAAAATCTGGGTCTTTAAACCTGTTCTTTTGCATTATCAGCTCAAGAGACTTTCTAAGATTAGATTAAGTTGAAGACTACCTATATGACACATATAATTGTCTTTAAATGCAATTTTCCATCTGGAAACAGGAAGGTAATTTACTTCCCAGGCACCATCAAAATTTCTGTGGTCCAGCAGAAAAAGTTTCATGAAATTATCTGTGGTAAACACATTACAAGTCCGAGAGCTATGTGGATTGTACAAATACACTTGTTTCAAGGAGTGAGTTGGCCCATTTGTAGGCAAAATCATCCTTTGAAACTCATTTCTCTCTCTTCACCATAGAGGGAAAGTAGGACAACCACCTTCCTAAAGAAAGTTAAGTGCCTGAAGATAGTCATGTAAGATCAATTTTGAAATAAATATATTTATTATGAAATTATTCCTTAATAAATAAGGAATAGATATTGCTATCTGTAGAGGATGTTATAGTGTTTTATCCTGAGAAAGAAAGGAAATAACAAGATCAAAAAAAAGTTCTATATTAAACAAGAGACATCAGATGTGAATGAAGAATAATTCTGTGTGCAGGCTGGATTTTTTAACAGCTAAAACAAGTTTGTATGGAGCTGAAAAAATTTATTGCACCATTAGCTTGTACAAAATAATACCTTACTCTATAAGAAGTGCTCTGATAAAGAATTGTCACCAAGAGTTAGAAATCAAGAGCTAATGGAAGCATATATTCAGTATGCTCACTAAATTGCATTTAAATCTCCAAATAGTCTGTCCAGAATATTATTTTTCATTCTGAAAAATATATTAATTTTGCATCAGCTGTAAATCAGTGATTCTCTTTCTTATATTAAAAATATCTTAAAATATTATATCTCTTTAGAGGTCTTCCTACAACAACAAAAAACTCACTGAATTTAAATGTACTCTTGCAAATTGATTTGCACTTTGCTACATTAACAGAAAATCAGAACAAATGGAAAAAAAGGCAGTTTATGCGCATCTTGGCAATTTGCTTCATCTTGGCAATTTGGTTAAAAGCATAGAATAATAATTGTGTTTTTGCAACACTTTCCTTGAGCTGATTTGCTAAATTTTAAACTTTTGTTCAAGTAAAATACTACTTACATTTGATAAGAAATATTTACAATGTTCTATGGATATGTGAGACAACAGTGATTCAAGATGTATGTCATTAACAGAAATAATTATTTTGACAGATTCCAGCACAGCTGCCCATGAACGTATTACTTAGTCCACTCTATAGAATTTAGTAGACCCAAAATAAAGTGCTGCTTAGTTTGGACAAAGATGGGGGGAATGTGTTGCCTCTTAATTTACATGTACTTTATCATATTTAGGCAGAATGCAGATGTTCAAGGAGGAGGTTGGGGTAAAGAATTTTAGCTAGAAGTGAATTTCCATAGGGTTAGTAATCACAGAGGAGAATGTCTTTCTCACGTCTGGCATTCAATAAATTTTCAAACATAAGTTTGGCATGGAAAAAGAGACATCACAGGAAATAAAACTATTTCATGTCAGAACTGTTTTAAAACTACTGAGCAGTGGCACTTCATTTATCAAGGAAAATAACTTAAAATCCCACCTCTGCCATTAACAGCCTCTGAGACAGAAATAAAAGAAAAAAAATGCAAAGCCCTTGGCTAATGCCTTTTCATGTTCTGTTCACCATTTACACAATATGTTTAGCATCATGCAGCCCTTACATTTAGTCAAGGTCCTTTAATGATTGTAATCAAATAATCAAGGAAATAACAAGTGACAACTACCCATAACAGTAAATAAGGAAGAAAATAAATAATTAATTAATAATATAAAAATAAGTATTAATGAAGAGGAATAACAATATGTTATGGACTATCACAAATTCAGATGTGACCAGAATAATTTTATAGTAATCTTCACATGCTGTGGAATGTTAGAGTGTTGATTCATATGGAAGTAGGGTATAGCTTTATCATCCTGAGGGAGAAAATACCATCCAAAGTAACAAAGAATTTATCCAAGCTTTCCCATATATATTCAGGTAGCCAAATGCCTGTAATGGTGCATGAATACAGGCCTACCTCATTCATTTAAAATAAATCTCTATGCTTTTGTACAGAGATATTATTATACATGGTGTGGCACCCTCCTGGTTCTTGCCTGGCATAAGAAATTTTTAACTTATTCAGATATGTGTGAAAGTGTTTTCATACTCTTTAGCAGTGCAAACTACAACCTCCAAACTTACAAATCTGTCTCCATAGCATAAGAGATTAATCATTTGCCTTAATGAGTGGGTCTATGGGGTAAATTTCTAAATTGCAGATAAGCACATACACTTTTTTTTAGTTATCATTACTGGAGCAAGAAAGACACCTCTGGAGAATATTTATTCCTATTTGAAAACAGGTATCTAAGATGAGCAAAACCACAGACTTTGATTGGCTGTAGAAAACGAAGGGACTGCCTTAAACTTTCAGACAGCTGAAACTGAAGAAAGTAAGCATCATCTCCCAAAAACATGAGAAGACCCACTGACAGAAGCCTAAACAGTTGCATTTTTCCAGATCAAAATGCTTTAAGTTGCAAATACATAATAGCTAATTAACAAAAATATTCTGCTGTACCACAGGTAGCTGTGCCCCTGAGCATGCTTGGACACCACCCCTTGCAGTCAGAAGGAAAGTGTAGGTGCCAGAGAAGGTCTCAAGAGATGCATTCTACGACAGAAAAATGAATGAAGACATGATGACTCTTCAAAGGTCTGCAGACACCCATGACAGCACTGTTTATGGAAATATATTTCTCCTCATGGAGGGCTTCACAACAAGCCTGAAAAAAAGAGATTGCTGCTTTAGGCAGACTGGATCCTACCACAACAGTGTTCAGTGGTAACAGTTAGTCTTCACTTTCTTGTATTCATCCTTGATTGTACTACTGCAGCATAAATATTGTTTCTATAGCTGAATTTTCAACCCCTTAGAATCCTTGTTACAGCAATGGGATTGGTGACAGCACCTCAACCATTGCATCATAAAAATGCCATGATAATTATCATTGTAGGAACAGATCTTACATCAAGGCAGAGTGGTACACTCATTAATTCATTTGCCTGATGCAGCCAGAAGTCAGATACAGCTCCAAGTCTAAAGGTCAGAAGTCATATCAATCTGCTTCATAAATGTTAATTTTAGCGAGATGCAATGTCATAAGGGGAGGGCAGCAAAAAGCTTCCGTGTTTATACAGTGACCCTGAAGCAACAAATTGAAAATGTTAATATCCATTTAGATTAATTTTCTATAACTTTTATTTTTAATGTAATGATGATAAAAACACCCTGAGGAAAATTCATGCAATTAACACCTGATTAATAGATTTGGCTGTGGATTTGTTGCTGGTACTGAGTTTAGAGAGTTTGCTTGAAAGAGTATACCACATATACTGAAACTTTCTATTACTCACAAAATCAGTTGTGTTTCAGTATCCTAACTTCAGGCTGTAGTGACAATATGCAACGAATTTTTTTTTTCTCTGTGAGCTTAAGCTTGCAGTCCTTTTCTTTCTTCAGAAATGTAGGTTGTATCAAAGCTGGTACATTTAAGCTATGAGACAACTCTTATAACCTGGACAGCAATTAATGTGTAGTTTGTAATCTTAAGTTTAAAATCTTAAGCAATGTTTACATTACAATATTTCCTCTTCCTTTTCTTCACCTGTAGGGTGGCAATGAGTGAAGGGACAGCCAAATTCAACCATGATACAACATTGTACTATCCAAATAAAGATAAGCACTGGAAAAAAAAAACACTGAAAAACTACTGGACCTCAAACACCACACTTACCCCTACATTAATATATATGATGTTTTCTTTTTTTCTCTGTCTGTGCCTTGTCTAGAAGATTTGAGTAATTGAAGTTAACTTTTTTACACTGCCATTAACTAACTGAGTTCACAAGCTTGATTAGCTTGAATGATTGAAGACAAAATACAGTTGAAAGCTGTCATCATTTATGTAGTCATTTATTTATTTATGAGGACTATTTTTTGAGAGGACTGGAAAAATCTTTCATTAATTAGTAATGCTTTTCCTCATCCAATATGTTTACATCTTAACATACATACATGTCAATTTATAAAACTAATTGCAGATGCTGTGTCAGTGTTTTATGTCATCATCTCCTGTGTTAACAAAATTTTAAAGTTCAGATGCATATAAATCCACAAACAACATGCTGGTACATTTCCTTCCAGCTTTAAGCTTATTTTTTGACAGACAATATTTAAAAGCTTCCTCAGAAATAACCTCAAAACACATGATGTACACAGAAATGGGACTCAATCAGCACCCAAAAAAAGGCTATTAAAAATGTTTTTTTTTCTTTTAATATAATGTATTACTAGAAAAACAATTACTGCTTTCCTACATGAAGCAACACAATATCCCAGTCCTGCCTCCAACTATGACCCTGCCCCGAACGAATGAGCTCATTATGCACATTTCAAGAGGTAGAAACCCTTCAGGAGATATTCTAGAAGCAAAATACTTTGTTCCTCTAGGACAAAACATGTGTGAACTCACAGAAGGGTCACAAGCTGAGAGGTTGATTATTGCTGCCTGGCTTTCAATCGAAGCTGGATTAGAGGCAGTGTAGATGGTTTTGGCCACTGACTTGAATGGCCTTTGCAGTTAATCACTGCTGGCTCGTTAGGCAGCCCAGCCCAGCTGCTTGGATCAGCTCTTGGACAGGTAGCAAGCAATCAAGACTCAGTAAAACATGAAGCAATGATCATTACAAAAAATTAATGGGGAAGAGAGATAATATCTCTCATAAGTAAATCTGAGAACATCATTACATGATTGATGTTGGGCAGTTTGCTCATTTTGTTTTCTTTCAGACACAACAGCATTGGCAATAGGGAACCAAATAATAACAAATCAATCCTATTGTTCCCCAGTGTAATTAGGCACTAATATTTGGAAAAGACTGCTATCATGTTTTCTAGAAATAACACTATTCTCTGTCATATTTTCCAAACCTAATAAAAAAACAAGGACCCTAGAATGCAGACTGCATTCATCAAATCCTATCTGAAACACTGAGTACACTGGAGATTAGAAAAAAAACTCTTTTTTTAAACTTTTTTAGCATGGGCAAAACTGTTTGTTCTTGTTGCTCCCCGAGGTTAAAGTGTTTTGAACTAAAAATTAATGATGAAAAATCAATCATTATGCACCCATCCCACAGGCTTAAAACTCTGTCTCTTTTGACAACTACACATTTATGCACATTTCAATTCACAGACCATTTAAATCCAGCGGTGTAATATCAGAACACCAGAAAAGGCAAAGTGCCATAGTGAATGATGTCCTGGACCTGGACATTTCACAGAGAATTAGGTCACCACTAGAAATATGAATATATTTTTGCACATTTTCTTCCTGTCTCCAGTTACAGCAGCTGCTGTTCCATCATGCTGTTCCACCAGTTTAAATAGTCTTCTTTCAGATGAAAAACATCTGAAGCCAAAGCACTGAAAATCCTTTTGCTCTTCTTTTTCTCAGTTGTTAGGCAGCTGGCACTCTAAGTGGGCCAGACTTAGGCAACTTTCTTCATTGTTATTCTGAATTCTTCTGGGTCCATTCACTGCAAATGGAAAAATGAAAGAAACTCGGTTTTGGCAAGCTCTGTGGACCTTCTCCTAAGCATGACAGAGGAGCAGTCTTCAGCTTGGTTTACCTCCATTGGCGGTAAGAAGGAATGTCTTCAGAGGAGCACATCCTGAGTTCTTCAAACAGCAATTTTCTACAAAAGCTGTGGAAATCTGCAGGCTCTCCCCCTCTCTTGAGTACTTTCTCTGACAACAGTTGACACAGTTTGCAGTTGGAGCTTTGAAAACCCATTATTTTTCCTCACCTTTTTGCCAAAGGCTGATCCCGGCTGGGCTGCCAGCGTTTGGAGCCAGTCTGCAGTTTAGTCTCACTGCAGCCATCATGCAGGTAAGCCCAAAAGCTGAAGCATATCAAAGCTAAACTACTCCCCAGATATTTTCCTTCCTTAATTAACTTTTTTCTTTTTTTCTCAAAACTTTCATTGTACTTCTATTGCTTTCAAAGAGTAATACAGAGCGTTCTCTTGTGAGTAATTTCATCCCTATAAAATTTACTCAATTATCACGAAGTGCCATGTAGAAGAGAGGAAAATGTGTCTATATTCAAAGGTATTAAGTTTGAAGCTTACCAAAGTTAAATTTTTTATTTAGAAATGCTGTCAACTCTCCACCAATGATATTGCTAGTTTTACCTTTCAAAGAAATAAGTGTCTAGGAAAGTAAAGAAGCTACAAAAAACCCCTGACTTCTTGGTCACATTTAGGAACAATATCTTCAGCTGCAATACCCAGAAAATCCTCTTGCTATTGTCACTACTACTCAAAATTAAATATAGGTTGCAGAGTGGATGCATTTTCTTCAAAATGACAAATTCTGTCTCTATTAATTTTCTCTGACCCCCAAAGACGGGATGGAGATATATAATGAAAGTCTTAAAAAGCTTTAAAAAATATTTTCCACTAGTTTTCTTACCAGGCATAGATGCATTTGAGCACACATTACAGTAGACCAGTAGTGCACAATTGTTTCACAGTCAGAGGAAAATTTATAGCATAAGGACAACAGAATTTGGCTTGTATGAAGTAGATACATGCAAAACATTTTTTGATGGCTTTGTGATTGAAAAAGTTAGAAGAACAAAGAAAAGTCTGAAAATCTTTCCATTTATTAAAATAAATAAAAAAATTAAATTGTTTTAAATCTTGATGCTGTTGACCTTAATAGTAGTTTCTGTTTTAGCTCGAGGCAAATTCTACAGACTGATTACAAAAGCAATGAAAATAAGGTGCTGACACAATGTCAACTTAAGAGTAATAATTGCACTGCTATAATAATCTCTTTAATTGTTGTTTATTGTAATTAAATCCTTATGCACACAAGACTTGCAATTTTCTTTTCCATGTCAGCAAGGTTTCCTTTTATAGAACAGTTCGCCCAAAGCAACCAGTGACGTTACTAGACAGACATTAATCAAAGGACCCTGCAAAGCTACACCTGGTATCCTTGAGGCAAAATGTTTGCCAAAACACAAAACCCACATAAATGGATGCATGTTGGTTATGGTGGCATTTTTGTGTTTGAAAGCAAGTATTTTATAATTCATTATTAAGTATCTGTTATATGAAGTAATATTCATGAGCCAATATTATTCACTTAATGACCAAAGTATCTCTCATTGGGAAGACTGACAGCTAATTATAATTAAAAAGACCAAAAAATTTCCCATATCCATTTTCCAGATGTTAATGTAAACTAGATTGACAACATAGATAGACATAACAAAGGAGTCTAAGAGAATTCATTTGCACCTGCTCAATACCAAAACATCACAGAGGTCAGCAGAAAATTCTGAGTTAATTTTAAGATTTTGATAAGTTGAAATGACATCTGGCCTTGAAGGAACATTGAGGGCAAACTCTATAAAATTTATACCACCAAAGAAGCCTGGATTAAAAGAAAAAAAAAAAGATCCCTGAAGATAATTAATATTACTTTCACATAGAACATCAGTAATGTTGAAGCTTAATGTGAAATAAACACTTGAGTCAAGTTAATCTGATGCTAAAATGATTGGGCAATTTATTACAGCTTAAGAAGGACATTGCCACCAGAACAGGAAATAAAGGTTTTAAAACTTTGGTAATTATTTTCAATCAGAGCTGCTTTCAAGGTCAAATGTTTAATACTAGCCATTATTTTCTCCCTCCTAACTTTGGCAGGCATTTCACATGTCTCATCCATAAATAATTATAGAAGTAACTGCTGTATCAGCTTAGCCTTTGGATTAAAATTTGAGTGTGCAAGGTAAAGATTTTATTTTTTCCCTCAAAGACAGCAACATGTACTTTATATGGCCTAAAAAAATATGTCTACTGCTTGCTAGTTCAAAAATATAAACATTTCCTAATAAGCTTTCTCTGTGACTTATTTTTTCCATTTGAACCATACTCAGCTACTTCAGCAAATTGAGACAAATAAGCCTGAATGGTCTCTGTAAAGGCAATATGCTAGCACACAGACCAAAGAAATTAAAAACAATTTAATCTGTTGGCAGGCAAAGATAAAGTAATATTTGATGTGGTTTTATTCTACTAGTATTGTAACTATTTGTGAAGAGAGTGGAGGGACTTGGTTTGTTTTCAATTTACTTGCTCTTATACAAAATTCTAGATCTAATAATGACTTTATATTAGATAGTCATATCAGATTGAACCCCACAAATTGGAAAGTTGGAATCAAAGCAAATCAAAAATAAAGGTAATTAGTTATAATATGACGTGTTGATAAATTCTGAAATGCATATTACTTTCTGAGCATTAGCATCTTTCACTAGAGTTGATGTCCTCAGTATTAATCATATTTGGTTTTTCAGACCAAAATTAGGAAAAGGTTCTACACAGCTAAGTACATTTAGTCCAATTTAGTAACTGAGGCACGTCTTAGAACTTTCTTTAAAGCAAAATTAAAGAAAGTTATATGATATGTTAGTTCTTACACTAAGCAAAATTTTAAATATTTTCATGTCTATTCTTTTTATTTTGTGAGTCTACTTGATTAAAATAATTGTTTGTGGAGGTACAAGTAATTTGGGGACAAAGCCAAGGAATCAGTATTTTAAAAGTGATTAAATATAAATTGAGGTAATTTTTTACATGTCAAAATTTCAACACTAAGAAGTCATAAATTGAAAGAAAGCCTTGGAAATAGTAAGAGAAGTCACCCATAAATTAGAAGAAGAAATCAATCACAGTATTTAGGTATATTAATATAAAATAATGATTTAAAAAGATGGGGGAAAGGGAGCAAAGGAAGTAGGATTCTCTTTGGTATTGATGAAAACATATGGCATTTAAATGCAAAAGGACAAAAAGTCTGTGAGACCAAATAGCTACATCCCTTTCAAAAGTGTTTTTGAAAATTTATCACAGTAGTATTTTTACTGAGGCCCCGAGTCAGCAAAATAATAAGCAATTGCCGAATGTAAGTCCATGTACCCCTTATTTAAATGTAAAAATATTAGAGCTAAATCATTCTCTCAGGAACACTCAGCCTTAAAATCTACTCATTCTATTTGCTTTTGATTATTTCAAAATTGCTTACATTTTTTTTAAATGTCATTACACACACATAAGTGGATGCCCTGAAAAAGTTTCTTTGTATTTACTCTAATCCTACATAATTTCCCAGTGCTTCTTAAACTCAGCATTTCTTAATTAATGCTGCAATTAATAAATTTATGTATGCAATATTTGGCTACACACAAAGCAACTACATCACTGCCTACAACAGCAAAAAAAAAAAAGAGTGGGGAAGCTGTATCTAATAAAGAATTCCAAACTGCACAAACGTCTGGCTTAATTGCCTTCTGTTAAAGCAAGAAAAAAAAAAGTTCTTAAAACCTTTCTCTTGTATTTTTTTGGTTTTTTTTTCTCTTGTGGTCACAAATGAGCAATTTTCACACTTACAGACATTCTAATGGATATAATAGCTTCTCTATTGCCTCCCATAGTAGTCAGTTATTATTAACTATTAAACCAATTACTGAGGATTGATTTTTGAAAATTAACTTGTACATAGTACTCTAAAACTAAATGCCCACTGTTTTACATTACAGCAGCCATTGGGGAATATATGTTGGCCTACTTCTGCCTAGATTTATAAAAGAACTTTACATTAACATAGTGTCTGTTGGGTTATTCTGTAGGAAGCATTGCAATTCCAGTCGTCAGGACAGGGTCAAATGCAGAACCTTATTTTCACATTTTTCCTCTCTGGGACATGACAATTTAGAAAGCAGCTTGCTTTGCCCCAGGAAATAAAGAAAATAATGATCAGAGTTTTCCATATGTCAATCCTTACAATGTTTTCTTAATTTAAAATGAATTCCTCAAATTAAACTGAAAGGTGTATTTTGGAAATAATGTCTATAAGGATGTCAGCTCCCTGAAGAAACTGCTCCCACATGAAAGACCTACATTTTCCTCCAAATAGTTTAGAATTGCTGCTACCTGAATGCACACAACAGTTTGAGCTTTCAGAACAGGCACAATGCAGGGGAAAAATATGCTAAAACACTTAAGTAATAGTTCATCTTGCTATTGGGAAATCGATAGTCATAGATAAGCTACATCTTTGACATCTTTTTTTGGAAGCATCAGCCAGTCATGGACTGCAACACACAAAGTAACCAACAACCTCTGTAGTAGATCCTAAATTTTGTTTTTAAACTCATGTAGCAGTGTACGGAAAAGGCAAAGGAAAAAAGTTTTATCATAATTCTACAGTACACCTCTTCATTCTTCAAGCAAACTCAGAGTCTTGAATAATAGGATCCCTGGAGACTCTATTGTGATAAATTTACAATGATCCATCAAAATGGAAGCTACCTGCTTTTGCTTGTAGATAAAGTAGTGCAAAGCCTTTCATATTTTTCCAGCTCTTCTTGTAAACCATAAGCTGCACAGCTGTAAACAGCTGGATGCCAGGTAACATAAAATTCCATGTCGACATGAGAAACCTACATCTTTATGTACTCAGATAGGTGGCTTCATTGGACATAAATCTGCTGAATAATTTCACTTGATGGTAAAGTGAGGATGGAGAGGAAAAGTGAGCTCAGCATTTTAACTTCTGAGGTAATGTTAACTTCTAGTATAAACTTACCTGCAAACAGATAAATGCCAGCTACAAACCTGTCATTAATCCCACCCTTCAATGACACCTCTACAGTTCCTCAGAAGGGAAATAATTTTGTCTATTCCTTCCAATTTCAAGCTTCTTTATTTTTTCTAATCCCAGATGTCATATCTTTCCAGTGCCATGGAAGAACAGAATATTTTTACATCATATTATAGCAGATGGAATACATCCTAGCCAAACTTATCACTGCCAGATGGCTGACCCTTATTTACTGATGAAACATTAGACACAGAGATAAACTTTAATCAGTTAAAACATCCATATTTTCTGCATGAAAATGGATGGATAGGTCTTTCCTCATCATATTCAGCAAAACCAATCGTCAGTTTCCACCACACCACTCTCAAGCCATAAACCAACAGACCTTCATATGATATTCTAACATCCTCTGGACTAAATCACAAGATTTAGTAAAGGGCTTTGATACTTCAATTCATAAGGAATATACTAAATTATCTTTCAAACTAACCTTTAAAACTAATCACTTTTCAGTGTTTGCAAGATTAAAATTCCATGTACAACAGGACAGTTGTGCAACAGAGAATGAAAGGGTTAGTAGGTGTTACAGACAGAAGTATTATATTACATACATTATTTATTGGCTGCTTCCTTAGTTGGAGAATAAGTTCTGAACCTAGAAAGGTTACATGGAATGAAAATTTCAGTAGTCAGGCAAAGATGAAGATCATCAGCATCTTACCAGAGGGTAAGAAAAAAAGAAAAAATATAAGATTATCTACTGAATTTATAGGCTTTAATTTCATCACAATTGCCCTGGTCCTGCTGGCCACACTATTGCTGATACAGGCCAGGATGCCATTGGCCTTCTCAGCCGCCTGGGCACACTGACAGCTCATTTTCAGTGGCTGTCAACCAGCACCCCCAGATCCTTTCCACTGGGCACTTGCCAGTCACTTTTTCCCCAGCCTGTAGCACTGCATGAGGGTTTTGTGACCCGTATCTAATACTTTAACTGGACTGTTCAAGAAGTACTTTAAGAATCTTTGAAATCCAGTTATGAATCGATCAATAATAAGAAGCTCTACTTTCCACAAATAATTTAATATCCTCAAGCGTAGCTCTTTTAGCAAAGAACACAGCATTTCGTAGTGCAGTGACATAAAGCACAAGTCATCGGACACATTGCTTTAAATTGCTGGATCAATGTGTTTGGGATTATTTCTCTTGTTCTCTTTCCCTTTACTTCAGCAAATAGAATTAAATCAGCCACTGCTGAATTATGAAGAATACTGAAATATTAAACTACTGGAAGAATGCTATCAAAGCTTCTAATTGTTCCATCATTAATGGGTAGTTCTTATCTCAGGCACTTGTATCTGCCCCATAACTATATCCATATCAGGTTGGCTGGAAGTTTTCCAAGTGAAATAATAAAGAAATGCATAATCAAAGCATTCAGCACTGTGAAAGGCAATACTTTAGTTATCAAAGGGAGATATTTCAAATCTTTTTTTAAAAAATTAAAATGGATGTCTAGGACAGGATTAGAATATAAAATAAACTATATTAATTTCCTTTCTAGTCAGTACTACAAAGAGCTAAGACATTCAATATTATTCAAAATGAAATGACACATAGTATTCTCTTTAACTTGCTCTCTGTGAAGAACCAAATTGTAAAATTTAAGTAATAACCGTGAATCCTTTTTTAATGGTATCTGTAACCATTAAAAGAAGGACTAAGAAATTCTACACCCAGCTGTAGCTTAAATAAATTTAGACTCTCTATAAGGAAATTACTGCTACACACAACAAATAATAGCAGCTACTTCAAACATGAGCCTTAAGATAACTTATTCCTTGAAAAAGCAGTTTAAACTGAAATTCGAATTTCATTGCTTATTTTACCAGATAGCTTTTTACTACAACACTTCAATGCCCAGTGGAATACATTTCTACATTAGAAGATTACCAAATTAATCCACTCACACCTTTCAAGATGCACATTTTTCAAAGTAAATGTTACAGTAGAATCTATTTACAAAGTTTAGTAAACAGGTCATTCTGGATGGAGGAAAAATACACACAAAACCACAATCCTAAATTGCAGTCTGCAAGGCCAGTAAGACTTATTTTTAACTGATTATAAAATGAGATTCTGAAAATTGCAAATTGGCTTCACTTTTTGCTTTTACATGCAGTAGTAAAGTGAGTGCCAATGCTATAGGTAATTAATACAAGAGCACAGATTTGGAGAATTTCTTAATGTAAGAAGATCTACACATTTTTCTTTAGCACTTAGCAAACATTTTTCCACAGGTTCATTTTCTCATTCTTATTGAGGAACTTCAGTTTTCGATACATTCTTCTAGCAAAATAAAAAATACCTTCTTTACTGAGTAGAAAGAGCTCTACAGTGCTTTCTTGCTTTAAATTATTCTTTGCTTACATCTTCATTAGCAAAAGCATCACAACATGAATTGATCTGTTGAAAGAAATGTTAGTTCTGAGAATAACTGGTCACATCTTGTATGTTTTGGTGGCCTACAGATCTGTTGACTGACAACCAATAGTGTTTGGGGTGCCTTAAGGGGAGATTCTGAAGACCATCTTTTAATTTAATTTCATACAGGTTAGACACAGATTGGGGGAATGACTGGGAAGTCTGCTCCACAAGCAGACTCATCTGATCCAAACTAAAATTTGCAGACGTACCCTATAAACATCTATCTCAATGTACTTTCTGATCAAATTTCCCCTCTTAAAAATTCTAGATTAACTCCCCATTTCATTATATTCATCTCATTCTAGTATACAATGGTTCTCTCCATACTTCTTCCAATCCTTCGTGGTATGTTCCTCATAGTCTATTCCATTTCAGATACTGATCTCCCTGCTTTCTTAAGATAAGGTCCTTTCCTCCCAAAGGGAGGGCAGTCTCAAAGGACAGCTAAATGATGGTGTGATGAAAAAAATACATGACATGCATAAATTTTCTAGTCCTCCATCATCTTCTGTTTCTCAGCCTTTGCAGGGTTGATCAGATCTGCCTTGCCAGGCATAGGCTAAGCTGCCTCTGCTTTTGCATCCTTGTCCAGTAAGGTGTCGTGCTTTTAAAGTATACTCAAACTTTTTAACATTAAATCTTCAATGGACTTCGAAGCAACCCTTTTGGATGTGTTAGAGACCCTACAGAATCTTTAAAGCATAGCAATGCAAAACCATAAATTTCTAGACTCCTCCCCACTTAGCACATTCTATTGATATTGATGCAATGACAATGCTGAAGATTTGCTCAGATTCATTTACCTAATAGCTTTGTGATAATATGAGGAAAAAAAAATTAAGAAAGAGGAAATATAGTTAAAATCTACAGCCATATCTCCCAACATTTGAAAAACATAATGTGAATTATTTTGTCGCATAATTTCTTCCAACAAGAAAGAAGACAAAGAGGTAAGAATAAGGATATTTTCTGTTAAGAGTATAAACACAGATTCACATTTCCAAAAGTAACATATGGTGGAGAAAAACATATAAATAGTGAAAAAAAATAGCACCTTGTACAAAAAATAAACACTTCAGCACATTTTAGATCATGTGTGTGATAAAGCTGATTTTGTTGACAGACAAAGTGTAAAATTCTTGCCATGGTTCTTATTCTAAATAATTTCAGTAGGTCAGCACTCAGCATGTAGCCTGGAGCACTCTTACTGAAGTCATGTTCTATGACTCAGAAAATGTTTCCTCTTGTCCAGCATTTTCCTGTGATGAAACAAAAGATTAAGAGGATTATATGCCTTTCCTTGGATCAGTGTTGCAGTTGTTCAAGCTCTTTGCAGCTTGTGAACATTTTACTGTCTTTCAAACATTTTTCCCTTCATTATTCCACTTTTAATCAGCTTTGTGTCTCCCAGTGTCCCTCTCCCTTCTTTCCCCCTTTAAAGAATGACAAATCTTTGAAAATACCTGAAGACTTTCTGAATGGTATATGTCTCATATTTGCTTCTGCTTAAGTGCAAAAGATTAAATAACCATCCAAATGACAACTCCCTTTCTGTAAAAGAACATATTTGAAAGAATTCCCCTGCAATTATGCTAATTTTGCATTTTCCTGACTTCTTCCTACATATTTTCTATTTCTCAGTTAAGGCATGTGTACTTGTAAGAATTTAATTTCATAATGGGCTGATAGGGCACCAGCAATTAAAGAGAAAATGTAAAACTACTTTCACTTACGAGGGGCACAACAACTTTATTGACTCAAAGAGGCTTCCTCATTAAGAATACCACAGGTCAGTCACATATTTCTCTAGACTGTGGTCCTGGAGACTGAAGATATGGGACCCAACTCCTGCCCATCAGTCTCACAGCTGTGTGAGCACAAGCTCATAGCTTGACTAATATTCTCTTTTTCTGGAAGCAAAGGCAGAACTAACACCCTGGTACACAGCCACACATTGAATGGCCCTAACTTCTGACCTGAAACAGACACTCAAAGACATAACTGCAGCAAAATAAGGATGCACAGACTCCAGGTTGAACCAGAGCTGAACTACACATAGCTTTGACAATCCTACCTGAATGCAGACAACTTTTACTCTTGCTTCTTTTTGATACATAGCCCTCACCATGTCTTATACTGTTTGTCCTGGAGCCTTGGGGAACCAGAACCTCCACTGCTCCAGTCTGTACTCTTCTGTGGATATCTGATCTGAATTCCAAAATGTCTGGTTCAAACCCAGATCTCTGACAACTAACTGTGTCACCTTGCCAGTGTTCCTGTAAGGGTCATACTCCTATTTTCATCCATTTTAGGCATTTCTATTACCCATATTTTCTACAGGTCTCAAACATATTCAGATGAAATGTGCTGTGCTATGCAGTACTTTACACAGTGAGGGTACAACAGAAGTAACAATTTAAAATTTGCTCTTATTTCATTTGGTCATGCTGTTGTCTATCTGAATTGGGTTTACTTAGGAGAGCTAATTGCGCTTATGCGTGGGAGCACATACATACACATTTATATAATGTAAGTAATTAAAGCAGTCTTCTCTCTTTTTGTCCTTTCTACCAACATGCTGCCTGTGTGCTCCTGTTTGATCAATGGAATAAATAAAAGTGTTTTTCTGCGTGTCATCTCTCTGCTGTTGTACCTGAATCATAATGCAGCTGTGACCTTGTGCCTTGTCTCTACTGTACCAGTACAGACAAGTTGTGGGTAACTCCCAGAGCAAAGAAGTCTAGCACCTTTCTGGAGATAGTTCCTTGTTGCTAGAAATACTACCTATAAGAAAAGTTGACTTTTCTTATACCCCTCAAACTGTCAGTGACCTCCTCAGCTATAGCTAGAATCCAGTTACAGGCACTATGACGTCTCACTCTAACTCAAAAAAAAAAAAAAGTTACAAAAATTTCACTAAAAGACTGTTCAGGACTAAATCCACGGCCACCAGTTGGGACAGCTGTCCAGCAGCTGGAAGGAATCTGCAAATCCAAGCCCACACAGGCTACCCACTGTGCTGGTCAAGCAGGGCAGAAGCAGGATTCCTGCTGTCCAGGCAACCTGCAATCTCCCATCAGTGTTTTCAGTGATCATTCAGCACTTTTAAAACCACTAAAGGGTCTTGACTCAGCCTCAAATGTAAATCTTCTCTTTGGTTAGTCTGTGTGTAGGTTCCACAACTAAGTCTGCATGCTATGAATAGGCTTGACAAAAAGAAGAGAAGCAACCTGCAGCAACCATTTCCCAGCATAAATATTCCAGTATTTTCAAACTTTTTAAACTTTGTCTCTTTGTATTTCAAATTACTGACTGCAGTCTAAAATGGGTAGTTTCCCTGTGTTTGCCTATTGGCACAGAGTCAACTTAAACAACCCTGATGCACATCATAGCCTCAGTAAATTTGGGTTCTGCAGTGAAGTTCACATCCATAAGGTTGTGTCAGAGTCTAATTTCTGTTTGAATGATTTATTTCAGCAGTTCCTTAGGTGTCTGTATCAGAGCTAGGAACCAAGAGGTCTTGGTAAATCTGTTCTTAAATATTTTTCTTTTATCAAATACAAATTTCTCTCACTATATATATATGGCTGAATGTGACAGCAATCAATGAGGTAGGAGACCACTCTACTCTCTTAGCTTCACATTGTGAAAAGGCATCACCTACTTCCAGTCACTGAAGACATAAAAAAAACCAGCTTTTACAAATTGGACTGTTGGTCAGACATGCAAAGCCTTTTCTGTTACTTGGCTGTACAGGAATAGTCAATCTTTAGCTAAGTTCCTTTATCTTCATTTGCACAAATAGCAGCCATTAAGCAAATACTGAATTCAATCAGCTTGTCTCCAATGGGAGATAAAGTTGAAACCATCTGCTAGTTCTTAAAAGCAATGAGGCAAATTTTATTACAGAGTGATTTGGTTACTGATGCCCTTGTTTCAGCTGACACATTGAAGTCTTTCTCTTCTAAGTCTTGCCTAAGGTTCAAAATGAGATTGGAATGCCCAATGTACTGTTTGTAAATATCAGAAAAAAGTGCCATGGAACTACTGGAGTAGATGTTCAAAAGTGGCGTGCCAGTCTTTTGGGTTGAGATTAACATGAATGATGGGGTCCCCAGAAGAGCCTTACAATGTGTCCATTTTCTTTAGGCATTATTTTTGCCCCTGTTCTTGTCCTGTTTTGTTTGTATGTCCATTTTTCTTGAACTAAATATTATGGAAAATTAAAAATTAACATGAAAATTGCACATGATCTTCTGGACTTAATTCTATTATGAAAACCACATCATAGAAAATATTCCATATAACAGTATTTAGACATCTTCATTGCATTCACCATGGCTAACTATATTTTAAGTAAAGCCACATGCTAATGCTAACTCAAACTTCCCAGATATTGATACTGGCAACAATATGAACACCCTTGCTAGCTCTGCATTTTCAAATAATCCAAAGAGGTCTGGACTACTTTCTCCAACAGTAAGTACATGGGCAGAAACATATGCTCTCTGAAATCTCATAAAACTCTTCAAATTCCTTTTCAAACCACATCACAAATAGCTGCGTGAAGTTTGTCCTTTAATTAGAGTAGTTATACAACACCTATGAGTGTATATACCATGATAAATGTATGCTATCATAAGGTATACAACACTTTCATCACTGTTAGGAAGATCAGGTAATTATCATATTGGTATCATTCAAAAAATCATATTTTCACTCACATTCTCATTCTATAGCAGGCTGGAGAGGTTGCAGCTGAAGAGGTACAGCTACTTGAATGTCAAGAGGTCTACAATTCTTTCTGCTGATAAATGGAAAATAAAAAATTCAGATTATTCTTCACAGCCCTATTGCCCAAGACTGCAAGTTATTAAGCAGTTTGGCAGTTGCTGACTGCATGGACTGGGAAAGACAGGAAAGTTACAATTAGATGAGCTTCTAAACATAAAGCTTTGGGCAGAGACTCCCTGAGCAAGAATTTAAGACACCTGAGAGAATTAGAAAGCTGAACATACTGCAGTCTTGTTCTTTTAAAAAGCTCTGACATAAACTGAGCACTAAACTGACGGTGCTTAAGTGGCTTCTGCTTATAACTAGATACTTCTTTCTTCTAGGATTTTTCAGCAATATATAAGGTTAAGCCTCAGATCAAACATTTGTTTCACCTACTTTATTCTCCCTGTCAAACTCCTGGGAAAATAAAAAATGCTTTTGTAATAAGCTCACTGAACACAACAGCTGTTCACTCTCTTTTCTGAGTGACACGGTTTTGTTAGATCATGATCAATTCTTGTTTTTCACAATGACACTACTGCGGTAGGAAGCAATACTGGCTATTTGGAAATTCTGTTCTAGCAAAGAAATAAATTTAAAAGTCCTATCTGCTACCTCTATTGTAGTGTTATGACATTCAGATTTATGGGAACTGTCTGGACTTCTCTAACTGTAATTAGATGGAAGTCCTCGGCAGTGGTCTTCTCTTACTTTCTTTTCAATGCATACATGATATAAGTAATTAGTGGTTTTGGTCAACTGCTCTTAAGAACAGATTTCTAAGTCTGAACTTCATTTAAATTTTACACCATACTATTTTCATTTTGTCCATCTTCATCAATTCAGAGGTTAAGAAATAACAAAAATATAGTGAGAAATAAGATCACTAAAAAACCATAGTAAACTCAAGCAGCTTAAGAGGTGCTTTGATAGCAATGGAAAATGACAAACATTTCTTTTGGGCCAGCTGTATTTATTCAACTGAGTCATCTCTTCTTGGGATTTTAAATAATGTTGAAATGCTTATAGATATTTTAAAAAATCAAAAATGCAATTTTATTCACAGGAAAAGAATCTCTTGGGAAAACGTTAAGTGATTTGAGGGTGGAGCTTATAAAATTTCAAAAGTACAGGTCCAAAATAAACATCTTCTGTAATAAAAAGTAAAATGGCATCTGTTCTATAGATGAAAATATGGATCCATTACACTGTTGGCAAAATGCTTAATGTCTATAAAATGTGGGAGGCAGAATGCACTTCTAAATTAAATATGGATTAACAAGGGCTCCAAGTTTTCTATTTTTATCAAGCAATTAGATATTTCAAATAATCAAAGCAGACAGTTTACAGCAGTCAATCTAGGCAGAAAAAACTTTTTATTTTTCAGAAAAAACTTACTATTTCTTTCAAAAAGACACCAATGGCTTTTTTGTTTTTGTTTTCTTTTTTCCCCCCTTTTTTTTATTTTATCAGGAGGGATGGGAAAAATGAGATACACATGTAATGCATGGAGAAAAAAGCTAAGATTAGTTTTAATCAATAAAAACAATGAAGTCAGAGGAACATAATTTTATGCAGAGCCAAGAATTCAACACATGTGACCACTAGGAATACATAAAGAGGTGAGTGTATATTTTGAGATTCTGGGTTAGCACATTTTAGAAGGCAAATTAATCACTTACTCCAAGGGATGAATTAGGTGCTTAATAATCTTAGTGATCTCTGACTACATGGTGCATGTAGGGCACAAAGATACCAATAATGTCTATGGAGACAGAATTCTCTTTGGGTTACAAGTTTAAATAAACCATTCTATGTAATCATCTGTATAAAAAGAAGGCTTGAGTTGTTAGAGAGCATTACATTAGTATATCTGGCTGATGTTGCAGCAATATCAAATATCTTTCAAGAACTGCTTGTCTGGAATAGTTTTTCCTCCCTCACTAATGGAAAAAAAATCATAGCTGAGCTAAAATACTTCATTGACTTCTGCAATATTTCACTCTCACTGACAAATATTTGTCTAACATTGTATGCTGTTGTGCCATAAAGGTTATGGATCATCTGTAAATATGTGGACTGTAGCAAGGGACTAATGTTTCCCATTCTCCATTTCTGGTGTAGTTCCTGTATATGACTGGATTTTTACTTAATATTTTTCCACACCTAAGGATCTCCACATATTGTGAATTAATTTAAACCAGTGTTTCTTATATCTACTTTCAATGATTTTAGATCTTTCTTAACAGGCACATTCAATTACAAGAATTTTAGGTTTTGAAAGGGAACTATGGCATCACAATTAAAGAGAAAATACTTCTAAGAAAAGCTGGGTTAAAGGCTACTGTGTGCATATTATATACAACTAACTATTTTAGAAAACAATACATTTTGACTTCCCTTCCCTGCTTCTGAAGTTAATGTACTTATGTAACTTTTTCAATCCCATTACATTTATCAGTGCCCACAGAGTGAAGACTTTACCTCCATTTAATGCATCTAAGCCCATTGTCACTCACTTTTTTTTTTTATAGATGCTTCAGGCAGTAAGTATGGGATAAATATGATTTCCACCTGAAGACTACACATGAACCTTCTCTCTGTGCCTATGATATTTCTTTGCCAATAGCAAATGTTTAATTTGCCAAACTTTTAATAAAACCCAGCCAAAGCAGCCAATCACATGGGCTATTGGTCTAGCTCAGAAGACTTTGAGGAGTCAAACTATCACAGTTGGAAGTTCAAGGGTTTTAAATAAAAAAATAATCAATTAAATTCAAATATCTCTGGGGAAATCACTGGGTTATGGCTGTTTTAATAGTGGCCTAAATTAATGAAAATAGAAACTGACTTGTCATAGACTCATAAGACTAAACAGCATCTCAAAAAAATCAACTAATCCTTTCTGATTCAGAAATGTAGAATTAGTTATGTATGTCTCATTAAAGTAAAATCGTTGCATAAGCCATCCTAAAGAACTTTCTTAAATTGCTACAGTAATTTTTTTTTATCTTTCTTAATCATAAAAATCAAAAAAACAGGAGATGATACTCTTACCATTCAGAACAAAACCTTGGTCTAAATTTCTGAGAAAATAACCTAATTCACCCTACAGGAAAGGAAATCTTTCCCCTTGCTGTCAAAACACTGCCACAAAGTGACTTTGCAGAAACTTTTGGATAGGCTTAAGGAAATATACATGCAAATGAAGGCTCAAAAACAAGATCAGGTGAGGTAAGCAAAATATTTTGAAGCAGTAGATCTGCCTTTGATGGAATGATGCACCATTCAAGCACTATTTTAAATACCTCTCCAAGAAGGTGATACTTGTTTCTTCATGGAAAAAGTAGGATTTCTCTTCTGAAAAGTTGGACTCTAAGATGTGACATGGTAGGATCTACGTGAGATTGAGTAATTCTTAAAATTAATCCTTAGCATCTATATAAGAAAAACATTATTCAATCCACTGTTCATTGAAGCATGCTAATGATATACACAAAGAAATGCTAAAATAGTTGTTTCCATATATTTAACTCCTGAATAGCTAAAATTAGCAAATTAATTTTCCTGAAATGGTAATATTTTTTTCTACAGTACACATTACATCAACAACTTATTCCATCAGAGCAACTTCAGGTGCGATTCATTACAAAACTAAATCCAGTCCAGTCACCTTGGCTCTTTCTAAAATCAGTGAATCAAGAAATACCTCACTTGGTAACCAAGGAAATCCATCTCATTCTGAATCAGTCATCTAAGATGCCTCCTCAGAGTGGTTCATTTGTTCTACTTCTCTCAAAGCAAGATATAGAGATCCCACCATGATTTATTTACATTTAAACACAGATCCAGATACTTAAAGTGGTAGCAGAAGCCATCTAAGTTTCTGAATAAGTAACTTAGAAACTGTCTCTGCAGCTGACCATCATCTTCTCAGCAGAACAGTTGAGTGCAGTTCCAGGACCCATTTTTTTGAGTCAGACAGGCCGCAAAACTCATTGCAGGGGCTTAATCATCAGGAGTTGATGGATATATCCTGTAACATATCATAAAGCAAGCAAGTCCATCAGCACTGACTCAATTAATTCTGTGCCTAACCTTATAATCCCCCTACATACAAACTCCTCAGCTTTTAGGTGGGTGCACGTACTGTGAAGAATAAGAAATATCCTGGTGTGGATTTTGTAGTTTGTTTTTTTTTTTTTTTGTAGGGTTTTGCCTTCTATGAAATGATATAGTTACTGTCACACCAAAATCAAATTGCTGTTGACATGGTCTGCAGTTTGTCATTTCTGTAGTGAATAGTCTGTTGGATTTTAACACCCATTGAAGCTCCTGCTGCTGAAATGCAGCCATTTTTATTGCACAACAGCATGTGAAGGGTAATAAAAAAAAAGAAATTCTTTTCTTAATGTCAAACATATTTTGCTATCAGAAAAGCAAAATATCAGAAAGCTACCTATTGTGTTGTTAGAATATATGCTATTTGTTATGTTACAGATTATGCGTATTTTGATATGGAACTGTAATGCTAACCTAGAGGTAATTTCTAGTGTCTCTAACATTTCCTTCATTGTACAAAGAATTGTAATTAACTTTAAATTATTCTTAAGTAGTTTGATTTATGAGAATCTATGTATGGGTATACTCCCCAGAAAACTTTACATAATTAATTATAACAGAAAAATTATTTACAAAGAAGTGTGATATCATTCTCATCTTTTGTTGTTTATCAGTATATGAAATACATGAAATAAAAACTCCCTGTTTTATAAGGTCAGTCCCTCTAAAAACCTACTATTCAACACAAGAGGGGAAAAATTATACAAGTCATATCATCCTGATTAGCTAATTCGATCAATAGAAAAATAGAATTTTTTGTTAAGAATAAAATGTATCCCAGTGTTTGAAAATCCTTTATATTTGTTTTTACTATTATTTCAATGTAGTGCATCAGGTCCTGTAGTGCATCCTGATTCTCACAGGAGCTTAAATTTGCAACACTGCCCTGAATGCAGCACTGTGACTGAAGTCTGGTATGTGTGTTTTCACAGCACCACAGCCTCAAGAGAATCACTTCTGTCAGAAACTAATTCAAAAAGCTGATGCACTAAATGCTTGAGGATTCCTCATTTACCTGTTCCTGAACTTTTGAGAAGAAGCAAGTTACAATGCATATCATGATAAAAAGAGATGCTGGAATGAAAACCACTTGAATGACTGTCTTCACTGAAAAACAAAACAATAAGTACTTCAGAAGTTTCTTGTCCCCAAACAGCGCCAGTGAAATTAATCAATCCTCCCAAGAAAAGATCTGCCCTCGCAGGAATCTCTGTATTACTGCACAGGTTCTGTGAGCCTTTTCAAGTGTGCAGTGAACAGATGGATGTTGTTACAAGCTTTTCAAACCAGTGTTTACTGCAAACCTTCAGGCAATCTGTCATGGTTTTTTGTATTCCCAGGGAATTTTTAAGTTCTTGGAAAGGGACTAAAATCATAAATGTTCCTTACTAATTCACTTCTGCTTAATTTACAAGCAAACTTTTATATGCAGTATCAAAAACATGTATAGAAGGTGAAGGCAATTATATGAGCCTCTCAAAAATATCAAATCACTTTCGAAGATGGAGCTCTATTCATTGCTGTGTTCAAAGAGAGCAGACTTTGTTGAAATGACAGGATCCTTTCCTAGGATACTTTTTCTTCCCATTATTGTCAAGATTTGTTGAATGTAGCTATAGCACAACATGCAAAACTACAAGCTTCGTTCTCTGCTGTTCAGTCAACAAGAGTGTTCTCTGAACCAGATGAGACCTAGAGTAGTTTCTAATTGTCCAAGTTAAGGAGCAAAAATTGTTGTGCCCTTATTACCAAGATTCTCATTTTACCTTTACCTAAGCATTCCTACAGGGCTACAATGCAGCTCCTTATTTACATATCAATGCAATTTTTCCCCTAACATTTTTCATAGTGACAAATAAGGGAGAAGTTAAATATCTCCCTTAGAGGCACTTGTGGAAGTGTATATTTTTTTAACCTTTGTTATTTCCTGTAATACCTGATGCCTTATTTTTATAATTTTTTTTTTCTAAAAGCTTTAGCTGTTTTAAATTCTTAACTTTTATGAAAGTCAGATCATGAGACAAAAAATAGAAAATTATGGTGTGATCCCTAACAAATTTTTCTTCCAAATTTCATAAAAAGGAGAAAAATATAGCTTAAATTTCTGTTCAGATGACAGTTGCAGAATTCCTGGATTCTTTTTCTCCCAATGATTTCACTAATGAGTAACTACATCTGTTAGCAGACAGTGCCAGTTATAAATTGCTGACAGGCAACAACCACAATTTGAGAGGATTCTTTCACAGGGTTCCTGACTCCTAATAATATCATCACCGATGTCTCTTGTACTTGAAATGACAAAAGGTCATCAGATTAATATTTTTGTTTGTCTAACCAGCAACAGCAACCATCTAATACCTAAAGGTACCCTGAGAGATCATTTAAAAAATCACAGCTGCTGGATGATAATGGATGAAAGCAAAAAAATGCCCACAGAGCAACTGAAGCCAGTCCCTTCAAATTACAGAATAGTTTGATCAAAGAAAGCAAAAGCTACCAATCTTGAAGCTCAGAATAATATATTATTTTAATCTTCATCAAATACAGTAAGAAAAATGCTTATATGCTTAAGGTCTTTGCTGCAGGTTACATAGTGTTTCACAGATTGGAGATCCTGGAATTTCTTTATTCATATTTGCATGATCATTTAAAAAATCCCTAAACCTTTTGCTCTTTTTCATCACACTACATCTTATGCCCAAGGACAAAAAAATCTGGTTTGTGAAGCAGCAAAACACAAATAGAGCCAGCTCACACACTGAGCAGGTGATGAAAGTCAAACTTCCTCATCAATTATTTCTCATGCTTATGGGGATACAGAGGTCTTTGCTTCTAGTGACAGAATGTTATCTGGGCAAATCTGTCCTACTGGCCCAAGGGTAAACTTACTATAGGAGCCAAGCAACCAAAACCTTAAAGAAACAGTATGTGTGGTCTTGACAGTCTTTCGATTCACTAGTTCCAAAAGACTAAGTGATTCACCACCCAAAATCCTTGAAATTTCCCTGGTAATCTTATACAAATGATGCAACTCAGCCTTAGAAGCCTCATTCATTCTGGGAAACATTTAACAGAGCACTTGTCCTGAGACTGAACATCCACGGGATGAGGAGCAGTGATAACCTTCCAGCAAGGCCAACAGCATTCACTTCAGAGATTTTGCTTTTCAGTCAGAAAAAAATTAAAATCAGTAAAAATGTATTGAGTTATACAATAAATGGATAGAATTCCTATATTAATGTATAGCTTTTACAGGTTGAGGAGCAATAATCCAACTAGCACATACAAGCCAGGAAAAACTTGGCAAGCTGGGAATATTTTTGTTGGCATTGCACTGTAAAAGGGATTTTAAACTTCAGTGAAACCACATTGTTACCCGAAGCATGTGAACATGTTCATAAACCATTTCAAAAGTCAACCATCTGTAGATTTTGAAGCTATGGGAATGCTACAGGCAGCTGAGCATTTCTATTGCTTGGTAATGAGCAGCATGATAAATCTCAAATGGACCCTTGTTTTCCAAATGGTGAAAGGAGTGTGGTTAGGCTTATCAAATACCTCATGTCCCATAGGTTTCTCACAGCCACTTGCTTAGCAAAAAAGGTCTTTCCTGAACCTTAGGGGCTGAGGTCCACACCATGACTGGGTACCTTCCAAACAAAACATTCTCACCACGTTGTCTACCTGAAATGGTCCCACTACAGCAGTGTCTCTAGGCTGGTAATGCTGCAGAGAGGCTGCAGGAGGTAACTTGTGCCAGTGGCAGCAGCAGCAAAGCATTCCTGTGTGTGCAGGTGCTCAGGACAGCAGATGAAAAACTCACTCCAGATGAGAGGGTTTTTAGCCTAGACATCTTGGAGAATAAATTGCCATTTTATACATCCATACATCCATACATCCATAATTCATGGAGCAACAGATACATTAGGGATCATGCCAATTTGTTCATCTAAGTTACTTGTTTATTATACAACCTTTTCTGTGGTGTTTAGCATACAATGCTCTAGGAAGGAAGAATCTGACTATCCACTTCTCAGACCATCAATAAAGAGGAGAATTGTGAAAAAATATATAAGAGGTGGGCATTGACAAAAATAAAGGGATACCATAAGGAAAAAGGACATGATCTGATATATATTTTAACATATTAATAAAAAAGCATCTGCTACTGACCATCTATTAATGACCCAGTAAAGAAAAAAAAAGTCACATTTTCAGTGTATTGCATGATGCCAGTCTTATGTTCTTTAATTATTCCATAGATTAAGATTTATTTTCAGGTACCAAGATATGACACTGTAACAATGACTCAAAGGAAGAAAGTGCCCAGATAAAGGTCCACAGAGAGGTTATGTAAAACTTTTACTAGTAGATGTTTAGGAATATCAGTAGCCTAGTCCTGCAAAAAAAGTCCCCACCAAAAACTAGTAGAAGCATCTGCATTGGTCCAACTTTGAAACTGTCTATTAAAAACAAGAACAACAAAAAAATGAGTCCTATTTCTGCCTGGAGAAAAGAAACATGAGAATACAACATCAGCTCTGATACATAAGCCATGATTTTTACAAAGTTCATTTCCAGGAAAGCATAAATCTCTTCTATTATCACTAGTTCTAAAAACTCCTCAAAAAACCACAGATCTCAGAGACAAAAAAAAATATGAGGCTTTTAGGATTTTAACACTAGTACAGTCATACTGAGTCATTTTACGCATAACGTGTTTGCATCCTCTGTCAGATAGGATGTGAACCCTCTTTAGGGAGACTTCTTAAGTATTTAGCATTTTTATACATTGCTGTTCTCATTCAGTTCCTCTATAGCTGCAATCTCTTGAGTAATTTGTTATTTATCAGAAGAAATATTTTTTTTCTCTTTGATGAAGCTTTATATATTTCCTCTATTGCTTTATAGTAAAATATATACACAATCTTTCTCTTTGTAAGGTGATTTCAAGCACTACAGTTAAGGTCAGAATGTAAATAAAGAAATTGATTAAGTGTCAATTTACCTGGATTAGCTACATCTTACATTTTTAAGAGATTGCAAAATGTTTTTATGCATTCTAAAAATAAATAAAAGTAATACCTCTGACAGAGTGGAAAGAAAATTTACAGTATATAAGGCTTATGCTGAAATCCTGATTTTATTTAAAATTATAATGAAAGTAAAATGGATATTTAGAAAAACTCAGGAGATGGCTACTAAAAAAAACAGTCACAAAATTAGAAAATTTAAACTAAATTTAAACTATTCAGTTTGGGATTTGACATGAGATAATTCTTCTTGTTAGAAAGCCATCTTTCCTTCAGAACATTATTCTCACAAAACAAAATGGGGCTCTTATAGTACAGCAAAATCAAATACTAGAGAATATAATTAATGATGTAGTGAAATAAGTCAGATTCTTTTGCATGCAAAACTCAGTCCAGTTTGGATCACATCTCTGTTTTAACAGTACATTTCATACAGGATAGAGGAAAGATAATTCCTCCTGTGCATTTGTTTCTATGGCGAAATAATATATCCATTAGAAACCCATTCTAAGTTCCATCCTGAGGGAAGAGAGAGGTGATTCACTGACAGTTAGCAAATCTAAGATGTTTTCAAAATGATACAGGTCATGAAAAACACACAAAGGACACACGACTAGTTTTCAGAACTAGACTCTGTTTTGATTTAATTTCACTCAAAGCCACATAAATTATGCAGATTTTTAAGAAAAAATACCTTCCACAGTTCATACCAGACGTTGTTTAGAAGTAATGAGAGAGTTAACCACAGCTGGACCACTGGGGAACAGAACTCTATTTATTCACAAATTCATTCCTTTATTCAAAAATGCTGGTACAACAGGAAGAAGTACTTGAAGGCAGAATGATGGATTGTCTACTCCATGCCCATCAACATACTAAGAAAAACAAAGAAAAACATATTATTAATGCTGTTTGTCCAAGATTTCTGGGAAGGCCTGCAAGACAGAGCTCAGCTGATCTCAGCTGATACAGGAAGACAAACTGAGCCCACTTTTAATTAGTGGAAATACTGGAACAATAACAGCAGATTCCCTATTTCCCTGGCAAGGACATGAATTCCTGCAGTAGCCTTCAGAACAAAGCTCTATGTGGCATAGGGCCTTCCAAAATCATAAAAGTCAAACAAATACCTTTATTTTACATAAGTAAGCACAAATACGCAATGGTAACATGACAGGATGAGTCAATCAGTTTTGCAGCACTAATTCAAGCAACCAAAACTCTTCCAGGGTAACCACTGAAAGTAAAACTACTAAGTACCAACTGCCCTTAGTTGTTTACAACAGATAAAATTTATGACCATCTAAATAATTACACATTTTTCTATCTCTTCTATCTGTTTAGAATAGATATCTGCTCTACCTCATATGTGAGATAACAAAGAAGGCCCTATGAATATGTTTAATGTGTCCTTATAAACCTGTTTTTTCTTATTTACAGGATGGAAAAGAGAAAAAAGAGAAACTTGACAACACTCACAACAGCTTGTATTATTTTTAACACAAAAATATTTGTCATTCAACTAAATCAGAAAGGAAAATCGAGATTAGTACTAACAAATATTTGACAGAAAAATGTGCCACATGACCTTACAAGAAGGAAAGTGCTGAAAAATTGATAGTTTAGCAGGAAGTTTAGCATTTATTCCCTGAATGTGCTACTTATCTGCCCATGTATTTCCTAAGATATTCCCACTGGGACTTGCTAAACAGGTTAAAATTATTTGAGTAAATTATGGTGGCAAAGTCAGGCTCTTAGGGAGCAAGACAATATGGATTGCTGTTAATACAGCTTTTGAGAGAATGAAAGGGATAAAATACTCCCTGCCAAATAAGGATATAAATAAATATCTAAAAAAGGAATATGTTCCTGAATCCTGTATCAGGGATCTTCAGCTGCTGCACGTAAAGGAAGCAGCCAGGAGCCCCCTCAACCCAACAGAAACGTGAACAGGTAGTGATTCCCATGGCAGTATCCCATTTGGGGTTTACACCAAAGGTGTACCTCGAAGTCCAGTTTTCCAGGAGCAAACTTTGCCCATCCACTCCTTGACTCACTTATCTTGAGGGCAGTTCTCACCCACCTGCCACACATTCTTGCTTCCTATGGGAACTGCTTCAATCCATAACAGAGCTGACTAAGCACAGGGGACTCCCCCCTACCCTCATTCCACCTCCTGGCCCCCACCTCTGCCCTCCCACATATGCTGATTCTGCCATGAGCCAGCTGAGATCCCAAACAACAGGGAAGGATATGCCTTGAGCTGTTTGTTTGGAATGTTGTTTTTCTTTCTGGATTAGCTCCCAGAACCAGTCAGTTGGATTTCACAAGTGCTAAGGCAGGGAAAAACCACCAAATTCATTAGTTCAGCAGTAGGTTTAGTCAGGCTGAACAGTAACAAGCATCCCTTCATCATGGGATTCAATTCATTGCAAGGGTTTGTTTTAAACCAGATCAGTGAAAAAAAAAATTAGGATTAAAAACAGAAGAAGGCATGAGCTGTAGGTAATACGACTCATACTTTTCCAAGAAAAAACTGTAAAACCAGTTATACTGACACAACAAAGGAGACAGTGATTTACGAGGGGCAGAAGAGATGAAAGCAGCTGAAAACAGAAAGAACTATGACCTTTGAAAATCAGACTTGTCATCAGAAAAAAATCATAATATGAAGCCTCAATTAAACATTTGTCAAGTGCTATCTTTCAATTATTTAGTCTTATTTATAATTTTCAGCCTTTTTACCAGGAGATTTGCTCCATGTTTGTGCATGCCCTATACATCTCAAGTGAAACACTGAAACACAGTGTAAACCTGTACGCACATAGTCAGCCTGATTGCCTTTTATCTTCTAGTCTGTTGAAAATGCTTTTCTATCTTTTTCTCTCCTTCCCCTTGTGCCTAAGGTGCTGAGAGCTAATAGCTTGCTGTCAGTGCCAGTGCTTGGTGGAAGGGAATGGTTCTGAGCTGATCAGTTAATAGCTGAGAGTGAACAATGGCAAAAAAATCTCTACAGTCATAGCACATATCCATCTGCTCTCATCGTCCTGGATGGAACTCAGAATTGCAGCTTCTACTTCACCCCAATAAACTAATATCAGAAAACAGGGGATTTTAGGATTAATAGCAAACCCACACAGAATCATAAATAACACCATGAATATTTGGTTTCTGAATGTGCATGGTACCTGTATCTGATTTCTGTATTGCACTGAGACCTGGTAACAAGCGGTACTTCCACTGCCTACTGAGTCTTCTCCAAATCCCTGCATTTCCTTGGAGAAGAACCAAGCCCTGAGCTTCTTCAGCGTGCACACACACTTCTTCAAATCCAGCACAGCAAATCGACATCTCTCCTAGAGATAAACATCATGGAAATATATCTGAATACACCAGTTGATTTACCATACTCTCATTCTTAGGCTGATGCAGGCTGCTTCTGAATTTTCTTTGGTTCTCTGCTGTTGTCCCAGAATTTCTCAGCCCCATCAATACTTGACTCCCACCTCACAAGCTGTGCAATCATTTTCAAGCAATGAATAAGGCATAAAATCTGTGCAGAATTATACAGTATTATTACCAAGTAGTTGAAAATTAATGTACCCTTAGCTGTGAGAAAGACAATGAGTCATAAAACCTTGACTACTCTTTAAGACTGAAAATAATAAAGAGTATCTCACAAATCATATTCATAATCTATGAATTTGTTAGGTATTCTTCAGGGATTTGTCCTTGTCCCCAGCTCAAGAAAATCTTTTCTGTGTCATTTTGTGTCTGTGAGTTTCTTTGTAAATTAAAAAAGTATAAATTAATAATTTTGAAAAAAAGAAAATACTAGTTTTTGAGGTTATTTTTAGAGCAGTGCTATGAGTCTGACCCTTAACACTAACATTTTTTAAACCATGCAGGTTATGTAAATATGCAATGGTTCATATGTCACATGCAAGTCCTCTATAAAATGTCAGATACTTAATATTCTAAAGCTTTGAAATCAATGGCAGCAATGAAGCACATTGCAAAGAACTGCTGCCCTTTGGTAACTTATACTTTCTGTAAGCAGGTACTTCACACTTTCCAGCAAAGCCAAATGCTGCACTACTGACACTGGTTAGACTCTGTCTGTGAGCACATAACTAAATGTCATGTCATTAGCAGAGCTGTGCTTCAGGAGGACTTTATTTTTATGTGCATTTAACTACTTTCTTTGAGTCCACTAATTTACAGCTATGTTTGCTCCAGATGGAAACATTTAATCTAATCTATGCCTCATTTTCTATACGGCTCATGACAAGGCTTTCAAGACATTTAAGAGAGAGGAGGAGGGAAAAAGTGATCTGTGAGATGTTGTGAATGATTAAAGGCTCTGCAACTCCAGAAGGAGCCAGGGGGATGTTTGGCATGCTACTTACACTTTTTATTACCAAGCAAACAGGAGAAATAAACTCCTTTCTGTCACACTACTCTGCATCCAGCAATGCTCATACGGAAGCTTTGTGAACAGTGGCAGCAGGGACAGATTCAACATCTGGTGCCCTGTTTTTGCAAGTCTCAACTGTTTTGCTCTGTGTTCCACCAGTGAGACCAGGGCATAGAGACTGAAAACCAGACTCCTTGAAACTCTCCCATTTGTTGAACCAAGATACTGCCCTAAATCCAGGCAAAACTGCACTTTTCTCCACTTGTACCTGTTCCTGTTGAAGTGTCAGTATGCTAAATACTGTAAATCCCATTTTGAGGCATCCACATCTTAGGTGTTACCGAGGTTCATAGACATCTATGTCAGGTTTGCAGCTCGAGACCCAAGTTCCCAGGCCAGGGCTAGGTGCAGCAAGGCAGAGTTTCCTTGTGTTCATCTTCTAGGGCACCCTTCTTATCAAAGAATAATACAGCCTTTAAAAAATTAATCTTTTTAAAGCACAGATCTAAGTGGCATGATCACTAACATAACATATACCAGTCACACACAAGAAAATCCATAATTTAAACTACCAGGATCCTGTATGGAAGACTACATCAATAGTTAAGAATTGAGGATTAAATCAGTTGTTCATTTTTATTTTGGACAGCTTCAGTTTCCACATGTGTGAGAGGACAGATGTTAGAAAGGGCACAGAGGAATGGCTGAGGAGAGGGACCAGATGTTTTGTGCAGAAGGGTAAAATAGGTTTGAGTTGGGATGTCTGAGGACAGGGGAGGGAATGAATTACCAAATCCTGAAGAGGACATATAAGGTGGATAAAGAGCCAACTCGAACCTATTTTACCCTTCTGCACAAAACATCTGGTCCCTCTCCTCAGCCATTCCTCTGTGCCCTTTCTAACATCTGTCCTCTCTCTTCCCCAGATGTTGATACTTAGGGAACTCCTATAAATGGTCACTTAGAGATGCAGCGCTCCTTACCCAAACAGTCAATAGCTCAAGTCTGAAAGGTGATGATTTCAGAGAGAAAAGCTGGGATCAGAGGTATATAGAATCTCTGAAAAAACTAATCAAAATGCAGTCAGATATCCAAAATACTATTTTAGTTTAAAATCCAGTGAAGTACATAGGTATCTTGCTTATCAAAAGAAATGTTGTATTTTGATAACTAAGACATAAGGCATCTAAGCACCACCCAAAATAAAGATCATCTGAGGCTTCTAGGAAGCTCACAGCTTCTTGGTGGCTGTAAAAGAGTAAAGAAATGAGTTAAGGAAGGACAAAAGAAAAACAGCCCTGCTAATTGCTGATAGCTCCTCATTTTTAAGCAGCCAATGGCATTTCTGCTCTTTCATTTTCGGATACTTTTCACTTTGATCCTAACAAAGATAATAATCAGTACTATAAACTGACAGGTAATGTGTTAAGCTGTGCATTTAGTTTTTCTCTCACCTGTTAGTCAAATCCTGCAGAGACCCATTATGTTGTCTATACCAGCATCAAACACAACAGGACCTATCGTTTGGTGTGCTAGTGATTATAAACACCAAACTACACTCTGAATTAGGATTGTGCTGTGAAGCTGTGTTTCCACTTTACTTGAACTGGTTTTGAGTAGAAACACATTTTAACTTTCAATGTAGATACTTTCTCAGGAGTATTATTTCTGACTACAGGAAGACACCTGTGTTGTGCTTCCTTCTCTAATTACAAAGGTCAAATAACTCATAACCAAATATGAGTTTTTCAGTTCTTGTCATTTTTTGACATCATGATTAAGTATGATCTATGTTTCATTTATTAAATCCATTATATTAATAATAAATTTAGCATTTTGTCAATATTTGATAAAGCTGCTGAGAATTTCTGTTTGAAAAAATTAAAAACAGAGATCTCTGCTCTCAGGCAAAATATATTGACTTCCCATTGATGTTTGAAAACCTTATAATCATGTGTTTCACAACCACATTTCAGGCAATTTCAATGTTAAAAAGAACTCCATTTTTGAGCAAAGACAGAGGCGTTGCAAGAACAGAGAGCAGGAAATTGAATGCTTCAGTGAAGAACAATTAAGGTTAAAGAGACATTCTTGATAATATATCAGGGTAGTGATAGATGAGCAGCCTTATATTTTTTACACACAGCATTTCTTTTCATAGCAAGCGAGTTCTAGAAATTAAAGCAATGTTTTAAAATGAAGCCACTTGACTTTTGTAATACTGGTTATTGTTAGCTTCCTATATAAAATACCCATGACATTTTAAAAATTAGACTGAAGGTTAAAGTCCTTCACTTAGAAAGAAAGAGTTTTTCTAAGAACATTTTAAATACTGGTTGAAGAAAATTGTTTTAGAAAACCTTCGTTTATCCGAACTTCTTGACTTGGCTCAGTACTCAAAAACCATGTATATCAAAGTTAGTTTGATGCAGCCATGTACATTTATGTAACTGTAGGCAAGGACTTTGGAAACCATCTCTAGGAAAGGTAATTGAAGGAGTCTGAGCAGTTAGGACTTCACACAAAAGCCCATGTGTTCTGTGGTATCCTCAACTGAATAGAGACTTAAGAACATCTGTGTAAAGTTAAAGACACAGCCAGGGATCTGGGTAAAATCTGGAATTTCAGGCAATTCCATGGCCAGGAAGGAAGGAAGGAAGGACAAGCTATGTGGTCCTAAACTCCTACCTAAATATGAAAATCATAAAATAACAGAATCATAGAATACCAGGTTGGAAGGGAAATTAATGAGCATCTGGTCCAACTTTTCTTGTCAAAAGCATAGTCTAGACAAGGTGGCCAAGCAGCCTGTTCAGGTGACACTTCAATGTGTCCAATGTTGGGGAATCTACCTCTTTCCTGAGGAGATATTTCCAACAACTGGTTTGTTCTCATTGTGAAAAATCTTCATGTGTCTATTTGGCACCTCCCCAGGAGTAATTGTACTTGTTATCCCTCCTTGTTTGCATGTCACTGCTCATAAAAAGGGAGTTTTCATCTTCTTTGTAAAGTGGAAGATGTCCTCCAGCCTATAAAATGAACACTATAAAATTTATTTCATATTTGGGAGTACAGACAAGGGTCTGAGAGTCCCAGGAACTTGGCAGTATTTGAAGGCTTCAACACTGCTGGCTGAAGAAAGTGCAAGTGCCAAGATGAGTGGGGAAATTCACCCTTGTAGCGATGATGATTAATTCGCTAAAATTTTAAGTCCAGCCTTGAAAAGGAATCTTTATGTGAGTGTTCTTTCTTCCCCTCATCCAAAAGAAAAACAGTTAATGTTGCCCTGTGCTAAAAACATACAAGAAATGGTAGAAGAGTTTGAATGACTTTAACCAACCTGGTAGGAACAGAATTTCCCATGGAAGGATGCAGTGAGACTTGCTTTCTGCTTTTGTCTTTATTCATGTCCTTTAACAATAAAAGATAATTAAATACTGAAGACAAGGTGCAAGAGAATGACACATCTACCAAGTGAGATAGAAGATTTATTACAAGTACTTACAGAGAAAGTGAACTTTGATTACAGGAATCCTTGGGAACCCTTGCAGACTGAAAGGGCAGGATGTTAAGCCATAAATCCCAGATTACTATCATATTGTAGTAAAAAAACCTTGATAATGTAGTTTGATTAAACTAAGGCTTTGTGGCCTTTGTAAGGATAAACATCCCAACCAAGGATTGTCCGTCAGCACATTTACAATTTCTTTCTGAAGGTTGTCACGATGAGAGAAAAAGAATTTTCTCTTTATATAAAAAGAAGGTGCTCCTGAGCATAGTCAATCAGGAGCCCGTTTCACTCTCTGCAGGTTGCTCTGGAAGATAAAAGTGTGCACTCACACCAGGTGTTCAGTCTTTGTGATCCCGGGGCAAGGATTTGTTTGTACGTTGTGTCCCACAGAGGCACCCATTCACTATACACAGCCTGTCACTGGAATCGTCTCCACAGATGCCAGAGGTTTGCAGACTGCCAGTGAGGCACGTGCAGGACTGTCCCCAGCAGCATCACACCCATTGCTTAGGACAGACACACGCTGCCAGCTCCTTTAGAACACAGGCTCAGCCATGCCCTGAGAAGAGAGCTGTGGCAGACAGCTCTCAGGGACTTCCATCTGGGTCTCATTGTTGCATTGTGTTGCACTCTGTTGCAGGATTGCTGGGTCTCCAATCACTTTTAGTTCCAGTTCCTTCTTTTTTTTTTTAATTTCTTCACTAAGGCATTGCCTTTCATCCTTCCTCCTTTCCCTCAGCTGTTTTCCCTTTGATATGCCTTTGACGTCTACCTTTCTTCACCATAGGAAAGTTTCTCAGAAAGAGCTGGGTTTGATTATACGGCACTTAGATCTCCCCTTGCTCCCACCAGCTCTTAAAAAGATAGGTGGCTAATTGGAGCCAGCTGCTTGGCAGGTTTTCCACCTATGTGGTAGTTCAGTCTGTCACAATGAGATGACAGTGGGAATAGACCATAAAAATCCTTGGAAGTGAAGACAAGCAGCTCACATTTGATATATAGAGGAGAAAGCATGTGGAGGGAATCAAAGACAGGGGCTTCATGCTCAACAGACCCGGAGAGAGATCTTTAATGTAGTGCTGTGGCAAGACAGCTTGTGTCGAGGGAAGGGGTGGCTGCAGCAAGGAGATGGGAGGTGATCAGAGCCTTGTGATGTGGTTTAGTGCTGGAAAAGAATAAGAAAACCCAAAGCTGAGAAACACATTTAGGGAGGATCAGCAAAATTTAGGGAGTGTTGATGTAAAGACCAAAAAAACACAGGGATTAAGTTTTATGCATTTGCCATATATGACTAAAAATTTAACTGGAACAATGAAAACACTGCAAATACACAGACTGATGTGAACATAAAGACTCAAAGTTTCCTCCACCTTTTTCCCACCTTTTAAACTCCCTCACCTCTATTTAGTCTCCACTTCTAAATTCTACACTCTGTGGTCAAGAATTAAGATCAAAAATGTTAAATATGCTCATTATTTATTCCAGATATAAAAATCTACTTAACATTGTGGCTTCACTTGTGTTTCTTGATAGTCTCAATAATAAATACTAGATATGAAAATGTACACAGTCTATTGTCTTTAATCATTTCTTTTATATAAGAGGTATATATTAATATATTAGAGTAGCATCACAACAAACCATCAAAAGGATTTAATTTCATAACTGTAGTATGAAATTTTGTCTGCTTCTTGTCAATCCATCATTATAATAATGCAGCTTGAAGATGAAATATAAGTTAAAAGAAAGAAAAAAGTAGAAATTAGAAAAGGAAAGAGAAGAAGAAGAAGGCAAAGAGGGAACAGAAAAAGGGAAAAAGGGAAACCATTTCCCAATTAGCTACAGGTGACAGAATTTATATGCTCATATGATACAGCATTTTATGTAATAGTATAGTCCACACAGAAATTTCAGGGAAATTATGCACTCTGCTACCTAATATTTTTTTCCCAGAGTAGGATGTTGTTTAATCTAATTATGGACTGCTGAATTCACGTATCAGCTTTTATGCATCCTGTTTATTGTACACTTACCAATTATGTCTAATAAAGACAGACAGGTGAAGTTCAAAGGAATAATTCAGAGAGTTAAAATGGGAATCACCCAAATTAGCAAAACTGTATGGCCAAATCATGATTCAAAGAAGTTAAAGGGAGCTTTGTTTAAAAAGGCAGCAAATTTACAATTGGGCAAATGAGGATTTTCTAAACATGGGTGGAAATCAGTAAGGAGTTTATTTAAATCCTTGTTTCAGTTAAATCAAAAGAATTTTTGACTTTTGTTCTCCTATAAGTTCAGATTGCTAAGAGTCTGGGTTTTTTTCTTCCCTGAATATATCTGAAATACTTAATGTATCATGTAACTTTGCACCTTGTCTGGAAGAACACATAAAAAGTGCATGTAAATACACCCAACTCTTTACTGAAGACACTTGCCCTAGTGTCTCTGAGCTCTTACAGCTAAAGTCAGATGGATTTAGGCAAGGTCAATGGCATCCCTCTGTTGCATCCCCTCAAGATCAGGTGGGTTTTGTTGCAGCACTGATGTCTCTCCACAGTGAGACAGAAACCCAGAATGCTCTAGATGCTTATTGAAGTTTCTGTGGCATTTCTCCTAAGATTAGTATTGCTAGCTTCAGCATCAAGTCTTACCACCTGACTAATTTCCCATTGAAGCAAAATGTTTTTTTAGAGTTTCCTTTTGCTCACTTCATGTTGCATATTGCTGGGCAAGTAGTTTCATACCACTAAGCAGCTACTGGATCATCTTATGGAACTGCATGTCAATGCCAATAGCAGTCTATTTACATATTCCTTACTTCTGACACAGGTTCCCTCTTCAGAGGCTTAATAAAGATATAAAGATATGTAATGTTTTTAATGGTTTGGGAAGGACAATAGGTGTAGAAAGAGCATTAGGTCCTACTGAAAGTCAACAAGGCTGAAGTTTCCATTTTGGGCTTAGTTTAGATGCTTTCAAAATGCCCTGGCAAACTAATAGTATTAAATGAAAGCTATATCTATATTAAGCAACTAGTATTGTACAATAGAGCAGAATCAGAACACTGCAGTGTGGAAGCAAATGGTGTTGAGGATTCTGCATCTTCACTGGGTAAGAGCTCAGGAGTGTAAGTTCACAGCAGATGTACCCCAGTTCCTTGGGATGAGCAGTTCAGCACATTCATAACATAAAGCCACTGGGAGACCAGGCATCAGTCTCTCTCCTTGTGAAGGCTTGGAGTGCATGTAGGACACAATGTCATGCCAAATTCCAGGGTAGCCTATCCAGAGAACCTGTTGCTAACACTCACTCAAACCTCTCTGCAAACCAAACCAAAATGTGTTGAATGGGGACAACACTGGGGTTCACTTCAGCAGGGCATGTTGGGCACAAACCTGGGTGCTGGAGTAGCTGCAGTCTGCCAGCCAGGACTCTACATTCAAAGCACTGCCACAGCTTGCCCTCTTTTTTAGGAGGTGAAAAAAAAAGATACTAAAGATTTCTGCATCTATCTCTGCATCTGTCTCTTTGTGATGATGCATTGGCAAATATTTTTGTAGTGAAATGCTTAATTTCAATGAGCCTTAAGCTAAAGCTGCTGACTACCTTGTTTTTGAACAAGATAAGAATGGCAATTTTAAAAATAACTTTCCTGTTGTCTTTTTGTATTACAAACTATTATGAGGTTTACCTAATATTAAACCAGAGTTATGAAGTCTAATTACAGAAACTATTTGATCCCAACATTCTATAGATATATCAAAGGCTCAAGATGAAAAATGTACTGATTTCTGGTAGCAATTATTTCAATCAAAATTAAACATGTAAATATTTTTCATTCTTTTTCATTATTGCTATCAGAGTTTAACGTCTAAAGAAAACAGAACTATAAATAGTGAGTAAGAATGTCTTTCTTTGTAAGAGTATTTCCCTTAAAAATATTGACTTCTCATTGCTTTCATCTGTAAAGTCATGGAATAGAAATCCTGAACTCTATTACACTGTGCAAGTCCAGGTTAATTCTGTTAAAGGAACTCCCTTGGAGTAATTCTGGCATGACACTAATGTAATCAAGACCATGACACCTTGGCTGTTAACAAAATCGAGAGAATTAAAAATTAGTATAAAAAGAAGTGTTCAGCAGTCTCCCTGTAAACAAGGATGCATTTATACAAACATTTGCATCCATATACTTAATTTTTTTACCTGCTTTGAGAATTATATATTTACATTCCACTACAAAAGGGAATGAAGGAGCGTAAAAGTTGACCTTGTCTTTTTAGTCAGGAAAATATCTGAGTGAAAGAAAGAAGTCTCTGTGAAGAAGAAAAAGGACTCCAAAAATCACAAAAAATAAACACTTATTCCTAAATTCAGAAAAGATGTTACCAAACCAAATGGAGAAAATGAGAAATTTACCTAGTTTACATCAGCCAAAGAGGAATGCCTTAGCAGCAAAAGGCAGAGCACACAGGACAGTTCTAATTTCCCTGGAAATTAGTGTTCCTGACTGATTTTATCCAGGGGCTCTAGGTGCTGATTGGCTTGGAAAGTCTCAGTGTTCAGAAGTTAAAACCTTTCCCTTCCACATTAGAGTAAACATTTGACAGAGTAACAACAGGGCTAAATAGGGCTTTTAGCACCCCATGAAACTGAGCAGCACCTGAACTGTTTCTTCTAAGCACCATTCACAGAGAAAGCTCGCTAGCAGTTTGCTGCAAATACATATTATGGCAGAATAAATTACATATAAAAATGTATTATTTATAAACACTACTACAGTCATTTCTAAACAAGTTCAAATTAGTGGTTTTTTATAGCTGGTTTAGTAAAACATTATTGCCTTTTTACTAGTACAATACCTAATCCTGATTTTAGATCATATGTGTGCCTTTGGCTTTTATAACAACCAGGTGACTTCAGTGTACAACACAAAGACCAAAGCAGATCACTAAACAGCCAGTATTAAAATAAAAGGTGGTAGTATTTTGGATAATGACAATAAATCAATGGTAATATCTCTCATAACAGATTTATTATTATTATTTTTATTACAGCTATTCTTTTAAAGCAGCCCATTAAATTTAACAATTCTTTAAAATAAAATGTGACTGCATTAATGAAAATTAAAACCTTTTCAGTAAATATTACCATAATTCCTTTATAACCAAAAATTACTACACCAGTATCAAGCTTCTGCCATTTCAGGGAGAAAAATTAAAGTCTTCTATGTACAAGACTTCTTTCTAATAAACTTCAGCTATTTATGTATTCCTTCACAGGATAATGTGTACAGGATCATATTTCATTTTTATAGAACCCTGCAATTTAGCTCTTACTAAATTCTACAGTCTCTTTCTATTTAGGGCAGAAGAATAGTAGTTCTTGAGATTTCCAGTTGGTTGGCAGCCCAATTAAGACCATCCAGGGCAAGTCCTGATCACCAATGCTTCTACATCATGGAGCCTGGTGGAGCCCACCAGGGCATGTTCTGTGACAGTGAGTCTGGGCTTTCTCCCACCAGGAGACCTGTCACCAGGGGTGTAGTGGGAGAGGGTGGGATGAGTCTCACACTTCACACAGTACACACACTAAAGTGTGTACTTTACTCCATGGTCAGGCAGTGGCAGTGAGGGGAAAGCAGAAGCCATGTCCATGCTGCTTCCTCCACAGCATGTGCCGGGTCACTTCCTTGAGCAGCAGTGAAAAGACCACAAACTGATAAAAGCAGAGATACCACAGTTAGGTTTACCTTCAATCATGGTCCAGAGTGATATTTGTGTTCTGGCTCAAAAGCTCCCTTAATGTGTCTTCCCAAGAAAAGTGCAGATAGAATTGCCCTGCTTTTCTGAAGTTTCCATAAAATAATGGAAACTTCCCTGATACCAAACAGCCTGGAAGGATCTCTCCACCCAGGGGTAAGGAAAAGCATATAAATTTTGTTCACACATGCAAAGCTTCCTGAAAGATCAGCAAAACTCAAATAAGGCTATGCTCAAAAAGAGTGGGACATAATCTGCCAGAGAACCTGGACAGACTGGTTTTGTCCAGTAGTGTGTGTTGTCCTGTAATACATTTATTATATATAGTCCAGTTACCACACACCTCTGGGAAACCCATGGGCATCTTTCCTTCTTTAAACAAGCATCTGATGGACTCTGCTCCCCTGCTCTTTCTGCCTCTGCTTAGTCAGTGATCATGTCTTTCCCTTTATTTCTAGGGAAGAAGCTCGCATTCCTTCTCTCAAGATGAGTCATTGCTATCCCAAACACTGTTTTGCAAACATTGTCTCTTGCACGGTTACCAGGCTACCAGGCTGAGCCTGTGCCCTATTCAGCAAACCTGGGATCTGGCCTCTTAAGAAATATTGCAACTATTTTGCACCTCTCTTGCAAACATAAAGCTCTAAGCAATATCATCAGATTTCATTACCCAAAATGCCAAAATATACTCTATGGGCTAAAATTACTTTCCAGTTTGCTGAGCCCACACAAGAATTACAGGTTTAAACTATTTCTGGAAATGAATAGATATGAAAGCGATAAATAAAATGTCAAAAAATGTGACAGAGTCAGAAGCAGACAAGACTAGACACAGATCATCATGGCATTGATAATGAGCAGGCCCACCCTTCCAATAGGTCTGCCTTGCAGGTGGTGTGTACCTTGTCTGACAATGTTGACACACATTATCTCAAAACTGACATGAAATAATAATGCAGCCAAGCTTTAAAAGAAATGTGGAGAAAAGTCTGTAATAACAGCATTTTGTTTTATTGCCTAGCAGTTAGAATAATCATCTTCTCTGGTTGGTACCCTATTATCAACAGAGCAGTAAAGATTCAGTGTAACTCCATGCCATAAAATCTAATTGACTGTTGTCCAAACACTGGATGTAAAGCAACATGCCACAAACTTGTCTCTTGTCCATTTACTGCAGTGCTTGGGAAGTGCTGTAGTGATTTACTGACCAAGGTGCTTTGCTTACTGCCTGTGATTTACTCGGCAGCCATGCAGAAAATGACAGGACTGACAGATTGCAAGAAAAGTTTGTCAGCCATTACCCCCATGAGTTAGCAAAATGTTCTGGTTGGTGATAAGCAATTCTCACCAGAACACTATTTTGTATTTATTCTGGATTTTACTGTCTCAGTGCTTCTAAAAATACTCTTAAGGTTTTGAATGAAATTTTTATTGGCTCACATAGTGTGTAATTTACAGTCTCCATAAAAGTGCTGAATGCTAACCAGAAGTATTAGATAAGAATTTTAGAAAGCTGTATTTAAAATAACCTATGAAGGCATTTACAAACACAGCAAAAAATAAATACTGAGAAAAGTGCAAAAAAAAAAAGGACAGCAAATATATAGTGTGCTATAAAGTGTCAGCTTTTAGTGGTGCTGCTCTAAAATGGCTTGATTACCATTCGCATGGAATTACAGAATTATCTACAACCAGAGAACAAAGTAAAATATTATTATTTGGATTTGAGCTAAGCTGCTTTCTCGGGCAGGAACAGGGTTGTTAGGACACCATCACTCAGGTGCAAGAATTATTTCTTTACATTAACTTTACTGATTTCTTTACATTAACTTTTCTGGAGACAGTAACACCCACTTTCAGGACAGAGATGAGTAAAGCATTTAAAGGTTGCCAAAGCTCGTTAGCCTAAAAAGACAGCATACCATGTAAGACCCAAGGAATATCTATAGACCAGTAACCTGAATAAGAAAAAGAGGTGTACACGATAGGGCAATAAATGATCATTACCTTGACACAGGTTTCCAGCTTCTCATAAACAGTATTTTAACAGACAGCATCATCCAGAATTCTCACAGAAATGCATCTACTGTTCTTCCATAAAAAACTACTCCAGAAGACCCAACCTTGTCTTTTGCTAGTGAGAGTAAGCAATTTTGTTTTGAGAGTTCTCAAAAATGCCATAACCCTTAGGCTACAAAAGCCCAGGAGAGACAACCATTGCACAAGAGAGGCTCCAGCCTCCATACGAAATTTGGACCCACATGGGAGAACATAACATGCTATCAGCACTCTCTAAAAAGTATGGAGATACCTAATTTAAATAATTATTTTTTCTTATCTCATATCTACATATGAGAATATTCAGCCTTAGAATATTAGCATATTGTGTTACATTATGTGTTACAGGGAAAATTGGGAAGAGCAGAATTAACTGTTTTGGTGTGAGAGAAACACATTATAAAAAGGCTTTATTAATAAGATGCTAGTGGCAGCATCAATGAATTTGCGATGGTCTGAGAGAAAATGTTTAAATAGTTAGTCATATTGTTGGAAGAAATGTACAAGACTGCAAATCACACATGCCCCTGCTCAATGTCAAACAATGCCTGAGGCAGGAGCCTGTTCAGCTGCCAGCCAAAGCCTTTCCCTAGGGCAGTATTTCCCTGGGATTTTTCTCTAGCCCAGGCCTGTGGGAGAGCATTTTGTAGATGCTTTGCATGGTGTGGTCACAATCTTCTGGAGGCATGGGATTCACTATATGGCATTTTCAAAGGGGATCCAAGATATTTCAGAAACACCAGAAATTTTATGAGAGTGACAATTTAGCTGATGTGCCTGAAATTTTCAATTATATATCCAGCAATATATCCAGAGTAGAGGCAGCTGGATTTCCAGGTGTGAGGTACTCAAAAAAACTACTCCATCCTCAAATTCTAATCTGGCAAACTTCCAAGAACAGACAATTTTTTTACCTGACAAATGCAGATGTAAGGTTAGGAGAACAGATTACAGAAAAGTCTCTCAGTTATTTAGAGGCTCCTGCTTGGGCATCATTTCTGTTATGAAGTGTTACAAGCCTGTGACATCTCTGTTCTGAAAGTGAATTAAAATTATCTTAAGAATAGTTTCAAGTGGATTTTGACAATTCACAAATGTCAGCTTAAGACAATGTATTCAGAGAGAGAACAGCAGGAGTGCCTCTTGGATTTATTAGAAACCTGTAAAGCTGTGGAAATTCAAAATAAAAATCCTCAGACATATTAACATCAGAACTGAGGCAGTAACAATGCTAAAGGGGAACCACCTTCAGCAGTAGATGACCAAAGAAAACGAAAAATTCGTGAGTTCTCTGATACAGCCAGGGATAAATCTATGGGGAATGTAAAGATATTCTGGTGGCCTTAAAAGTAGTTAATAATTTCATTTTTCTGACCTGTTTTGTGCTGTTGATGAAGAAGAAATTAATTTGGGTTATGTCTATGGCCAAAGGACCTGGTGGCTGAAGACCTCTGTGATTCTTTGCCTTTGCCATTCAGAAATAGAGAAGTCAATCCACACATGTAGAACTCAAAAACCAGAAGGGAAATCTATATCCCTCAACTTCTGGAAATTAACCTCCCTCAAATGTGGCAGGAGCCATCCCACCCAAAACTCATTATGAGAAACAAAGAAATAGAGGAAGAAAGAAATCTCAGCTAATGTTAGTTGAATAAAGGTTCAGATTCCTTAGCAGCAATAGGGCTAAGGGTCTGAAGTAGATGGAATAACTTACTTAGTAAGTTAAATCTCACATAAACAGAAAAAAAATTATGAAGGTGATCAAGTCTGAGCAAGACAGAAACACTCGATTTTAATAGCTTTAGTCCTAATTTGTACCATTGCTTTCTAAAAGGAAGGCAAATATGAAGAGAAAAGAAAAATAAATACTTAAAGTTTATCAAAGTAGAAAATTTCAAGACTGTATTTCAACATTTTCTAATATGAAGTAATAATATTAGGAACGATTCTATGAAGGTGGCATTTTCAGAGAGGAAAGTGGCAGAAATACCCCAGCTCATGAACAATTCTGACTGAAAGTAAAGCATAGTGGAATTCAAGTACGAAAATTTTAACTTAATCAGGAATTATTATTTTACTATCTATTCACTGTCCTTGCAGAATGCCTTTCCAGAAATAATGCCTTTTTGAAGGATTTAAGGTAAAGGAAGCCAAAAAGACCATGTCCTTTATTGGGATTATTTCCTTTCATTACATGTTTATGGAAAAAACATAAAAGCACAATAAATATTAATCTTTATATGTCTTGCTAACAACAATACAATAAGGAATGTTGGAATTACTGTGAGTATTTTTGGCAGAACTGAACTCATCATCTGTAGAGATCTGTGTTTGCAGTTGCTTGGCACTGACAAACACAAGCTGAACAAATCCTAAAAGAAATACAAGTATGATTTTAAAAATAAAAATAAAATAATAAAATAATTATACTTATTTTATAATTTTAATAATTATTTTATAATTTTATAATTATAAAATAATTATAATTATATAAATAATAAAATTCTCTTTGTTATATTAAGCAAGAGGAAACACCAAATGACCTTCTACACAATACTCAAGAAGTAGAAGGGGTTATAGTGTATCAAATCATCGGTTTAAAGGTACTCTCTCCAAGGAAACTGTAAACAATTTGCAGCTAGCTCTGGGTGCAGCTTCTGCTGCCTTTCTTGTGTCCTTGGTAGCTACTACAGATGAAAGAAAAAGAAAAACAGTGCAACATTTTAGTTGTCCTATCATGTTATGTGATAACTAAGGATAAACAAAGTGGATTTCAAGTGCTGACAAATTCAGCGTTCTCCAGAAATTATTCCTCTCCCCATGTTACTGCTACTTACTATTTCAAATTGTTCAAAATGCTTTCTGTTTATATACCTCTGTGCTTTTATCCCAGGTGAGGACATCTCATTTCCTTTTATTGTGCCATTTAAGGGTCACTTTTCCCTTCTTGTGTTCTGTATAGGTATAGGTGCTTACCTGTACATGGTAATACTCCTAAATGACCAGAGACTCACAAATGAAACATAGTTCATAAATAACTTCTGAAAAGTCAAGAACAGACTTACAAAACTACCTGGCTCCAGCAATTAGAAATCATATGACTTAGAATCTGGAATTATATTTTTAAAACTTCCTACACATTATCTATCCACCATACCCATTAATGCATTCTGTATGTGCAAGATCTTCCCATGCATGAGGAAAGTAAGCCAGAAGTCACACAAATAGCAACTTTAAGTGTGTGTCTTGCCTATGTAGGAGTGTGGAGATGAACTGGAGGACTGGAGGAGCCATTAAATTTCTGAGTCAGTTCCACTGTAGTACAAGATCCCTGGTTTGCACCAAGATCCATATATATTTCTATTTATAACAAGTAAATAAAATGGAAAATTTTAAACCAGAAAAATCCATTTTTACATAATTTGATTCCTGGATTTAACGTTAGCTTTTTATTTTCTTTAAATTACCTTAAAATAAAGTTATACAGCCAAATTACCGTCAAATAATTTAGATCAATTATATTTCCATTTATGTGGTTTTGTAGGAAAATTATTCCCTATTAAGATGAAAATTTCTTTTAAAAAGTAGTCCTGTAATTCAGAAGGAGTACAACAGGTAGATTCACAAGTTCCTGAAGTCAGTGTAAAGCATCCTGTTAAGTTTGCAGGAGATGGCACCCCTGGTAAAAAAAAAAAGTTTAATTGAAGAAGAGATTTTTTACACTTCTGTCCATCTCTGAGTTTCAAGTTTGCAGTACAGTATCTATCAAACTCCAATGAGTGCCACCATATTTGCTGGAAGTTGTCCCTGGCCCTGCAGTTCTCTGTATTGGAAGAATTCTTATTGCTCCCAGTCCACATGCCCTGCTGCCAAAGGAAATGGGGGAGAGACAATTGCATGTACATAGTTACACTGTGCCTCCAAATGGCTTTGGGATATTGCCAGGATGCTCATCAGGCCTTTGGCGTAAGAAGCTCTCCAGTGACTTGTCATAGAATCATAGAATGGTCTGGGTTGAAAGGAACCTTAAAGATCATCTTGTTTCAACACCCCTGCCATAGGCAGGGACACCTTCCACTAGACCAGATGGCTCAAAGCACCATCCAGCCTGACACTGAATTCCAGGGATGGGGCATCCACAACTTATGTGGGCAACCTGTTCCAGTGCATCACCATCCTCACAGTAAAGAATTTCTTCCTATCATCTGAGTTAAGCCTACTCCTTTTAAGTTGGAAGCCATCCTCCTTTGGTCTGTCACTACATGCCCTTGTAAATAGCCCCTCTCCATCTCTCTTGTAGGCTCCCTTCAGATTCTGGAAGATCACTACTTGGTCACTCCAAAGGCTTCTCTTCTCCAGGCTGAACAATCGCAGCTCTCCCAGCCTTTCCTCATAGGAATGCTGCTCCATCCCTCTGATCATCTTGGTGCCTCTCCTCTGGACTTGCTCCAACAGATCCATGTTCTTCCCTGTGCTGGGGACCCCAGAGCTGGGTGCAGCACTGCAGGTGGGGTTTCATGAGAGCAAAGTAGGGGGGCAGAATTCCCTCCCTCACCCTGCTGGTGACATCTCTTCGGTTTCAGCCCAGGACAAGATTGGCTGTGAGCTCACATTGCCGGGTCCTGTCCAGCCGCCCACCCCTTGTTGGTGTCTGCATGCCCACTTAGAACTACATGTGGCAAAACACCAGTCTGCAAAAACAAAGGTATCTGACCTCACACAACACTGACCTTGCCCAAAGTTATGACTACCAGAATACTGAGTTTTAGCAATGTAGGTCAGTCTGACAGGTTTTTCAGTGCTTCTTTATCACCTGTTTGAATAATTCTTCAGCAAATCAGTCAAAGGAGGTTTAAGAAGGAGACTGATCGCCAGCAAATCTATTAGATGTTAAATGAAAGCCCTTTTGTAGTGTTCTTTAAAAAATAATTTAAAAACTGACTAAGTAAAATACAGTTTACCTTTAATAAAATTACCACAAATTGTGTTGTATAAAAAAGGCTATATCAATGCCCATATTTATAGATTTTCTATAGTAGCCATAGTCACAATGATCCATGTGCCTTCAGGCAAGTTAGTTATTTCTTATTTTAGAAGAATAAAAAGAACAATTTAAATTAAATTATCCTTTTAAACTGCCATAAAACAAAGATTTAGCCTTTCAAGAAATCATCTTCTTTAAATTCGTCTCTGAAGAGAGCAATAATGCTGTTATGAAATGGCTAATTATTTAAGAACATGGAACCTTATTATGGGTTACTGTGGACAGTAATTGGCCCACCAATGTGTAGAACTTTTGGAGTTTGACACATCCAAGGGACACATGTCCATGCATTAAATCCCAACCTCCCTTACTGCCACTGCCATAGCTGCTGGTTCAGTCTGTGCCTAGTTCCAGAGCCTGAATCCCCAGAATTTAATTGCTAAAAAACCTTGAGGATGAACCACTAACAACTACTGTGGATAAAAAAGTTAAATTAATATAGGATCTGCTAAGGGCATTTGCTCCAAATCTAAACTAAACATATAATATCCCTGAGGTTCAAAGTCTTTGGCTTTGAATTACTCTGGTATATTTCAGCTTTTTGAGCTTTGGAGATGAAAGTGTCAAAATATCACAAGTCAGCTTCCTCATATGAGATTTTCCATGAAATTTTGCAGACTTAAGAGGTTCAGAAAATTTAGGAAAGTTTCAATCAAGAGTGTATAGCTTGCCTTTATACCCTACAGTATTTGTTAGATGTGAAAAACACGTACAACCACACACATATATGTAGGGGCTTCTTAGGTATTTAGTGCCATCAGAAATATTCCCAGTTTCAGATCAAGGACAATTGGAGTTCTATATTACCTGGGAGGAAAAAAATCAACAGCAACCTTTGAAGTGGAGTTGATCTGTATCTGAAGATAACAGTTAAATATAAACTGGTTTAAAATATGGTGGGATTTATTCCTTAGGTTTCTTCAAAATTCAGTTTGAGAATGTAAACCAGCATTGTAGATTTTGTCTAACTGGAATGAAAGTGCAATGGATTTTGAATATCAAGAAGCCTTTTGTAAGGCAAAACACACAGAAAATATGCAAAAAGGTTGCCTCAGTGATAAGACAAAGAAATAATTGAATAAATAATACCCATGAAAAACAACTTATATTGAAACAACTTTTATAATGGCCAAGAGTTCACTTAGAAGTAATGAATAATTGCTTGGCTTTGTCACAGACAATGACAAAACCTGTATCTATTTCAGCAGGGCCAGAATTTAAATTTATATGTTGTCCGTATAATTAGGGCCTGTACTCCTCCTGCCTTTCTTACCTTATAATTGGCTTATTCATTTGTAGCCCATTGGTATCCTGTTGGCTTCATTTTCCCGTCATCAAGGAGAAAACAAATTCCTGACTTTTAACCCAACCACCACCAATAATTCTAATATACTGGATGAGCTCTGAATTGATTCTGAGAGGGTTGATTTGAAATGTTATCCTGAAATGCAGAAGGGATGTATTTGATGACCAGAAAGCTCCCTATAAAATGCTACTAGTAAACAACAAAGATAGTAAATAGTACATTTTCTAAACTTCTGTACTATACTATATTTCCAGCAGAATTAGTAGAATAAGACTGCTGATTTTTTCCCCCCATGTTTCCAAGCTTATTCAAGCTTTCTGATTCTATGGATGCATGTAGATATACTTTTATTGATGGGTGTAATTTCTAGTTTTCTGTTTCAGATTAGTCCCAGCCTTTTCATGTAAATGTACTTTTACGTTGGTTCTCCAGCTGTGACACGGAAATAACATTTCCTTACCTAATAAAGGTACTGCAAGTATAAATTATTGTATCTGAGATGCGTGATGTTCTGATGATTACAATTGTACAGGGAAACAGAGAGAAAATGTTGTTTTTTATAATTCTTTCCATCTAAATTGCAGAAAAAAAGACTAAAGAACACAAAGACACTAAAGTTTAGATCCAAGTTCTCTGGTCTGTTTGTCACCTTTGGCTATGATCTTTGAGTTGATGAATGTAGGGGGAGAATAACTATATGTTGCACGAGATCAGCTGTCCTGATTATCACTCAAAGCACTACTCATGTCTGAAATGCTGTTTTCAGTGTCAATACAGGAAGGGATTTGTGGGATTATGCATTTCTTTTCAGAGAAATTTCTCTGAAACTAACTTCTCAAAATCCAAGTATTATGCATAAGAATTTTCTCCCTATGAGTTTACTAATACACTCCTAAACACTTCAAAATCTTTGGAGACTAAGAGAGATGGAGAGTGACTTTACAAGGGCATGCATAGGTAGGATAAGTGGTAAAGGCTTTAAACTGAAAGAGGGTAGGTTTGGATCAGGAAGAAATGCATTAGTGTGACAGTGGTGAGACACTGGAACAGCACAGAGAAATCGTGGATGTCTCATCCCTGGAATTGTTCAAGCCAAGGCTGCATGGGGCTCTGAGAAACCTGATCTAGTGGAAGACATCCCTGCCCATGGTAGTGGGGCTGGAACTAGATGAACTGCAAGTTCCCTTCCAACCTAAACCATTCTATGATACTATGACTACATAAGAGAAAAAGAGCAAAACAGAGCTCTTTGTTTCAGATATTCCCAGTTTTTTATAACCCAAGATTCTTGATCTCCATGATTTTGGAATATGAAGCATTTTTTCCAGACATCTTTAGTTCTTCTAAACATAAAATATGACTTCCTGAAAGCGATCCCTTAGAATAGTTGTAACAAATGTCAAAATTTTATTTTAGGATTTCTGCCACTCATAGAAGCCACAAATCATTCATAAAAGTGTAATTCAAAAAAATAAAATTTATTTTAAAATAAGCTAAAACACCAGCTGAAAGAAAACCACTTTAAAGAATATATTCCACCAGTTACTGCCAGAACCTCTTAAGAGATCTGAATCGTATATCTGTATGTTCTGGCAAAACAAAATGCACTACAGATCAGAATATTTCCATTTCCAGTTACCTAGATGGGAAATACAGTCTCATGCACATGTCTAATCTCAGGGGAAATACATTGTATATACAGCACTATTATATGCCTTAAAGGAAGAAATAGTGGATTAGTCATCCCCTAATCCACTGTCACTCCAAAGGACTTCTCTGACATTATATCGAGCCTCAGACAAGCTGTATACAGTTGAGACTGTTGTCTTTTCAAGTGCATTTTTAATGTATTTTTTAATAAAGTGTATGAAAAATATATTTCTTAATAAAAGAAACATAACAAATAGTTATCACAGGGAAGGAGACAGACCTCATTGAAATAAATCTCTCTTTACTAATCAATTTAGAGCAGAGTATGAGTCCCAGTGGACATAACATATTTACATAACTATGGAAATGAAAGAATCCTTTTTTTTTCTCCCTAAAATTTAGTTGGAAGACAGACTGTCTCTTCTGGAAGGATAAAATAGAAGTCATTGCAGAGGTGAAAAAATACATGGTCTGGACTTCTGGAAGATTTGATTGAAAGACATTAATAAGAAAGCTGGAATACTCCACTACAGGATATAAGTGACAAGCATAAAGCCTGAAACTTGAATAAAATCTTGACAAGAGAGGAAACAATCCTGAATTGAGAAGGAAAGGAAGACCTTTCTGATCTAATCCTAGGGAAGTAAGCTAAACAGTTTTTCTTTTATTTCTTCGCCCATTATTTCTGTGAACTCCTGTGACTGAGCTATTTGCTTCTGATGTTATAAATAATGATTGCCTATTTGTTCAATTTGTTTTGAATGAAAAATATTTTTTAAAAAAGAAAACCTGGATCAAACCAATGCACTTCTCAAGAAGTTTCAAAGGTAAATAGTGAATTTTGTTGACATGGTAACAAAGTAGGGTAACAAAGCCCCTGTTTGAGCTTCAAATCAGAATAGAGAGTAGGCAACAGAGGGGTCAGGATGTTCCCAGCTGTCTTCAGGTGGTGCTGGGGGAGATGCTGGAGGATATCTAGCAATCAATAACATACATACTTGATATGACAATCTCAAGAGTAATAAACTTTAAATAATGTCTGAGAGTGAGACAGAAATAAAGACAAATATCTTTTTCAACCATATAGTGGCACTGGCAGTTTTGTGTGTGTTAATTACAGACCTCAAATTCTAGCAAAAGACATGGATTTTCCATTGTACTACATGGCTCTAAAAATGAAAAATGTTAAGATCAGGAAAAGGGAAAAAAGAAGATTTCAAAGAGAATGATTTCATGGAGAAACCAGTCCTACTTCATTGTTTCTTACCTCACTCATAACATTCAGATGGTAGAGAGCTTCAGGCAACCCCTTTTGCATTACTGACAACTCCAAAGATTCAGAAATCATAAAATAAGCATAGAAAATATGAGATGGACTGTAAAGCCCCGAGATTTTAAAAAATATTTGGATATCTATCTGTCTTTTTACTTTGGAGGCATTAGGCTTCACTGGAGCCATACAAACTCTTCAGCATGACCAGAATGAAATGAAATCTGAGCATTTCAAACAAACACAGGAGCTGGCTTTACCCAGAATCCACTAAGTATCACAAGGGACATCATAAAAATTACAGACATCAGCAAACAAGATTTTTAAAGCAGTCCTGTTTTCACAGAAACTCCAAGCCATGATGAATTCCTTTCCCCCTCGATAGTCTGTTACAGTGGCTAATTACACTTGTAAAAGTTGTGGGATTTTTTCATTCTTCATCTTGATACTTTTTTAACTCAGCTTCCAGCCAAGGAGGGTCTTGCCATGGCTTCATCATTTTAATTCCCTAGTATTGAGAACCACTTCTATTTTGATGAAAAACACCAAATTTTAAAAAATATCCTCAGTGGTTTTATGACATTTACACTTTTTTTGTTTGCCAGGGTAGCTGTCTTGCAATGGACTGAAAGATAGAAGGTATTGTGTGCAGACACAGAGGCAGCCTTGCCAGTTCTTTTTCTTGAATCTGAGTCAGCAGTGTCCAGGCAACCAGGAAGGCCACCCTTGTCCTGGGTGCATCGGGCACAGCAGCACCAGGGGGATTGTCCTGCTCTACTCTGCACTGGGGAAGCCTCACCTTGAGTATTGTGTGGAGTTCTGGGCACCAAAATATAGAAAAGATATTAAACTAGGAGAGAGTGTCCAAAGGAAGGCAATAAAGACGATGAAGGATCTTGAGGGGAAGCCATATCGGGAGCAGCTGAGGTCACTTGGTCTGTTCAGCCTGGAGGAGACTGAGGGAAGACCTCATCGCAGTCTGCAACTTCCTCATAAGGGAAAGAGGAGGAGGAGACACTAATCTCTGTGGTGACCAGTGACAGGTCCTCAGGGAATGGTCTGAAGTTTTTTGGGTAGGTTTAGTCTGGCTATTATTTGGCTGTTGATATTATTCACTCAGAGAGTGGTTGGGCATTGGAAGAGGCTCCCCAGGGCAGTGGTCATAGCACCAGCCTGAAAGAGTTCAAGAACTGTTTGGACAATGCTCTTGGGCACATGGTGTGACACTTAAGAATGGTGCTATGCAGGGTGAGGAGTTAGACTTGATGATCCTGATGGGTCCCTTCAAACTCAGCTTTTTCTGTGATTCCTTGTCTTTCTCCTGGTGAATTACACAGCCGCAGAGCATGAGTCTGACCACAGATCATCAAATGGACTTATCCACATGCTTAAGCAGCATTTGCGCCTCTGAACCACAAGTGGCTAAATAGTGAATACAGCAGGATGTTATTCAGTACAGTTTGCAATATATTCCAAACTTCTAACTCTCTTTTGCTTTCTTCTTCCATGGATTACAACACTGTGTAATAAAAAGCAGCTGCAGTCATTTCAGTTTCATATGAGTGAATATTTAACCTAACTCTTCTGGAAAGCAAACCACAAACCACTCAGAAAAGCAAAATATTGCTATCCCAGTTTGCATGGTATTCAGATATTACCATAAAATGTTATGAAAGTTAACCATTCATTTAAAAAAAAAAGGTCACAGTAATGCAAATTTTATTTTTTTCATATAACTTATTATTAATGTCTTCCATATCCAGAGGAGGAGACAGCAAGACCTTCTCTATAGGTCACCTAAATGATTGTATTAAATAGTTATTCAGACTTCTCACTCCATTCCCATACTTAAAAAGAATGGACGTTCAGAAGACTATCTTGCCTGAAAGTATTTAGGAAGGAGGTATCCATTTTTCTTGTTATTAGCCCAGATATTTTCCTAGTGATTTAGAAGATATCACAGTGTCTTTTGTGTTCAACTATTTTTTCTGTTGCTATTCCTTTATCAGGACTTCAAATACGCCAGTGAAAGGCACAGTTTCTTGTCAAGAAGTCTAAAGGAGCAGTAGGGAAGAAACATAGCAAGTTTCTTATCAACACATTATGTTTCATCTTTGAATAAATTCTGAACAGCAAATATTCCAAATATTTGTTTAATAGAAGGGTAACAGTTTTACAGCTATGCATCTTCAAAAGGCACATGGAGTTCCTGAAATGTTTGCAGAATATAAAGTAAATAGTGGTAAAAAAAAGTAAAATAGTGGTCATCTGAGTTTCACCTTGGGCTTTTTGAGAGGATTTTTTTGTTTGTTTGTTTGTTTGGGTTTTTTTCCCTAATTAATTTTTTATATAATAATAAAACCTCAAAGAATTTCTGGAGCTTACATGTTGGGAGTGTAGTGTGCAAACTACAAGAGGAAAAAATCATTCAGTGCTTGTGATATATTTCAAAGATTGAAGAAAAAATATGTGTTTACAATATTTTTGCCTCTTTTTTCAAAAGAAAAAATATTCAGAAGAAAAAAAAAAGCAGCAAACATTTTCCAGGGGATTAAATAGTACCTAGTAAAAAAATGAACAAGCCAAACATACTGAAATAATGCAAAAAATCTGAAAGTGTAATTTAGCAAATAATTTATCTATGAAATATTTTCTAGGATATAAACGTAACTATTGCTTTGGTCTCTTTCATCTGGAGCATTTTTTATTTGGAATACCAAGATTAAAGGACAAAATTTCTAATCCAATTTGTAGAGATAAGTTCATTGCTTCTGGTTCTACTTTAATTAGGTGATAGATGTATAGATGTTACAACCCTGACACATTTTTCCTGAAAGCCACAAAAAGTAACAGAGTTGAATCCTTTGATCCATTAAAATCAAACACACTGATATTTGTCATCTTGTATGGCTATGTACAAATATCTTATGAAACCAGATCATTTTTACCTTGGCTACTATATTCAGATTTTTTCTGGTTCATCAGTCGGTTAAACTGCATGCCTGAGAGATATCTCATATGAGAAGGAGTTATGTGTTCATCAGTAGGCCTCAATGGTACCAGTGTAAGCGTAGCTAAATGAACAAATCTCCAAGTAGCACTTAGAAAGAAAAAGAACAAGAACCAGAATTAAGAATAGGCAGGTCATCCAAACATGTCACTAGTTTCAACTTTTTTCCCACAGGTTACCATATTCCTCTGTAATTATGAAAGCACTGTTATTGCATGTTTAAATTCCATGGCAATGGTGCTGTGTATTTACTATTGTGGCAGCTCATAACACCATAATTACATTTACAAATATCTGACAAGTAGGAATTCCAAAATTTATTTTCCTTCAATGCATTAACCCATTAAAACCTTTCAAAAAATTAATGCCGTGTTGTTTGAGAAAATGTACAATAATTAATTGATAGACAGAAAATGTATTATTATTCTTCACTTCCTTCAACTATTATTTTGGGCAATTACCTTTGCTCCAGATATGCCTTTTTAAAAGAGACATATATGTGAAATTAAATTCAGAAGAAAACATACCTTGTTTTAATTTTAAAGGAGGAAAGCACATGTTTCTATTCTCTGAAGATTGTGATGTATATTAACTCAAAATTGCTTAGGAATCAAATTTTGGGAAGCTATTATTCAACACTTCTGCCTCAAAAATGTAACAGCTGAAAACAGAGAGGTTTACATAACATGATATGTATAGAAATCTCTCTTATTGCTCTATTGCTTTATCTTTTCTAGATTGTGATCAAACACTCTATTAGACTTACACTTCTGGGATTTGTACTACCTTCTTGTAATCTTAATAGCTGTCAGGAATTTCTGAGTTGTTTTATCATTACCAGTATCCAGTAGACTTTTGGTAACTCAGAGAATGTGGTGTTGAAGGGTTTATTTTCTCCTAATATTATCAGTATCAAAGAGAGACACGTTGTCCATTCAAAATTTAGGATTTCAGAAGATTGTTTTGTTTTAATTTGTCATTGAAAGGCTATGTGTGCCTTCAAATGGATAACCTGATTGGAATATAACAAAAATTGCAAAAGCATGTTTCTATTTGATCCTCCAGGAGCACTGAGAAATGTATCTAGTTGAGGCATATGATCTGTCTCTCTGACCCTATGCTTAAGCAGGTTATTTTAGACAAGGGGCACAGTCCCTAGGCACTCAGATATATTTCTGCCTATATAAATATTTACAATGGCTGCGTGCTCAGGGAGGGAAGATAAGTCTCTATCATGCACTGCAGCATGATGTGGAGCTACACAAACCAGCTTTGGAAATGCTGGCAGGTCTACACAAGAATGGCTTACTGTGAATTCTTCTCTGCCAGATGAATGCATGGACCAGTTCAAGGAGAAGCCAGATGAGGTTGTATTGTAATGTATGAGAGGCTAGAAAGAGACCATAAGACCATCAACATAAATATTCTTCACCGGTTCAGTAACGTAGTGTCATGAAAAGATACTAGGTTTGTCCCAGAGGCAGGATGGCTGCCTTTGGGATAGCAGTATTCCTCTGGGAATAGCAATGTTCTTGGAAACTAGTCCTACTTTTCTAGAGCATTTTAGCTTCAATGTAATCAGCTTGATTAATATTGCACCCTTTCAACAATGTCTATTTTAACTAAGGTCACACACTACTGTCTAACAGCAGCCAGTTCCATAGCTTCCTGAATTAGAGATCCAGTGTCTAAATTAGAACAACCCTTTTACTCAAATCAACTCCAAACAAGCTCAAACATTACTTTGTGCTCCCATCTCTTCTCTGCCTCTTTGTAAGGAACTTTTTCTTTGGTGCATTGATAACTTTCCTTCTCTCTATTTCATATTTGGGATTGGTAGAGTCTCTGATGACATCTCATGTCCAAACTAATTTTCTTTTGTTTTCAATATGATCAATACTAACAGTGCCTAGTTCAGTACATGCAGTACTATGTCATTTGTAGAGAATGAACCTCCAGAATCCAAATGGAAAAAGTGTATTTTTTAACATAGGTTACTGTTCTCTTTCTGGCCACTGCAATATTGATTGTAAGGTATGAAGAAAGACCCACGTGTTGCCTAGTCAGACTTTTTCAGTTCAGAAGTCACCCTCTTGAGCTTGAAATTTGCCTGGAAATTGAGGTCTGTAATAAATCATGTAAATTCATGCCCTCCCTTCACTAATTATGATTGAGGACTGACTTGAGACATAGGCAAACTCTGGAGAATGGAATCAGTCAGCAGAATCATTACCCCCGAGGCACAGGGGTGGGTAAGGTTCCACCGGTGGCCAGTGAGCTCTGTGCCCAAACCCTTCTGTTTTTGGGACACAGCAGAGTGCCATGGGCTCAGCCTCAGCACTGCAACAACCGAGAGTCCCTGGGGAGATAAAGCCACAGTCTGGATCCTCTACCCCTGCACTGGAAGTCCTACAGGAGAGACAGGTCCAGAGAGAAGCTTCTGGAAGAGGCTATCTTCCCCCGAATTGTGGCTGATTGTATCATCAGAGACTAGAACAGACACAGGAGGACACAAACTGGAACAAGGTGCAGATACAAGAATCTCTGCACCTAAATAAATATTCCCTACTGGGGCTGAGCCACACATTTAATTCTTGCACATAGAGTGACTTAAGGAGAATATTATCTTGTCCCACTAGGCAACCACAGGCTCAACACAGAGACAGTTGAGAAGGACAGGTCTCTGCCATAACCATGACTGCTATTTGACAATCCCCAAGATAGTATTATTTTAACTCATCTTAGGAGCAAGAAAATTGAATTTCTTCATTATTTCATTATGCTGAGATATCTTAGCCTGATCTTGGCTGATCCCAACTGTATTAACTGATCACAACTAGATTTATTCCACTTAACTTGAAGCATTTCTCTGTGGCATAACATTTATAATCAATGGGATGAGAAAAAATGGGCTAAAATTTACTCCTGGAAATAATGTTATCTCTGTTCATTACAAAGTGCTTTTGACCCTGAATTAGGCACCTTCATTTTGTGTCTGAAACTAATAGGGAATGAATTACTCCTCTGTAACATAAGATATCAAGTCCAATCAAGATTATAGTCTTACAGTCTTAACATTTATCCAAGATACTTGCTGCATCACTTCTGTTTTGAACAAAGTCTAGGGTTTTGCTGTATGGGTTCATCTGCTGCAGCAAAATAAAAGAGTTTCATAAAGATCATGTGATTAATTGCTAGCACCACAGGCAGATTTAAGGTCTGGGTTTTAATTCATGTATGCCTCCACCTTCTGAGTCCCTACCATCAAACACACTTTTAGAGATTCACAATAATTCCAAAGGAAAAGTACTTCCTGAAACCATATTTCAGCCCTTCAACTCCCATTCCCTGAGGAATTTTCTGTTTAGATATTTTATACAGCATTTCTCTTCAGAGCTTTTGCTGCACACCCAGCAGAATGGATAAATATACACAATTTGGGGTTTTTTGCATCAGTGGAACTCTAAGCACAAAATGCTTTGCAGACTGGTTGGGAAAATCATCACTTCTGGTTGCTGTACTGCTTTAGTGTGGGACATCTCACTCCTTTTCATGCATGAGTGGTAATAACCTGAGTAAACAGATGATAAAGAGAACTCATTGTGATGGAATAAAACATGAGAAAGAAAAAATTAGAACAATTGGTTAGAATTCAAGGATTTGTTTATATATTAATGTTATTCTACTCATTTTTTAACACTGCAAGGCAAGTACACTTGTTATCCAAAAAGTGGTATTGAATAAAACTAAATATTTCCATTCCCTTCCAAGCTCTTACTTCCCTGACATGTCAATCAGGGGCTTGAAATGCAAGAGTCATAATTCTAAAAACAAAGACAATGTATTTTAAATAGTAGTATATGTGTGTCTCCTTTTAACAGGAATACAGACTTCTAAGGCAAGCAAAATGTTACCTAAAGATTTCATATTAAAATCTTGTATATTAAGATTATAAAATATATTGATATATTTCTATATTAAATTAGGAAAGCAATATTTTACTCACTTTACTGGCTATCACCAATAGCAAATTTTATATACATATATGTCTAGAAAATGATTGCTCAAAACATAGGAAGAATATGCTTGAAAGCATTTTGTCTGTATTAGGTAAACACAATGTCTTTGGCAGAATTTGATTAAAATATGAGGGGGAAAGGTAGTGAGTTTATCTTGATTTTCCCCACCTCTTACAGAAGACTCTTTCTAAAAGGCTTGCTTTATCCTAAGATAAAGAAATTGTTCAAAGTTAAAAATAAAAAGTTAATTCACAAAGTGAGTGAAGCTCTGTAGTCTGAATAATCCAGAAGGTCAAGATAACTGATAAGAATGGTTCTTCATTGATCTTTTTAAATAGATAATCAGTTTAGTGATCACCAGTGATCAAATCTAGATTAGTTCTTTATCTTAGAGACAAATTTACAACATTGTGCTGATTCCAGCTAAAAGACTCGGAAACCTCGACAAGGAAAAGCAACTTCTTTGAATAAACACTTTGATGTATTTCCCTTTTTTGTAGCTTTCAATCCAAGAATAACTTTATTCAGCTTATATAGAATTTCTAGATCTTTTCCAGTGATGGAGACTCATCTTTTAATAATGCAAACTATAGGGGAAAAAAAATTCACTCTTTCTGAAAAGCAGGTAAATCACCCAGGTATTGCAGTTAGAAAATAAAAGGTACAAAGTATCACTTTCCATGACACAAATAAAAGAATATTATGCCACTTTAATCTGCAGACAATCAAGAAATATATTATCTCCATCTGTAGCCCCAACATAAAATTTAGAAAGATGAAATTCTGGGGCAAGGAGAAATGATTTCTGAAAATGCAATACTATCAGAAATAGTACACAGTTTAAGAAAATATAAACAAGAAGCAGGCTTTTTTATCTTTATGGTGTTCCATAATTGAAAGATCACTTGATAGCATGGCAGTGAGACTTTTAGCATATTGGAACAAGAAATTTAACAATTTCAGGTATTGATCATTAGAGCGTAAGGTACCTCTTGGTGCCTCATGAACCAGGAAAGCAATAAGACTGTTCACGCTATCTTACCCCAAGATATAGTCAGAGAGGATCTTGTCAGACAAAAGGTGAAAACTCAAGAACAAAGGCAGGCATGTTTTTTGTCACAGTGTTTGTCAGAACACATTTACATCTGGAAATAGATGGAAAGCATCTTGTCTGGAACTATTCAAAGTAATCTGCCAAATTCACACTGGCATAATTCCTGAAACCGTGTTTAAATTTTGTCACAGATAAATTTTGTCTAATAGGAAACATAATATTTCTAGTGATGATGCCTCAAGGCAACAGTAGTAGGAGTACTAATCACTCTATCTGAAGGTGTTTGCAAAAAGAAATCACATTTAACAGAAGCTTCAATTTCCACACTCCTAGTTCAATGCTGCTGAGTAGTCATACATAATAAAAACATACCTATAAACACTGTAAGATTTGAGAAAAAAGATTACGCAGAGAACTGTACCTATGGGGCACATTATTAACCCAGAGTAAGAGGAAGGCAGGCACATCACGCTCTAAAACCCAGTGGTATTTTCTAACTTGTCAAATATGGTCAAACTTAATATTTTTTTTACAACATAATGAACATCAGTCAAGCTGTGATGGTGCTTCCTATGTATTTTGACTACACATCTTTAATGATTTACTGGTAGAATATATTCAGGTTAGCTGATTTAAATGCAGGAAGAACAAATTGAATGGTTATTTGTGGGATAATATCTTTAGTGTTTACTTGTGGACATGTTCTCATGTCACAGTCACACAAAGAAATGCCTAAATATTTAAAACAGTCTAAACATCTTCATGTAAGTTCTAAAAACCTAAGTCCCATTTTTTAAATAATTCAGGCTCTAGGAATCTAAGTCTCCTGTTAACACTGCTGACTTTGACTTTTCAGTAACTAGATGGCTTTTAAAAATACACTAAGGTGGTCTTTTGAAAATAGAAAGGGCTTCTTCCAAGATCAACTCCCGGAAGAAGTTCAGGTCCATCATTTGGAAACTGAGCATTTTGAATGAGTACCAATTAGGAATATGCAGAGTTGAAACCCAAAATCAAAACCATTACACTAAAGATATATCCCACTGATTTTACATATCATGCACTACTCTGTCTTCTCTATCTAATAATAACTAATATTTCAGAGGCATATGCTCAAAAAACTACTTTATTTTTAAAGGGATGTATTATATAGATAGAGAAAGGGAGTGAGGAAGTATTTTACTTGCTGATCCTCTTCCACCAAGGTGGCATCTTCTTTGCTCCAGTTTTTCTGCTTGGTCTCTGGGACTAGTGATTCCTGAGGCATAGTCTTGCCAGAAAAAACTGAGGCAAAAAGGCATTCATCACCTCAACCTTTTCCAAATCCTGTGTAACCAGGTCACCCATCTCATAGTACACTGGGCCCACATTGTCCATAGTCTTTCTTTTGCTTACAGAATGCTTTCTTATAGTTTTTAACACCTCTGGACTGATTCAGTTCCATTTGGGCTTTGACTTTCTTAAACCCATCTCTGCATGCTAAGATAATATCTGTGTATTCCTCCCAGATTACCCATTCTTGCTTCCACTTTGCATGCTTCATTTTTGTGTTTGAGTTTAGCCAGGAACTCCTTGTTCATCTGCAAAAGTCTCCTGGCATTTTTGCTTGACTACCTTCTCATTGAGTGCAATAGAAGAGCCTTAAATATTAACCAGTTTTCTTTTCTTAGGTCCTTATTTCCTTTAGGACCTTATCCCATGTGACTCTTTCAAGCAAATTTTTGAAGTCAAAATCTGCCCTTCTGAAGTCCAGGACTATGAGCTTCATTTCTACCTTCCCCTTTCCCTTCAAGATCCTGAACTCCACCAGTTTTTGGCTCCTCAGGCAAAGTCACCTTTGACATACAACCCCAACAAGCTTCTCCTTGTTGGTGAGTATGATGTTCAGTAGAGCACCTCACCTCATTGGCCTCTATGTCATTTGGGTCAGGAATATATATTATTTACTGGACTTGCCTTGCTTTGCTTCTTCACATCATTAATATATCTTCCCAGGATATGTGACTACTGGAGAGGAGGAATGTTTCTGGATGAGTAGTGTTCATCATACTATTTCACAAGTTGGAGAAGAAACATATTTAGCTTTTGTGGCTCACAAGAAAACTCTAGAACAGTACATGATGAAGGAAAAGTCCAAATGCTACCAATGTAACTTAAGAGCAAGTAAACAACAAAGTCCTAAGAGTGTCACTCTGAATTGTAAATGAAGAGGAAAACCTAAGAAGAATTTTTTCTTCCTTCAAAGATCCAGCTTTGAAATGTTTACTATACAGGCTGACAGTTATAAGACATAATTTGTTTTCCCATCTTTATAGTTTTCTGAAATGTGTAGGTATTAATTGAACTAGAAAGGGCCTCTAAAGCCTCATGTTGCTACATAATGTTTTACAATCAAGGTTTCAGATTTTAACTTTTCCTCAAAACACTGTTGGTCATAAAAGAGATATCTTTCTGCTTTTAGCACTTAGTTTTCATTTCCTTCCAGCTAATGCCAGTAATAACTAGTGCTTCAGCGGCTTATTATTCATTAAATGCTCATTTAAAACACATTTTCTTCTGTATACTTTGGACTCTAAATAGTGTTTTGATACCTAGAGCCTTTTATAATATAGGCCTTTTCTTTTTCAAATACAATCTAGTTTGATTTTTTTAAAACAAGGGGGTTTTTTTTATACACTTTATTTTATTTGTAAAATTTCCAGGCTTAGCTTTAGTTAAAAAACTTAATGGAAAATATAAAAATATTGCTCCCCAATCCAACAAAAGTAGGGGAAAAAATGATCCTATAAAACAAAACTTATAAATAGGGTATTCCAGTGCACTTTTACTAGAAACTCCAAATCTGCCAGAAATAAGCTCCAAATATTTCTGATTTGAAGTTGTAATCCAGAATCTATAAATCCTTGGAGCTGTACCAAATGAAGCTGTACCCAATGGACCATCCCACTATTTTTTAAAAAAATAAAGCATGAATACACTTTGATAAACTATTTCTTTTCAACATGGCATGAAATTGGGTTCATCAACCATCTAGGTTTAGGCACACAATTTTACTATGAGCATTAAACAGGTTTTTTGTTCAAACGTCCTTTATACCAAGCAGGTTCTTCCAAAGAACCGTTCCAAACAAGATCCTCTCTCTAGGAAGACACTAGAGAGACTGCCTGCACAAGTAGCTCACAGACTTAGTATCTAAACTTGAGATCAGAATTATGCCTTTTCCTCTTACAAGCAGAAAACTAGAAATTCAGGAAAGGCCCTGGGTAACAAGTTGAGCACGACTTAGCAAAGCATCCATTGCAGCAATAAAGAGCAGGAGCCTTCTGCGCTGCGTTGTACATTGTCATATACACTCCCTGATGGGAGTATGTGAAATGACAGAGACTCTTCCAGGAGATGAACAGTCAGAAATTCTGACAAGGTACTAGAAAAAATTCACCCTCTGAGAGAAATCAGACACTCAACCAAATTGCACAGAGATGCTGTGGGATCTCCATCCTTGGAAATATTTAATTTTTGTCTGGACAAAAGCCTTGAGCAGTCTGGTCTGACTCCAAAATAAGTCCTATTTTCACCAGGTGGTTAGACTAATTTACTTTAAAATGTTCTTTCAAATCTAAATTATTCTGAGTCTGTCAAAATGACGAAGAACTTTAAGCAGACATTTACTGCATTGATGTGTTTTCATATCAAGGTACTGGCAAAACAGAGGCTACATTCATAGAAAAAAAACCACACAAAAAATCTTTTTCTGAAATATTTTTTATCACAAAAGAATATAATTGTGCTCAGTTTGGAGAGCAATAACATCTCCAAGAGTTTCCTCAGATGCAAATAATCAAAGCTGCCTAGAGACCTACTCCTGTTCCTCTCCATTTATAGACCAGATACATTGCCAACCAAAACTCCTACGTATTAGCCAAAAATGAAACAGACTGAAAAGGCCAGTAAAGGTCACCCAGTAACCCAGACTTGTGGCCAGAAGAATGTCCCTGTGGGTGTGGCACATCATGATTAAAGTCTGATTTCCTCACTTTTACACTGATATTGCTTTAACTTGCTTTAAAACTGCCTTAGTCACTCACCCACATCAGAATGATAGGCATAACAGATGCAAATTTGTACCCAGTAACACATGTTGCTGGTGATTAAAAAACACAGAACAGAAACTAATGTTAATGAATTCTGCATACCATAAATAGTGAATTACCCTTGCCACTACAAACATCCACAAAGGCATACTTGACAGAAAAGAGCATCAAAGAGAAACAATTAGGATATCCTTTCTAAAGAGGCATTACAAAAGGTTGTTCACACAAATCTGTCAGTTACTCTTGACTTCTAACAGCACTGCACGGTACCAGACTCTCTTTGAGATATGGACTCCTGTCCACAGTCTAAAACTTGCAGCACTTGGGGAAGGACCACCAGCATTACATGGCTCATCCCTTCCACACACCTGCTTGCCAGTGCAGATTCACAGCCTGAAGCACTCTGGCCACACATTGGATTCCCAAAATGTGAATGTGTCAATCAAATCTTCTTAAAACCCATGCAACTTCTCATCAGTGTACACTCTTCTAACACATGGAACAAATCAGCCTTCAGTATTTAAGTGTTCACGGCCATTTTGTTGCTTGCAAACCACTATATAGAAAATTCTCTTAATTTGTGTAATATTGCTGACTTCACCAAGCTTGTATCCATAAATGAATGGGCTTGAGTTCGGGATACTTATCTACAATATCTAAACACCAAGTTCAGGTGTTGAATCTCCTGGCTTTGTCATTGTTGATATCCATACAAACATTTTGAATGTTTGTATCAACGTTTGAAAAATCAAAAATATACAATTTTTTTTTTCAATTTAATTAGGTGATCACAAACACTGAGGGACTGAAAGGAGATTCAAAGAAAGTGGGTGCATGGCATTCACTGAAGAGCATTTTGGTATGAGGTGTTGGCTTAAATTTTTCACCCTTTCATAAAAGTATAGTCAAAATAATAGAAAAGGTTGAACAGGATCTTAGTATCCCATCTAAAACTATACGCTCAGGGACAAAGGAGTGAGATTACATTTGTATATTCACCACAAAGGCCCAGACACAATACTAGTATCTCACTTCAAGTTTGATGACACACTTCTCCAAAGTTCATGCATGCTGGACACTTGAACATCAGCTAAATAATGACCTGTGATCTGTACACACTCTAATTTTACACAAATTGCCAAAACACAAACAGAACCTTGGGAAAAAAATTTAAATAGCACATGAATTAGTGTTTAAAACACCCCAAAACATTCAAAATCATTTCAATTGCATTCAGAGGATTATTACACTGTCATAAGATACAGCATCCTTACAGACATTTCAGACAAGTGCTGGCATAAGAGAGTTAGGAAATAACATACATATGTTCTCATAGTGTATTTACAAAAAATGTAGGGAGAACATATGGTAGACACTATCATGAATGTTACAGGGGGAAAAAAAGTGCTGTATGCCCCATTTTCCCTTTCTGATGAGAACTGCAAATAAAAGAAACATGAACAGAATAACACCACAAGTCAGATACTGATGGATCAGAAAATGGCAAAACTACCATTCACTCGACTGTCTTTGAAAAGCATTGTGCTACAGTGGTTATGGAAGACAAAATGGATATTTTCTACTGGTTATACATGCAAGGAGGGTAATGATTTGGGTTTTGGTTGTTTTTTTTTTTTTTTTAATAGATGTCTGACTGAGTTAGGGATGTCTGTTCTTCATTCCATGGTACTTCAAGAACCAGATACTCAAGACCATCTTTGCTCCTCAGTAAATTTAATTACATCCTTAGTTTCAATGTGGAAGTTAAATGAAATTAAATCATTGATATTATTCTAGCTTTATGCAATGTTCAATAACACCAGAATTTTACTGCATAACTGAATATCAACTATCCTCTAAAAACTGTTCTGATTACTAGTACAGTGTAAATATATTAGCATTGCAACTTTTGCCATTAATTTCTTCAACAGTTTTCAACTTATTTCAATTTCTTCAACATTATTACTTTGGAAAATCTGAGCCAAGTACAAAGACATTTGCTCCCAATTTTTCAAACAAAATTATTTTAAAGTATCATTTTGACAAAAAGCATCCCCTTTCCAGATTAGTTTTGCTATTGGATGTCAGAGGAGGAAAAAAAAGAATTTTGGCCAAAAAAACCCACAGTTTTGATTCTTTAACAAAGTAGTCTGGAACTTTGAAAAAAAAATGTGCTTACAAGAGAACAGAACTGCAAGAGAAGATGGGAGAGAAGTTACAGTGTCTTTCACCCGAATTAAACCCCTAATGAGTTTTAATTGCATTTTATGAAAAATAAACTCATTTCAATTTGCTGTGACTGTTCACAAATATACATTTTACAATCTTTTTCATTCTAAGTGCTCCACAAACCAGATTTCCCATGAGTTTCAGTAAACATCTGCTTAGAACACATTTTCAGAAATTTACCTTGGGCTAAATAGCAAAAACCGAGGAATGGAGTACAAGAGTGTTCTAGCTCAAAAACAGAGGGAGAAAAATGTTTTTAAGACCACTTCTATAAGCACAATATAAAGGATTATATGGCAGATGCCCTGACACAGTTTGTCCTATTAAGACCCCTTGAGTGGGAACCATTTGACCAGATGCAGGGGTCTGAAGTAAGACCGAAGGTTTGAGGGTAATGGGTTTGCCTACAGTCAGAACAGACAACAGTCAGTCACTTTCAGGCATAATTCATCTCATAATAATTTCAACACCTAAACTGTTCTTCAGTACCTCAGCTGTTAGTGGGAGGTGCTGCTGAGGCTCCTCTGCCAGAGCTATCAAAGAGATGTCAAAGGTTTGTAAATTTATTTTCAGGGTCTCAAATTCTCATTGCAGTTTCCAGGATGATTCTCTGGCCTGCAGTCTCTCTTCCTATGATCCACTCCACCTGACCTTGTGGCAAAACTAGTGTTGAGGTTAAAAAGAGAGCGGAGTTTCCATTTCTGATCATTTACAGGTGACTGATGATAAAGGAAGTTGACTTTCCTGCTCAGTACAGATCACTGAGGCCACTGCTATCAACCCTGAGCTATTCCAAAGCAAGAATTGTTTCCTTTTTATCAGGAATATGTGAAATGTTTGATTTATTGTACAGCAGGGAAATATCTCTGCAGGTCAATGGATTTCTGTATGAAAAATCATTCTTATAAGAGGTTGGTTAAAAAATAATATGTGCCATTCAAAAAATCTGGGTGTGTATAAATTATATATATATATATATATATATATATATATATATATATATATATATGTAGTCCAATCTACACTGACTTGGAAAAAAAACAGCATAAGAAACAAACATTATAACATTATATAGTCTAAGGGTAGCAATTTGTAAGATATTTTTGCTGTCCATAACCCCATTTCAAAATATTTACATTTCTTCATACACTAAAAAAAATTTAGCAAATCTTACAAGGAGAAATACATCAAAAGTACTTGACACAGCACGTGACCAAACAAAACAAACAAACAAACAAAAAGACAATTTAAAAAACACTCAGAGTACAGCTGTTGATCTTTTTCATGTAAAAAGAAAAATAGAAGTATCCAGTGGTCACCATTATGTAGATTTTATGTTGACCAGAGCTTTGAAGCTATGCATACTGTTATGTAAATTTTTTTGTGAGTTTTTTATTTCTGCTATGTAAACAGAATCTGTTTCTAGAGACTTAAATCAAGCAACAAGAAGATGTTAGACTTGCAGTATAATCATAACTAACCACCAGACAGAGAAGCAAAAATACCTTTATGAAAGCTCAATAAGGCTTCCTCTTAGATAAGTACTTCTTTGGTCCAAAAATTAGTGGTTACACTTTAAAGAGACAGTTGTTACTAAAATAGCATGTCTTTATTAATATGTCCCTAATTTTGTCATTTGACCAGTATCATTTTGGGGTTAGTTTTATTATTGTTGTTATTACTGTTATTACTATTATTGTCACATTAAAAAGTTTTTTATACTATTTGAATCACTTTCATTCTTCTAAGACATTCAGGCCCTACTCAGTACAGCCTGATCAGCTAAGATAACCAAAGCTTATTATTTTCCTCAGAATTCTGTTTCCATTATCATAAGAAATTAAATTATTTGCCTTGTCAGTAACAGTGAAATAAGAGTATGAAATATCCTACTTATGAGTTATATATTTTACTGCAATGAAATTAGGAAAACCCAAAGAAAAGGTAGCTGTATCTTTTGCCCAAATCAGATATTTTCATTCGTAAGGTATGACTGACAGCAAACAATTGCACGGCAAACTAAGCTTGGACCTTAACAGAAGGTTTGCATCAGGAGATCTGAAGCTTTTCTAGTTGAAAGTGTGGTTACACAGCATTTTAAAATTCACTGCAATGATTTAAAGAAATTTGAAAAATGCCTTGGTAAATACACACTGCTGCATAATAAATGATGTCTGCAGTCTTAAATTGAACATTCTGAAAATTCATTCCATGGAAAAGCTCAAAGTTTTTGTTTCCACATGCGCATCTACAATACATACCCTCATCACAAAAATATATAGCAATAAACACACTATTCATGTCTGGATGAAAAATCCCAGATATTTTTTCCTGAGCATCAGCTCAAGCTTCCAGAATCTGAGTTCAGATAGAGTTTTGTCTGCCCCTTGAGGAAGGAGCAAACCCTGCTTTGCAGATTTAACTTAACAGCTGTAACAACTGCAAAGGATGGGAGCCCTGCATGAAACAGGCATCCGTGTGCCTCCTCATGCCACAAACTGAGCATCCAGTGAGGAACCGCATGTCACTGCAGACTGGTTAGAAAAGGTACAGTGTGTCACCTTTGCTCATACCCCTCAGAAATCAGATTTGAGCTGGGGGAACTTGTGCTGACCATGAACCCGTTGGCAGCTCTGGTGGTCGCCTCTGCTCCTTTTCCATCTTGTCAATGACTATCCTTGAGAGTAAAAGGCTGTTGAAAAGCCATTATGCCCAAAAAGGGGGATGGTTTTTACCTTTCACGCTCCTGCCTCAGGCTATACTGCTTAACATTTCCGCTGTGGTTGCTTGGGAAAATAGCACCATTTCCATCTGTTATACTTTCTTGCCCTCTGCTGGAAAAGCTATCAACTGAATGAGCAGAACTAAACTTTTAAAACGGATTTCTCAATCAATTGTGAAAATAACTGATTTATTTTACACAGTGTTCCGGCAAAACCCTCATAAGAAATATTCAATTTTTTATTAAAATCATCTGATTCCTAACAATTAACCTTACTTCAGAATCAGACCAAGGCATTGAAAGTGACATCCTGTCCCAAAATATACTCGCTTCAATATACAAGGGGAAAGTTGATAGGAGTGAAGAACAAACACATAAGAGAAGGTTCAGGAATGAGTAATTTGCATTTTTCAAAAACATAGATGAAATGCAGTTGCTGGTGTTAAATAGGAATAGAGCAAGAGTATTTTCTGCTTTAGTGTAATGCATTTGTGATGTTTAAAGTGAATAGGTGAGTAGCAGGCTTAAATCCATTTTCAGTAAAAAATATACATATGTTTTCCTACTCACAATAAAAGAAAGTTTTCTTAACTAAATTACCTCTCTGCTGTTGCACCATTACTATGTGGACATATTCAGGAGTGCATTTGGAACTTCTGAGAGAGAATTTAGCTTCTGGATATTATGTCTTCAAAACTTCAGGCTTCCAATTTTCTCCTAGCACTTACAGTTTCCCATGAGTAGCAGTTGGAAAAGCAGTCAGGTTTATCAGCTGTATTGTCACCATTCTCCTTTCATCAAAGAGCAGCTATGGTGGATTAAAAAAGTAATGTCACCATGTCACAAAGAAGGAAGGATAGCTCTTTGTTAAGTATGCCACTGGGAAGGACCTTTCTGGCATTTACTGCCTCTTCAGGCCTTTCAGACAATCAGTAGTTCCCTCCTGTGAGCCATGAACCTTTGCAGAAAGTCTTTCTGTCATAAGTAACCTTCTGCTTTCTATTTAGTGACCTTAGTCTTCGAGATGACAGGGTATTTCCATGTCATGGAGAGTTTCCCTTACATGCCCTTACCCTTAACAGCTCATATGAATAAGCATATCATATTAAGAAAAATTGAAACTTTCTTTTTTCAGTGAATTCTCTAAAATACCGGGTCTTTGCCTGATACTGCAAAAAGTAGTACTCTCTGCTTGGATAAAATAGATGCAAAATGGGTGTGAGAAGTACTCATGTTCTTCTTTTCAGCTGCAGTCACGTTCAGTTTCAGACAGTCCTTTTACAGTGACTGATCTCAGTTATCATGCTGTATTCTGCTTTAATATCCACAAGTTCCAAATAATGTTTCAAAATGTGAACCAGATTTTTAAGGATTTATTTAGGTAACTACCATATTTTCACTAGCAGTACAGAGAGCAGCTTCATTCTTGTTGCTGACTATCTAGTATCCTTAACAATAACCATCACATCTTTTTACTTTCTACCCTTTTAGTAAGGGTCAAGTTCTTTTAACTTTTAAAAGCATTATAAGAGCTGGAAAGTAAAAATAGATCCAGCAAAATTCAGTCAGTAAGTTTTCAGCAGACTGTTGAAGGACTCCAGACTACAGACTAAGAAAAATTGATTCAAACTCCATTTGTATAGATTTATATATAAGCATAATTTATAAATACTTCTATAGAAAGACACCAACCATTACATATTCTGTCAGTGTCATTTTGCCAAAACAGTTGCAGAAATACATCTTCCGTTTGCCTAAATATTGTTCAGAGAAAACCCCAAAAACATCAGGGATAATATATTTGCAATCTGGTATGGCTTAGGGAGTAATAATAGCATGCAGACCTTTTCATTTCCAGAACATAAGTTCAGGTTCTGCCCAAGACACAAGAGGCCTGAAAGCCCTGTTGTGACTCCTCTAACCCATTTAAAATGAGTTCATTTTCAAAATCCAATTACTTTGCTTTTATTTTCCAAATCCAGGGAATATGTTCACATCACAAATAACATCAGCATAGAAGAAAATCTTCTTAAAGTTTTCAGTAGGAAGGTCAATGATTTGATGGGATTAAAAAGCATGTATTCTCATCTGAGTCAGGTTTTCCTCCTTTGTCACGACACCAAGGCACAGAGGCTCTCTTGAGCAGTTTCTCCAGAATGGCCAACTTCTTACAGTGTCCCACTGCCTAAAGAATGGCAAATAAAGGCTCTCAGTGAAAGGTCAGGATTTGAATATTCAGGTGATTTCAGAAAGAACTCAGTGGGAAAAGGAACAAATGCCGTTTTGAGCTAGAGCTCTGTCATATCAAACATGTCTTGCTGTATCAAACTGAACTGCCACATGGTCATATTGCTTTCTTTTTGTCACACGTTGTGTGTATACAGTATTGTGGACATCTCAGAATGTGGGTAAGGGTCCCTATGACTCATGTTAATGCAATTTATACCAGGGGTAATCAAAAAGGATTCTATGGAGGAGGAGCTATGGTTCTCACAACAGTTACTTGATACCTCTCAACAGAAAAGAGGAGCAGAAGCTCTTGAAATCCACCTGAAAGTTTTACCTCCATTTCTCATCTCTCATTTTGTGAAATAATGTTGCACAAAAAAAAAATTAGATTGGCCAGTTCACATATAAACTCTCCACGTGAGAACACTCCAAATTCCAAAAGGGACTTTCTGCCAATACTAGCAATTACTACAGAACAAAATATAGCACTCCAGAATCAATCTCAACTGAAATTCAAGACTTTTGGTGTATGACAATGCCATTAGTAACAATTTTCAGGGTTGTTTTTTTTTTAAGTTCAGCTCATCAATCAATTCTCTTCCTATAGTAATTATAGCAATAACTGGATGGTGAATGTAATACATTTTTCAGAAGTAAAAAATTTTACATTTGCTTTGCTTCACTTTTCTCTATCATGTGGCAGAGAACAATTCACAGCGTAGTGTAGTCAGATCAGGCACCTGCAGCTATCCATAGATTTGAGCAGTGTGACTGATCTATTTTTTTTGATGCTTCTGGTTTTTCTTCCACAAGTGCATGGTCTTGACATTGATACCATTTGCCCTTGTATCAACCAGCAGCACCTTGTGTGTTTCCTGAATTTTCCTATTCTCATTTTGGCAAATAAGCAGTATTTTCTCAGTGAGAAAGTATTTTTTCTCACAGTCTTACTCTATCTAGCAGAAATGGAAAACAGTGTTTCACAGGTGTTTTCCAAATTCCCACAGGGAGTTGTTTTATGATTTGTATGGTAATGATTTATGGGTATGTCTACAATATACACACACAAAAAAGAATGGTTGTAAACTACATTATCTAACTCAGAGGAGTAATAAAGATAAACTCAGTTTTAATAGAGATTTGACACTCTTTTTTAGGCATTACTCCAAGAGTTAACTGTCATTACTGACTTTAAACTGAAGTTTAAAGTCAAGTGAAGAGGGAACTTTGTCTTTCAATGCAAGGTACACTCAAATTCTCAGAACTATCCTTCCTTAATGCATTTTTTCCCTTAAGGTCAGATAGAAGAAAAGGGGAGAAACTGCCCGTTAAAAGCATCTCACCAAATACAGATGGCCTGAAAACATCATGTGGGATTCACCTCCTCTTTGTGAGGACACTCTGCAGTACCAAGCACCTTTAAGGTATGAAAGGAGAGTGCTTTTACCCACATTATAAAATCAAGAACTCTAGATATCATTTTTACCTTGAATCTTTAATATTTTCTCTAATTTTAGTTACTGCTAATGGACAAGTCATAACGTCTGTCAAAATATGTTCTACAGAAAGTTGTCTTCTATAGATATTTTCCAGTGACGGTCCTGCAGTCAACACACAACAGCATTACCCAACATGCAATTTCATACTATTCTTTTCAATTAGTTTCACTATTGTCATCAAGGATCTGAAGATTTGCATCCTTTCTGTTCTGTGGGCATAGACAGACCTGCTTTATCTACACCATCAGGGACAGGATCAACTGGATCTGGAGAAATGAGCCAGGATCTGGGCTGGTGGACCTCCCACAGGCAGGGCAGAGCTCCCCCTGAGAGAGCACAGTCCCCAGCATCTGCACAGGATCAGGACAGCAAAGGTGAAGTGAGCTGGATGATGCTGGTAGTGAGTCAGATTAGAGGTCCATCCAGGGAGTCTAGTCAAAATATGACATAGAGGCACATCCTGCCTTACCTAATGCTCCACGACAGATGAGGAAATTGTATGAGCCCATGGGGGTTAGAAATATGCTGTGTCTCTGCTTGCTACTGAAATAACATGTACACACTGAATTTGTAAAGGTCTGGGAAAGCCCACAATACAGTAAGGAAGAGAGTCAATGCTGGCTAATGGAGAAGAAGACATGGTTGTACCACAAGAAAAAAGAACTCAGCTTCAAGACTGGTGTCTCACTGTAATCCATCTAACACAAGAGTAAATAATTTTCCAGAGGACCTATAATCACCTTTTAACCTTCAAATGAGAGAAATCCAGAACTGAGGAAGAAAAGGGATTACCAAGTATGAGGACACAGACTGACTTGAGTTAGTCAATTAGAATGTTATGCCTTTCTAGGGATTTGAGTATCCATTTAATTTTTTTCTTCCATTCAGAAGCACACCAACTTTGTTCTCACTCTGATTTAAATTTGACCCTCAGCAGTGCAACCCTGATGTAAGATCCTTATCTGTGAAGTAAATGTAGCAGAACTGTACCCACACAAATTCTCAATCACTGTCTAATCCCAGCCTGCAGCAAATCACCCTGACTCCGACTCCACTGCTACACCAGGGAAATTCCAAGACAGGTACACAGACTGAGAGCGGAGGTGTGGCAGGAGGCAAAGGTGGATGGAAACCTATCCTGCATTCTGAAATAAAGAATTTATTTGAAGTGGAAACACATTTATTCTTTCTACCATATCTGCTATATACCCCGTCTGTGGTGTCACATCTGTAGTGACTCATGGTACAAGAAAACTTTGTTTGCTAAGCTCTTTGTGGACGTGGTTGCTTTTACTGGAAACAAAGAATTTCAATGTGGATCATTATGACTTATGTTTAAAATAGAATGAATGTTATTTGAGTCGCTTTCAAATTAGCATGATTGTTTAAAAATATATGAAGTGCTTCTCTGAATTTTAATCTCTCTACTGCAAAAACAATTTTAAAAGATTACAGGCTTGAACATTTTTAGAAGGATGTAATCATACTAACTAAAACATAAATTTCACACACCACAATAATTTTTAATCATTCTGCAGCGCACATAGGCAGCATTCAAATGTCTCTTTCAAATGTCAAAATAAAATTAATATTTATTACCATACCTCTGAACTAGTACATTTACAAAACTGAAGCTCAGGACATTTTCAACTAAGCCATTAAGCCATTTTGTATGTTCTCAGTTAAATACATTTTCTAGAGCTATTGCTCTGCCCCAGGGACTGACAGGATTTCTGAAGCACTTTATGGCTTTTTTGACTACATTCTTCAGGAAAAATCACTCAGGTCAAGGCAGGAAGAGGATTCCAATTTCAGAGGTGGTTTTCAATGCTGGTAGCTTACTATAAATAAAGCTGAGAGAATAATTGACATTGCTGAACCTTACACACACACAAAACTAAGTAAAAATATGAAATTAAACATAGAAAAGTCATATTTGTACCAAAATCTTTGACACCTCCAGGGCACTGAAAAATCTCCAAAGGGTTAGGACAGCATCTGTAATAACTGGAAGACCCCAAGAGGGTAGAATAGAAGCTAGGTCCTCCTAGTCTGGGGAAAATAATAGCTCAAGAGGAAAACTTCATGGGCTCAGGCCTCCCTGGAAAAGTGTCAAAAAAGACCTGTAGGATCTTGCCAGAGAGAGGAAAGTATTGTTCTCAGTCCCTACTGCAAACTAAACATTGGGCAGTTTTTTAATTGGATCCCTGATTTCACAGCCATAGGGCATGGAGAGGGACGGGGTCCCTGTGCACTTCTCTCTGCAACTCTTTTGCATGATACCCTCACTGTTAAGAGGATTGTAACAGAGCAGGTCTATCCAGAGAGATGTGCAAAGGATTTTGTGTATCCATAACAACCTCCGTGCTGAGTTTCTTCAACCTCCTAGGATATTTTTTACTGTCTTCACAATCTCCAGCCAAATCTTAGGCATTTAGGAGACTTCAAAGGGGTAAACCAGTACATTTTTGATACTAGTCCTGCATTATGTGGATGGAAAAAAAAATGAACAGATCCATTCTCATCTTCACTCCTAAATCACATCACTGGCTTTGAAAAATCCTACCTTTCCCACAAAAACCACTAGCTGATAAGGATCTTGTTATCAAGCACTATGCACCAAACAAAAATCCAAACAATCCTCATATTTTTTTGCTACTGCCCATGAAACAATCCGGCTTTAGATCTCTGAGATAGCAAATAATTCATTCAGAGAGTGAAATTATTGGTACTGTTTCTGTGGTGTACCAGGAAGAAGCAGGAGAAGGAAGCTCCTTTTAACTGTTTTGGGTTCAGCCCAATGGCAGCTGCTGTCTTGTTGATCAGCACAGAGCTTTGTCTGCCAGCAGTTTGTACTACCCAGAGTTTTGTAGGACCCCCTAACACCTCACAACACCAGTACTTGAGGGTAATGGCTGCCTTTTTACACCTATAGGAAGACCCTGACATTTATTACATACCCTGCACCTCTGAGGCTGTTACACTTTGTTTGGTCTCGGATACAGACAAAGTTGATATAAAAATTGTGAATTAATATTTTTCTAATGGCACTTGTGGTAATTTTGAGTTTATCTTCTATGAATATGAAGTTTAAATTAATATTACTGGATTGACTGTTCTCAGAGATCATGGCACCCATAAACACCAGCTGCCCCACTGGAAGCAGAGCTACAGCTTGTCCAGCGTGGCAGCAGAAACAAGAAACATTGCTCAAGGTGTCGTGTTGGGCTGAAAAAACCTCCTCTCTCTCTCCATAAATGTTCATAATGTAATCCTTACATACGTTTCCAGGAGAAGATTGTTCCTCTGAATTTATCCTGGCGATGATTCCATATAGATAAGATGTTCAGGAAAGTCTCTCACCAGCAAATGGGTTATAGAACTTGTTCTGTTGGCATGGAGTGGCTGTGCTCATGAAGCTCCTGGAAAACAAGCAGCCACCTTCTCCTTTAATTATACAACTATGCAAAACCACCATACCAAACCCCCCAGAAATCTCTGCTGCTTCACTGATGTCAGCACAAGGTGCCAAAAGCCATAATTAACTTTTGATTGAACTTTGATCAGTCTGAATGGATACAGCCTGTGGGCAGTGCCTGGGCTGGAAACTCTGCCAAACCTTCAAGTGCCGACAGGGAAGAGAAGCACTACCTGATGGTTGTTCCTGTCCTCATGTCATCTCCCCAGGTATTTGCTACACTCCCTGTCAAAGGCATCAGGCTGAGCGAGTTTTTGACCTTGCTTGGTGTAGTTTCTCTTTCTTTCTTCATATGTTAATCAGAATTTGTTAAAACCCAGATGAAATCTGAGCAAGGTAGAACAAAGAATTGACAAGTCACAGCAGCAAAAGGGAATTCCCTCACCTCAAAACTGATCCCCACCCAAAATTGTCCTATTCTTCAGAGTTAAATTCTCCCATGGCATAAATACAGGCTGCTTCAAGAGAGACACAGGCTAGAAATGACTGCTCCTGGTCTATTGCAGCAACCCAGTAACTTCAGCAAGAAATTGGATTGGAAACCTGGCAGGGAAAAACTGCATCATGTATTTCTTCTGTTAAACATGGTATATTATTGGTGTAATCCTAATTTAGGTCACCTAAATGGACTCTGCGTAACTTAATAAATTTAATTACTTAATAAAAGATTGGATTTGGCTGGGTGTCAGGCAGACAGTGATTGACTGATACCCAGGGAGACAACACTCTCTAGAGTGGAGAGACCCCATCTTAGGGTTCCGATGCCAAAGTAGCTGTGTTAAACAAAGATGTGGCTTTTGGCAGTAGACATTCCTGGTTTCAGATTCGAGGTCCCAAGTTCAGACTCTTCTCTCAATGATCTTCCCAGGAGTGTTCTGTTACACACTGACAAAGAAATGCATAAGCTGAATAAATCATTAATTAAAAAACATTTGTTCAGCTCTATGCAGACGCAATGCCTCTCTCCCTTAGGGCAAATGTCTTACTCTCAAATCAATCCAAAGTGCCAGGAGAAGAGGATGATAGTTTCACTTACTGCTAGTCCAGTTCAAGAAGAGTGAATGTGGCTAATTAAATATGCAATGCTTCAAAAAAAAAAAAAATCCTGTGTCACTGAGTCCTACTTTGAAAAAAATAAAAGCAACATACAAATAAAAGACCCAGTGAGGCAGAAAGACTATTTTAAACCTTCAGAGATGCAACTTGGCTGCTTTTTTATTTTTTTCATTTGTCTGTATAGACACTTTGCTCTTGAAGAACAATTATGACAAATGTAAAACGCTGTAAATTTTATTGTTGTTGTTCATAAATGTAATTGCAAAAGCTTATGGAAAAGGAAGAGTTAGTTTACTTAATGCAATCTCCATCTTAAAGAGATCTTGAACATTCTTCTTTTTGTTTGGCTTTTATACAGGCTTTTATAGACAAAAGATCAGCTGTTGTGGTCAAAACCACACAATGTCAGCAGTCAATGTACATCAACTATTTTCATTACTGTAAAGTAGTAGCTGGTTTTTATCCTTCAGCTACTTGTCAACACTTCTTCACTCCTGGAATGGGTTTCTTTTAACCAAATGTAGATATTTTTATCTGAGCTGGCCATCTCAAGCTCCCTCTAAACTTCAAAGAAAGGAAAGGCACTTTCAGGACACACATCCTCCCAGTTCCATTTTACTAAACATGTAGGTCTTTACTGCTGAGTCAGAATGCCTACTTCTAAAGTCAGAGTAGTGTCCCTTCAATAGGGGAATATGGCCAACTCCTGCCTGGATCACGCCCCAAAGAAGTCTCTTCCTCTCTGTTGATTAGGGTGAACAGGAGATAATAGTTATGTCCATAGTGGACTTTCCACACTCCTGGTTTTTTACAATACTTACTGATTAATTGCTGGATTTTTCACCTAAAAGAATTAAAGGCTTACTCCTGAAGAATTTTGTCCATTTAGCAGAGGAATGTCTTACCATTTGATAAAAAAAGAAGATAATCTTCTTCACATAAATAAAATATGTTTGCCTTTGATTTGGAATTAAAATAAATGTTGAGGTGACTGCATGAAACACATTCTCTGATTTGTTTGTGTTTAAATATTATGTCCCTCAGTTTCTGAAATTCCATTTGAATTTTATTTTAGTTCCTCTGTAATGCATTTTTACTGTTCGACATGAGGTCATGCCATGTCAGGAGAAGCTCATGCAGCATCAAGACTGAACTGGATAACCTTCAGTTATTTCCTTCCAACAAAACCTTTCTGCCATTAGTATACAGCAATCATCATTACATTTCAATACATCAAACTCTAAAAGTGTGCGAATTTAAATAGATTAACATTAAATTTTATTTAATATTACAAGTTTTAAACAGTATTGTGTGAGTGTCTAAAGAGACAGAAATATCACACATCAGCAAACTTAAATTCAGGTCCCTGTGCTTTCACTTGTCATTCTATTGTACCCAAGAGAGAGGTGAACAGTTAAGCATTTGACTAATTGAAAACTTTTATTTGCCTCTCTTTATGCTTGACTTCTTTCTTTTCTCTTCTTTCTACTCATGTTCCTGTTTGTGTTTGAAATGGACTGAGAATCTTCATGGATAATCACTTGAATGGAAATACTCCTGAATCTCCTGAATACTCCTGAAAACACTGAATCGGGCTCCTGGCTGCACAATCATTTCTAAAGTCCTTGTTGCCTTAAGACAGTTCACTTAGCTCCTTTTTCCTGTATAAAATCATAAACTCAAAGGAATCTTTCATCTACAAATCTTGACCTACATGGTATTAGTTTGTTTTACTTATGAGCTAAGACCTTTGAACCTGTAAAATCATTTGAGGCTATTTTGAAGAGAATTGTAGCTGCCCTGTAGCTTTGTCAATGCCACATGCACAACCTTCTGGAAAATATTCAGAGACATTCATAAAACAGTAAATTATAAGGAATAGCTATACCAGAGTTGTGGGGTGAACATTTCTAGTTCAATTACCTGTGTGTTTTTATTACACACATCTAACTGTTACACACATCCTTCTAGGACTACAAGACACATGAAACCCAAACAAATAAACTTCACCTTGAATCTGAATGTTCATGGCAAGCTTTGTATATGCATTGAAGTGAGACTGAAAGTACTGAAGTGAAAGAAAAATTTTGTTGCTGTTTAAATTAAATATGAAAAGCAAATTGCCAGTAAAAGATACAGAAAGGGTAAAAAACCCAAAATCTAACTGGCAGACAGACATATGCCTCATTTCTAGACAGATGATTTTGCTGTGTCTCATTTTTATATTGGATTCCTGTCTAGACCTCAGACAAGAGGCTTGCTGATTATCCATTTTGGAACAAATTAGGAGATGAAGTTCATCATGCTACAAAAAAGATTTTATTTGTGGCTATGCAGCTGACTAAGAGCAAATTTGTCTGAGGCAGTATACAAGCCATCCTACCTTCCTAAAATTTCAGTCCATAATAAATGCTTATTTCCCCAGAAGTTTTCTAGTTTTCAATTTACTCTACAAAACTAATAAATAATAATTATTTCTAATAATAAATATATTTAATACATTTATAATTATAATACTATTATTTATAAATAATAAGGCCTAAATTGATCATCCAAAAGTTTTTTCCTGACATCTGAAAGGTTTTTTTTCCTTCATGGAATACTATGCAATATATTTTAATTCCACAGATCTTTAGGAACTGAAAAGCCATTTCTTGAAAGACCAGAAGCTTTGTCCCTCTCCAGCTGATAGATTATTACAAGATTCGTCTGGTAACATCTGTTTTGCAAATTCCAACAGCTTTCCCTGGTCTTTTTTTCACCCACCAGTAATAAGAATATAATAATATCTGCACATATTTATCCTTAATTGTTGGACAAAAGCCTTAAATAAACAGAAGAGTGGCTGGTATACCTCATGTAGTCATTCTCACACACATCCCATACCACAACAGACTGAAGAGTGCATTTTTAATGCAGTAATCAGAAATATTTAAGATAATTAACAATGCTGTCTTGTGTTCCTCATAGATACAATTGTTTCTTGTATAAACTCTTCAGCAAATTTAATAGATTGGTTAAGCAACACCTGAACCATGCAAGTGGATGACATATTTCTGGATTCCTCCTCAGCACCAGTAATATACAGCTAATGGATCATATTCAGTAAAATGGCTTTAAGTGATAACAGGTGTTTAGTATAATGGAAACTGCTGCTAGTTGGTCAACACATAAATTAATTTTGTTATTTACAGAACCAGATGGTCAATTCTGGAGTACCAGCATGGGTAACATTAATAAGCCTCCTTGCTGCAGAACATGATGTCTCATCTGTAGCTTCACCAGTTTCTAATTCCAGCTACCATGTGAATTGCAAGAGTACCCCTCTAACAGAAAGATTAACTGACTTACTCTCTGCCCAAGAATACACCATATATTGTCAAGTAAAAGTGGCTGAAGGCCATACAAATGAGCTTCATGAGAAATTAAGAGAAGCGGTATAAAAAATAACATTCAGCTTTTCCACTTTTTTTACTTTGTACTGCTTAAAGTGTCAGTATGATTTGATATCATTTTCTATCTGCTTTCTTTCTTTCTTAGAACAATGATTTGGTATTGTAGAAAATGCAATTTAGCTACAGAGTTCAACTGATAAGCCATTTGTATTATAAGACAGAGGGCTTATTACTATGTAATGTTAAGCTTTTCTTCAAAAGTCCTATTTGAGAAATTCATAGACTGACTCAGTCTGTGATTTAGAAGAAATCCCTTTTCCATCCACAGACAGAGCTTGTTCAGATGAAGTAAGGCATAAACACATTCAGGCAGTGTATAAAATATCCAGCTTGGCTGAACTTCCAGAACCAAACCAAAAGGGATGGCGAAGGCCTTCAGCATTACACCACATTACTCAGGGCAGCACTCTGTGCCCAGGCTGCCACTTGCCGTGTGAGTTGTGCACAGCAAGCACGGTGCAGCAGGGGCACATCAGACCCAGAGCACCCCAGCTGTAAAACTCATGGGAGCACATACAGCACCCAGCAGCAGCTCCTGCCACATAGTCAGGTACTTGAGACTCATGACCAGCCTCCCCCTTATCCTCAAACTGCACTTGGACAAAGTCTAAAGGCACCAAACCGGGCCACTTCAGGGAAGCCCAGGCATGCAGTAGTCCAGCACACACTTACAGCAAGAGGGATCTTATAGCAGAAAACATTGCATCGGGCTCCTTTGGACAGCTGCCTCTACACCTGTGATCCCCTCCCTCTGTGTTGCACAGCACTGGCTTGTCTGCCCAGATCTGGGGTGACAAAGTGGCACAGAGGCAGGATGAGTGTGCTCACAGTCCCTGCAAAGTGCAGAGAAGCTCCTCTCTTCCCATGTGTCCAATGCATTCCTGTTACACACTTTAAAGTGATAATGATTTATGCACAGTAGAATGAAATAGTAATTGATAACAATTTTGTGCCTCATGTTTTCACTTAAGTAGGTTCCTTTGATGAATATAGACAGGAGTGCAGTCACTGCACACTGCATTTTTGACACTCCTCAAATCCAATTTAACTCACTTAAACTGAAGGAAAACATAGCAAATATAAATATGGATGCAATTGTAATCTATAACTACAAACATACAGATCTTATCTATAACTTATATTTTCTGTTTCCTTTTCTGAGTGCATCAAGAATGTTTTTTTCTTCTCCTCTTCACCTCTAAGAGATTATGCTTTAAAAATGCAAAACATTAAGTTACTTGCTAAGAATTATCATGTACATATGAACTAGTTTTGGAATTCAAGTTGTGTATCTGGAAGCCTCCTGTCACACTGAATTATTCAAGTAACGAGTAATGTATTAAAATGACTAAAATCCAGACTGTCCTACTTCTTATTTTTTATAATCCTGTCTACTTTAGAAATATTTTGGTCTGTTAAGGAAATAAAAGCATGGAGCAAGGTGAAGTAACAGACATTCCTGTGGATTACTTAGATCAGTGGTATCACATACCTCAGTCCTCCACTCACAGCCACAGTGCCTCTTAATATATTAAACTGTACACTACCTGTGTTATACAAAACATTTCTGCTGTTAGCATGCTGTGCAATGTGTGAGACATGAAGCAAAATAACTCATGGAAAAGCATTTTTTTTCTCTCATGAAATATGTGTATATCCCCAGACATCTGAAAGCACTGTGCACTGACTAGGTACTTTGTCTTCCCAATTGGGAGACCATGGGGTATGGCCCAGAAGAAGAGTAAATCATGGTAAAACATGTAAAATAAATATATTTAAGTCACAGAAATTTAATTAAGGTCCTTAATGCACAAAGCAGTAACACACATCTGCAGGTAAGTAAAGGTTAGCATTCTGGCTCAAGTGTTTTGACTGAAGCCACAAAAACCAGGAACAAGGACAGAATTAGGGATGCAAGCTGGCATTTAATGAAGCAGCATTTTTGAGTAGTCAGTTATGGCAGGGTTGTGTTGCTCTGCTCAATATGTTGTGTACTGTATGCCCAATGGATGTTACATAGATCTTAGGGGGGGGAACCACAGAAGCAAAACAAAGAGTGGGGATATATATCTCCCTGGAAACACCAGACAGAAAGGGAGAGAGAGCCTTTGATTTGGAAGAGTTCTTGCATGTACTACAGAGCTCCCCAAATGGGCCATTAGAAGAACTGAGAAACCTGGGAACTGACTGCATGAAGAGTTTTGAGTTGCACAAAATGTTGATGGTTGCACTCAGCCAGGAAAGCTGTTGGCAACTGCTCAGAGTGTCAAGTAACAACTCCAAAATATCTATTTACAGTCTGAGTCTTTTCAGTGACCCAGTTTGTAGCACAGTTCTTCAGATTATACATATGACTGTTTTTGCTTTATTTATGCTATTGACATTAACTGTGCTTACAAACAAGGGCATAGTGATTTAGTAAAACATTCTGAACACAGAAAACCAGATGTACAGCCACAGAACTCTGTAGTATTTGATGGAGATGCAGCTTTGTACAAGTGAATATATGCCCTGTGATGCAGGAGCCTTCCCTTACACACTGGTGGAAACCTGTGTCCCCTCACAGCAAGGCCCAAGAAACCTCTTTTGGTGCAGGGCAAAGGCAATTGATTTATAAAGTTCAGTCTAAGGAGGAGGGTCATTGCTTTTCTGGAGAGTGAGAGGCACATTGTCTGACATGTGCAGGACTGTACTCTGTCGCCCTAATGAAGAAACAGAAATGCAGCGAGTTCTATATGCACAACACACCCTTTTACACTGGGTATCTTAATCCCACAGCTACACCACTGACAGTGGAGAAAATTCTTCCTCCCAGTATCAAAATATTTCTGTATATTTGCAGCATATCACTACAAATTTGCATCAGTAATGCTGCATAGGTTCTTTAAAAATATTCCCTGACTTTTGTCCAGCAGCTGGCAATTTGTTTCTATTATTTAATACCAACAGTGATATGCCTGAATAAGACTGTAGAATTGTTTAATTGAAGCATTAAATACACAAAAAAAAAGTTTTTCTCTTCTAATCCAAACAAAACAGACAATGAAAATTGACAAAGGAGAGGGGAAAAAAACCCCACAGCCAAACAAAAAAAAAAATTAACAGACACCAAACCTCTGATAAACCATTCAAGCAAAACAAGCTTATCCCAAATCATAATGACGGCTCATTATGGAAAAATCTAAAGCTGCACAAACCACTGAGTTTTCAGTAATTGCAATCATCTTGCTTACCTGCAATTCAGTGACAAGAGAACAAAAGGAAGGTGAAACTGCATAATAAATTGGGGAAAGCCTGCACTGTTCTCCAGCATCTGTAGGAATTGTGCAGTGACATTTTCCCCAGCTGTAATGCCCAGCTAAGGTGGACAGGCCATGCTGGAAGTTCTGGACTGGTGGAGGGGCGTTGGCAGCTCTCAGTGAAGGCAGAGCTCAGGGTAGTTCTCAGGTGGCTGTGCCTGCAGAACAAAGCTGAGCTAAGGGTCCTGAGCAGACCACACACACGGGCCTCGACAGCAGAGCTTGCAAGAGGAAGGTTAAGAACAGTGTAGTAATGTCAGGAGATGGAGCAACAGACGGCTACAGGTATATCTTAACATGAAGATAACTTCTAAGCACTCCATAGGGGTTGGAATAAATACCTGCATGCAGCAGTGCAGCACAAAGAAGCAAGCTGCCAAAGTGCTTTAGATATTTCTAAAGAAAAGCAAGCATTTTTCCCATCATGGCTTCAGGACTGAATGATGTTTAGTGTAAAGACAGGAAGGAAAACAAGCTGCATTCTGTTCACTCAGGAGCACATAAAGACAATAATTGCTTTAAAGCTTAAGCTGTGTAAATACCATAAATTATGTTTAAGTAATCAGAATACAACATTTCTACCATCACAGTATCTCAGCTGTAGCTAAGTACTAAATTCTCTGAGCTGCTTGTAGCAGAGAATTCAGGATCTTCCTTTTCTATCTCAGAAATCAACAATCCAGATAAAATCATGCATGTCCATAAAGCTTGTAGAACATACACAAAAATGTGACAGAAGTTCAATTACAAATGTCTGAATAATATTCCCATGAGAGGTAAATTTTAAAATATTACCATAAACACATGTGAAACCTTCTCTGTGACATGCGAGGAGTTTGTGTGCTTGTTAACTCCCTATTTTTCAGTGTTCAAAGCAGTTTTGCCAACAGCTAATTGTATTAGGAAGAACAGAGGATGGAAGCCAAGCAGGAAAATATGTGATTGTCACAGACAATGCAAGAGGAAAATTTGAGAGGGGAAGTCTCTGTATGTTTCATAACAATAACCTGCAGTTTTATTACACTTTTCTTTAAAGAATTCAAAGCACTCTATAAGCAAGGTTTCATGCAGTTGCACCTTGGCAGGACACCAAGACCTTCCTGCTTATTCAGTTTGTTTTTTTCCAAAAAACCCTTTCTGTCCTTTAAGACTGTCATGTAAATTGGTGAAATAATACCTAGTTGAAACAGACAGTCAAGCACCAAAGTTAGTTTTCTCTCTTGGTCTCTGTGGATACCTCACTATTAAATTACAGCAACATTTCTAAGATAAATCTGATACCTGCAGTCTGTGTGCACCACAAATTTCAGCTTCTCAAGGACTTTTAACTAAGAGACCTCCAAGGAGAAGAGCAAGAGAAGTAAAATAAAGCACACCTTCATGCCTTGATAGGGTGCTGCCCACTTTCTACCCAAAAGTTTATAGATGAGCTAAAATGAGAGACATGTGTTCCAAATTAGTTCTTAATTCTCAGCTGAGAGGTCTTGGACATCTGTCCTTGGAAGAATAAAGGCACCTGGACCACAGCCATCCCCAATCTTCATGTCACTTCTATAATGCACAAGTCATGGGTTTAGAAAGGGCCTTTTCTAAAAACTCCCTCACAATCTTGAACAGAGAATATTTGCAAACAAGCGTTTAGGAACAAAAATACAGCCTTCCAAAGGTTTCTGCATGGCTTCAGAGATTAAGTCTCACTTCAGAAGTCATTTAGGAAGTGAGGACAGGTACTCTGAATCAGTTTCTATTGATAGTTAAGTTACTGCAGGGTACAAAGGCTTATTAAGTGTGACTGACATGTTACATCAGCAGAGTTCCCAGAAGTAGTGCTGCTTGATCAGTATACCTGAAATTTGACCGATTTAACTTGTTTCACTCAGAGGGTAATTTAATGTACTGATGCTGACTTAATATGCATCACTTTACAGTTCCTACTGAATTTCCTCTTGGAGTAGTTAGCTGCATTAGAATATTGCTATTTCCATACCAGGGGAGCACTACCAGTGCACATATAGCCTGCACATCATTTAAATTTAATGGGTCCTAATTTCTCAAAACTATGTTTTAGAGATATTTAGGCTTCTAAGGATGAGGTAAGTGCCTGAGATACTTTGGAAAAAACAGTATTGCCTATGTGCATCCCAAGACATCTGATTTCTTTGCAAATAAAGACCTACATGAGTTACTTACAGATATGATTATCCAATTAATCCAGGACTTCTCTAGATACTGTGCACATAGGTAGCATAAGCAGAACTGCAACCCAAGAAGAGCAATTCAGAAGTCTGTGCAGTAACCACAGAATAACCTTTCTTCCCTTTAACTACTTCAGTCTTCAAATCAATACACAATGATCGAAAACTATGATGCTTTAAAAATAAATTTTTCTTAGACTGGCAAAGTAATTTTTAAAGTCTGATCAGAAAGCAAACTCCAATATTATAGTTTTAGAATCTTTAAAATTTTAATTATATTTTACCAAGGCCTATATTTTAGCCAACTTCTAGTAGTAATAATTGATTGGATGTGTATGCACATTTATTTTCACTCTTATGGCAGGTTTTGTAGCTTTTTGTATTAAAAGACTCTTTTATTTAATGTTTTGTAATAGTAATGTCTTTTTTTAATAGTTTAAAGAAAATAATTTTATACACTGTTAAGGGACAAGCAACATTTTCATAAGATACCAAATGAGATAGGTAGATAGATAGAATAATTCTTTCACAAGCTGCATTTTGGCCACAAATCTATACTTTGTTCAATATTTTAAATTTATAGCTTTATTCAGTACCTCTTCTAAAGATAATTACACTACTCAGGATTCATTATAGAAAAAAAAACCTATAAAGGTACAGCAAATTAAATTTCAGGAGCACTTTTGTTTCTTAATTGATCAAAAGAATTATGGAGCACTGTACAACTGTAAGGGCCACAGGTCTAATGGACAAGCCAGCTTGTCTGGCCTGCAAATGGCAGGAAAGTCACTTCATCAGACAAGCCAGCAGGCTAAATTCTGCTGTCACTACACTGAAATAGATGATGTTGGGCAACTGTGTTAAGAGCAATTTGACCCATTGACTATAGTGAAAATTGTGCTAATGCATGTAAAAGAATAAATGTATCTTTCCCAGCTTAAATATAGCAGACTGAGAGCCAGGAATATTATGTCATTTACATTGGCAAGGGCCATTTCAAGTAATGCTATTGTGTTAATGCAAACTGACATTCTTTATGTCTTCCCAGCAATCTATCAGTGTGCTGCTATGTAGATCATATATAATGTGTATTGTTTTAGTGAGTAAAAATGATCTTTTTAAGTACATAATGTCATGCATCTGTCTTTATTACAGCCAAAACAACGAAAGTCTGACATCTCACTCTACAATCAAGCCTCTATATTTTATTAAAGACAATTTCATTATTCTGCAATAAGGGACCTATTACATGCCCTAATTTTGGTAAAATTACTAATGCAGATTGAATTTCCTAGAAGAATTACTGAACTTCTGTACTTTTTGAGATTCTAACTTAATTCATCTGCTTATCATGATAATGTGCTTTATTATTTGTTGCACCAAGCTGATGAATTCTCCCTAGGCAATGTGTAATTATTTGACAGTTCGTATTACAATAACACTGAAAATTGCTATTATACAGTGACTCCTTGCAGTTTACACCATCCCTTTTATATTTCATCTCCTGACTCAGAGCTGTCACTCTGATTTGTCTGTATTAATTCAAGGAAGAAAGTTCTATTAAATTTTCAAATCATCTAATTGTGGCGCTGATTTCACATTAAGATATAGGAAATAAAATAAGAATACTTGGCATTATTTAATCAGTTTAACATTCCTTAGGTATGTGAAGTTACTATCCCAAATCCAATCCACTAAATGCAGCTTAGTCAAAAGTTTTATAAAAGGATATACTCATTGAAACTGGGTTAAAACACTTCTACAGATGAATAAGCAAAAAGGGAAATGCTATCACTTTTCAGATCAACTTATAAATGTCCTACATTCTTTATTCAAACAAAAGCCAGTAGATCAATAATATGAAGAATCCAGAGTATTATTGGCAAAGTACTTCACCACTGATGGTTTTCACTTTATTGCTGCTCTTTCTCAAGTATTTATATCCAGAGTTTTAAAATACCAGAACATTCAAGTCACAATTAAAAAATAAGTTTTAGCTCATAAAATTTCAGAGAAAAGCTCAAAGGTGATACATAAGAACACAAGAAGAGGACAGAAGAAAAGAAAATCCCACTTTCCTTCATGTATTCAATTTTTAATACTTAGCATTTTCCAATTCTAAATTTGTAAGCCTCAGTTTAAATATCTTATGCCACCAGTGAGTAAACAGCTTCCTTGACATATGATGGGCCAGTTAGACACCAGCAAGTTCTGTAAGGGATGACAGAAGTAATCCACCCTAATCATGGACCACTTTTCCTCTTCTAGCTAGCTCAACTGGTCACAGAAATTATGCTGTTTCAGCAGAAGAAACCTATCTTCATAGCCCAGCTACATTTATGCAATGCTGATTTACAGTGCAGTTGGTTGCAAAGCTGCCATTTCCCAAGCACCAGAAGATATTTTCTAGGCCCTTTTATTCAAAATCAGAACACTGAACTACAATCAAAATGTTTGCCGAGCTAACTGAAATCTTCCACCTAGAGTCAGCCTGACATCAAAATGCATTTTGTGCATTTTGTGCTTCATGAATGCCATAGGTTTAAGGTGCTTGGAGCCCAAAAGAGAGAAGCTTTTGGCCCTCTAGTCAGCTGCATGGAGGAAGTTCTCAGCAACATAAGAGTGCAGAAGCTTTCCACAAATAAAGCCTGCTGCCTGGCCATGAGAGAAACCATATTTAATCTTTAGCAAAACATAGTTGATGTGTTCATTACACTGAATTTCCCCTGTTAAGAATTATTCCACTCAGTTTGTAGAAGCATAACAGTGAATTAGCCAAAGCAAAAAAAAATGGGAGCTGTGTTTATTGCATTACAAAGCTTAGAAAATAACTTCTTACAGGTCACCATGAATATTTAACATCCCATAACTGCTATGGTAGTATGGTTCCAGTTTTATTTTTCTCCAATAAAAGAAGATATTTTTTCAGTGTGCACTTGTTGTGCAGTGTGGAGGAATTTCAGTTTACATTGCAATGATGAGGCACATAAGCAGCAGCAGATGGTATTTGGAACACAGTGAAGATACAAAGATATCTGGGGAGCTGGAAGAAAGGATCGTAGCATTTCAAGCTGCTTTATAAGCCCTCACTGAAGAAGTATGCACTTCTTCACATGTTTACTTGCTAACATTATTTTCAGCTATTCTCTCTAAAAGACTAACAATAAAACATGCTCAGAATTCTTCAAAACATTGCAATAAAGCTCAGAAAGAAATTTCAAAGTATACTTATGTTTTCAATCCTTTATAATTCCCTCCCCTCCCCTATGCACACTGCTTAACTGAAAAGAGTATTGTATGAATTTGGCAAATGTGGAACTGAGTTGCAGAGGGGCAGAGGAACCCCACTGGAACCTTGTAATACTGCTAAAAATTCAGCAGAAGTCTCAAGGCTTAAGCTATAATGCATTACCTGTGATGTTGCCTGCAGGAAAAATCAATAAAAGGTACTTGAATGTGGAGAAAAAAAAACAGGAAACAAGTAGTAAGGAAGATCTGGTGGGAGTTTAGCTGGTTATCTTTAGAATGAGGTACAAGACATTATGAGGATCTGGGGCAAGTGAAGAGACCCACAAGTCCAAAGCAAACCACATGAATAGGTGATTGGAGTCATGGAATGCTACTGAAAGCTCAGTTCTCTTGGGAATTAGTGCTGGTGACATGTTACATGTCTACTCCCATGTTACATGTCTCCCAAGGGCAGAGATAGAGATCACACAAGTAGAGAAAGAAGTAGCTCAGGTTGTGAATGCAAACAGGTGGCAGATAATTGGAGTGGAGGTGGGTGTGACATGATGTCTCAGACTGAACTTCTGAGTATTCATGCAGAAATTTGCTACTCCCTCTATTACCTTTCATAAAACCTCTAGTGAACTGAAGTAGCACACGCCAAATCCTCTAGCTGGTAAAGAGACAAGGAACCAAAATTAAAAATTAGAAGGCTGATCATGGACTATGCTTTCCCACACAAAATATTCAAGTTGGGAGACCAGAGGACTTTGGGGACTGAAAAGAAAGTGAAGGTCTTGACTAAAGGAAGTATCCTAGCAGTGGGTGAGTTTCCTGGAGACCAGAGCTGCAAGGGCCCAGAGCCCTTGGCTCCCAAAAACCAGTCCAGGTTGTGATGAGCACGGTAGGAACCAACCCAACTTTCAGACAGGAATTCTCAGACTACCAGTGACCTCCCTGACAAAAAGAGATGGAAAGATCTAATGATCAGAGCTTTGAGATAAGAAAGCAGGAGGTGTGTAAAACTATCACTTCATTTCTTAAATAGACCTTAGAAGCCAGATTCACTTTGGGTTATCATTTGCACTTACTGTTGCACTGGAGTCTTTGAAGTACTGTCAGGTCCCATCTAGGCATGGCTGTGGTATATTCAGCAAAGGAAGTCCATTTTTTAAATTTTTCTTCGGATTCAAACTAATAAGAGTTCATGAAGTTCTCAGTCCAGAGAAGTTTAGGAATGCAGCTACCTAATATACATTTAGGAGGTTTTGAATATTATTTTTTTCCTTTATACACTTCATTTCCAAGTTCAGTTCCACATGCAGTCTCAACAGAGTTTTGTTGTATGACAAAGATTCATGAAGGGATCATATGGTTTGTGAGACACTCCACTATAAGAAAACCACCCGAAAAGCAGAAGTCTACTTGACATTCCACCTGCCTTTGCAGGTCTAAAAAAGAAATAATTCCTTCTGCCTGGACCTGGGATAAAACAGGCTGTTTATTTTACCTTTGTTATTCTTACTCTGGAACAGGAATTATGTGACAGCTTATTTTTAAATGCTAGTATATTTTAAACTGTCATTGAGCGAACAAGAACACACTAATTGTGATTAGTGACAGACAAGGATTGCCTGGAGGAAAGCTTGGATTCAATGAGAAGGTTTTAAGTTTTTTTGTTCTCATAATGAAATCAAAACGTGGAGGAAGCATTTTAACTGAGTAATAGGCTGCATATATGTAAAAACTCTTTATTCAAATTGATGAGGCAAACAGGATTTTGCTTTAATCCACATGGAGTGATCAGAGCAATGCACCTTCCTATAGTACTTCTGCTAACATGTTTCAAAATAAAGACTCTGACAGAAGGAAATTGTTCTTACCATCTCCTTTGCATACAGTGCTTAGGGGAGGTTCCACGTCTCGGGGATTCAGCTGCCGTTGCACAGACAACTAATCTGCTAGAGAAACGGCTGAAGAGATATTGTTAATAGCTAGCTTACATTTAAAGACAGAAATATGCACCACTAACCAGTTAAAAACACTGAGCTGCTCAGCGTGGAACGGCTGACTGATTAGTTAAACATCTTGGGATACGTGGGAAACTATGAGAGGAGTAGGACAAATATCTGGGGGAGCTGGAGACAAATGACCTCCCTGTTTGTCAGCAGCAGCCTGAAGGGTTTTTCCAGAACACAGGTAGTGAACAAAGATCAATTTTTAAGGTAGAGAATTTTAGCAGCGTTTTCTTTTACATTGTGTAATTTGTTTATATTATTTTAGCACCTAGGAAATAACCAAGATGAGGATCCCAATGCCTACTACATGAACATTTGGAGAAACAGATGGAACAGATGAACATTTATCACTTGTTTAACAGTTAATGCACTGCAATACTCAAATCATTGGGGTTGCTCAGTAATTCTTCAACAACCCTCATATGGTTAACTCCTGATAGCATCTGACTTCTTAATGACAACCTCTGAGGTCCCTCAGCCTCTGGAGGAATAAAAGTATACAAAAATTGCACCTTTCAGTTTCAATGCATAATTTCCGTGACTGTCTAGAACACTGAAAGTCTGATTATGCTATTTTTTATAACTACATGCTTGCAGCAAAAGTGATATTATAAACAGATGAGCCTACAGTTTAGGTAGTGTATTAAAAAAATCTATTTTTATTAAATCTGAATTGTATTAAAACATGTTGCCTGCACAAACAAGATTGCAAAATAATAAATGTTATTTCCATAATTGGGGGGGTTAAGCATGAATTGAATTTCTATTTTGACTTTTTTTATTATAAGTGAAGTATAAGCATTTTAATCACAAGTTTTCTGATGTACTTCTATTACTTTATGTCACAGGTGATGTGCAGATGAATTAAAACTGCTGAGTTTACAATACAGATGTAAACAATATTTGGATGAATTAATGCATGGTCTAATGCTAATTAAATCAAGAGGGTTAGAAGAATAGTTAATTAAGCCAATTTGAGTTCTGTTCAAATTTGCATTGTACATACAGAATTAAGGTGACTTTTTCCATTTCAGTCTACACCATAGGTCTATAAAATTCACAGTTATCTAAATATACATTTTTATTATATTTTTTATATAATAACCTAGCAAACTGATTTTACCATATATATGTGTATGTATATATATTGTTTTTATTAATGCTAACATTCTATAACTTTTTCTGTGTAGCACTCATTTATAAAAATACTGTTTTAATACTCAAGCACACAATGGAACAAGACCTGATGAGGGCCAGATTCCACACCTTTAATGACTGTGAGTATCTAATTCTATGCATAACAACTCATGGCAGCACTTGTCACAGAGTAGTTTATGGGAATGAGAAGGAAGTCACCCCAACACAAAAAGGAACTGCGGTTGTTTTATTCAGCATCTCAGCCATTAGTCTTATCTTCCTGTTCATATGGTTATTGATGTATTGACACACAACAGTAGTCATATATTTATGTGAAATATAAGGAAAACATTATGCAAATGTTGCCTACATAAATGCTACATTACCTTCCTCGACATTGAAAAAATCCCTGAAGAAGCAATGATTCTTCATTTGACAACATGGGAATTGCCTGCACTTCTCCTGCCTTGATGCTGTCAACTCAACAGAAAATCAGAAGCAGCAAGGGACTGTTACCCCAGAAAGAGAAGGTTAAATATCCCTCTGTAAATAAAGCACTCAACAGTCTCAATTTAGTCTCGAAGAAATGGTCAAAACTTAAAATAATGTGAATCTTCCAAACTCAGCTCCTCTTCTAAAGATGCACCCAAGGGAGCTAACAGGACTCAGCACTCAGCCACTTGCTCACAGCTGACAGGCTGTAGACATTGAAGCAAAAAGAAAGGTTTCTAGCTTGCATTTTGGAATCAGAAGATTAAGCCCCTTTTCTCCAGTGCATCTATAAAAGCCATCATCTTTCTCTCATGTGTGTTGGATATTTAACTTCTGTTCTCTTCCACCTAACCTTGACTTGTATCAAGCATCATTTCAATGTCATTAGCTAACACTAGATTATCCCATCCCTACAGTCTGGTAATCTTTAAATAAAACAGGCTACTGGAATAATGTCACAGTAACAGGCATACTAATACATGCACGCCAGAGAAGTGGCCTGTACTTTCACTTAATCCCCTAGGATGCTCTGAGAGGTGATATTGCAGGGATCAGAAAGACTCGTCTTCCAGGGACCTGCATTAGTCAGAGAACAGCTCTGATGTATGGCAGCAGAGATCATGCTTTGGAGCCAAGGGAATTTTTAACATTTCTTCTTTGATGATTCAGAGAGGCTTGGTTGGCATATAATTGGATCCCATCAGCACATAATCTACCAGTGAGAATAATTGTATGCCTGGGCTCAAATCATCAGCTTTCCAGCTTCTTTGCCAGATAATCTCCTCAGTATGGCTCAACTAAGAAGCAACTTTAACAACACCAAAGGTTAATTAAGATTTCCAAAAGTCCACGTGTTGCTGTTTTGATAGCAACCTTTGGAAATATTACCACATAATTTTATGCATTTTCATATTAACATGTTTTATAGTAGGATCTGGTTTTAATATTTATTATAGCAGAATATGGATTTCAATACACTGTAAGACTTCAGAAGGTTAAAAAAAATCAGAATAAAGAATTTTTTATTAAAAATACTTTTTTTAGTCCAGATCTGAATACCAAAGTTTTCTCTCTGCTGTTTTTGTACTCAAGGCCTGACCAAAAATACTCAAGTCAAGAACTTGCAAATGTCTCAATTCTATGCTAATCTGGATGGAAAATCTTGGAATAGGGATTGCTCAAATGGTGTTCTCAGTCCTCCTCAGAAGAGACCCCCTCTCTGGATTGGAGCAGCTGTCATTTGCAGAGGGACAGTGGAACTAGGTGACAACAGTTCTCCATCAAACAAAAAATTCAGTCATCATGAGTTTTGGCTGAAAAATCACGTTGCAAAGTGAATGTAAACTCTTTTCATTCTTTGCATTCTGTTTAACCATACAGTCCATAGCTGAAGCTCTGTCCCAGTTTGGTGTACACATTTACTAATTTTCATGTAATTTTTTTCCTTTCATACACTTCTTTGGTAGTAGAAAAGAAAACTGATTACTTCACATAAAACTCACTTTTAAGTAATGCTTAAAAAAGACAGACTTTTAATTACAACTCCAATTTTGCAATCTACTGAAAATATACTGTATTTAAGAGTTGAAGTAGATGATTTTTCAAGGTCCCTTTCAAGCAATGCTATTCTATGCTTCTATGAGTTAAAATTTCTGTAGAAAAACAGATGCCTCACATATTAAATAATCAAAATATTTGTTTACCTTCTTATTTTTTTGGGTTTTTTACAGAAAATGATTACATCACCTAAACTTTATTTACCATCTTTACAACAAGAAATAAAGCAAAATATATTTGTATAGGACTTACTTAGCCACAAAAATTCACATAAATAAACAATAATAATTTTCCAATTATCAGAACTGACAAGAAGGAAATCTGTCATTAAGCATGACTCTTCAAGAGCACAGGTTTACTTTCTCCAAGCATGATTTTAACACAACCAAATTCAGCCAATAAACTGGAAGAAATCCCATGAGAACAAAATATGTACAGGTAAATATGCTGGTAGTAAAACATACATTTCCTGAGCAAAAAATTATTACAGACTTCTTCAATGAACTGCTGAAATATAAATAATTATTAGAAAACGTTTTCATAATTTTAAATATTATTTGTTTGAGCTCTTGTTTATTTAATCAAGACTGTGATGATAAAAGCACTATTTCCTACAAGCAAAAGCAATAGCATTTGAGACTTAAAAGTGGAATTACATTCAAATCTACATTTCAATTAATTGTTTGTTCCTCACACAGGCCTTGAATTTGCAAGCATTTGTAAGAGTGCCCCTGTTCATCTATGCAAAAGCAGTTTTGTAGATATGCAAGCCCTTAGAGAACAGTAATCTTGCTATACTTGGTAGATTTTTCTTCTCAAAAGTTTTCTTCTCTTAACTTATACAAGTATAGGGTTCCTGAAGCATTTTTATCTCAATGTTGAACTCAGAAAAATTAGTTTAACAAAACCAAAGTTTTTTCAATTTATATATACTTTAGAAAGTAACAAAAAGTCTGAAATGGAATCTTTTTATTCAAAACCTTGAAAAGAATTTATATTTCTCTTAAATCTATAAAACCAGAGACGTATTTCAGTCTCTCCATTCCTTTGCTGTTTGAATTTGCTTCTTTTTGGTTTTAATTCAGCAAAATGTTTTCTTTATGAGGGGGGAAACTTCTCTTAGCTTTGCAAATTAAATCTAGGTTTGAGTAGAGGAGAGCTATTTCTATTGATTTTTTATGTACAGTGAGTTACAATATTGGACTGACTGTCAGCACAAATTTACTTCTGCTGTGAAATACAGACTAAAACTGTTTAAGAACAAAATACCTCATATTCTCTTCATCCCATCTTCATGCTAACATTTCTGAATTAGAAATAAAGAATTAGAGACTCAATGTTCTCCCAAATTGTTTCAGTTCAGAAAGAAAAGCCTTCAAGTTATTCATGTGGATTCTGAAGATCAGTTTTAACAGTTGTCTTTAGGCAAAATAAAGTTAAAAATTTAAGAGTAAAATGTGTAAGGCCCTTTTTTTGCCCAAGAGTTATAAATTGCTTTAGTGATTCTGTTTCTTCAGTGAGGACTGAAAAACTCTCTTAGGTCATTGGAGCAGTAGGATGACCACTTGCTTAGTAGCCAAGACTTTCTTTTCACATAATATCTGCAACTCTGCAAGAACATTTCAAGTTAATTAATCCTTCCATTTCCCTGATAATCACTCATTAAACCTGTCCTGATAATAATAATTTATGAGGTTTGTTATATAACTCACCTTGAAGGATTGCAAGAAGTGAAAATCACATGAGATTTCATGCTGCAGTGACCACTGATGGAAATTTGGAACATCTGGGCTGTCTTGGATCCTCACTTCTTAATTCTTTGAACAGGCTGCTAACATAAGACCCATATGCCTGTGAGCATGCTTCACATCTGTAATTGATGTCCTGCTGTCTACTGGAACACTCTTCTGTACCCATAAGATATTAAGATAAATGCTGAAATGATCTCCAGGAGAAAAAAATAAAAGTCATAAGTCTGTAATTTCTTCAGCAGCAAGAAAGCAGTTAAAATTACTATGCAGTAGCACAAACCAGGTTTAGTTAGAACACAATTCTTCTATTTAGTTAAGAAAGAGAGTAATAAAAAACACATAAGAAGTTGTGATTAAAACCTTAAGGACAGCATAAAAGGTAGGTAAGATATAATTAAGAAATTTTCCCAAGTCTCTGGGGTTTTGTGTATGGAAAATTGTACATTTTCCATGTGTCTGCCAGTCTCATTAGCACTGTACTTTCCAATAAAGTAAACTGTAACCAAAATTGACTTCAAAGGGTCCAAACTCTTGGCCTTTCACAACAGTCAAAAACAGATTCTATGATGACAGGACAGAATTTGCACATATTTCCATAATTTCTCTCATTATGGGCACAAAAAACAGTGGCATAAAAAGATCACATCTTTACAGATATGGCTTGAAAGTCCAGTTTGTCTTCCTTGGTTTTATTTTCTATAAAATGGTTTTCACAATTATGAAATTAAAATTCAGTGTTCATTTTCATACAAATATACTATTTTATGGGATGTGCGAAATAAAGGTTTTTCTGGTTTGTTTTTTGGTTTTTTTTTAATTGTGGAAACCACTTTGTGTATATTCTCTACCCCATTCTTCCCCTGCAGGTACATCAAGAAACATTTATAGGTCTCCTGCTGTGCATGAGTTAGTAAAAAAAAAGCAAAAATGTAAATAGAGCATTCAGGCAAACTTATGAAGAGCATATGTGAACAGCACTGAACTTCAGTAAAGACAAGAGCTGACAGGGCACCCAGTTGCTTTATTTTACAAATTATCTTACAAAATTAATCTTAAAAGATATTAAATTAGAATTCTGAAACCATTTCTATAAGAACCAAAGAACATCAGGAGAAATCTGCATTTTAACAGCCACACAATTTCATGGGCAGAGTTTACAAACACTTTCATCCACAACAAAACAAAAAATTACAAAACAAATCACTGCCTTCCTGCATGTGCATCTTCCTGTTTTCTCCGGCACCGCTAATGAAAACTTAATGGAAGCTATTAAACCCTTTTAAAGCCATAAAAGCCATTAAGCCCCAAACATTACAGATAGGATACTCTAACACTCTCATCTAAAAATTAATGTTAAATATATTTTAATCAAATTATGTCAAGGTCTATCCATCTAATTTTACATATCCAACCTTGGAGCCTGTTTTAGTAGATGGAAGTCTCAGGCTTTTAAAGAGCCCTCTTAAAATTTTGGCAGCCTGTGACTTGGAGTCATTCCATCCAACTCCAGACACCCAAGTGATGCACCAAAGTTGGAAATACAGTTATTTTAAGTTATCTCTAGCATCCGTGGTGTAAGTTGGTCTCTTGCAGATGTCCATTCAGATCTTCTATGCCCTGGATATTTTGTCTTTGTTTTGCCTACCAACAAGAAAATATTAGTGATTTAAGAGGCCTTTATGATCGCAGCAGCACAGGAAGATTTATGTTCCAAAGAGCCAACATTCTGGAAATTTTTGTTTCACTGAGCACTTTTGAAATGAATTATGTCCTCAGATTGAGACAAGCTAGGATCACTAAACCTGGATGGTTATTTGTTATAAGAAAACACAGTCCACTAATAGAAAAATAAGGATAAGCATAAGTTTTAAGCATAATAAGAGGACAGTAAGTCCAGATAACTTTGCCCATAGGTAGGGCACTTGGAGCAGCAACATTTTCCCCAGGAGCAGGAGAAAGAAGCCAGGGCTTTGAAACCACAGAGGCTATGGACGTATCAACACAGAAGTAAAGCTTGAGGCAAAATGCCTGAAGCAAATCACACAGTGACAGCTGCGTCCAAACTGCACCTTGTGCTTCTGAGAGCATGAGAGAACATGCTGTGCATCAAGAGGAAGAGTACTTTCAAGCATGACAAATATAGCTGCCATTTGTTCAGGAGTCTGTTGGCTACTGCTGCAGCAAGATTAAATTTCTGCTGGAGGTGTCCCCATCTCTTTAAAACACAAACAGCTAAACTTGCTGGGGATTAATTTTGACGTGTGTGTATATCAATTTAAAAGCTTGACAGGTAGGTCAAGAAGCCCAAAGGCAGGTAGTTCAAGCACAAAAGAAGGAGGGAGATGTGCTTCACTGGCAGAGGAATCCCGTTTAATTCTGCAGGTAGAGACTGGGGCAAACAGCGCAAACTCCAAGACTCAGAAGTCATCTATAAGAGAGAAAATTTAAACCACTCCAAAATGAAAAAATTAAAAAAAAAAAAAAAGCATAAGGGTATTTTTAAGCCTTTAAAAGCATGAGAGAAAGCACTCGGTAAGAACCACTATAGCAAAGTGCTTGTGAGGCTGCTGAGGCTCTTGGAAGTGAGACACTTAGCCTGCCAGGGTCTCTGAGAAGGCAGAATTGAACCTGAAGCAAAGGCTTTCAGATGGCAGGCACCATTTCTGTAGCACGGAATGCTCAAATCCTCCATGCCCAAGTGGTCAGGGCTGCCTGAAGCACCTGAGAAAAGGGAAAGCTAATGCAGACACCTGATTAGGTTAGAATGTCCTCCAGGCTGCATATGAAAACTAACAAAACCTGAATGTATGTGATCTAATTATGAGGACACAGAAAAGAAGCAGAGAGACAAATAAAATTCAACAGACTGTGGGTGATCCAAAACTAAAGATGAATGACTTCTCTTCCTTAAAGATACAAAATCCAAGCATAAAAATGCAGTTATATGAGCACAAATCCTCCCTGTGGTTTAAAAGTTTCTGTAGCCTTCCAGAATGTTGAAACTATAGAACTTTTCTAAAAGTGGAATCACATAGTATGTTCATATGTATTTTGAAAGGCCTTAATTGCTTTATCAAATTCACCCCTAAAATTGCTTGAAGGAATTTGATCAAACTTAAAAATCAACATTTAGGCAGGACAGAATATGAAGGAGAAATAACAAGTTCATATAGCTATCATTTAAGACAATTATTGTACCTGGAAAATCTCTTTAAAAAGAGATCACTTAGGTAACCATAATTATCTACACTCCACTGAAAAATTTTCCCTAAAATTCTAAGAGATAAGATAAACAACCTTTAAAAACCTTTATGGTAGGACAGCTATTAGGATAAATAGGGTCAAGGTTACCTCTTATAAGCTGTCTGTTTAGCAATGCTTCTGCATCAGTAAGAGGGAAAATACATGCAAGATAACACTCAAACAGCTTCTTATAGAAAAGCTTGCCTCTTGTCCACACCAGATACTGGAGTCAAATGAAGACAGCAAGACATTAATAAAAATAAATATTAATACTGTAATATAATGAGCTCATCATTCATTCTTTGATACTTACTTAAGAACATAGATTGTGATTAATTAATCTGCCTTAATCAAGCAGTTACATTGATTCATAGAATTTCCAGTATAAAAATCATGTTTCATGCAAATCTATGTCAATTATATAAAATTACATAGTTTGCTAATTTAATTCAACAAAATCTAGGAACAATTATGGAACCGCCTTCAGCAAGTGACTAAAAAATCTATATATGAGCTAGGAATGAATGAGGTACAATCAAACATGAAACATCTTTTAGATTCAATATTCAAGCACTATCTTCCTCTGTAAACAAAGCTTTCCAGACTTAAATCTGGAAGACTTATGAAGGAGTTACAGAACAGAGCATGCTATAAGTTCATTTTGAGCAACAGGATGGGTTACATCTTCCTTCCTTTCTTTTTCTCTTTTTTCTCTACCAATATTTACAGTCTTTTTTTACTCATAATTTAGTTTAAAATATATTAACCTCATCATCTACAGTTAGAATGTTTCTCTATATTCTTGTGAGGCATGTACATTTAGAGGGGTTTCCTTCTCTAATTAAAAAAAAATCAAAACCAAAAATATATTCTTGCAAAGGGGAAAAGAATCAAAAGAAAAAAGGCCATATCATGGTTACAGTCAATGTCTCAACACAGGGTAAAAGTACCTGAGAAAGATGAGGTGTCCTTCAGGAGACATTTCCTGCAGAGCATCCACAAGTCAATGCTCCTCTTCCACCACAACAAGCAGTTTGCAAATTTTGTCAAAGTAGCAATACTCTGGAATTAGTTCTCCCACCTCAAACTCCCAAGCATTAATGTGTTTTTTTTTTTCCTTACTAGAGATAGGGCTCCCCATGACAAAGAAAAATTCTGAAAAGATGCTGGATAAAATCTGCTTGATGCAAAGCAGATCAAAAATACCATTCTTACATTTACAAAGTCCATTGTAAAAACAGGGATAACTGTTCTTGTCTTCCTGGGTGCACCCTGAGCTAAAAGATAACACTTAGGTAATAAAAAGAGACTAAAAAACAGGATTTAACAAAATTCTATTTTGGGATGTAGTAGCTGACATGTTCCACAGATATAGAGCTTCTGCTGGGGTAGCCACCCTTCCCAGACCGTCTGAAACAAAGCAGCAAGGTGTTGCTTCTGCCCCCAGCTGTCATCTCAGCCTCTCTCCCTCTGGAACTAGGTATTCAGCAAGGTACCATGGGTGATAAATTTACAGTGAAGTCCTGGACTCTCTCTTTTATCATAGTTAGGTTAATCTACAAGCCATATATGACAAAAAGAACAAAAACAGTCATAGCAGTTAATGTGATAAATCACTGTTCAAATCAGCAGGCCACTGGCAGTGGCCCTCCCAGTACTACACTGGTAATGGGTCAGAATCTTGTCTCTGGAATGCAGCTAATGAATGTGATTAATGGCAGAAGGGTGTGACATACGGGGCATTCATTTTTCCTTAACTTTACAGTGTTAAGCAGTTTTACTCGCATCCTCAAAATGATAGATACACCTAATCAGTAGTAGTAGAAGTCCCATTAAGTTCTCATTAAACTTCTATATCCTGTGTATAACCTTGAACAATGCATTAGACACTAATGAGTGCATTCTCCTTTCGCTGTGCACTCCACTTCCAGAGCCATGTGTGGTGTAAATACCCACACAGAGATGGTTGGAGTGGGTTTTGTCTGCAAGCCTCAGAATAATATCTTTGACTAGTGGAAGGGACAGTCTTAACACTAGCTGTACAGGCAGTCTGTGTGTATTTATTTGCATTGCACTTGAGCCCTAAAGGCTGGCCAGGACTTCACTATATTACATACTGTACAAACACACACAGATGACGCCAGAGGCAAGCATGAGCTAAAACCAGCAATGCTACAATAGTCAGACTCCAGTTCTTTTATTGTTAGGCTAGGTGCAAAATTGAAAGATGGAATGGGGGTGTTTTTTTATACTACTCCTCTTAAAATTATTTAGTACCTCTGTTAAGGCTATAATTAGTTATATGGTGTGATTTAAAGCAGCAATACGCCAGCAGGCAAATAAAAATAAGTATTTTGCAAGCTGTATCGCATCAAAAATGATAGTGTTAATGTTATGAAGCATCAGGAATGACTGAGAAATCTCAGTGCTGTCCAAAATAATGAGGTAAAGTTGGTAGATAGGGATTTCAGCAGTCATCTGGTGAGTTATGTGCTCAAGAGCTCATGGAAAGCCTTATGGATTGCATTAAGTCAGTAAGTTGGGTTTCACTGAGCCACAGTGCTTGGGAAAACGTTAATAACAGTTTTCCTATTTTATTCAATAAAGAATTTAATTTTAATATAGACCAAGAGACTGGATTTCTTTTTTTTTCTTTTTTGAAGATTTATACCCAAGTTTAAAAAACAACAAGGTAGGAATAATTTGTGTTCAAATGTATCACTTAAATCAGTTCAACAAAACATTAAGTATATTCTTAGATGAAAATATATTCTGTTTAGAGAGGCAGTTTGAAATCTAATCACAGACTAGCAGTCTGCATTCGCTTCAGTCAGTCCAGAGAGGAATTCACATCTCATGGTGATTCATACCATACACTGAGTAACCTTTCTCTTTCCAGAGGATAAAGGGGAGTTTAGCCCAAAAGGTAAGTTAAGAAAATTGAAAAACTGCTTCAACATAGGTCTGGAAAGATCTGGAAAGAAGCTGGAGGAGGATCACAAAATCTCAGGTGTTTAAACTATATGGAGCTAATAAGGAAGTTTCTATCTTTCATTTACATTTACAATATTTTCATCTGAGATATGAGAACTACTTGTATTTATCTTCTAGCAGTAAAAGTCAGAGCTTTAGAAAGTGAGTGTGACTTCTACAATTAATTGTCAGTTGAAATATTTTGGGTACTTTCAAAAAGACATTTATCATTGCAAGACAAAAGCTATAGAGCTACAGTATATGGAACAGCAAAAGAAATTACTGGCATAGCCAAAAGCCCTACTGCAGTGTTAAACAAGTGAACAAAAGAACAGTATCACATGGGAGTATATCACTATCACACTCTGTATTTATTTTTTTTTTTCTGAAATACCTTTATTCCAGTTTGTTTTGAAACTTTAACTTCTGAAAGATTCCTTCCTTCCTTCCCTTCCTTTCTTCTCCAAAAAACCCTTCTGTGACTTTTCAGACGCATTTATGTCTCTTAGAGATGATTCTTGTACATTAGAGATAACAGAAGCCTATTACTTTTTCAAACCAAAGGAGATAATAAATTGTCTACACAACACATTTTAATGTAACTTATCTGATTTCCACAGTGGACCATATGTTCATTTTGACAACAAAGATTTATGATAATGACTCAATTTAATATAGCTATTATATAAGATGACCTTCATTGAGCTAATAGAGAATTAGGAGTAATTTTGGTTTTCATAATTCAACTTGCAATTTAGATTAAGAATGTAGCCTTTGCATGTTTTATATTTTTCTAACTCTTCTGTTTTTCTACCTTTACTGTAACATATTTTTACTTCCACTGCAGATTCAATGTGATACTTTACATTATTTACAATTCTGAATAAAAAATACTAATGCTTTCAGGCTGAGTGTTAAATGGGTTTGGTATTTTATGTAGACCTACAGTATTTCTTGGATAGCTTCTCATTTTTCTTCAACGTTGTTAGAGAAATGTTTGTTTGTGCTTGTCCACAGTTCATTGGAGAAATTGTATTACTGTGCTTCTGTGAATAATGTTGCCCAGCTTTGAATATGCTTTATTCTGTGCAGATAGATTCTGTGGACTTTAACTGTCTGAATGCATAATATACATATATATATATATATATGTTTTTTTATATATATATACATACACTTCACATTAATTAATTCATTCTAGAGCTAACTCTAATCAAGACCACAGGCTGATTTTATACAAGTGAGTCATATCAGTCCTTTTGCCAAGCTTTGCCATTCCCCAGGTGCAGGGCTATGGTATGGACTAGCCTACAAAACCAGAGAGCAGCTACTGAAAAAAGTGATGCTGATTCTTTTCTCCACCAAAAAAATATAGTTCACATAATTCTTGCTTTAAAAAATTACTTCATTTATTTAAGTTCCTAATGACTATTATGTAAGTTAGTTAAGTTAAAGTTATGAGCTCTATCCCAAGTAAGTTCTATTACAAAGGTCTTTGTTGGGTGCAAGTCAGGCCCACATTCATCCCAGGCCTCATTTTGGTAGCCTGTAATCAGTGCAGTTACAGATAGAGCACCAGTAACTAAGCACAGAGCTCTAGCCTAAGTTACCTAGAAGGAGACCTTCCTTTCCTTAGGGGCTTACCATCTGAATCCACTGTTACCTCTTCCCACTGCCTCGAATGAGCACTCTGATATGATGCATGTGGCACTGCAAAAAGAAGTGGTAAAAACCTTGCTGTGAACCATCTACTTTGCTTTCAGTAGCTGAGAGTCCCTTCTGTTATACTGCTCTTGCTCACAGTGAAGGAGAGCTAAAAAACAGGAATAACAATAGTCTGTTTCCATGCCTCGGTCAGCCTGCACAAAGCATCTGTTCTACTTTAATATACTATAACCATGGAAATAAAAAGGTGTGAATAATACATATTAATTGTCATTTGAAGTGGAAAATTAAAATAAGATGAGATACATTTAACAAGGATGACTTCGCTCATGTGCACTTTTCTGTTAGATTACATAATACTCTGCAACAAAGTTACAAAACACAAAGTATTGTGTTAATGAATTGCTTAGACACCTCTAGGACAGACAACTCATCCCTGCAATGTTAATCTCCTTTGTTTTGATTGCAGTGTTACTTATTTTAATATTCAAGCACAAGTACCATTTCAGGCATTATTTTAAAGCTGTTTTAAATAACTGTTTGAAGAGAGCTAGAGATTAGAGATATATAGGAATATTTGAGTTCAGGTCTAATCCTGCTCCAGCGCATTCAGGCAGCAGAGTCAAGGAGACAGCATCTGTGGCTTTCCAAGAGCGTTCCCTGTCTTAAATGTTATAGAGAGATCTCAGGAGCAAATAAGCCCTTTTTCAGGCAAAAGCACTCTAGGACTTGTTTCATCCTGAGCTAAAGATCTAAAGAGGTGAGCTGGATCTTATTCTGAAAATACTTAATTTTTCTTTCTGTTTCTAAATTAAGCTAGTGATGGATCATCACTCACAACTATGTCAAGGTCCTAATCGCGCCATATCTGAATTCAGGACAAATGAATTCTACATACATTCAAGAGCAAGTTTAACAATAACAAGCAGTTAGAAGAAAAACAAATATCAGGGAACTCTGGCAGTAAGCCATGAGGTAGCTGAAAGTCAAATGGAAATGTACTTTACTTTTAAAATACAGGAAAACAGTCTTTAAATCTGTAGTGACAACAAGAACAAAAGTTTAGCTGAGTAGTCATAAGTAAAAACTTTAAACACACAACTACAACAGGAGAAGCCTTGTACATATGAGCAGATTTTGGACAAATTAAAATAGTTTATAGGAATCTTCATCTCCAGTGAAATGCCATTGCTTTGGCTTGTTACCTGTTTATAGTACTGTATAAATCATCAGAGATTAAAATCAATAGAGGTACATAAATGAAGATGCACTAGCAATTAAGTGGATGGCTGAATAGGTCTGCCTGGGATGGAGTCCAAAACAGACTGCTTGGAGTTCTACTTCACTCAGAAATTTAGCTGATTCATTTGAGCAGCTAAGGAAAAATTACCCCAAATAAAAACTAATCCCATCCTTATTAATTTCCCAAGTATATACTCCCTCAGAACCCCTTCCCTGTGTTAGCTGGAAGGAATCCTGAAAGCTTCTGGGCTATTGAACTGAATGAGAGCAGAAAGACAAGTAGAGACTGGCAGGTGGAAGTCTCACCCCTCCACAGAGAGAAGGTTTTAAAACTTTTATCATCATAAAGTGATAGCACAAAATTCCTGACAGGATATCTGGAAAGAGTGTTAATTTGGGGCATTTCTAAATTACAATAAATAACAACAATAATGAGGACTTTGCAGCATAAAATCTTCTATTTAAAAAGCAAAAAAAAAAAAAAGAAAATAAAAAAAGAAAAAAAAACAAGAAATCTTTGGGAAAACTTCAGATATGAGGTTATTTCAGTGCCAAATTTAAACAGTCTTTAGCAAACCGTCCTCAAGAATATGGCTCCGAAGGTAACTCTGAAATAATGTCTGATACACCTCATGGTCGAGGGGAAGTAAAATTAATAATTATTTAAATATAGGCATTGCAATGTCACAGGCATTAAACAACTTTCTAGGCTGAAAGATATGTATTTTAATTAATATCAAAAACTGTTTGAGCAAACAATGTCCAGACACTTTTGAGGAAAAGGAAAATTTAAAGGTCTCAGTTTCTTGCATAAATGTTAGAAAAATTTAGAGTCTTATGCTGTATCATCAACCAGACAGTTTCAACAATAGTATTTTTCACTGTTTCAAGTTTCTGTAAGAAATCTCTGCGCTAATTAGTAAATAAAAGCTGAATCTTTCCAGGAACTTGGTAACCACTGGCCCATGACAATACTAAATATCTTGTACAAAACAAAACGCATTCAGTTCACTGTACACATTTGTGTTATAAAGCAATTTTCACCAAATAAGTACTTTTAAAAAGGGGCATAAACCAGCATGACTTTAAGTGTCATAACTGAACAGAGCTGCAGCAAAATCCAGTTCTCTCCTTTGTCAAATTCAACAATAGAAGGAGCATCCATTTATTTCTTCTCAGCAAGCAGGTCTTAAAAACTGATCATGTTGCCAAGGATTTTCTGTGATGGGATGTCACAAAGGATTTTCACATAGAAATCAGATAGCCTAATTCAAAGGCACCACAAAAGAAATCTATAAGGAAGGGGAACAAAACTAAAAGTAACCAAATAATTCCATGACCAAGATAAATTCAAAAACAAAGAAGAAAGTTTTGCATTCCAGTCTTCTAATATGTTACACAACACAGAGAAATTACAGTAGCACTTCTGCGTTTAGCAAATGAGAAATGTCAAAACAAGAAAGGCACTAAATCCATATAGGAGTATGACAAATTGATTTTGAAATCATGTTTTCTGCAATCAGATGCTGTTTCCGTGATTGATTGTTTCAAAATTTTATACACATGCAAGGTCTTAGGCTTATGTTTTTGAGAAGGACAAAGCAACTGAGCAATTCAAGAGAGCATTTGACATAAACTTGCATTAGTTTTTCTTTTTGTCATCATTACCAAAATTATGATACTTCATGGAGCCAGACAGAATTGTTAATAGACCTAAATTGTTATTTGCCAGGTTGCTTTATGCTTTTGATTTCTCTTGCAAATAAATGGAATTTTTTTTCCTACTGGTTATCTATTCCATAATTGATACCTCTGAGAGCAATATTGCTTTCTTTATTTGTTATGACTGGCAGGTGTTTGACAGTCTTTTAACATATTGTTGGATAATGGAGTAGAAACCAAAAAAGTAAAACTTCTACCTTCCATAAAACGAAGTTGCCTTTCATGTGTCCTTCAGCTCTTAAATTCAGTCATTTCATATAAGGAGAGCAGTCAAGTGTAAATGTGTAGGATTAGGAGGTTAATTCTTCAGTAATAAGAGCTGCAAGAACAGAAAATATCAATGGAATATTTTTTGCATTTAGACATTCCTGATCTATACAGAAGACAAACTTAAAAATCAGTAACATAATTCACACCATAACAAAAGTCAAGATCAAGTGTCCAGTCACTATGCAGATTTGGCCACAATCAAATATTTACAAAATTAGCATAATGTTACAGAAATAATGGAGTTCATAAATTGAAAACCAGATTGAATAATTTCCCTGAATCTTTTTTCATAGCACTCAGAATCAAAATTATCGTATGCAGAAACTGATGCCAGAAATTAAATTGAAACACATTCTCCAGGAATCCCTTGTTCATCTAAGAGTCCATAGAATAAGCATGTTTCTCTAACACTTTAAATTTCACCAGGATCTAATACAAAGGGACAGAACTGTAGAGAGCAGTAATATAGTGTGGGAAATGTCAGAAGATAGTGATATTTTTTATTTGGATTCAAGAGAGTATTACAGCTTTACCTCCATAACAAAATGTTGATTTGGTATTAGAAGTGACACAAAAAAACCAACTAGCTTCTGCAAAGTTGTATAGCACAGGTGATGAGAGGACTCTTGTTTGTGCCCTTGGAAGATGTCACTTTCATGCATTGCTTTACACCTGGGAGGAGTGTGGAGGTGGAGTACTGGGATGAGAAGTTCCAAAAGGTCAGTATCCCTAATTTTCCAGAAAACCATCTTTTCTCACAAGAAAAAGGGTTTAGGTTTTTTAACAACCAAAAAAACATGATCAGTTAAATTCACTTTTACTCATTTCTTCATTTCCTGAGCTAAAATTTTGACACAATGATTTAGAAGTCTCTGGTGAACAGGCAGACTCCTCTTGCTGTACCAGATGGGAAGGGAAAGTGTCTAGGCTAGAAGCTAGACAGAAAACAGCATTCCACACAGTTTAAAAATAACTTGTAGGTGCTTAGAACCAACTGACTGTTAGGTTCATAAATAACATCAATGGGACAAAAAGTAATGAAAAAGAACAAACACCCTCTTGGACAGATCACAAAAACCAAGAGCTACTAGCTTAACTATGTCAGTATACAAGATGCAACAAATAGCCTCCAGATAAGATCTCCTTAGTCTCCTCCTCCACAACTCAGTGACACCAGTCACACAACGCCTTCACACTGCCTCTAGTGACTACATTATCCAAGATGAAAAAACCCCCAGCCAAGCTTCCTTATGTTTTCTATTTCTACAAATTCCATTTCCTTGTAAAGTAGTTATCTTGAACTAATCTGTTTCCTGAACATCATCATCCACAGTTGAAAAAATGTGGATTTGTGATTCTATCAGGAGGTAAAGTGCTTTGAGACTACAGAACAGCGGTTTCAATTTGACATTGGGTCTGTAAACTGCTCTGGAGATTGAAAGAAGCTACTTTGAGCAAGATAAACTACTAGATAATGTTGCCATTACCTTTTTATGACAAGTGTAAAAGGAGGCTGCTAAAGTGTTTTTCTTTTTCAGCCTAAGCATTTGCTTAGGATGCCTTCCTTCATACAGCTGATAACTTTCTAAATTTTATCACAAGACCAGTTGGCTGCTTTTGCTGTCACATGTCTCTCACCACAAGATATGAATGTGATATGTTCAAGTGGTCCAGACTTCCAGCCTAGTTATTCCAGTCACAGAAAATGTACAACCACCATGAAGATTTAACAAAATATTATTGAACCTGCCACTAAAGTGTGCAACATAATCTGCAAGTTATACCTATGGACGTTTGGCCAACACATCTTACCAACAGACCCGATGCTGGTAAATTCAAACCTGGAATTTCTACATGTTAGAAGTGTTCATTTGGATAGAGTCCTACCACACGCCCCCCCCCACAAGGTCTAAGCCTGCTGGGGCAGTCAGAAGGCCTTGGGATTGAACAGTATCTCTTTCACTATGTTGTTTGATCACTATGCTTCCATTTCTTCCCTGTCCAGTATTGCTCAATGTGAAAACTAAATGTCAAATTATTTCTGGTAATCAGCTGCACCTTTAGGTTTGATGGGCTGTTGCAGATGTCATGGTGCTTAATTCAAACATCATTTAGTCAGGACATTTGTGTCACTTACAGTGATTACAGGGGCCAATAATAATAAATATATATTAGAAAGCTAAATAAGTGAGCTTGCCCTGCCCTAGAAGTAATTAAGTACTGTATTGCCAAGTTTCAAAATAGGTAATGGATAATTACCTATGGGAATGCTGTTTACTTATCCTTACCTACAATTTAGGAGATTAAGTCTGAGTCTCCTAAGGTTGACTGTGTCAATATATTAACAAATGCTTTTATTTTCTTCCCCTAGTTTGTGAATATTTCCACTCTCCTTATAAGTTCCTTGCACAGATTTGGTCTAAGTAGTTTCCCACACAGGTAAAGGCTGAGCACACCCGTGGTTCGAGCTGAACAGAGTAGCAGATCATTAACAGCTCTCCTCAGTTATTGCCCTACCATATGCTCCATGTAACTTTCTGAGGAATTTAAAGTCTATTTCTCTAATTTCTTGTAAGCTAATCAGGCTAGGTTGAAGGCACAAGACCATCACAGTTCTGAAAGTTTAACAGCAATTTGGAAAAATTAATAGAGCTGCAAGTCTGAACTTTGTAAAAATATCTAGTGTTACTGCAGAAATCAGAAAAACAAAGAGGCTTCAAGAGTCTGAGTAAAACATGAGCAAGCACTAAGCAGCAGAAGGTATGGATAATGACAAGCTAACAGGCAGCTTTTCAGTATACTCCATTCTTTAACCTGAGGTAAAAATTACTCTCCCTGGAGATATATTCCTGAATAATGACATCATGAATAGACATACAGATTTAAGTTGAACTGCTGAAGAATCAACGAACTTGGTATGAACTAGCTGCTCATACTAAAGTGTCTGTGCTGGAAAAGGAAGTCTCAAGCCAGAAGAAATAGCTAACTGAATCAGATTATTTTATTTTAAAAATTTTTGCTGTTACTTGTGTAGGGTAAAAAGTATTTAGAAAAGGAAATACTGGGCATTACAATTTGTTTATCTTGCCTACTCTTCATGCCCTTAGTCAAGCCTAAAAAGGAAAGCTTCCACATCTCTTGAGAAAATCCTTCTGTAATTACCTTCTCCTGGTCAGTTCAACTTCACCAACATTTTCACTGGTAACTCCTCAACTCCAGCTGGATCTTACCCACTGTGCTTACAGCACATTGTTGCCAGTACCAGAGATACCCCTCCCATGCAAAAAGAGTAAATAAATTTTTTCAAAAAAATAAGGTAAAGGACAAGACATCTTACCAGGTTTCTCATTAAACTGACAAACCCAAGGCTTAAGCTGTCCTCCTTATGTAGTTTGCCGTAATGAACTGAAAAGCCTGTAGCAGAGACCAGCCAGCCTCCTGCTCAGAGAGATGCCTGGCCAGCAGGCAGTTAAATATGTGTGGAGCTGCAGCTACTCAGGGAGGGTCTCATTTCAGGGGGCCAGAAAGGAGAAACTTCTCATTCAGATGTAAAGTAATTCCTTCCTATCTTGCCCCCCTTCTCTTCACTGTGCACAAATATCCCAGGCCAGAGACAACCGGGAACTTCAGAGGGAAAAAGGGCTCAGGGGATGAGGCATTAATCATTGTCTGTGTGTCTTTGTCACTATTGTCCCACCAAGGGCAATCACAGAGGGCAACAGTAGGACCATTGGATTCCTGGAAAGTTCTGCCTATCAAACATCTCAGCAAGCCCCATTTGCTCAGGTGTGTTCAGTGCTGATAACACAAGTGCAAGCAGCTCTGAAAACAAAAGAAGACCTTCAGACTACTCATTTACTCTGTCACAGAATCAGGAGACAATTAATATTGTATAAGAACTGCTGATGACATGCTGGATGTGAAGAAAGGAGGCTTCCTTAAGAAAGAGTATTTTAGCTTTCAATTAAATAAATATTCTTCAATTTCCATGCTGTTGCTACCAAGTCTCTTATTTGGCATGCCATGGTCTCTGTCATACCCAGGCTTAACTGAACATGGACAGAAACATTTTGTCCCTGAAGCACGTAAAACATTATCTACCTCTTACTTCAGAGACTGCTTTTAAAAGATTTCTTTTTAGAAATCTATAAAACTAATGAGAAGTATTCTTCATTCTTGCTAGTGATCAAAGGAAGAGTTAGATCCCAAAGATAAAACAAGTTAAAGAGATAAAGGTCTATCTCCCTCACATATATCAGCATATATCACATATCAAGGTCAATGTGTAGCTAACAAATAACACACGCAGAAACTCAGCCAAAGAAAGCTTTGAGCTGTGAGATTTGTGAATTACTTTAGTGAGCTCATTGTTGTCTTGGTCAGAGCACAGTCTGGTCCCCCATCATTGCTGCAGAATGTGCTTCCCTCAGAAAGCATCACCCATGCCTTGCCTTGTACCTCTGTCCCTACAGAGGGACCAGGGCAAGATGTCTCCTCCAGGGAACACACACGTTAGATACATAAAGTGGCCATCTGACAGAGGCTTTCCCCCACATAAAAGCTACAGAAATAGCAGCTGTTCTCAAGAGAGGAAAAATAAAAAGCATTGGTTCAGATGCTGGTACTAAACCTGAAGTTTTCCTTTTTTTTCCCCCTGACTATATTCTTGAGTGACCTAAAAAATTTAGACTTTTTGCTTTCATTTACTGTAGAGGATTTTTTTCCTATTAAAAAAAATATGTACTTCTGAGAAATATTTTATAATGTAAATGGAATCCAGCAGGCTGTGTGCTTAAATTGGACTTGCTTTTCTATTTCATCCTGTCCACTAATGGTATTACTAAGTCTCCAAGGATCTACTTTGTACTCTTAAGTCCTCTTTTTTTTTCAGTATTTGGATTTCTACTTCAAGATACCTCCAGGTCACATTGGTCAAAAAAAGGAAAAAAACTGTGGGAAAGTTGAACCCACACAGTTAGAGACGCAGATGAAAACTTTTGGACCATAACTTTGTTATTTGGTATAAAGTATATGAACTACTTTAAAAGAAGGTTAATAAATTTTTAAAATTTTAATACATTGGCATGGTGCTGCCCCATTTTTTTGTAATGAGTCCCACTCATCAATTTTATATTCCTGACTGTTGCAAAAGTCATATCTACATTAGTATTTTGTGCCCATGCACTCTTGTTTAAAACTCATTTGAAAGGTTTTCAGAGAGAACACTGTGAACAGATAACTGGGTTTTGTCACCAACTTATTGATTTCATTGAAGTCCCAATGTGATGTCTTTTTCCATGCATGAGAATTCTAATTCTCATTTTAATGGCATTTCCAAACCTCAAAAATGAGAGTTCAAAACCACTAAAGCATAGTCTAAGCGTCCAGGCGTCAGAAGGAAAGGAGAGTAAGTTTCTCCAGTTAATACCTGGACCTTTGAAAACCATCTTTTCAAAGATGGAACTTCAAAGGTGTTTCAACATTTTGAACTGGAATAGTATGTAAATAATCATACCTTCAAATTTGCACACTGAGTCACACAAGAATCACCAAGAGCACTGAAACAAAGTTTATAGATTACATGTCCTCATTTCTGAGATGTATTAAAACTTATGTGAGGCTTTTTTCCTAGTTAATGCTACTTGACAGTTGGTCACCAGGTTTTTGACTGATCACAGAATCCTCATGAAGAGAAAATAGATGTTTCTGAAATATCTACTGAAGATCTTGATGTACAAAAATCTAATACTGGCTAAATCTATTTCAGCAGCAGAAAAAGAATAATTGCTTAAGTATGTAGTCATTTACTGAAGGAGGCTAGGAAAGTTTTTAGAGGAGTCACTCCATTTACATGGAAATTCTCAGAAAGCACAGGTGCTCTCTCACCAGAAATGCCAAACTACCTCCACACCTATATTTAATAATTTTTCCTGTTGTATATACTTTATATACAAATGTATATATGTAGTGGTTTATGTGTGTTTATTTTTACATATTCACTTATAAATAACTTTTTTTAAGGATGAAATCAATACATCTTTTTGATGTATTACGTTCCAAACAGGAGACATTCAGCTGTGTCTGAAATGAAAGCAACCAGACACAGACTATATTTTCATGGAAATAATTCCAGAACAGAACTGATGGAAATAATTCTGATAAGCACTTTCAGAGCAGATATCTGCACTAGCAAGCTTCAAGAAGAGCTGCGGGTCCTGTACTAACAGGTCGCTGCTGCAGGATCCTGATGCCAGGTGAGATCCTCAGGCTTTCTCTGAGCTGTCATTTACGCCTGACTGTGCCCCAGCTCCTGACATTACCAAGAAGCAGAAAGCACAGCCAAGGTGCAGGTGCATGCAGAAAGTGTGTCTGGCATCTCTGCTTTTATTTCTCTCACCCACTGGTTAAAAGACTGATGTGAGCTGAAGGGGCAGCAGATTTAAAATTGCTGTTTCTGCCCAGAGGGACCCAAGCGTGCATCAACCAGGTCCCAGGCAAATCATCTGCAAAATTCTCTGAGCACAGCCAGCAGGCTGCTCCAGGCCAGCACTCCCTCAGCCAATCCATAGAAAAAATGTGACATAATCAAGTATTGACCAGGATAGAGAGAGGTCAAGAGCAAACAGGGTTCAGGGAAAAAGGAACCTGGGCTCCAGATCCTCTTCTAGTTCTTGTATTTCAGGAAGCAGTGTGAAGGGGAGTGGGCGCAGGTCACAGATCTATCCCCTGGCATTTTGACCAATTGCTGTGCACAACTCCCACCCTGATGCATTGCTTTTGTGAGATAATCAATTTTAAAGGATGTTGCATGAGGACACCAAGCATCTAAGACTGGATTCTCTCAGCTCCCAAAGGCCACAGTTTCAGTGTTGTCAACCATAAGCTGTTAACTCAGAGGACTTACTGAAAACCCAAAATGTTACTCCAGTTCTATTAAATAATGAAACTTCAGTACTACCATCTATTCTATTTGTATAGCTCCAAGCATCAGTTAAGAACTATACTCTCATTTGTACAAGCCCATGGCACATATGGACTTGACTTTCTTAGAGGTCTTTCCAAACTTAATTCTTCTATGAGAAATTCTATGACATAGGCACTCACACACAGGCTTTACCTGTCCAGTCATCCTCAGCACTACAATATACCAGAACCAGGACACTTTCATCCTCAGTACTTTCAACTGCTACAGCCAGAGAGCCATCTGTGTGGATTTTCAAAACTGCATCACTAAAGTTTCTGCTATGCAGGCAGGTGGCCCAAATTTCCCAAGTCCTAAGAACCCAGGAGTTCCCAGATAAAGTTGCACCTATACAGCACTCTTGAATGCTTTATCATCATGTTTCATCTTATACATATCAAGTTAAATCTCAAATAACTCTAAAATGGTGTGTCCTGGTGATAAAAGGTATCCTGAAAGTAAATAGTCAAACAAGATGCTGCAAGTGGTCTTATCAAACCCAAAAATTTAAAAGTCCTAGAAACCTTATGCAGTCCCAACAGGTATTGCCCATTGTAAAAAAGATGGATATCCTAAGCAAATTAAAATTCTGTTGAGAAGATGGACATGCAGATAACATTTCTTCTCAGAGAATAGGACAATAGTTTTCAACTGGCTTTTCAGAACAAGTGTCTCATTGTATATAATTTATATATGTAAAGGGTATTCTTTTGCATTTTAATTTTTCTTCATTTCTGAAGTGCCTATAGTGCTGGCATATTCCATATGTTGAAGGAAGATGAGAAATGTTACCAAAAAAAGAAAAAAACCCAGAAGTAGTGGGAAGCAGTGATCACTATGGCCCGGCACAGCATCTAGAAGAAGTTACATTTGTCTTAAACAAGTTAAACAAGTCTTAAACTTGTAACCATTGTCATTATCCCGTTTCCCTCCCTCACACCTCACCACACCTCAACATATGCAATCAGAAATCTTTAGAGTCAGCATTAGTTAAATCTTGCTGACTTTTACTTCAGGCAGACCCCAGACAGTTTTAGTGTAGAGATTTTTCTTTTATATTAAAGAGAAAATTGTATTCCTACATGACTCAAAAATTTCAGTGTATCTGCAGAATGTGAAAATAGTACCTTGTCATTAGGGTGCCAAAGAAAGAGACATGGGTCCCAGCTCAGACCTCTGGAGGTGCTCACCTAAAGACAGTCTGAGACCAGCAGCTCCCAGTATGGTCTGTGGAAGTTCTTCGCTTAAATCTCTGCTGTAAGAAAAAGAGGTGCTAAGGAACTGCCTGTGTCATGTTCACAGAGATCAGCCCAGTTTTGAGAAGAGGGCTTACCTAACCTTGTCACTTAATGAATCTGTGTTCATTAAGAAAGCCTGAACTCAATACAAAACAGCTGTTAAATAATGGGGAGAAAAAGAGCAAAACAAAGCAACAAAACCAAAAACAAATTTTAAAAATCTAAACCAAAACCCAAAAAATAGCAGTACCACACAACTTCACTTTTGCACTACCAGGGATGTATGGGTTCATACACATGACTGATCTTCCAGACCATTTCAAAGTACACGTTATGGACACCTAAATGAGGGAAGATTAAACCATGCTGAAGTAACATACACAGATTACATGTAGGGAAATTTTCAAGTCCCCAGCACCAAATGCTTTAATCTACTGATCTGCTCCTGTCATGCTTTATTCCTTGATAAGCAGTGTCCCATCCACTAGCAGGTGAATTAATTCATGAGCGTTGTTCATTTATTATCAATTGTATTCTACTGTAATTCTCTGCTTTCTCTGTTCTACCTTTATCTCTCAAAAAAAACCAGAGAGAACCATTAGAGGATTTTATAATTACCATTTCAGTCAAAGAAAAAATATCAAATTAATTTATCAATTATCCAAATAATAATTTTAAAAGGTGCAGCCAGGTTCCAGAGTTGGATAATGGTGGGAAAGGTTATTGGGACTGCAGGCAAAACACTGGTTTCCTACTATTTGTTAGGAGTTAAATGTCATAAACCAACACAAAAACAAAGAAGAAACAGTATAAGTGGTTTCCCCTTCTGATGAAAATTAAAAGAGCCAATTTCAGTTCCAAGAAAATTCCTATAATAATTTTATTTTTCTTTAACCTTGTAGAATTAAAATCAATCAGACCATTGATCTAGAATTTATACATCTATATTTTTTTTGCCACATATCCTAATTAAGCCTTACTACTAATTAAAATTACAGCTTTAAAGGACATACTGAAATATTTCTGTCATATGTTAGCCCTCAAAGACCAAAGGCAGGCCTTGGTGAGGAACATGGAAACATGCTTTTAATGAGGGATTCCAATCTAATAGATTCATTCAAAAACCTACACTTCTGTACCTGGGAGCACGACTCATTTCTTTGATTTGTTATGAAATTATCTAACTTTCAGCTTTTTTAAACAATGTCAGAAGTCACTCACAATTTGGCAGTCAAAAGGCTAACTTATGCTTTTGGCATACTGTTGCTGTTTATGTCACAGCAGACAGTCCTTTCTGATCATTTGAAATGAACATTTCCCCTCATACATATATCAGAAAAGAGCAAAGCCTTAGAGCTTTGCATTCTCTTCCATGCATTTGTGTAGTAATTATGCACTATTGTTATATTCTGCTAAAACTCTCACATTTAGCTATTTAAGACAGGTACACTAAAACATGATTTGGATTGGGAAGTCTGAATTGTGTCAGAAAATGCAAAAGCACTATGGATTTCTCCTTGCACAAAAATTATCAGAATGCAATCCCTCCAGCCAATCACTTATTCTGTGCAGGAAAACAGCCATGGCTGTAAGGTGCATCTCTCAGAATCAGTTCACCAGCCAGCTAAATTTGCCTGTAATCGAAGTATGCATTACATCAGACTTTTTTTCCCAGCTGAGCTCAATACTTGTGTTCCCAATGTTTCTTTTGAAACTCAGCTCGAGTCTAACAGGCAGAGTCTAGATGTCTGCACCAGTCAGTGAAATATAAAAGTGTAATGTAAAGATTCTGTAAGTAAGCTTTGCAGAAGACTTTGACAGGAAGCTATCCCAACCTAGAGGTATTTTAAAGTCATCACTTTCTCCCCTGCTATTGCATGGAGATTTTCTTTTCTTAATGCCTTCTATAAGCTTCCTGTGTGATAAAAGTTTAAAAAATGAAAAAAAATCTTCTGGAATATAGTATATCTAGTATATAGCTGGAACTATATACTAAAGTTTAAAGTTATAAACAAAGTCAGCAATACTAGGTACAGCTGTTGTCACTCTTTTGAAGGTGGTGGTTGTCCTGGTTTATGGCAAATTTGGGAGAAATAACATATATAAAATATAAATATAAATATAAATATATATATATATATATATATATATATATAATATAATATATATATAGTATTTAACATAAACAGAACAGATGACTGGGGATACAAGCATCATAAAGTCACCCTAGGACAGTGGTAAAAAAAGCAGGTAATTGACTTTAGGTAATCAGTTATCTAAAAAAAAAAAAAAGATTCTTCTAACCAAGACATAAATACACTAAGAAGCATCTCAGAGTCTGAATTAAGCAGACAGGAAAGATTCATAAGTCTCATTAAGAGAAACATCACAGGAATAAGCACCAGACAGCCATAAAAGACAAACAGTTAAATAGCCTCTCCCATTGCAGGGTTCTGCATGCACTTACTGCTATTGTTGTTTTATAACTGCCTGAGTTAATGGATAAATCAGTTACATAATTGTCAGCACAGGAACAGATCCTTACAAATTCTACCTACCTAGATTTGTTTGCTGAAGTGACACTAAACTCACTTGAATAAGCTGGTAAACTCATCGCTGCAAAATTTCAAGAAGACACATCACAGTATTGCTGTTTGTGATGCAAATATACATTTAGTTTGGTATTTCTCAATTTGAGTATTGATTTTTCTCATTTTTGATGTAGCTGACAGTGTCAACAATCAGTCTGGGTATGTTAATCATCATCAAAATGCCACCAAGTTCACTGCACTGCTCCTTCCTTCTGTGAATGTCGATGGCAAATGCTTAAAATCACCCTGACTAACACGTGCAACATGTACAGGCAAAAGATGCCAGCTAGGTTCACAGAGCAGTACATAGTCCATCTTACCAGTTAAGCACCATAACTTGAGTGGAAAACAGGCAGTGAAACAGAAGGCATACATCTAAGTATCTCTGAAAACCATCTCTGAATTGCTGCTTTCCTTGAGGACGTCTCCTGCTAGCCTGCATTTAATCCATGCAAATGGATTAAATCCCAGAAGCACATTTTTAAAAGCAAAACAGACTTAGAGGAATGTTTGAAATCTAGCACTCCTGAGAGACCCACCTGCCTACTCAATAATACTGTACCTCCTGCAACATGCCAAGTTTTTAACTGTGACTGTAAATATTTCAATGTCTTGGACAAGGTTTTAGTTCCCTAACACATGAGGAATTCTTGATACAGATATTCTCATCTGTGCTATATTGTGACAATGTCAGCCTAATTATAAGTTGAATTCAGAAGGGGTCTCTTCTGTTTCCAGACAGCATTTTTGTGATCTAATGTTTTATACAGCTAGCTGCTGAAATAATGACTCACAATCATCCCTTTTTAAATAGAGGGGAAAAAACAAAGGCAAAACTAGCAGCTAAATACAGGTTAATTTTACACCACTTGCTACTCCACAAGGCCACACAGGTAGCTGATGTACTGTTTGTCCTTAGCTAAGCACAAAACCTCAGCATGAAGGTCTCCCCCTACACACCGTTCCCAGAAATCAAACTCCAAAATGACAACTGCACTGTCTAGTCCCTTAGCAAAGGCTGGAGACCCAAACCAGGGACATTTCGTCTGTGCTGTCTCTGAGGGTGCAGCATCAAGCACCCCTGCACCCAGACAAAGGGTCAGAAGGAGATGGAAGAGGTAAAAGCAAAGCCCTGCACGAGGCTCTGCTGAGAACCAGACACTCTAAGCCTCAGATCCCCTCCCAAACTACTCACTCTGGGTTTCCACAGCATACCACATATTTACAGGACTAGGAAAGTTGCCCCCAACTCCAAGGTTTGCTGGAGATTTCAAGACACTTGTAAAAAGATTTTTGTTTCAACAAGAAGCAAGTTCAAGTGCAAATCAAGACTCTGATAGAGGTTTTATAGAAAATATTAATAAAGCATTATTAATATGGCTTTAAAAACCTTACGAGCCCCTTAAAAGATTTGGATTGAAAAGTAAAATCTCCTAAAACATTCTTTTTGAAAGCAAGCATATAAAGGAGAATAAGTTTTTCTGCCAAACTGAGATCTTGTGGCTTTCTCTTCCTTTCATCTGTTTCTTATTACCTTTCTTGTTGTTCTGTTAGACAGATCCTAATCACACACATGTGGCACTAATCACAGGGTAGGAGTTGCCAGCTTCCTGGGAGGATAAAGCTACTCTGACATTATCCCATCAGGCACCCAGCAGTGACTTAGGAGATACAGCCATTTAGCTGACCCCTTTGTAAAGAAACAGGTGCCATCTGAGCGTGCTGGGAAATCCTTTCCAATGCAGTCAGCTCCCCCTACACGATTCAAGGTTTAAAGTATAAAAAAAAGCAACTCCTATCATTCCTATCATTTCACACATTGATGTTAGGAACAAAAGTCCTGAGACTTCCAATGAGTCTTGCTTGTTGAAGATTATTATGGCCTAGCCCATTACCCCAATAAAAATATTTCTGCATTGAAAAACAAAGATTATTGGGGGGCATCAATTGCACTTTACATGTCAGATTTGATTTTAGTCTAAGATCTACACTTGAAGATACTTCTGCCACAAAGCTTGGGCACAGGTAAAGAAGAATCATTAAGATTCTTCCTCTGAAAACCATCCAAATTTCCAGATTTTCACGGAAGCCCAAGGGGTAAATATTTAAAAGCTTTTCAATATTTGAGACTTATTTTGAGCCATGGAGATGACAGAGCACAACCAGTCATACCAAAGCCAAGCACAAGAAACCTATCTCCTAACCTTTGTGCTGTACCTAGTAAAAAAAGGTGACTTTCACTGTCATCCCTGGTGAGGATGCTGAGCGTGTTGTGGCAGGGAAGGGGACAATTTGCTGGGTACCAGCTCCACAGTCGTGTTCCAGCCTCACTGCCCTGCTCTCTGCTCCCCACGCTTGACTCAGAGAATATATCTCCTTCCTCCTCCACCCTTGCCACCCCACTCTCCTCCTGTCACTGTCCAGCACTTCCATTCCAAGCTGGATCAAAGTGTGACTGCACCCGCTGCACCTGACAGAAGGTGTCAGGAGGATACTGAATCTCCATGCTGCCAGAAACAAAGATTTCGTGTCATTCAAATGAGCCTGTGTGTGGTGCTGAGTGTGGCATCCATTAGCAAGAGTCGCAGGTCCAAATCATATCTCAGGACTTCTACTCATGGTTTCTTGTGTCTCAGTTACTCACCACACAGACCCCTGTACTGCCAGCAACATTGCATGCATGAGCAGGTCTCCCAAAGGCATGCAAGAAACTCAAAGAATGAAGTCTAAACTTTCTCTTCTTCCTGTGATTCTCATTTCATGGACTTAGCAGCACTACAAGTCTCCTTTACACCCTTAAATATTAACATGCTGTTCTCTTGAGGTGGGATCCCTCATTAACATATGAATAAATGATTAATGGTCATTGCACCAAACAAGTGCAACTTTTATAACTATATGAATCAGCACTGAGCCAAACCCTTCAAGAGTAGTAAGAGTTTTCTGGCATTTATTGCACTTTATTGCTTCCTGGATCATTTAAAAGAAGTCACTGACAAACAAGGGTAGGCTTGACAGTTTACTGTGGATGTAGTGAGCAGCTCTGTATTTCAAAATGCAGACAAACTTTCTTTCCCAGCAATTTAATGCTGGTTCTTTGGCAGAAAACTCCACGGCTTGTCCAGCAAATGCTACTATTTGTGATGGCACCTCTTGTCTATTGACAGGAGATAATTTTAATCAAACTTTGAGTGTAGTTTTAAGTACTGTTCTAACAATCATGCTGGCTTTGGTCATGTTCTCTATGGGCTGCAATGTGGAAATTAAGAATTTTTTGGGCCACATAAAAAGACCCTGGGGAATATTTGTGGGTTTCCTTTGCCAGTTTGGAATTATGCCTCTCACAGCCTTCTTGCTCTCTTTGGCCTTTAACATCCTTCCAATTCAAGCTGTCGTGGTGTTGATCATGGGATGCTGTCCAGGGGGCACAGCCTCGAATGTCATTGCCTACTGGGTGGATGGAGACATGGACCTCAGGTAAGAGCAGCTGTTCTCTAAATACTTCCTGTGGCTCTTTACATGTAAATTGTAAATTTTACATTGAAAAGGACTGTCTGATCTGCCTGATGTTTTTCTTAGCTTCCTGGCACATACATGCTGACTTCTTGTAAAGATGGTTAGTTACTGTAATTGAAGTAAATATAAGAAGAATAGCAAATATCCTTGATTCACTGGGAATTTATGAGGAAGATATCACAACAGAATTGTGTACATTAGAAAATATCTTTATTGTTAAACTTCAGATCCTGGAGCAAATATCATGTATGAAGACAATTAAAATAATATACATTATGAAAACTTTGCCCAAGTTAAAATTACTTTTCTTTCTTCCAAGGCCTTGAATAGTAAAAATATTTTTTTTTAAATAGCATTTTGGGACCAGAATCCTCTCTACAAAATAGTGGCTATGCAACTTTTCTTGAAGTAATATTTCTTTAAAAAGAGCTCCTGTGGAAAAATATTTTCCCTCCTTTTGTGTTCTATACAATAAAAAGACAGGTGTTTCTTTTCTCAATGAATACTAGTTCTAACAAATACTTGTGATAATTCTTTCTGCTCCTGCAACCTTATGCAAAGTCCTCAAACTATGGGAACATTTTACAGGCTAGCAACCACTTCTTAAGGCAGCCCTGCATATCAGGGGCAATGAAAACCTTCCTTTGTGGCAGTATGATGATCTCAATGACAAAGTGCTATGAACTCAGAAACAGATGTGTAAGGCAACTGACATGGCCTAGGACATCAAACACACAGGAGAAGTGAACTCTACTCTTGATGCAAATTCTATGGGGGGTTCACCAACTCTAAGAGCCTCTAAAAATAAGTCATCTTTTTATTTTTATGTTCTAATTACTTTGGTCTAAAATAAACAGGGTCATTTGTCTCTTTCCTACAGAGTAAAATAAATTGGAGCATTCATCCAATTTATCATATGCCGGTCTTAACTAGAAATGGGAAAAATAGTAGAAGCAAGAAAGATGTGGAGCTAGAGTAAATAGTCTAAGAATGTTAATAATCTGTAGGTTTAGTACACAACATTTTTTTCATCCTTTGAAAATATTGAACTTTTCTGTCACATATAGGTGTTAATGTAAAAAAAGCTTTCAAATTATAAATGAGGTTAGCTCTGCTAATCCTTGACTTCCTCATTGTAGAGGAAAAATCTATGATATTAAGAACTGTAAGACTCTCAATTTCAATTAATACAGGTCTAAGAAATCACAGATGAGAAGATTGAATATAAGGCTGAAATTTTGTTCTTATCTCTCCCAGAAAGAATAAACTGAGCTAAACTGTGCTTGGTCAGCTCTGTATGTTCCGGATTGCTCTAATGATATCAATGGTAAAAAATTCAAATTTATAATGCTATAAACCTGAACAGGATTTCTATCCCATGATGTTGACAAAGGGTGAAGTTAATTGAAAATGCCTTAAAAATTTATTGTTCAGGTAAAGACTTCTACTTTAGGTCAAAGGCTTTTGGTCAGTACCTTTTCAACGAAGATGCAGGGACCACAGGATACAGGAGGTACAGCAGATTGTCAAGACAAGCATCTTCTCTTCTCAATAGAAGAATAACATCAGAAGTTGTGTGGATGGTTTCTGGAGCTACCACAGTATGATAGAAACCTGCCCATCATATCAGACAATGTTTTGGTTTTAACTGTAATATTTTATAATTATATATTACAATCCATGGTCATTGTAAATACTTTTGTTTCAAAACCTCTCTGTGCAAATAGACCACAAGTTAGTGAAGGAATTAGTTTTATAATTAGCATTATAATCATAGTCAGGTGAAGTATGATCTTTCATGTCTTTCTTAGTAAATCAAACACAGCTGATATCCACTAATGATTCCCCATAGAGATATCTCTTAATATTTCACAAAAACAACTGCTTCTGTAGAAACAGGGTTAGGGGATGGCCAGACTTTGGAGAAGGAGGTACATTCAGAGACAGTATAAAGATACAGGAAGTACAGAGGTAGGGAACATGAGGGGTTTTTTTCCATTTGGGAGATCATCAAACCTTAATTGTAGCCTGTAACTCTTTTTCTCTGTAGGAGAATTCTATAGGAGCTCTTTTTCTAAAGGCCCCTGCAAAATCTTATTCAATGACTCTAAAGCAGAGAATGACTGGAACCAAAATGAATGCAGATATTCTTGTGGTTTCTGCATTGGTTTTTCTAGATTTCTCTGTATCTGCTCAGTTTGTGGGCCAGGATCAGTAGTCCCTTTTCTGAGGACAAGCAACAATAAAGAGAAATCTGAAGTGAGGCTCAGGAGAAAACTTTCAAAATTTCTTCACTAGAACCCTCTCTCACTATTTTCGTACCAGAAAAATGAGACTTGTATGCATCATTTTATCCATTGTATTCCAATTCCTATGCCTTTTCCTATTCCTTCACTCCTGTAGCAGTACATCTTTGTGTACAACAGAAAACAGAAATATCTTTGCAAAATGCAGCAACAATACTTATGCTAAGCCTCACTGAGTGATTCTTAACACTTACTTTTTGGCCTTGAGCAAAACAAGACAGAAAAGGGAATTTTATTATATCACAAATTGTAGACAATTTGAGTTCAATTTTAACACCCTAAAACTGCTGCTATAATTGTAAGTTCTATTTGATGTCCATCTCTGCCCCTGCTCCCTGCTTGCCATCTTCTCAGAAACCAGCCAGACAAGCAGCATGGAGACAGATTTGCCAACAGACCTTTCTGCTGGCCACCTGTCTGACTGCCTCCTTTGTACCAAAAGTTATGGTTCTGTGGCTGCAGAACACCTTGATTTTTCACATTCTTTTCAGTAGAAGCCATTCCTTTCATTTAGCTTTTCTCTAACCTGATAAATTGTCTGTAGCCAGCAACATTTCTTACACAGCCTTTCACAAGGTGTGAAATGGTAATAAGAAAACGAGAAAGACTATCGGCTAGCATGAGATGAACTGTCACTGTAACCAATTTCTTTGCAGCATCAGCATGACAACTTGCTCCACGCTGCTTGCAATGGGAATGATGCCACTTTGTCTCTTTATTTACACCAAGATGTGGACTGATGCTGATGCAATTGTACTCCCCTATAACAGCATTGGTGAGTCCAGCGAAAGTGCAGTTTCCCTTCTGTCTATCCTCCATTCAGGGACAACCACCTCTATACAATCATCCTGCAATCAGGAAGAAATTACCTCAGATTTTTAAAAATATTCCTCTTTCTACTTTTTAATAATCTCCATAGGCATTAGGCACCAAAAATCACTGCATATCATCCACAGCTCTACCAAAGAAGGACTTGAGGCTGCTATAAATATTGTGCAGATAATTATGACAAGATTGTGCATGTTTTTCTTTCCAAATGGCTTTGAGACCTATGTGGTAGTGGGATAAGAATATAGAATAATTCATATAGGAATAGCTTCTTCTCCTGGATGAAAGTGTTTATAACAGCTTTAAGACACAATCCTGCAAAGTGCTAAATGCTGAGGCCATAATCTGGCAAAATACTTAAGCACACGTGGATAATTAAGCAAGTGATTAAAGCTGCTGAGTCTCTTTGAAAAGCTGCAATCTACACTGCCAGGAGTGGCTTCATTTGACTTCCTGTCAAAAATCTCATCCAGCTACAAAGAGAAAATAGTTAAAGTATTTAGAAATACATGCTCCAGTGCTTTGCAGAGCTGTGGCCCTAGTGCTTATCAAGGGCAGTTCCATGTTGTGCTAATCTTAAAAGCCAGCAGAATCACTTTCACATTCTTCAACTTCACTTCCCGTTGTCCTTGGGGAAAAACAAAAATCCAATAGGTTGCTTGTGCTTTCAAAATAAATACTGCAGGGGGAAGGCCAAAACAAAAGAAGCTCTAAACCGGTTCCTGATACGGTACAGTAGCGAAACACCTGCAGACAAAATGAACATTTAATAAAGCTACTCACATCACAGGATAGCGATGATTAGCAGACTCAGATTTCTGTCTGCCTTTCTGATGCAGGTGAATGAGCATGTAGCTCAGCAGAATGGCAATTACTTCAACAGGCTGCCAAAGATAACAGTCTATAGAAAAGCAAATGGGCAGGTGCGGGTAGAGCGTGCTTGCTCTGGTTGCGCACACCAGAAACATTCCCTGAGAGGCTGCTCCAGGCCCACAGTCACTCGTCATGATGTCTGTCCTGTCATGAGATCTTGCACCATACAGAGTCTTGACTTCTCTTTTATTTTTTTACAGGACTTTCTCTGGTAGCTCTTGTAATTCCTGTTTCGTTTGGAATATTTATCAACCACAAATGGCCTAGTAAAGCAAAAATCATACTTAAGGTAGGCTATATAAGGCTGCAGTATAAGCAATTATGGACAAATTATGGAATCAGTGGGACCACTGAAGCAGTACATTGCTATTCATAGTATTAGTATCTGACTTCACAAGACTTGGAAAGTTTTCAGCAGAAAACAAATGAAATGCTGTGGAAATGTATTGCTTCTCCCTTGCACAAACATGCATGAGTTGCATGCATTATAAGAGACCATCATTACCTAAAGAACCTGCTTTTATCTTTGGCTGCAACTATGTTAGTAATTGAGTTCAGTGTATAATGTAAACTGAAATTGGAAGGAAAATCATTCAAAGCAGTTTTTCTCTGCAAAACAATAAAAAATAAAATCATTCTGATCAAAATGCCTTTCTCCTTTTAAGAGATTTTCCTGCTTTTTGTGAGCCAATTTTTGAGTGTGAAGCCAATTCTTATTAAAAAATAATAAACAGAAAATATTCCAACTATTCACAAAATACAACTATCTTTGCAAGATGGTTTCGGATACCTCAAAAATACTGGAATCTTGGCAAAAAACTGTTCTCATCAAAATAATAATTCAGCCATATATAGGGTGGCAGCAAATTAGCCATTGTGTACATTTGGTTTAGGTTTAAAGAGACTTTTAGATGTGCTAAGAATTCTTGGCCTTTGTTAACCATTCTTACATAACAAATATATTATCTAAATTTTCTTAAAGAAAACTAGCCTGGTCACTTGTTTTTCTACCTATATTTGTTAGCACATCTTTACTATTGGCTCAGACAGCATAGAGCACAAGTAAGGTCTTTTGAAGTCAATCCATTTTCATTAAACTGCTAGCTTATCATGTTGCATTTTTAAATGCATTCACATCTTACTATTTCTATTTAATCAGCTGAGGGGAAAGCATGGACTTGTACTCACATGTAAAGAAACTCTACTTGATCTCTCAGCAAAGCCCCATTTCTTTCCTTCTTACTGAGTGGGTGAGCAGCCCACAGCCTTGAGAGTTTGCTTTGTGTAGGACAATGAAGCATCAAGTGAAGATTGAGCCACAGCCGTCAGAATAAGGCCTATATAGTGAGAAATTCAGACAAGAGAACAAAGACAGTGTGCCAGGTGAAAGAAGAGCTTGTCATGGCCAGACCATGTTTCTTCTTCCTAAGTGTATGTGGTTAATAGCTCAGCCAAACAAAAGCACTTGTTCACTCAGTGCTCTTAAAAATGCTTCAGCCAAAGACTGATGAAACCACTTCAATGGCAATACATGTTCTAGCTGAGGAACAGATTCTCCTAAGCTTAGACTAAGAAGTGTGTCTCTGAGATCCCTGGCTACACAGGCTATAATGACAGATGTTCCATTTGGATATTGAAAAGAGAGTGAGTTATAACTTTTTTAGGCAAGCAGTGGTAAAGATCTCAATACATTCAGTCACAGGAAATAAAATCATCTACAGTGCTTAGGTCTATGTAGAAGGGCTATACAAGCTCATAACCAGTTTTGAAGCATAATTTTTAGCCTCATTAAAGATTTAGCCCCACAGTTGGCAAATAATTTCCTAGCAATAGCTCACTAGCAATTTAGTGTGTAATTAGCACACACTGTACTAAGCCTCAAAGTGTGATTCACCAAGGAGGGGAGGAAAATGCAGTGTTCTACCTACTAGGCTGTCCATTTCTCAACAATTCTGGGGAATTTTTTCTAATACGTGCACCATTCCTCACTCATATCACATCTGTGAAATTATTTTTCATCTCCAGCCCTAAGTACAATTATAGTCAAGGCTTCAAAAGACTAGTTTTACAGATATCTGCTATAGATACCTATTACAGCTGTCTTGAACTGTAGTCACACCTTGAAGTACATCATACATCTCCTGTTTGTTAAAATGGCAACTATCTCATCTCTCTGCCTGCTTTTGAATTGTATTGCTGTAAACATTAGGTTTCATGTTTAACACGACGTTTCAATGATTCATGTTTGACACCATGTTTGTTGCCATTAAATTTCCTTGAGATCTCATGTGTGCAGTGTTCTGTGGTTCTGTGACTGACTCAGTTCCTCTTCTTTTGCTTCACAGGTAGGTTCCATTGTTGGAGCAGTGCTCATCGTGCTCATTGCTGTGGTTGGGGGAATACTCTACAAAGGCTCCTGGGTTATCACACCAAAATTATGGATCATTGGCACCATATTTCCAGCAGCTGGTTATACCTTAGGATTCTTTCTGGCTCGTCTAGCTGGTCTGTCTTGGAACAGGTAATGCATAGCCTTTATTCAACTGTGTAAGAAGATTTTATTTAGCAATTAATCAATGCTGAGAATGCTCCCTAAACATTAATTATATTACAGATTCACTCATTCACTAAGGCTGTTTTTTGTGATACTATGTGCAGACAAAACTTTTCTTGTGCACATTTATTTACAGGTTCTGATTATAGCATTTCCACCAACCCTTCATATGTTTGCACTTTTTGTGGCAATGTCTTGCACTTCAAGCAAGTGAAACAGACCTGATTTGTAATTGTTTTGGAACTACAGTAAAACCCCTCATGTAGATGCAGCAGTCTACAATTTAGAATATCACTGCAAGAGAGGGAGACAGTGAGTGCCACAAATGTGCCTTGAAGATGGTTCAGTCTTCTACAGCTGCTGAATGGCAAATAATTTGTGGTACCAGCCATAGGTGGAGTGTTTTGCTGACTATGTCAGCTGAAGGAAACAATTTTCTTAGTTATCCTTTACATTTTTTTGCTTATTCAGATTTGTAAAAAGCATAAGGACCCACTGGACGTTATTTCCCAGCTGTCTTTGTATTATTCCCTGTAGGTGTCGTACAGTGTCTCTGGAAACAGGCATGCAAAACACTCAGCTATGTTCCACTATAGTACAGCTGTCATTCACTCCTGAACAACTTGAACTGATGTTTACTTTCCCACTCATCTACAGTATTTTCCAGCTGTTGTTTGCGCTACTAATTTTAGGAGGTAAAGTATAGTAATTTTTTATTATAGAACCATAATTATCATTGTTATTACCAGTCTAACTTTTCATGTATATTGAGAAAACAAGAAGGGACAAAAATTATCAAATGTATTTCAAAATCAAAGCATAGCTTTAAAAAAACCTTCTGGAGATGTTGAAATTCTTTAGCAATATAAGGAAAGAAAGTGTTGCATGGATATATGTTACTACAGCATCTTTTTCAAGCAATTTTTATAATTCTTTTATTTAATACTGTCCATGTATTGATCCTCAGGCTACCGTCTTTACAGAAGACACCATGTCAAAACAAAGACTGATGTTGAGAAAACAACACAAAAAGAGGATTCAAAACCAAGTGCTAAAATAAATGGAGGATTTGTATCAGATGAGATGAAATAGACAATTACATCTGCATCCACCAGCTGTGAAGATAAATATATGGTTTATTTAAAACTTTCTTTTTTCACATGCTCTTTTTTCATGGAAATATTCAACAAAAGAAAAAGTTCTGCTGACAGCGAGACTTGTACAGCGAGACTTTAAAATTATTAACTTAAGCAAAATCTACTTTAATTTTTAACATGGTTTTTGCCACCATTGTAGAATCTGGTTTTGAGACTAATTCCCTAAATTATTAATTATTTCACATTTTATTATTATGGATTATTTAACAAAAAGCAGAATAAAGGTGGGCTGTTGCTAAAAAGAAGCAGATATCTGCAACTCCAGCCCATGATCCTGCAAATCCATCTGCTAATCTCAGCCCGACACAAAACAAAAAAGAAATCTTGTGAAAGTGTCTGAGCAGGAACAGGAGTTGATATGGAAAATCTGGTAAGGCTGAATATGAATCGAGCATGAAATTGGACCAAGCCAATAATGAAATAAAAGTTTCATTTAGGTCAGTCTGGGCAGATTAAAGCACTGTATTAATTGCTTGAAGCATTAATTTATTCTGAAGCTATAATTTTAACAAGTGCAAGGCACCTTATGACTCCATTATTTTTCCCAAAGTAATGGAAAGTAATAGAATGTAGCAGTCTTAACTCTTTGGTCTGGGTCTTTTAGGTGCTGGATACAGGAACAGAGAGACAAAGGTGAGGCCTTAAGCCTTGAGCAATTTTAGTGACAGCAGTGACAGCTGCATACGAAGGAGCAAGCACAGGTTCTGGGAGTGTAAGAAATTATCAGCTTCTGCGCTGAAAGGAAGGCATTTGAAAATGGAACAAAAAATGTCCCTGATTCATCAAGGACTGCTTCCACCAATCTTAACATGAGTGCTTGGAGAGAGTTATATATTTTTGCTATTTTATGAGCTAAATAAATTTGAATCTGCCAGATGTCTGTGACATTGGTATAGTTGACAATTTTAAGATTTTATTTATATAAACCACAAATAGAAATAATTGGATGTACACATACATTATATATTGTTTGTTTCTGAAAATTCAAGAGTTCATGTGGAAATCTCTCCTAATTGTGTGGAGAAAATAAGTACAATTCTAGGAGAAACAGTGCAGTAAACTCCTTGCAGCTGTAATTTTTTTAAGGAAACACTCAGTAACATTGGTCCTGTAGCTGTTATGTAAAGAAAATATCCAGAGAACTTCAGGTAAATTAGTGAGAGGTTGGCTGACCAAACAATTCAAGAGTGAACCAACTATCAGCACATGGAAACAATACACCTTTCTGTCATATTCAAGTGGACTTTCTAAGTTTAGGTGAGTTAATGTGGCAGGTTTTGTACAAACTGAAATTTAAATGGAATTTAAGTTCCCAATGTGCAGCTTTCCACTGCTACAGAAACATGCCCAGTACTAAACAAAGAATAAATTATTGTTGTCTACTGTATGTTAGGGAAAGGGTCTCAAAATGTTCCTGAGTTCTATGAGGTTTGAAGCTGCTTTACTTTTGGCGAGGAGATCAGAACAATCATAACTTCCAAGGAGGAGCTCAACACTGAGCAGGAGTTAGTAAACAACAAGGTGTTCTGTGTTTTGTAGAACAAAGATTAGACAAAACCATGTGGCAAAGGCTGTTAAGGAGAAATCATAAATTGTGAAATAACACTTTCATCAAGAAAAGTGTTATTTCACAATTTCACAAGCTGTTATTTGTAACATCTGTACTAAAATGGTTATTATCTTGCTCCTGCATCCATCAAAAAATGGGCAATGGAACTTAGGATCATGTCTTTCTTACAGACAAAGCTGCTACTCTTCCCCCATGCTTGCTAAACTTCAAAGTTTCCGTGCATATTTCAAGCAGATCTTGAAAATTTATTGAAGAATAATAGTTTGTCTTGCTTATATTCTGTGTGTGTGTCTGTGTGTCTGTGCGTGTATTTAACACAACTGTATAAACATTGAACTAAATAAAGCCAGAAACTATTTATAATTTTGCCCACTGGAATAATTTAAGGTGAAAAAAGAGTTCAGACCAAAACCGAACATGCAGAGTTTATAGCTTTGAGATGTAACAAAAACATCTCACGTTATGGGTCAAATGGATATGTTTAATAACCCTAGAACCACAGAGGTTTGGGTTGGAAGGGGCCTGGAAATGTCATGTAGTCCAACCTTCCTGCAATGAGCAGGGACACCATCAACTAGATCAGGTTGCTCAGAGCCCCATCCTACCTGATCTTGAATGTTTTCTTCTAAATTTCCAGCTGTAGAAGTGAAGTCTGGACAACACCAGTATCAGATCACTTGTGGGGCTGGGGTGGACTATCTCACAGTAGTGTAAGGAACCATTGGGGAAGATGTGTCCTCTCCCCAGAGATGTCCAAAATGATGTTTGGGCATATAGAGACCTAGAAGTGTGGGGATATGGGCTGTTCAGCTGCTGAGGTCTATTGGCCTCCAACCTTTCAGTTATTGTCAAAATATCGGTATTGTCAGAAGAAAAACCCTGGACTGCTGAGATCAGCTTATTTAACCTGCTCAGTGTCACCTCCTCACATTTCACAGTATGAAAATCCTTTCAATGAAAGGCAGTATCACTGAATCACCTCTACTTTTTAAGCAATCTTCTATACATGGAAACAACCTGTGGATGGGGTATTGCAGCTTGTGCAACTTAAAAGCATCATGAGGCATTGTTCAGGTTAATAAATGTCCATTCTAATTAACTCTTACACATACTGCCAATCAGGAATTTACCATTTCTAAGAAGTCCTACAGGCTCTAGGCTACCACTGCTAGTTTCTGTTTAGATAGTCATTCATGGCCAGAGTGCCTGTGGCGTCCGTGACTTTGCTGCAGTGCTGGTTCTCAAGCTGTTGCAGTCAAAATGAGATGAAGCATGTCTAAGGACAGACACCCTACAAGTTGAAATGACAGTTGAATTAATGCCTCACTCATCCCAAGGTGTGTAGTACAAGGCCTACAAAGATGCAAAAATCACACTTGCCAAGCCAATCTGCCACCATAAATCTGAATATAAATAAGTATTCTCTGGTCAGTGAAGATAAGGAGACACAACACCACAGATTTAATCATGCCCGCCATGTCAGAATTGTCCATCTCTATAAAGTAGATTTATATGGCCTGACTTAGATCAAATTTCTAAATTTTTAGTCTCAGACAGAGAAATAAAGAAAGTTGAAATTATGACCTCTTTTTATACTTCTTTCTGTTTCTGCATAAGGTCTCTGAGCATCCAGAGATGATTAATCTGTCTCCTTTAACCAGGAAGATAGGCTTTGTAGTTGAGAAAATAAAAACTAGACAAAATAAAAGACTGTTTGGTGATTCTAACCTTCTAGTATACAACTTCTAATATAACTAATTTCCCATCTGACTAAAAGGCAGGTAGAAGAGCTGGTTCAGTCATGTAGTGTGCTGTGTTAGTCAGAAGAAGTTGTAATTTGGGTAGAATTAACAAACAAATTGATTTGCCACTTACATTACATGAGTTTCTTTTTTGAAACTATCATGGTTTAACACAGTTTAGATTTTAGTTAAGGAAAAAATCCACAAGCTGCATTAGTGATTCCTTGTAATGACCTTGGCAGCTTCATTCGGACCTAGCAGAACAAATAAGCTGGCTAGGTTTGAATATTGACAACCTGTTGAACCCCTTAAGAGAGCTGACTACGCCTATGTGAAATCACATTTAAAGATGAACAAGCCCCAGGAAAAGCTCTCTTGCTTCCTGCCTTTGAGCAGATAACTGGATGTTGGCTGGGCCTGGTCCCGCTCCACCCCACAGCCCACGCAGACTGGCAGGGCAGCACCCGTGTTAAAGCAAGAAAATGTTAAAGTAGCCATGATCCAATGAGAAACTTGAAGAGAGAGAGAGACATGAGAGAGATGAGAAATCTCGCCCTGGGCATAGAAGAAGAAAACCTCTGTTCCCAGAGATAAAAGAGAACATTTGTTTCTATACTAGAACAGCTCATCCTTAAAATTGCACACCAATAAGCTGAAATGGCCCATGGTGGTAGCTGTGGGAAGACAACCAAACCGTGGGAGGGACTTCATGATTGCAGATTTCTGGGTGGCTGCTAGTCATGAAAACTAAAACCATGAGAGAACTGTTTTTTGTGGAAAAGTCTCCATGACATGGCAGGAGAGATTCCTCTCCTTAAGTGAACAGAAAAAATATTATTTTAGAAGTGAAAAACTGACTGAAAATATCAAATTTTTTCTCTTTATGTTGTCAGTAGGAAAAGAAAGAGGAGTTGGGGGCAGAAGAAGTGTTCTGAAGGTTTATTCTGATTTCTTATTATTTTTCTTTTAGTTCTGTTAATAAAGATTTTTTTTTATATACCCTTCAATGTTTTGAGCCTGCTTTGCTCTCATCCTAATCCTTATCTCACAGCAGAAAATGAGTAAATAATTCTAGTGGGTGCACTGGCATTTGGCCAGCACTAGACCCACTTGGTGCATTGGCCAGGAAACTCGGATTGGTGAACCAAAACCACTATGCTTAATTGGTGTTTCTGCCCAGCTGAACTGAAACTGCCACACAAACTAATAAGGTTTTGATGTTCAAAACTGCTTTTATAATATCTGCCAGTCAGTATAATTTTTGTCAGCCACAGAAAAGAGGAATGAGCTTATCTTTTTTGTGGTCCAACCAATTAGCATACTGTATACTTGATTAAAATCTAAAAGAATAATCAGTATTCCTGAGTTCTTAGGGTACAGACCTTCACTTCTTGGTATCTGACCAGAATCTGCTCTCCACAGATTAATTGTGCTTGCTTAGATCGAGAATTAAAGTAAATATAGTGTAACAGTTCCATAACCAAATGGTAACCAACCAGGCCTGACTGGATCTTTCAAGCCAGAACTGAAGAGAATGTAGAAGTAAATTTCTGCTTCTATCTCATAAGAAATATTAATCCTGCTCCAAAGCATCTCAATTAAACTGAACACTAAATTAACTTAAAATATCAAATGTAAAAATAACTTTACTTGCCAGGATATCTGCCAGTTTTCAAACTGGAATTGCATAATATGGACAATTGATGGTTCTGAAGAAGTCCTAATTTGTTTTCATGAATATATATGTGCTGTGGAATTATATCACCCTCTCTCTTTAATTTCCATTGAATTGAGCCATCTACAAGTAAGTTTACATTATCAACCTTTCCCCCTTCCCTAGAAAGAAGCAGTCAGTACTGTCAGTAGAAAAAAATAGAGATCTCTGGAAAACAAGCCATCAAACTCTTCAGACATCTGATTTAGGACAGGGAGAATTCTGGAAGGGGATGAAGAGATTGTGAAGAATCAGACATGAAATTCAGTTGCCTAAACACAGGGCCTAGGGCAGAGTGAGATGCCCGGGGTTGTCCTGCTTGGATTTCCACTGCCAGTCCAGGAAGTCACAAGTATTCTCTAAGTCCTGTATCCTGCCTGAGCCTACCATGGTCCTACAGCAACTAAAGTGGCACCATACACTTGTTTAATCAGCCCAATCCCCCTTGTGACTTGTAATTCATCCTTATTTGCAGTGTTTCCTGTGATAGATATGAATTCTTCCTCTGTCAGATGAAAGGTCAGCACTTCACATAGTATAATTGTAGGGCCATAAGAAGACCCTTGTGATATATTGTAAAATATTTAAGAATTTAGAAAAACAAACAACAAAAGTGTTACTTTCAGCTGCCTCTAAGAACTGACCAAAAGTATATCTCCTTAAAAGATTTCTCCCAGCCTTGCATCTTCCCCTAGAATTACATGGGACTTGGAAAGGTCTAGAAATAAAATTCAATGAGGACATTCTAAACTATGTCTATGTAAACAAAGAGAATACAAAAAAGCATTAGTGATATATCCACTTGCTCACAATGGACATAATGTAAAATGATTCAATCAATTACCAGTTTCTCAAAAGATCATAAATCAGCCTACTACCTTAGATAAAGTTTGATTTAGGAGAACATGAAGCTTCAGAAGTATTAAATTGAAAGAAAGGACATCATCTTTTGGGCTTCAATTATTTGGGGACTCAGCCATGGGGAATGAACTTTTGCCTTTTTAACCACCACTTGGGAAATCTTTTGCAATCACAGCAAATACTTTAAAACTCCAAAGAAAGGGAAACGAAAGCTCAACACTGAAGAAACCTCTTGTTGACTGCGGCAGGGAGTGGATCAGCTCCTTAAGTGGTTCACTTCCAGGTTACTACATATCCTAGATATTGTTATGAAAAGGTTTCTGTTCCAGGAAAACAGAACCCAGTTAATTTCCCTTAGAGCACACAAGGCTCACGCACAGTTTCACATTCACTGATATTGTTCCTGGCTAAGAGAAATATTAGCAATTACGCACCCAGTGTTTCTACTCACACAAATTTAACATTGCTTCATATCTTATAGATGTAACTTAATTGCTTCAGATATACTGATTAGGTCTGCTGATCAGGTATCATTAAGGTAATTTGATACATTCTTTCAAATATGACTGCAGACCTTCTGTCTCCTTCTTCGGCAATGAGTTCAAGTATTACTCATTTGGGAGATTTCATCACAGTTTTTAAATACGCTTTCCCCCATCTGAATTCAAACTAGAAGTGAGGAGGTCATATTGAGATGTTAAGGCCCTGATTAAATAATTTGATGGTACAATTAATTCCCCACAAGTGGAATTAACTGCAGGGGATTAATGAAAATGTCAGGGTTACAGGTTGTGCTGGTGATGTGTTTCTAATGTCAGTAGTAAATCTGCTGTAGGTAAAGCACAAATTCTTTCCATGAAAGGCTTTTTCTTTAAAAATATACCCTGAACTCATAAAATAAACCGCAGCTAGTATAGAACAATTTTCCATAAAAGCGCACCTACTCAGGAAACAGACAAAACATACAGCTTGCCTAGAAGAACACATATTTCAGGTTTAAGATATCCAATAACTGCTAAAAAAAAAAGATAAAATTAATGCACAATATCTAAAAAATGGGCTTAAGTAAAAGGTGAAAAAAGACTGATTTAAGGACCGTAAATTCATTGGTAGCAATTTAATATGATGCTCAAGGTAAAGATCATAGGATAGGCTTTAATAATCATTTGCTAGAAGCTGCAGAGATATGTGCACATACCTCTTACACCCTTTTCTAAAGCACCTACTTTTGTCATTGCCATGTTAACTGAAGATCTGAGGTTCTTGTGTTTATTTGCGTAGTCACCTCCAGTAAACTTTAAATTCAAGGAAAAACATAAGCTGTTTTCAAATATTTTGCCTGTTGAAAGGGAAATAACATCTCAGTAGAAGGATAGAACAGTCTATACCAAAATGAACAATGTAATGATGGGGGAAAAGGAGAAAATTCAGGTAAAATTATTTTGTGAAGACATACCTATCTGTCTATAGAGGAACCAGTCATCACATGGATTACTTTCTCTCTATTCTGTATCACATTCCCTGTTCTGTTGTATTTTTCAGAAATCATCCACAGAAACCATTACATACACAAATGAAAACCTGCCACAGTCAGAAAATATAAAATAGCCAGGTTGTTTACAAAATCAAAATCACAAAGGATATTTGGATATCCACTGGAATATGGTCAGACTAGTTTGCAATTGAAGAGAACATATCCTCCTTGAGGTCTTTGCACCCAGAACACTGTGATGCTACAAAATGTGTAGAGGGTTCAGCTGCATGAGTTGGGATGTGCAGAATCAGGGATGGCTGGGATAGGAATCTGTGTTCAGGCACTATTTCACCCCTTGTGTTCCAGTCAGCTGACCTTGTACCTTACACCAACTGTATTTGCATCATCCATGTGGGCAGTGGAGAAGGATAAAGCAGTCACACTCTGGGCTTACTTTTTCCACTTGATTCCCTACAGACCAGAGCCAGACAGCAAGCCACTACTCAGGCTTGTATGAACAAGAGACTAGGCAGGCACAAATCCGAGCTAACCTGACAGTAGAGATGAAAGTTTCGGCTACCCCTTTTCTAGTAAATAAACTGGGGAGCAGTCTCTGACCCCAAAGCCAAGCAACACCATCTCATTCATATGCACAAAGCTCTGCTCTCTTCCCCCACGAGCAGGAAAAACACATTTCTGGCTCCCTTCTGGGAACATTCCCCTTCATCAGACCTAGCCTGGCACCACGCAAGAGCTCCAGGTCCCAAGAGCTGAAGCTGTGCCAGGAAGGGTGCAGTCATGAGGCAACCCTCAAACCCTTGCCCTCTTCTTGGCTTATTTACTCATGTAGATGTAATAATACATGCCCAAACACATTTTTTGTTTTTAAATATTTTAAATTGTCTGGTTTTAGAGGGCTAGAGAATTCGGGGTAAAGACCATATCTTTTCCCCCATTGTTTCCTTGTAGACTTCTGGCACCTCTGATTCATGATGTTAATGATAAATTAAGCTTTAACTAAGTAAATATTTCAGTTAAAGCAATTTCTTCTTCTGTGGAAGAGAGCCTCCATTTATACAAAGAAATTAACATGTTCATTCCAAAAGAATACTATATCTTTGATATACTGTTGGGTTGTGGTTTTTTACAGTTTAGTCATGGTTCCATTGACACTGCACTTTGAACATTACATAACTTTATTGTTAAATAAATTAATGGCTACAAGTGGGAATGAAAGTGATCCCTGAAATTAAGTTTTCAAAGGAGAATTTCTACTTTTTTACTGTGTTATGAAGGCTAACTGTATTGCATGAGCTATTTATGTTTAACTGCAGAGAACTACAGGTCCAGGTTCAGAGATGATGTGTTGTCTTTAGGCAGGGTTTTCAAAAAATCTGTGACTCACATGTCTACATTGATATTTATTCCTGCCCTGCATGTGCTATAAGTTCACCCCAGACAGCAACTAAGTTCCATGCAGCTCATTGCTCACTTTTCCCCTCTTGTTGGGATGGGGGGGGAAGAATTGGATAAAGGTAAAACTCTTGAGCTAAGAACATTTTAATAATTGAAATAAAGCAAACTAATAATAATGTTAATAATCATTATTATGATTTTGTTTCATTTTTATTGTTTTGTAATGAAAATGGGGGAGAGAGAGAGACAGGGGTGAACAAAACTCAAGTAAAACAAGTGATGCACCATATAATTGCTCACCACCCACTAGCTGATGCCCAGCCTGTACCTGAGCAGTGATCATCCCCTCCCAGCCAGCTCTCCCCAGTTCATATACTGTGTGTGACCTTCTATTATACAAAATATTAATTTGGCTGGTTTGGGCCAGCTGTACCAGCCATGCTGCCTCCCTCCCAGCTTCTTGTGCACCTCCTCACTGGCAGAGCAAGGGAAACTGAAAAGTCTTTGACCCAGGGTAAGCACTACTTAGCAACCAACTGAAACATCAGTGTGCTAACAATATCTAAATTGTTTTTGGATTTATACTAAATCCAAAACACAGCACTGTACCAGCTCCTAAGAAGAAAATTAAATCTTTCCCAGACAAACCAGCAACATTATAAGAAAGGACACTCTTGACAGTGGCGTTGGAAGACCGATGTTGTGAGACTACTCAGTCAGATGCATAAATACCATTGCAAAAGTGCAAAACAGTTTGTTGTCTTAATGTTGAACTCTTCAGAAAAGGTACCTGAATTCCAGAGACACCTTATAGTTTTATTTAGGAGTTCCTCAGACAGTAAAGTAATACAAGCATGCAGACTCTGAAACTGCTTATAGCATCATTCAGGCCAAAAACAAGTTTACCCCAAAGCCCAGCAAGAACCTAGAAATGAGGACTTCCATCACCTGTTGCTCCTCAGGGTCTCAGTTTCAGGCATGTTCTTATCAAACCTACTTGAGTCCCAGAGCAACAGGGTGTTCCTGCTGTTTCTTTTACACACTGTTGTTGTTGATGACCTGTTTCCTACTTCCTTGTCCTCTTTCTCTCAGTGTACACCAGCCAAATCACCTTTGCTTTGGAGAAGTAGGGGGGCAGAGGGACAGAGTTCCATTTCCTCTTCCATGTAAGGAGATTTAAATCACATTTTTCAATTCCCTAAAGAAATCTCAACCGTTTAATTTTTTTTTACACTTGTGCTTAGCATATATCAGCACCTTTAGCACAGAGCCTTTGAGCCAAGACGTCCTTGTAGTTCTGCTCTCAACTGACTTCCACTGTGTTTCTTCTCTGAGGGACTGTGAATTCTCAAAGCAGAAGTCCTGTGCTCCTAGCAGCATGGAAACTTTCCCTAGAGGTAGTAAAATGCTTACATTCCTGAAAATGATGCAAGAGCACAGAGAATAGTGCGTAGGCACCCAGGGGAATGTACAGAGCACTGTATGGTACTGCTCAGACTCCACCAGACTGAGCGAGCAGCCAATGTGGATTTTGATTTATTCACAAAATTTGATATGGAGGCATTTGTTGAGGCCTATGTTTTATCCCCTTAGAAGAGAGCAATGACACATCAGTCCTGTGCAGTAACACAGGACTTGCTGGAAGATGCCTGAGAGACAGGACACCTCCCCCTGCCTCTGGGGCTGCCCTCCAGAGAACCTCTTCAGCCAGAAGGAAAGTAACCATGAGCACAGCTCAGCTGGTGGACTGTAGGAGAATGACCAACACAGCTGCCTCCCAGAGCTGTGTGCATCCCCAGCAACCTGTGTCAGTCGGGCACCTCAACTCCTGACACACTCCAGTCTGTGGGAGGTGATTATCCCATGCACAAGGGAATGTTTCTGAATGACATGGTGGCCAGAAAGAAAATCTGCACACAGGGTTGGAGTTCATGCCCACTGCTAGATGGTTTTGCAGTACTTGCCAGTATTGGCAAAGGCCAGCACCCAGCACTATGGGATTGAATCAGGCCCTGTCCTCTGCTTTATTGGTGTATACATATATATAGTGAGACAATCTTCCTCCTGGCTGTGTGGGGCTACCTGGCCCTCCATCTGAGATGTGTCTAAGTATGTGCCAGACCCATCACAGGTAGCTCTGGTCTCCTCAGGAGACAAATCTTCCATCCAGAAAGGCACTGTAGTACACACCAGCGCTTTGTCAGCAATTGATAGAAAATGCCATGTATTGCATGGCACTTAACAACAAAGGATAAAACTAGACACAGCGAGAGAGGGGCAGAGAACACCTCTGTCATACTTCATGCAGATTGGTCAGATCACTAGCAGGGAGGTGGATAAAAAAAGGTTTATCTATTCCAGAAATACACATACAGAAGTAGGTATATGCATAGAGGACAGTATAAGGAGAGAAAAGAAATGAGGATTACAGATATCAGAAAAAGTGTGAGAAGCTGAGCAACTAGATTAACTATTAATGGAAGTAAAGTCTGAGCAGATAGAAACAGAATTGATATAACACAAGGAAAACCAGGAATGTTGATTGCAATACTGTAATCCAACCAAGACTTTTGACATAAAACTGAGAAGGGGGTTCAGAATTAGCAAGAACAGTTTTTAGACAAAAACAGCATGTGAAACCTTTCAGATTGACACCAAGAACTGCCAAAGAATTAACATTTTTCAATATTTCTCTTTTTCTCTATGAAAATGTACCTTCAAAATTTAGAGATCAGAACAGATGACGAAGTAACAGCTCCAGATTTAATATTCCTTCTGTCTTTAACTACATGCTGAATCAAGTTGGGTGTGCCACACACTTTTACCAGTGAGTCTCATCTTTACAACCTCAGAGATAAAAATGTCTTTTCTTATCAGATAAATTTCAAGGGATATGAGATGAAAGCTCATCTAAAAGGTGCACTTTGGATTAGAAAGTGAGCAAGAGACAACTGCTAAATGGCAAAAATTAAAGAATCAAAAGAAAATAATATATTTTCCCCTTCATCTTGTACCCTGGTAATTATACAAAGATCTGTCTAATTTTCATCTTTTACACAACTGACTGACAGAGTTCAGTCAATTTTTCTCTGTAACTTTCAAGCAGAATTTGGTTTTACTGGCTGCAGTGAAGGCCCTATCCATTCAGGCCACTTTCATTTGTCTGGTTAGTTTACATCAGAAAAAGTGAGATCCATGTTAAGCAGTTTCATATAGTCCACTGTTTCACTGAATTTGTGACACAGACACAGAAAAACAGTGTACTGTATCAAATATAGTCTATTCATTCTTAGGAAAAAGCTTAGCAAGAAGGCTAAACAAATATAAAATATATTAGCACAATTTTACTGTGAGCTCATTAAGTAGTAGACTGCACAAATTGGTTTTCTCTTTCCTCCCTAACTCTGATATTAAACTTATGGAGGTTGATCTGACTTTTGTGTGGAGAAAGGTTTTGCACAGATGATAGGAATTTGTGAATTCAGATTTTAGACTAAGTTTAGATCTCAACACAGATAATTGAAATCCTTTCTTGCAGTTTAATCAACCCCTTGAAATTTTGGCCGAAGTGATAGTGAATACTCCATCTCTTGAAGCACTATACTAAAACTCACTTTCTTTTCAGAACAAGAGTAGATTTTGGCTGCAGAAATTTTGATGTGAATTCCACATTCTGTCCTATACCACCAAACTGAACAACCTCAATAGTCTTTAAAAAGTAAATAACTGTGGAGTTAAACTCATAAGTCATCTCAGACCCATCACTTGCTATTTCCATCGGGAAATAAATTACTATATTGCTGCATTCGGTTTTCCTTCCTTCCAACTACCTTACATTATTTTGTCTTGTCTCCTATTTTTCATTATATGTCCTGAAGCTAAACTTTTGAAATCATGTGAAATATTTACACAGAAATCAGAAAATATCAGCATTTAACATGACATATGATGGGAGTGGGAAAAATGAGCTCCAGTCTCATTTTGCATAATCAGTTCCTGAGATCAGATTGTTTCCCTGCCCAACAGGATGTACCAGCACAGTGTGTTCAAATAAAAAGAATAGAAGACCATAAATATTATCTCCAGCAAAATGTGTGAAAAATGTTATTACTTCTTTGCATATCTTGTTCTTGAAAACTGGTATTAGAGATATGAGATAGCAAGATAGAGTACAAATCCAGGCATTAATTGGTTTAATTTTTAGCTCTGAATGACTTAGGTGTAGGGAATGCTGATCTGTACTTTCAAGATGCATCTGCTTCTACTAAAGCATCTTTATTTACCCAACTCAATGAAACACCAACCCAGATAACCCAAGAGGAAACAGATATTCAGTTAGTCTCATGAACATGTCCTTGGCCAGTCTGCCGTGGTGGATATGAACAAAAGTTCTTTCCATCACTGGCTTTGCCTCCACAGCAAGATGTCACCCTGCTTGTTCACACAGGCATGATCATCTCTCATGGCCAAGAGTCACAGGATCACAGAATCATTTATGTTGGAAAAGACCTCTAAGATCAAGTCCAGCTGTGAACCCAGCAGTGCCAAGTCCACCATTGATTCCTGAAGAGCAGATACATCCCAGGTACTGGGAAAGGTTCTCCTCATTCCTCTTGTGGAAGACACCACTTCCATACGCTTAGCTGTAAACAGAACCATATCCTGGCTATATAATATTAAATTTGTTGATGTGGGGCCAATTCTCAGAACAGTATCAAGAGTGATGTTCAATCTGTGTAATTACACAGTTACTATCACCAAGAAGATGGATGACATACTCATTCCCTTTTCCTACCACCAACAAATCCATCTTTATCCACCCCAGTTCTTGGGGGCCTTTGGACCCCTCTTTGCTCCCCCTGCATCTCTGTCCATGCATCACTTTGAATGGAGAGGTTTTATTGCATGGACTGGAATGTCATGTCAGATTGGAAGATGGTACAACACCATGTATGTGATGATGTACTCATCTCAGATAAGTAATTTTGCCATCTTTATATCTAATCTAAATGCATATACTGCAGGCATTATTATGACTTTTAAGTGTTTAATTATCTTAGGTAATATTCTACAAAGATTACAACACAATATTTCCATCAGATTCCATTGCTGGAATCTTCTGGTTTTGCTGACTCAAATGACAGAAAACTCCTGGGAGTGTCTTTAATTATGCATGATCTGCAATCTGAAGAAGTTTGGTTTCCCATGTCCTGTATGGCAACAGCATTTAATGTCAAAAATAAATTCCTTTCTTTGCTGAATTCCCTCTTCACTGATCCTGATACTTCACAAGTGATACTCTTCCACAGGAATCCAGTCCTTCAATTTAGTGTCTTCCATGCTTTTATTTACCAAAATAATCAAGACCTGAACCTTTGTGCACTTTTAACACTACCATCTAGCCCTACTGCATGTATGCCCTGACATATCTACTGCAGAAGCCTTTAGTCACACACCAGCTGTCCTCTCCATTTTCTTCTGCAATTGCACCCAATCCTGATTGCCTCTCAGAGCAGGTGCCTGCTTCTTTTAGAGTAATACATGAGCTCTGCACAAGTGTATAAAAGATTCAACTCCCAGGCTTTGAGGAAATTTACTTGTAGGGTGGCGCAGACAAGAGGCAAAACCAGGCAGCTGGCACTTAATGCTCTCATGTTGAGCTAAGGCAAAAATAATGGGAACAGGTCAATTTCCATCCAATTATGTTTTATATTTGCAGACCTGTCCTTCAGAGATTTTGTTTTTGTCTTTCATGTTTATTGGCCAAAATAGATCTGATCAAAAACACTCAGCATTCACTAAAAGAGGTAAAGTTGAGAAGGGAAGGTCAGTCATGTAAAGGTGTGATACAGTCAGTATGAGCCAAGTTGCTAAAGGGTTAGCCCTCTAAATGGCCAAGTTAAATAAGATACCATTGGTACTAAGTTAACTTCCAAGAGCTCCCAAGTGTAAGCTTATAAATGCCTGGAGAGACACTTTTGCTTCAATTGTGCTGTATTTAACTTGGCAATTTAAATGGCAAGTCCTTCCTAACTTGGCTCTTGATACAAATATCACACCATTATATGGCTTAACATCTTTTGTAAAGTAGATTTTTTTAGTCATGTTAATTAGATATTGCCATATGTGTGTACATAATAGTCAGATATATAGACACACTCATAAAATACATGCATCTATTAGATATCAGTGAAAATTCTCATGAGGTAGGTAAAATTTTCCTACTTCTGGCACGTAACATAGAGATTTATTCTTGAGGAAACTGGTTTTCTTAAAGCAAGTTCCTAAGGACACACATAGTCCAGGGAGAAAGGGAACTGTGACAAAGGCTTGTAGAAAATTCGTCTGTCTAATATGATTTGTTACTTCTATTATCTGGTAATCTGGGGAGAAGGTAATCTGGAAAAGGAAATGGAACTCTGTCCCTCTGCCCCCGTACTCCTCCAAAGCAAAGGTGATTTGGCTGATGTACACTGAGAGAAGGAGGACAAGGAAGTAGGAAATAGGTCATCAACAATTGGAGGTAAATTGATCTGTATTGATTTTTCTTGAATTCCAACCTCATTTACCCACAAATTTTAAACTGTGCATTGTTAATCGTGTGAGCTTAAATTAAAGCACTTCAACCCTCTGATATCTAAAGGAGCACTTTTCTCTCCTAACAGCCATCCTTTTCAGATAATACAAATTAAAAAATTATATTTTCTGTTTTACTTTGCACTGATTTGAATGAAGGAGATACAAGAGAGAAGACATGGATTTATGGGCTGAGAAGGTTTGTTTTCTGGGGGAAACCAGATTTGTTTGGGCACCTTTGGTCTGGAAAGTATACGTTCCCATGATGAGCTATTCCTCTATTATTTATCAGGTTTGAAAGTTAAATTTCACTTCCTCACCTTCTCTCAACAAAATTATTGAAGTTAGAAGGCAGATTACAGATTGATGACTCTGCTACAGGCTGTAAAAGAAATTGATTTGAAATGAGATGCCTTGTTACATGTTCTAGTTCTAGTCACTTGTATTTAACCACTGCATTCTTCAAAATAGGCTAGGAAAGCATCATCTCAAAATGGCTTTTCTTCACAATATCAGTGTCATGTTTTAGGGTTGGGGCAGTATTCTTGTGCCAGTTCAAAAGGCATGTCATATTTGGGTGATATCACAACCTACAAACAATAGACTGGGCAGTTTGGGCTTCTAGTCTTGCTAAAGACACCAAAAGAAAGTAAGCAAATAAATCTGCTAAGACAAGGTATGGGATTTCGTTTCCTTTCATTGTGTTTTATTGCATTATCCATATCATCAGTTATAATCCTTACTATCAGTAGAATGTCCAATTACAGGAAGCTTCAGATACCAATTATTTGCTGAGGTGGGCCATTGCAGTTACCTAATGCACAGTATTTCAAACAGAAGCATGTATTTCAAATAGCACATAATATTCCCATTTGATATTTAAGAAGTCATCACTGTTCCAAAGCCATAATTCTTTACGAAGCAGCTGATGTGGCAGCATCGTCCACGATACTTTATGCACAGACAAATAGACATTAGGAAAATGGTTTGAAGGACAGGTTAGGAGCTGGGATCAGTTTACTGCTTAGTCAAGTGGTTTTGGGACAACCTGGCAAGTTATTGAGGACTACACCCAACAAACAAATGACAGGGTTCAGGGACATGAGCATGCCAAGATCACTGCCTAAACTCCATATGTGATACAGAGGGAGAGGAAGGCAGTAGAAAGAGAGATTCACAGCAACAGTGTCTGGAGCCATGAAGGAAGTGGCAGATTAGAATAAGACAGCTTCAAATCAGTGGAGACACAAAATTATTGAAATTAGGAAATAAGACTCTCAGACACAGATATCTGCATCTTCAAAGTTATGTAACTGGATGTTAATGTACCCTACTTCAAAATATAGCTGAAAGAGGGGATGGTACTACTGCTGCCATTCGTCTTGTGCACAATAAGTGAAATAAGTTTTTCAGGTAGTATTTCTTTCAGTTTCCTGAAATCAGTGGAGGAAAAGGAATAAATAACAAACATTCCAAATAGTGCTTCATGCTTTTCTTTTCTGCAGCACAAAACAACAGTAATAACTTATAAATATTCTGCCATTTTTACTAAGGTTTTGTGTGTAAAAGTACATCACAGCTGGGGAACTGTAATTTATGTATTGTGGTTATGAGTGATCCATACTCAGTCTTTTTATGACTTAGGGTACTGAATGTTACAATTTAAGATAACATTAAGGCTCTAATTGACTCCTGGGTAGAAAACCAGTAGCATAAGTTTCCTTGAAACTAGTTGAGGAAATTTTACTATCTTATATTAACTTTAAACTGATGAAACTTTACTACTTATCTTTCACTTTTTAAAATCTTACTTTGCAAGTTAAAAAAAAACCAAAAACTAATTTCACTGTTGAAAACATTAGGTATAGAAAGTATTATCTACATGCTGAAGAACTCTAATGAATGTCCTTCATTCATTAAGAACCTCCAAAATTAGTAATACACAGTTTGGAGAACAAAGAGGTAGTAAAGAAACAGCAAATTCATTTAAAAAAAATAACCTGTGGAGTTTCTTGGGTTCATGAATCCAACATTTATTTTTTCTAATCCTCCAAGTTTTTTTTCTTTTAGGCTAAATTGTCCCTATGTGATTCAGCAAAAATAGGTAAATGTGAACTTCAGATAGGCAAGCTAAGTTATCTGAAGCTGTCTAGAGCTATCCAGAGAAAAATTAGGTCCCCCTACACGATTTTTGCTCTGTCTAGCAGAAAGGGATCATGAACATGGATGGTACTCTGATCTGCTCAGTTGAGTCAGAGAGGTGAAATAAAGATGGTTCTTCCTTTTTGACATTCACTCATCATGAAGGGGCAGCTAGGCAATACAGATGTGTAATGGGTGTAAGGCACAGTGTTCTCCATAATAATCAGTGGACATTTTTTTCATTTATACCAACTACATCATAAAGCAACCATAGCCTAAGGAGCTGTTCTGAACTACTGCCTTGTAGCATCCCTAAATATCTTCAAGATATGGAAGATGTGTTAAAGCAGGGAGCGGTGCCCTTGCATGTGTCAAATTTAAACACTGGAGATACTTCACATCAAATGGTAACAGCCATGAAGCATGGAGAGAGCCATCTGTTTCCCATACTTGAAAGAGGTGTTGAAAAGGAAGCTTTTTTTTTTCTTTTCACTTAGCTAAGATTATGATTTTCATGAAGCCAGAGTGTATGCCGAAAACAAGCAAAACTGAGATGCCCTGTCCTTGGGAAGGTGAAAATTTGAACTCTAATATTACTCTAATGTGACCAGAGGAAAAAGAATATAGGTAGGTGAGATAAACTTCCTGAGTTCTATAGTTTTATATCAGAAAATTAGGTGTGGGCCCTGTTGTTAATCTCTAGATGCTCACCATCCAGTGTTTGTGGGAAATGTGCAGCTTGGAGGATTGCCATGGTCCTGCGGTGACAGTGAGAGACTGCTGATGCCAGGCCACGAAGGAGTGCTAGAAATAACACCTGCTCTCCTTCAGATGGAGATAACTCTGTGAGAAAACTGTGACAGCTGTTAGAGATATGGGACACAGCTCTGATGGATAAGAGCATTCAGAGGGCAAAATTTGCTCTAGCAGTTCTGAGAGCGCTTGATAACTTCCATAGCACAGTATGGCAGGAGATCAAAGGCAAGTATCTTCCAGAAGTCCTTTTCTGTCAACAATGTACTTGGATGATTTCAGCCTTCTGTAAAGAAAATGAAAATAAAACAGAACCTAAATTATCTGTTCCCATTGCTTGACAAAGGTCCCCATGAGAGATTCCCATGGATCTGGAGTGAATGTTTGCTCGACCATTCTGCCTCCCTAAGAGAAAGGCATCAAGTCAGCATTGGTGGTCTTCCTTTTTTATGTTAGAAATATATGTATATTTTAAAGTATCTTACAACAAAATACTCACAAAGCAAGTTAAAAAAAATAAACCAAAGGGTTGTTAAAGGCAACAGATCTTTAGGGGCACTTTACACAATTACAGTATCAGAGATATTTGTGTATACTTAAAAAACAATCTTTGCACAGATTACAGATGGGAAGAAGAAACTTTTTTCATGCAGCCATTTCTAGGCCTCCATGACCAAGTCAAAATGTCACGAGTATCAGTATGTTTTTGTACAGCCACTTTTCCCAGTTTTATGTATAGAGAAAAGTTTGCTGTCTTCAGCAATCCTGCAGACCTTTGTGGCTTCAAAATGAGTACAGGATAAGGTGGTACTTTCATGGTACATTTTTTTCAATTTCTAAAAGAAAGAATATTTTTCGAGGAATCATACTCTAGCAGTAATGGGAAAACACCTTTCCTAAGTATTGACAGATCACGGCTTAATGTAAACATCTGTAAATATAGAATATACTGTTAACTTTCCAGGAAACTTTCTTTTTTTATCCTACTTGTAGGAAATGAATATCTAATCTGTTAAACTCTGAGGTTATGGACATCAGAAAGCATGTTAAACATTAAGCATCTGATGACGTTTGAAAACCATGGTCAATAGTAAGAGCTATAAAAGGATTCCATAAAACCACATTTTAAAGGAAACTTGAGTTAAAGCCAGGTGAAGAAGCAAAGGATCTCATAACTATTGCTTGTTAAAGGCTTCAACACAACCATTTGCATTGTTTCAGACACAAAGAAATGAATAATCATACAAAGAAGATGATGACGATGTCCTAAGACCACGTGGTCCCATCAGATACCCAAAGCTAAGCCCAAGCCACAGTGGGTGAGAGAAGCACACCCTGGGTAGGGTGAGCCTAGAGGCACAGGAACATGAGTCACGGGGCACCACATGGCGTGTTGTGTGCACCACCCTACGAGACCAATGCAGATGGAGCTACAGAAACTGCCAAACATAATGCTGGCTGTCTACGTATCTCTGTAAATATAATACTTGGAATTTATTACCCAATAAACCCTGACCAAAAGGTTACTATTTGAAGGACAACTTTGCAAAAAGAATATCTGCATCAGATACAACTTTTATTTCCAGTGTTTTCTCCTTGTTTATATTATAGGATTTTATAAAGTAAAGGAATGTTTTCACAGACTTTATAGGCTTCTCACCCAGCTGGCATGAATTTTGTAGTAGTTAGTTCATTGTAACGATGGTCATTCCTCCCAGTTTGTGCCTCTTATGTTGAAGACAGAATTAAGGCAGGTAGGCTACAGAGATCCTGCTGTGATAATTGTTCACCACCCATGGAGCTGTGTTGTGAGAATCCCACTCTCAGGTGGGATTCACTGTATATAGCAAATCAGCTACATGGCTATGTTTTTTCATGGTGCATCTCCTCTATAAATAGCACATGGGACAAAAGAAATTCAGGATCTGGTCATTATCTGGAAAATCTAGATGGCATATTTTTAGGGGGAAAAAAGGAAAGAAAAAAAATCAGCAAGAAAAGTTTCTATGAGGACAAAGGCAACAAAAGCATGTCTAAGGAGACTGAGATTGCCATGTTTTAACTGCAGAAACTATACCATGTAGTATCTCACCCCACTCAAACCCTAGTGGGATAGGGAGGAGAATCAGGGAAAAAAGGCAAGGCCTGTAAGTTAAGAACAGTTTAGTAACTTAAATAAAGTAAAATACAATAATAAGGCTAGAAGAAAATGAAGAAGAAGAAGAATATTGAAAAGTGAGACAACAAAAGAAAGAGGGAGGAATAAAACCCAAGAGAAACAACAGAAACAAAGCATGCACAACACAGCTGCTCACCACCCACTGACCAATGCCCACCCCATCCACCAGCAGCTCCTGACTATCTCCCCTCAGTTTATATACCAAGAATACCATTAAATTGGAAGGAATATCCCCTTTGCCAGTATAGATCAGCTGTTCTAGCCATGCTCCCTCTCGGCTTCTTGTTCATTCTCTCACTATGAGAGTATGGGAGACTAAAAAGCACTACTGAGCAAATACCAAAACATCAGTGTATTGTCAACATTATTCTTATACTGAATACAAAAAAAAAAGTCACTGTACCAGCTAGTTGGAATAAAATTATCTTTATCCCAGTTGAAACCAGGACAGCCAAAACAGTCTGATGTACCCAGAGGTGCATCAGGCACAACATCACCAGCTCGCCAAGGGACGTGCTTGCTCCACTCTGCACTGCACAGTGCAGCCCCACCTTGAGTCCTGTCTCCATTTTAGGGCACTTCAACACAAGCAGAACATCAAATTATGAGAGTGTGCAAAAAAGTTGGTGAAAGGCCTCAAGGGCAGGACTTGTGAGAAGTGGCTGAGGTCACTTGGCTCATTCAGCTTGGAGAAGAGAAGGCTGAGGGGGGACCTCATCACAGCCAACAGCTTCCTCAAGGTGGGCAAAGGAGGGCAGGTGCTGACCAGTGACAGGATACAAGGAAATGGGATGAAGCAGGGGGAGTCCAAATTGGACATTAGGAAAAGGTTCTTCACTGAGAGGGTGACTGGCCACTGGAACAGGCTCCCCAGGGAAGTGGTTCCAAGCCTGTCAGAGATTGAGGAGTGTCTGGGCAATATTCTTAGTCTAATGGTTTAGTTTTAGGCAGTCCTGTGAGGATCAGGGTGTTGGACGTAGTGATCCATTGCAACTGAAGAAATTCTATGACAAGGAAATGAAAAGTCCTGAACCTCGAATGGCAACTCCATGAGATAGTACAGGCTACAGGGCACCCATTTAGGAAGCAGCTCTGCAGAAATGGACTTCAGGGGCCTGATGGACAAGTGACAAAATCAGCAGGTGCTGCAGCAAAGATCATCACTATCCTGGCTGTAAAAGTGCAGACAACAGATCTAAGGAAGGACTTTTTTGGTACTTTTGAAACCGCATTTGGAATACTATATTCTGAGGTGCTACCACTGCAAAAGAGAGAAGGACATACTGGAGCAAGTCCAGTGGACTTAGTGATTAGAGGGAGAGAGGGGTGATTGCTATCTCACTGCCCCTAATTACTATCCCTGAACACATAAGCTGTAGGAGAGGAACTCACATGAATTCATCTACTGCAAGTACCTGAGGTGAGGCTCATTTACTGAATTTTTCAATGGAAAAGCATGGAGACACAGCCTGAAGCATAATTCAAGGCAGAAATCTTTTATTAGAATCTGAAGTATGTGGGATAGTCCCTTGTGCTCCCATTGCCTATACAAGCCAAGGAATTCCAGCATATAACCTCCCTGAACCTTCATTCTTTTTTCTTAAGTTTCAAGGAAAAGTGCACAATTAAGTTTTATCACACTTTAGCAGCTTTTGGGTTATGCAGGACTCTGTGCTTCTGCTGTGACATCTGTGTGAGTTTTAGGAAGTCTCACACTCAGTCTTATTGTCTGCAATGAGACAAGTTTTTGGTAGGCAGCCTTCTGCTGCAGTACTGGTGTCAGAATTCCAATGGAAGGGGTTCCCCCACTTGTGATTACCTGAATAGCTGAAGATCTTACACAATAAAACTAGGGGTACTTGAAATATAGAGGCTCCATGCCTTTGATTTACCCTCTACTATGAGCCTGAGCCACAGAAATTCTGCTAGACACAGCTGACAGTGCTGTCAGAGCAAGGAAGTTGCAACAGAATACATAGTCATACTGTAAATATTTTATTTCATTTTATTAATTTATTCTATTTTAGATCAATATTTTAATGTCTTTTGCTACAGAGCATCATTATAATATTTTGTCTACAATGAGATTTAAAGACCCCCAAATCTACTAAATCTCAGTATCCCTGAACTGCCAGTGTCTAAAACAGACATATATTGGCACTCCAGGTATTTTCTACCTGGTTAACTCGACAGCGTGGCAAGTGTCAGGACTCAATGCAGAACCCCCAGGGGATGCTGACTGTCTCATAGAGACACTTGCAAAGGAATTTTGTCTCTCCATTCCTCACCTGTCAGAAATACTGTTCTCATTCCCCATTGCACTTGGTCAAATTCCTAGTTCAGCTACAAATGCATGCAATGGCTACTGCTGCAGTGTTATTGGTGCAAAGCCTAAGGGATGGGAGGTGGAGAGCTTACATATCAATAATCACTCCTAAATATCTGCACAAGTGGAACAGGGGGCATATTAAGGAATATTAATATAAGAAGCTGAACCTCCATCTGTTTGAAAATACAAGTTTAAAATTAAGGTTATTAAAATAATAAGCCACTTTTGCATTAAATAAATTTGATTTAACCTTTTTCTTTCTTTGAAGACTTGAAGATAGGCTCTTCAGATCTTCAGAGCCTAACTAGTACATGAAAAGTAATATGACGTGCTAGAGTGGGTCTGAGTCGAAAGGCCTATCATCAGACACCAAGAGCTCTGAACTTTTTCAAAAACACCTGTAACTGATCTTATGCAAGACAGACATCTTTCATTCTTTATCTCCCTAAAATGCGTTTGTTACAAAAAAAAAGGACACATTCTCCTCTTAAAGGCATTCTAACAACATCAAGGTACCTAGAAAGCTTGCATATGTTCAATTAACAGAAATCATTCAATTCCCTTCTGCCAAATTTATTGATGATCCTTGACCAGTGACAATCCAATAAAACTATCCTATGAACTGTGTAAGGAAACTCCTAAGAACAGAAAAGTAAAATATAAACATAATTTATTGTATGTTATAAAATGAGTGAGAAAGACTTTACTAAACTACTGCAGCTGATCACAGTCTTATCTGCTTGGAGAATCAGCTGGCATGGCTTTCCCTTAGAACAGCAACAGAAAGCACTGAGGAGCACAGAAATAAATTCTTCTCTAGATGAAGAATTTGCTTTATAAATCTGTAGAAAATTCAAATTTTTGAAACCTGAATATCTGAAATCAAGGTCCCACATAAATTCATAGGCCTGAAGAAGTGGCCTGGCTTTTAACTGATACTGAACATCCACTTCTTCCTTTTGTTTCTTTGAGAAGAAATTCAACACATACCATGACATTTGATGCACCATGCACATATTAAAGGTACCTGAAAATCAGACCACTTACACTTAGAAACAAACTTTTGCCCTGAGATAGGAAAATCACCTTTCACAGGTACATATTATAATTTCTATCATATTCTTAATAGTCTGCAGGGTATGAATGGTGATGCTACAAATTCCTCTCTATAAAGGAATTCTTCCTACTTTCCTTCTGCTAACTTGCCTGATAATAATTTCACAAGACACAGTTTCTTTTATCTTAAAACTTATTCCAAGGTAAGTCACATATAGAAGACACCATCATATTTTTGCTATCAGAACTGTTGTATTTTGGGGGTTTGTTTCTGTGGGGTTTTTTAAATGGAAATCAAATTAATCAGTACCCATAAAAGATATAAAAATGAAAACTTTTTGGTTTTTACATATGATATTCAGGTAAAGAATTCAACAGTTCTTGTTTTCAGTAATTTCTGTTTCAGAAATTTCAGAAATTTCTGTTTCATCAATTGTTAGAAAATTTGTCATCACTTATTCTCAATCAAATACTATATCTTTCTTAAAACACTGGTTTTTTTCCTTCTCTACCATACTCCCCATGCAGCTGACTGTGCATTTCCCACACAGAGCTGTGCTGGAATGTCCAGGATCTTTTATTCCCAGCAACCAGGGGACAGTTTGTCACTTGTGCCAAAACATTTTCGCTAACTTCAAGAAAAAGAGAGAATGACACTGCTGGTAGTGTTAAAGTATTTACACTTCCTTCTACAAGAGTGTTCCCTTTCCTTCCACTATAGTTAGTAAGGTTATAGCACATAAACTTAAGGTAGAGGAAACAGTGTCTTTTTCTTAGGAGGTGCCAGCACATTCATTTTCAAAGCTCACATTTTCTCTCTTTTTCAAAAAGAAATGACTGGGCAGCATTTTCCTGACCCACTCTTCTTTTTATAACTTCTACAGGGCTAATTGTCTCTGTGTCACAAGGCTTTCAAGGTGTCAGTACTGAAGTTTTTATCTTTCTGCCCATAAGCATAGAACTGGTGATCCTAATAAATCATCCTGAATTGTGCTGCAGTACTCTCACAATGCTATATATAGTTCTTTTGAAACGTAAGGAACATTTTTAAGTCAAGTTCATTGTACTGAGTTGTTTAAAAACCAGTTTAGCTTTTCACACTGTAACCTTGAAACATGTCCAAATAATACTTTAAAATAATTTTCCAAATTAGTTACCTAACTATTACAAATTTACTACAGAATTTCTTCTTTTTTTTTTTGCTATTTTATTTATTTTTTTAAATGATTGATTGGAATAATTTATGTATTGCAAAAGTAAAATATCTTTGTCCTTCAGATGAAAACAGGAGTTATGCTTATGTTTTCTGACCACAATTTTAACACTTTCCATAGAATCGTTTAATTTTACCCTTTTAATCAAGAAAAAGTTATTATGCTTGAAAACCTGGGGATTTTTCTGCTGGTCATTCATCTGGAGTACAGCCTTTATGTTTTGATACAATGAGCTCATTTTTTATTTCCAACTGAAGAATTTCAAAATAATTTTTAGAAATTCATATTACCTTTATCTTACATTCTTCAAATCACTTTTCCATAGCTCTGGAAATTTGCTGTTATGAAGTATCTTTAAAATTCTGTGACCATCACAAGAATCATCATGTCTAATCTGCATTTCGTATTTAATGAAGCAACTATTTTTGATTCCTATTTTTCAATAGTTGGTCCAATACTAATTATGGTCTTTTTCTACTCTAGCTTTTCCGTCATGTCTCTTTTTGCCTATGGATAGTTAAAAACTAACCCATGAAAAAAAACTATAGAAGTAAAAACAAGTATCAAACTAGTTCTCATAATTATTCAAGTCTAAATTCAGTTTTCTTCTGCCACTAAAAACTTACCACTCAGCTACTGGCACTAAGATGGTACCTTGTCAACCTGTAAATCACAAGTAATTTTTAAAAATATGCTGCTCATATATAAACAGGCATTTACACATGTAAATACAAGTTGAATTCTCAAACAGCAACAGACAGAAACATCAATTTATGCAATGTAGACAACAAAGTTAAAATTTCTGCAGTTGGGTCTCAAACAAAAAAAAAAAAAATCAGCTATTGAAAGGGAGAAGTCCATCACTTGTTCCTCTCAGAGTGAAAGTTTTAGTCTGAAAGTAAGGCCACCACAACCTTCCTGCAAGGATGGATGGAAGCTGGACTGGCTCTGGGCAGAGCCAGGGTGGGCTGCTGGACAGCTGCGCCCACCAACCAACCTGTGGCTCCTGGGGCTCTGTGCCCTTCTCCATCCCACTCAGAGGGATCACACCAGGCATTTGAGCCTGAACTCTGTGACAGGATGGAGAGGAAAGCCCCAGGGGACTTCAGTGTGAGGGGCTGGCCACAGCCTCACAGCACAAAGGGCAGGGGATGCCTCCAGAGCCTGCTGTCACACAAGAGCCCACCAGATGTTTCTGTGTGAACTTCTGAATTTTGAGTAGCATTTTTTATGGTGTTTAATTGTCAGGAATGCAAATAACGGGTTTTTTTATGTTGTGGTGGCATTTCAAAAGAAGGAAAATCATCAATTGCCACATTCCCACATCCTAGACTAGAGGACAAATTGTATGTGTGTGAATCAGCACACTGCTGACCTACTACATTTAAACATCTCAGATTCTTATAATTCCCAGTCTAGCAGAAACCTTCCTTTCACTCTAGCATGTTCTGGTACTCTTCCATTTGTGTGTCTTCTTCCATGCATTGAAATTTGCTGATGTCATATCAGGAGAGATCGGAAGATATTTGCATATGACTCAGTGCAAAAGGTTGCCTGTCCCATAAACCTTCCCCTTTCCTGTAGTTTTCTGAAACTGACCTTCCTAACTAGTAGTGAAGCTGACAGTTATGAAACTTAGAAGAACGTTCTAGAATTAAATTCTTTCAACTTTATAATAATTTTGTAAAAACATATCCACTTTCCAATGAAATATAAAAGGGCTAAAGACTTTTAGTGCACTATTAGTATATGCATGTGTTCCAAGAAAAGGAAAATTGAATAGCAGTATTAATGTAGAAAAAGTGTGCCAGATTGAATGTTGATCTCCTACTGGTATGAGAGAGAAACCTCTGTTAACTGATAAAACTGAAACCTTCATCTGATATACCTCTGTTTCACAGTAACTGTAGCAGTTTACATCATCCCCCAAAATATTCCACAAGACAGAGATGGATCTTTTGATGTATACATCTAGTTTTCTACAAAAACAGAAGGAAAGGTGATTGCAAAGGCTGCAGTTTCACTCAGTAAATACTGTTACTCCTTTTAAAACATGTACATGGACGCATGAAACATCAGATATTAGCAAAACAGATATGGCACCAACATTTGCCTTGTCATTCTGGAAAATCATTGACCAACAATGAACATGGAGAAGTGCTTTCCCATCGCCTGCTTTTGGGCACTCAGTATTTCAAATAAGCCTGTTTTTTCTAAGATCCCTTTATATATAAGGGGATGAAATTATTAAATTTATAATATAATAAAATTATCACTACTCAGCCAGCTTCACTCCAGAGCCCTAGTCAGTGGGAGCAATACCTGCGCTGCTGACTGACACAGGCTTTGCTTTTGTTCATGCCAAATGTCCCTCCTGCTGAGGAAACAAGCCATGGCAAGATACTGCAAGACAGGTGTATTTCTGTATGCAGCCTCAGAGCACTCAGAATTATATTTCTGCCTTCAGTCACTCCCTAGCCTCTCTCTCTAAAGGGAGTCTCTATTTAGACTAAGAGGGAGACCACTTCTTAAGTTAGATTGAGTACCTAAAGTTTTAGCCCCTAAAGTCAGAACATGTGAACTATCCCCAAGCTTCAAGAAAGGTTTTCAGAACCCAGTGAGAAAATATAGAGAGAAAGCATAGAATTAATTTGAAGCTTCATTTCACAGAATAATTATTTGCTTATTACTTCATCCTCTCATGGATGCATGAAGAAAGAAAAAAAATTGGGGTAAATTTATTTCGTTCACTTTAAGGATATGTTGTCAAGCTAATCATTACACAAGTTTCAGCAATACAGCCTACACTGTGCTATCCTGATTTCATCAGCTGTTAACTCTATAAAATCAAAGCAGGATAAAGTTCAAGATATTCACTGATAAATGCATAAAATAGTACTATAGCTACTGTTCATTGGAATTCAGAGAATTTAGAGGTCAGAACTGTCCAAGGTTTACATTCTCAGACACATTACAAGCATTGCCTTTGACAAAAACAAAGCTCCTATGGACTATATCTCTCTGTACTGTTCTCAGTGGTCAGAAGTTAAAAGGAATGTGAAACTTAATTTAGCTTCACTGTGCATCCCCTGGTTACAAACCCAGCACCACAGTGCCCTAACCTCATCAAAAAGTGCTTCAAATGAGCTACTTCAAAAGAACAGTCCTACATCATTTGTTGGCTTTCATACCCATGACATCTGGAACTCAGTGCATGACCCCCTGGGATAAAAATTAACATTTGTTGTGTGTATTCTTTTAGACAAAGTATCAGCTACTTGATATTTCATATTCACAGCTAATTCAGCATAAGTGTTAAGGACTAACAGGTTTGTGTACAAAACATTGATAATTAATATCCTATAAGATTTAGCCATTATCAAGAAGTATGATGTTAAGCAATTAATTTAGTGAAGTTAAATTTCAATGTTTAAAGCTGACCTAATTTTCAGGCTTCCTGTCATAGTGACCATTAATTTCCTAATGGGTTTGTGTTCATTTCCAGTGCTGTCTGGCTTTATCCCATACCTTGAAGAAGGCCGAATCATTACCATTAAATTAAACGAAAGCACATCCAGAGTAAGTTTGCTGTCTAATATGTTTGGAAATAGTCACTTTTCCTTCACTTTACCCATCTTCTATCTTTCTGTCACATACTGATTCTCATACATCTTTTTCCCCACCATTGGAAAGGATGAACTTTTTCTCTCACTTAAGTAATAGAATTTCTCTACTTCTCTTATTTTTGTTGTGAACATATGTTCTTTATGAAAGGCTAAAAAGAAGTCACCCATACAGGTGAGTACATTGATGACTTTTACTTAGTCAGAGATCCCACAGAAACATGGGGTTGGAGTGCAAGTACCAGCCAAGATATCTAAACCAGCAGAGATGAATTACACTGTGAAAGTGGCAATTTCTCTTCATTAACTGGAAAAAGAATTCAGGTACTTAACTTTGAGGTGATTCAAGTTGGCAAAACAAGTGCTTCCCAAAGCAAAGAACTTATGAACATTGCTTCATAATTCTGTCGGGAGTTCAAGGCCGCTGTTTAAGTGCAGGATAATGAAGGAACCAGAGTGAGCTGCTCAGGCGTATGATGGATCTCTTCATTTTGTCATCAAATTTTTCCTTCTGGGAAAGACTGGACACTTGAGCTTTGGAGTCCTCACATAATTGGAGCTGGAAAATATGAGACACTGAGACTGACAGACTTCATGGGACTGGTGACAAACAGCATGAAACAAAATTATTTCCTATTAGCTGAAAATGTCCTGACATCCTGTATGCAACAAAAAAATGACTGAGCCATATGATCTTTTATCACTGCTTGAGAAATGCTTCTGAACTGTTTTGAGACCACTTTGTTTTCATTACAAAGAGATTTCTGTATTATTACAAAAAATGCATGTCTTTATAGGAGAAGAGTCTAAACCTTCTGATAGGGTTGTATATTGCCTCCTCTAATAATATTCCTGTAGCTTTCCACAAACTCACATTTCACTTGACTTGAGAAGCTAAGAAGTCTCAGTAATATTCAGACATTATTTTTCCCTCTAAAGATGTAGAAATGCATATCCACCTCAACAAAGCAGTATAGCATTTGGGTACCTGAAAAACAGTAAGGTAGGTAAACTAATTTCTCTATTTCTCCTTCAACAGCATAAAGACAGCAAACAAGGTATATGGCTTCCATTGAAATGCTAAATCATCACATATTTCATGACCTTCAACTCTGCATAAAGTATGCTCTATAAAACAAGTTTTTGCTGATACACACATCTAGAAGTGTCATGAAATGAAAATCTACACTGTATGCTCAGTTCTTTCCTCAAGGAAAATGAAAAATTTGAATGCAGTAAGGGACAGCACTGGGATGGTGCAACATTTATCTATTTAAAGTAGACTCAGAACAGCAAAGCTACATGTATGCTTACCTCAGCAGAAAATACAGGGCCAGAAGCAAATAACTTTTGGGACTGATCAAAAGCACCTAGAGCAATAAATGTTGCCATAATAATTTTTCTCTGAAAAATGAGGATTCAGACACAGAGGGATTCATCCTTACCTGATGTTTTGAATGCCTACTATCTACATACAAGTTAGTCATCCCAAGGGGCTGGTTACAGGGTGTATTTTCAGATACGGTTTGTCCATTTACACTTAACTTCATATTTAGGATGGGAGCTGCTGATGTCTCCCTTGTTTAGACTGGAGATGTGTGTTCCTCCCTGTGGCCTATAAAGGAAGTGGACCTGAGGAACCCATTCAAAGACGTCTCTGCATTACACACACACACACAGTCCTTTCTGATGCTCAATTTAGGTTACTCTGCACATTGTGATTTGTCATTCTTACCTTCTCACAGGCAGTGTTCTTGAAATTGTGCAAAGCACAGAGAGAACAGGAATTTGGGAAGATATTTAATCTTTGGTCATGGGTGACAATTTGCCAGTGACACAGTCTGTCAGTACAGAGTAGTTTACAGGGTCACAAATATCAGTTCTACCTATACTGCCCTCCAAGGACAGTGAAAGACCTTGAGCTCAGTGATGCCTCCCACATGTTCACACAAACTGAAGTTCAGAATAACCATAAAAGTATCCTGCCCTCTTTGGCGTTACCACCATGCTAAAATTAGTGTTGGGTTTCATTGTATATATATAAATATTTATAAACACTTCATCAGAATTTTTGTCCCATGTGAAACTTTCTTTAAGTGGCTTTTAGGTAATTTTTAAATAATGTCACATTTTGAAGGCTGTCTAATACTGCGAACACATTAGCAAACTGAGTGCTGTCTCTTCCACTGGGACTAGGTGAGAATTAATCTATTAATGCACAACACACAAAGCAAAATTTAACTTCTAATTTGCCTTGTTCCTAAACATAGGAACAACGTAGGAAAAAAACACTTGGTAAGTGCCTGTTAATTGATACATTGTATGTTCACCAACAAAACCAAGAATGCATAGAGCAATGGACTGGTTGGTCTCTGGAACTCTGGAATTAGTGTTGGCACTCAGAGCTTCCAAGCTCCAAGAATTTTATTGTCGACATGAAGTTCATTACTTACCTCCATCCTAGGTACTTGCTACTACTGGTCCTGCTTACTGGTACTAGTAGTAGTACTACTGCCTAGGTACTACTTGCTGCAGATGACAACTGCAGAAAACCAGGGAAGGCAACAACTGCTTTACCCAGATCAGAGAGATGGAAAATAAGTTGCATTTTGCAAGATCCTCTTAGAAATTGCTCTGAGAAGAATCTAGGAAAGGTCTGATCATCATATTATGTTGTTAAATCTGGAGAATGACAGTGGAGATTTTGTCTGGGAGTTCTATTTTCTTTGGGCAGAAGCTCTGCAGTTTATTGCCCATAGAGCTTGTGTTTGTGGGGGTGAATCAAAGCAAAGTCTTAGACAAGAAAGTATGGCTTGCTGGGATGAAATTTCCAACACATGAAGCAGTGAGACAGAGGAAAGGGTTCCTCGGCAGTCATTCTCCTTTTACACACTCCAAGTAGCCTTTTTTGCTATTCACCTTTTTTTCATGTTTTTGCTTGGCTTTTTGTTTGGAGGCATTTTCTAATTTAATGAAGAGACTATGAAGTGCAGCATCTGTCTGCATTTTGCTAGTGTTACTGTGTCTAGACTCCCAAGAGGGAAGGGAGTGCCAAAAGTTAATTTATGCAAGTTCATTAGCCCAAGGTTTTTTCCCCTCTTGTGTGCACAGGACTGACCTTTCCCAGAAGCTGCCTTGACTTGTGCCTGCCCTGTTGTCACTACCTCCTTGATTTTCTAGTTTTTCATGCTGTGGATGTGTTTTTCCCCACATTTCTGGCACCAGCAGCAGACTCACACCCTGCATTAAATTCACAAGCAGCATCTTAGCATTCAGAAAGGTAAAGCATGAGCATCAGTTTGTCAGATAAAGTCAATAAATGCTTGTGATTCAGCAACAAAGGCCAGCCATGTAAACAGAACCCTAGTAGGCAATGCCTGCTGTAACACCTTTCATCCCGGGATCACATCAGGCCAGGAAAAAGCTCAGCCTCCAGAACCATGCAGTTGAAAATATGCTGCTTGTTGGAACACAAGAAAAGTTTTCCTTTTCCAGGACACCACCATGGTAAAGGAGCATTAGTTTGCACATGCCCATCAATCACTGTGCAATCAGGATATAACAAAACCACATGTTGGCTAATAACACCACAAACACAGGAAACATCCTGATGAAACTGTTTAAAGAAAAATATGGTTATATCATGGGTCACCATGAAACAGCTCCTAAGCAGAGTTCACCAACACCTTATAACTCCAGCTAAAGGAGATCTTCAGAGCCCAAGTTAGTGAGCTGGCACTAGCTCAAGGTTGCCTTGAAAGTTATCTTTTCAGCACTGTTTTATCCCAACCACAACCTTGAAGAAAAGTGGGTTCAAGTGTCAAAGGTGGCATTCTAGACCTGCTGCAAGCAAAGAACTTTTTGAACAACTGCTGGAAGTTTCCACAATGAAATGCAGAGGAAAAAGAGAAGCAGAACAACTTCCTTAAGAAAAATAGAGTATTTTGAAAAATGAAGACGTGTGGCAGCAGCGTTTTTCTCTTCAAACTCCTCTCTCTCTCACATCAACTTCTTACATATGCTTATCAATTTATATCTGAAATTATGCATCAAGTATTCTACATCTTATTTCACTCCCCTTACTTTTAAGTATCTGTCCCTCTCCTAGTTGCTGAATACATGTGTTAACAGTACATATAATTTTGTAAATATCATTTTAATTTAGATATTTAAATATCTGTTTATTTGTCAGCTATAAAAACCCCCCAAACAGGTTTTTCAACTTTCCAAAAAATTGAGTTTTATCATCCATAATTATATATATAAAAGTCTGCACATCTATTTGCCATTTCAGGCTATGTATATATACATTAATAAAAACATTATAAAATAATTCAAAACCAAGTTGTTTCTTAGTAATTAAATATCAACTGCATCAAATTTAATAAGGAAATTTTAAAATACAGTAATAAAGGGATGTGTACATCAAAGAAGATGACAGACTAGAAATTATTGAATATCTAAAATTAAAATGCCAAAGCTGGATATGCTACATAATGAGAAACCGACTGACTCAGTTACCTCAGAAGAAATGAGTTCAGCAGTATAGAAATTAGCAATCAGGTCAATGGGTATCAAATAGCATGTTTAATAACTTTTTTGAGGTAGAGGTCTTTCAGATGAGGAATATATCATGTAGTAATGCATGGCCAATGAGGTGAACTCTTACAGCTATGATTCGTAAGATGAGTGAGCTAGAATCTCATTCAGAATGACAACATTTGCCCTGTTTAATTAAATAATTAATTAATTCTGCATCTAAATCTTATCAAGTATCTTAAAACAGGTCACAGATAAACTAATTCACAGAGATCAGATTGATTCACTCCATGACCAATTTATGACTGATAATCTCTGTAAATTATCTAATTTATTACAGCAAGTAAATAAATTAAACATCTCTTCTACAGAAATCTTGGCTGATACACAGAAAACCTGTAAAAGGCAATTTATTCATGACTTGAACTGAATTTCCAAGATGTCTTACTAATTTTTTATTACTATATTCTAGTGTCATTGCAACTGCTTTTAATATTCTTTGCCAATGCATCCAGTGAAGATGGAGGGAGAGCTTTTGGCCCTCCCTCCTTAGACTTTTGTCTTGCAGCTCAATAGGAGCAGCACTGAGGGGAGCAGTTCTTCCCACTTTGACTTGTTTACTTCTTCTTTAGCTGATGATGAGGTGTTTAAAAAAGCCTCAGAAATCCTGGCTGCTTAGGCTGAGTTATCTCAGGTTTCCCCTGCCTTTTCTGTGATGAGTTGGAATGATCATTATGTCATACAGACACATTCATGGGGATGGAGCTGTGCTATGCGCCAATCCTTGTCAAAATAAGCCAGAAAAACAATGCCCCTGAAAGATGTACTGTCATCCTGACATTTGCTCTCTAGAGGGGAAAAAAAAAAGGGGGAAAGGCAATGGAACAAAAGGCTAGTCTCACAAGCCCGCTGAAGGAGGCAGCACAGGTTGTGGGCAGCAGTCTGACAGTTACAGCGTGCACATTATGGATGTGTGGGACCCACCTAAGGGATGTCCCTGTTCCAGAAGAGCTTTGTAACAACCAAGCTGTGGGCTGCTCTTTGATGGTGTTGCAATCCCTCCCCTTGATGCCTCTCTGTTTTGTGTAATATTCTGAAGCAGAATGAGAATGAGTCAGTAAGAGGGAAACTTAAGCCCCAGTCCCCTTCCTAAACCAGTTCATTCTTGGCTTGCATTTACAAATCCAAGATAAGTGTCAGCAGAAGAGGCTGAGGCAATGTTGTCAGAGGATATGTGTGTTCACCCCATATCCCTGGGAAAGACCAGAATGGTCTTAAGCAGGAGAAGAAAAAAGCCTTTGACTGCAACAGCCTGAGTGAGACAGAGGCGTAGCCCCAGGACAGGGAGGCCAGCCCTGCCTCCAGCAAGCTGGCAGCTGCTCTGAGGCAAAGAGTGAATAAAAACAATCCAGCAGCAAAGAGAAGCAGAGGTAAGTGGCATGATGTAACACAGCCTCAGTCTACCAACCAACCTACCACTTTTAAAGACTAACAAGCTTCCAATCAGAATTTGAAAAATAAAAAGTATAAGACATTGAATTACTATCAGCAGACAAACCACAGAGGTCTGAGGAATAAGAGGCAGCACGTTTTTCCTGCTTTGTCAATGTGGTATCTGTCCTCTTTTTCTCTTGTCATTATAAGAACTTCACCCTGAAGACAAATGTGGGAACAACCATTTCAAAAAAGATCAAAGTAAACTCCTCTGACTTTTCCCTGCAGCATGCTGTCATTTTTATGTAACCCAGTCTTTCAGCAAAACTGAGACAAATATCATGAATTATTATCAGCCACCTTGAAACAGTAAGGGCTTTTTTGTAAATATGTTATTCAGAGAAAAACACTTTGCCTAGGTCTAATCAGAAACTAATTAGAATCAGCATATGCTTTTCTGCAGCGCTACTGTGTCATCTGAAACATGAGATGTACAAACCCAGATCTAATCAAACTGGATTGCTTAACATGGAGACCATTATCATCTGAAGAGTCTTCTGCAGTCAACAGAAAAAGAAATAGCAGCATGATTCAACTTACCTAGTATCTTGAACAATCCTCTAGAAATTATTATTGCTCCTCCATGACTACAGAAGGGGTCTGAGAGTGTGATTTATTTGCATGAGTACTTCTAGCCAACACTGTTTTGGATGGCACAGAGTATCCACCCAGCCTGCACCTGCCCCTTTGGAAGAGCACAGCCTCTCCTAAGTCTCATGGTATATCTGCCTGGCCCAGGAAGGTGTCTCAGCTAACCTGGAGAATCCCAAATGGCAACCATGAGCTGCACCATAGCTACTTCTGCATGACTCGGGTAAGGCCTGAAGTCATCGGTCATGAGCCTGGGCCACTGGGACACTGCTATAGGCTTGAGTGAAGAGTATCAAAAGCTGAAGGAGTATGGCTTGGCTAAGAGAGTCAAGAAACAAGGGAGCTGCTCAGGTTGAGCCAAGAGCATGGAGTTGTTTGTTCTTGAGTGAGGCGTTCCTGTGCAGCGAGGGACTGCTGTGACACCGGCTCTATAATGCTGACCTGTGAAACTTTGCCTGAATCCACTCCCAGCTTATACCAAGTCACGAAACCATCAGACATATAAACACAAGTCCCATTTTCCAGCAACATTTTTTATTCTACACCTATTGACATTATCACAGTTATAGAAATAGCATTTAAAGAGAAAGAACCAAAGAGAAAGCCAGAACTTTCAAAACTCCAATCTTTGGCCACCACTAAATTCTTCTCTGTCAAATTTTCTTGCCTGTTGAGCATGCCATTTGCCCTTTTGGTGTTCCTTTTTGGATAAAGCTAATATTTTCGTATATCTAAAAAAAAAAAACAACTTCAGTTTTACCATTAATCATAGATGTAAGACGTTCATGTGAAGAAATTCATTTTGCAGCAACACACTAGACTTTTAAAAGGAGATACGAGAGGTTTTCCATCTTATGAGGATCAATGTTTTCGTAAAACCAGAGAAATTTCAGTCCATTTTTCAAACCATCTGAAGTCCCATGCATTGAAGAAAAATCATTCGGCGCATGTAGTTTCAATTCAACAGAAATTTATGATTCTATGACTACAGTGATATTTGTAACACTGGCCACCAAAGACTGTCACTGATATTTTGCCAAGCAAAATGCAACAGTCTTCCAGGCTAATTGCAGATTTTATTTAAACAAATGTGCAAGATATTTCACTATGCATAGTTGAAAACTGTTCACCAGATTTACAGTCAGTAGGTAGTGATGTATAGTATACACTAGGGAATTTCAGAGCATACAAAGGCACAGTCCTATCTGGCTACAGCACAGTCCTATCCAAGCCAAGGATCCTAAGGCAGGTTCCTGAGCTGGAAATCTATGCTGTCTGCACAGAGAAGCAGCATCTGAACTTTGTCTATGCTGATTTTTATTTGGGCACCTATAGCAGATACCTCAAGTCAGGTCCTGAAATAACACCCACTTTGTGTAATTCTGAGACCAATAGAGAGGTGGATGGATTGTTAATACTGAAATACATGTAGACCAACAAAGACTGACGCAGAAGTAGGAAAATGGACTGCAAGGAGTTTCATTCATTTGTTTAAAGTAAATATATTAGTGTGTTGTTCCTCTATGTTCAGGAACACCAAAACACCACTCAGATATTATATTAAACCAACTTCATTATTCACAAATGCTCCAGTATGTTCAACTTGTTAGGACATCACTGTGTGTCTGATGAAGGTTGACTGTGCTTTGACCACAAGGTGCACAGATGATTGTTTGTCCATCACACTGAAAAGTGGAAGGAAGATTGTTCACACATAACGTTGACCAGGCACAATCTGCAGAACTACCCAAAGAACAACAGCTTTGTAGAGGTCTGGCCTTTTCAACCTTCAAGTTGGCATAAGAGAAACAGCTACATGCAGAATTGTTCTTAAACAACAGAGATGTTGCTGGTGGAACTAAGAGTGTCACCTTTGATGAGAATGAAGGACAGAGACACTGTTGAGAAGTCACAGGAGCACCACTGTTGGAAGCCGAAAAGGACATGATGAAAACCCTTGAAGATGCCAGACTGTATACTGTGAAAAAAAAGAAAGGTTTTGCAGATATTCTTTCCATGGGCACCCACAAATCATCCAAGCACATTGGACACAAGCCCAGCTCCATGCCCCAGGACCTTGGCTGGCCTCCAAGAAGCACCACAAGCAATTGGATCAGGTGAACTGCAGAAGCTAAGAGAAAGTATAAAAGTATGTAAGTATCTGCTTGCAATAAAGGAACACTGACACTCTTCCCCTTGTAACAGCCACATATAAGTAAAATAAATCAAGTATTAAATATTAATCTGCTGAAATGCATACACTTAAAAACTGTACATTAACTTCTTTAGTCATTACTTTAGTCATAACTGTACATTAACTTTTTTAGTCATAACTGTACATTAACTTTTTTAGTCATAGCATTTGTGCCTCATGACAAGACAACCTGAGTAGATTTAGTTTTGCCTTTATAAATTATTATAAAATTTGTATAAAACTTGTTCCTCAGACAAACAAAAACTTAAGGGGGACAAAACAAGGTCAATCCAAAGCTAACAAGAGCCCAACAAAAAAAATCCTCTGAACAGACCTTGAAGCTGAATGATACACCAGAGTTATTTACTAGTGAGAGAGGCAGTGCATATGCTTGATGACAATAATGCTGTTATCAACATGGACACGTTGGGTTTAAACTTATCTCTTCCCTGATAAACCCTCCTTTCACCAGCCCAAGGATTTATAGCTAAAATCATTTCAGACATAAACTCAGGACCAAACTGTGTATCTGTTTGTCCCATTTCTGTAAGGATTTGAAGACAGTGCATGTGAAATGCAAATGCTTAAACTCCAGACACCAGAAGCTGAGGAGCAGAGCTGAAGGATCTGAGCAAGTCCCAGGGGAGCCATATAGTGAGTAAAATGCCAGTGCAGCCAGCTGTGCTGAGAGCTGGCCCAGGGCTCAGCAGCTCTCTATGCTCAGAGCAGCAGCTGAGGCAGCAGAAGCAGGGGTAGCAGTATCCACCCAGCTGCAGCAAACCAGGGGAAACAAAAGTAGTGAGTGGATACTTAGCGTTCACACAAGGCCTACAGTCTTGAAAGGAAAATAAAAGCCTTGTGCTATAAAGTTCAAACAGGGTCTTTCACCTTTTTTCAGCAGTACATGAAAAGCTTTTTTGCTTTACCTTAAGATGCATACTTATTTTGAAAGTCATATATAAAAATCTATTTCTGCTTCCAATTTTTACAGGGTTGCAAAATTTTTTGTTAAATTATCGCTAATTATTGTAATCAATCATAGAAATGTCATTTCATTTTTGCTGATAAAAGACATGTTCAAAACAGCTGAAATCAGAAATGTGTTTCTTGTACATACACATTTCAGTAGTTTATCCATAATTTTAAAATTTTCCCCAACTTACTGAAATGAGAGAATTCTGTAACCAAATCTAGTGATTAGCATGGAGTGAAAATAATCTAAATCAAAGGTGAGCCGCAGCTACAGCAGGAGGAATGGAGTGACAAAGATAACATTACTTCCCACAAATGGAGAGTCAGCCATTGAGGAATCAGTCAACATCATCCAACTAGGCCATAAATGCCTGAATACATGCTTTGCACTGAAGTGCAGAGGTACACTGAGCTTTATCCAATGTCCAGGAAAAGAAATGGCAGTGCCTTTCCTCCACTTTTGTCTAGTTTGTGATGAGGGAAAAAAATTAGTATATAACACTTTGAGAACAAAATTCCTTTCCTGACAGTAAGAACAGAATGTATAAATTATCATGTGAGTTTTGCTGTTGGTTTGCCAATAGTAACATTCAAGTTGCAACATGCAGCTTTATAATATGGTAAAGTTTATTTTGTATAGATTTTTTAATTAAAAATTGCCTCCTAGGTTGCTTTGCTAAATATTGGACTAGTCTCAGTTAACCAATAAATACAGCTGCAGGAGAGGAGAGCTATCAGATCTGTAAGCAAGGAAAACAGTTTTAAATTTGAGCACCAGGAATTGCCTCCTCCTTCAAATGTCCACTAACGAGTGATTAGGATGCATTCTTGGAATAAAAAGGGTTTGCTAAAGAATGTTTTGTTCTCTGTGGCATTTAACCTGGTCTGCTTCAAACCAGAAGCTGTCACCATCCACATACTAGATGTGAGACAGTCCTAGAGCAGCCAGGAGGAATTTGGACCACTCAGCTGAGAAGGGAAAGATAGACTTCCCATGGCAGCTGTTCAAAGCTCCTCAGTTACAGTGCAAGGGCAAAAAAAAAGGGGCAAAAAAAAAGTTGTGCCATAATTTTGTGTCACTGCCGCACCTTTTTGAGCACTTGCCTAATATGCAGGATATTTTGCCTCCAGGCCCAAGGGTTCAGAGTTTTATCTTCCCAATTCTTCTAGTTATACATGAAAAAAAACAAGCATTTTCCCACATTAGTGCTTTTGGAGAGAAATTCTCAAACAGAGATAGCAGGAGTAATGTCACATCTCTTTAAAAAGCCCTTCAAAGTATACCACATAAATCCATGCAAATATAAACAAAATCTAATTTATCTAATCTGGTCAACCGATGTAAGCCTCATATAAACAAAAGAGATTTTCATTGTTACTCTCAAACGTTTCATAATACAATACCTGCAGATATATGTGTAAAATTTTCATATGTCTTTTCAAATTAAGACAGAATTCCTGCTGCATCTAGAAATCCTTCTCCATCTACCTGGGCTTGCTTTTGCCATGTTTTCCCATGATCCCAGCTGTGCACAGGTTTACAGCATGTTTCAGAAGAGACTTGGCCTCAAGAATTACCTTTTAACAGGCACCCTTTGCAGGCAAAATAGGCAGCAAGGGATAAAAAAATAATTGCTTAACGCCATGTCTTTTCCAGAATATTATATTTTCAAATAGATTAGGAAAGTTTCACCAACATCTTCATTCAAGCCCATTCATTTTTAGATTATAACCCTCTGTGGTTTTAGGTTCTTTTTTAATTTTCCAGGGGTCAGTGCTCAGACACAATTTACTAGAGCATAGTTCTAGTTCTATTTCAAGTACAGAGCGCTAACAGGAGCCCATAATAAGCACTGCTCATTCCAGTTTCCCCTGTAGTGCTATCCTTGACACTTCCTAGAGCAGTACATTAAAACCAAACTAGGCCAGCCCTATGTGATCACCAGAGAACTGTTTCTACATTGTAAATCATCAAGGGATTCTTTACAACAAAGCTTAACATTTGAAACTGTTTGTAAGGGTTCCTCATTTACCCCTTTTAATTAATATACCGTGATTCATACATTCAGACTACTAAGGAGAGTTAAAGTAAGCATTTGCACAGTCACAAAAGCAAGACTCCAGAGTGTGAAGTCCTTGGACACGCTGCTGGTGTCCCTGCTAAGGTTAGCCTGCATTTTCTAATGCCAACCACAGCAGAATAAGAACTTAGAGTAGGAGTAAATGACAAACACTGAAGGATGGATTAATAGCTCTGTGGCACTTTGAAGTCTACAACCAGGAGTGAAAATGAGGCGCAGTTTAACGCCAAATATCATAGAAGTCACCAAACATAATTCTTCTCTTCAAAAGTGAGTTTAGAACTTGAAGTGGGGAATTAACTTCAGACTAGAGGTCTGTATTTAGACCTAGCAAGAAATCATTGAAAAGAAAGAATGGCAACCCTGAGATGCAAATTAAATGAGCTGCCAAGCAGATTTTTCACAGTCATGATAATTATTTTTGAAATCTCACAGCTTGATTTTCTCCAAGTAAAAGCAATTCTCCTCACTATTCTCTTTCATGACGAGTTGGACATCAGCTCCCACAAAACTGATTTTCACTTGCAGTGGTATTGTTAATTATTATAATGAGATGAAGTATCTAAGGCTCAAAAAAAATCCAGATATGGTGCCTCATTGTCTATTTAATCAGAACACAATAAGTGTAGAATTTATCCTTTTCAATGTTTTGCAGACAATTTTCACAAGGGGTAAGTCTGTTAGAAATTTCATGCATAGCTAGATTTAAAGCTTCCCTGATGTTTGTCAGATACAGCTGAAATAGTGATTTTGTGTTGTAGCTATAATTAAGTGGCATATTGCCATGATTTTCCCTTTTCCTCTCTTCTTTTTTGCAACTCAAATGTCAAAGCAAATTATCAATCAGCTGTGAGATGTAAAGTCGGTTATAGGGAAAAAAGTTAAACCTACATTTTCATAAGTTTTTCATTTAAATTTGCAAGTTCCTAAAGCATGCTGTCATGCAGACAAACTTAGTCCCCTATTCAGTTCCTGTTCTTCTCTCATCCTAAGGCAGCCTGTCACTGAAATGTTCTCACCTGGGAAGTAATTGCTTTTTTCAGTCGGGGTCTTGGTGATTGCATGTCCTCCTCACAAGAACTATCACACATTTCAGCTTTTTGATTCTTCTGACAACAGAAAAGGCAAGAACTGAAAGGAGAAATAGTCTGCACAGTGTTTGTGATATGGCCAGTGCTGCTTGGGTGCAAGCAAGGAGCACCCCATGAGGAGGGCAGGCCGTGAGATCAATCCCCACCACCCCAAGGAGCTGTCTGCAAAGCTTTGGGCAGCAATTGGCACCTTGTGCTGGCAGATGCTCTCACAGCTGCTTCTCAGAGGTCATGTAGAGACATGGTTAGAGAAGCTGACTCTTCTTTTCTCCAATTCTGCATAGCTATTCTAAATCAAGGGCAGGAAACAGTGATAAGGGATTTCAGAAATGTCCTTCTGCTATTTCCAGCTGTCTCCACTCTCCCAGTAACCACATGAATGATGGGGTGGGCTTCTCTGAACTTGCTCTGTCCGTTCCGTTCACCGCCAGCAGCAAGGAACACAACCCATCTCATCCTCAGGTAGACATTTAAAGCAGAAGAGGTGAACCACATTTTGTGAATTTTAAAGGTACTCAGGAAGTCTTCTATCTAGCAGAAAATATACAAAAAGACAATGTAAGAGTCTGAAATTATGCAATGTTAAGTCCCATTCCAGAGTCTAGAGATAATGATCTAAACCTTCCCTCCACACATTGTGCTAATGTTTTGGGAAATATACTTTCATTGGCATCTTTCATGATAGACACAAAGTGGAAGTGAAAATAATTTGCATTTGCTTTCATTTCAAATCTCTTTTCTGTGCTGTTTAAAGCTTTGGTTCTTTTTGCAGAAGCTGAATTCTCACGGAGGTGGGGATCACACCACCCATTCAACAACAGAATTTGGCATTTCTCTTAATACCTAAGTATTAAAATCTAAATGCTTCTTAACAAATTGTATTTTATACTCAACAGCTGTTATTTAATTCAGGTATTTATATTAGTAATGTAATAATACCCTTAGTAATATATAAATCTTTGATTTCCAGCTTAGTTTGCAATTTCTTAAATAATATTTTCTGCATCTCATTGGCTCAGATAGTTACACCATTGATAATTTGAAGATTTCAGCAGTGCTAAATAAAATCCTAACAATCTTGAAACTTGTCTGAAACCCAGAAGTAGTCGCTTTTCTTTTCTGCTTTTGAGCTTATTGACTCAGGTTCGAACTCCTTTAAGTTGTACTGGGTCAAATGAATGCCTTTCTGCCTCCATTCTTTGCAGTACCCACGTCTTTGGTGTGACTGCACTGACCAAATATCATGCTCATTTTGCAGGGTGAAGGGCAGTGGCAAATAAATCCCAAGAAAAAAAAAACTTACCACACAGTTATGTGATGTTTAAGCAGTTACAGTATGACAACACCTCCTCCCTGAGCTGCAGCTGTTATTTCCTACTCCAAACACGAGCAGACTAATGATTTGCCTCCTCACCTCTTTCTTCATACCTCTGCAGCTTGTCAGTGAATCCTGTACTATTTCTAACATTAGTGCTGTCTTGCTTTCAGTCTCCTGCTGAACAGCATGTCAGTAGGTGGCAGCCCATGGCTCATTAAGGCGGTTCTGCAGTGCTAAATTCATAGCACAGTCTGGATTTACAGCTTTTTCAGTGGACAATTTATTATTTTAATGCCTTTTTCCACCGTCTGTTATATTGGGAATGATGGAGACTAGCAGTAATGTGTCTAAATCCAAATTTTACTGCAAATTGCCCAATTTTATGTTCTCTAAACTGTGGCCCACAGTCAGACATTATTATTCACCATGTACAATGTGTAGTGAAAGATTGGCTGGATATGTATGATCATGCATTACTGCAGTAATTCCCAGGGGGAATTGAAAAGTTCCATTTCAGCAGTTCAGGATACACCTCTTAACAATTTTTCAACAAACATGGCAAGAGCTCTCATTGTTTTTGAGAAGGAATAAAAAATAAAAGATGAAAATCCTTTGTGATCTTTTCATAGTAAGAAGGGATCATTCAGAAGCACCAATTCAAAATTGTGCATGTAGCAACCAAAATCCCACTACTAGAAACAAGCCCTGTTAATTGCACACCCTCAGTGACTCAGGAATGCCACATCAAGAGCAATAAGAGAAAATGTCTTCACTGCCCATGCAAAGCAAGTAAAGAAGGGACATGAGCTTCTATGGAGGCAATGGTCCACACAGCATAAGTGTGTGAGTGAGTGTGCATCCATCTGCACCCTCCTTCTGAGTCTTTGCCACACCCACTGCTACATGGTCAAAGCTTGTCAAAGTGGGTTGGGAGGATGATTCATCCTCACTGGTGGATAGCTCAGACCTGACAAACTGTTCATTTGAAGGCAGTTTTTTTTTTTTTTTTTTTCAGTTTATAATGTTAAAAATAGGAATGTGCAAGTTGCTTCATAGGATGGCCACATCTCCAAGTTCCCTGTGGAAACAAGTTCCAGTAAAGTAAGGTACAGATGCAATAGAGCATTTGCTGGCTGGAGAAAAGACCCCCAGGACAGCCCCAGCAGGCAGGGAAAAGGGGGAGAACAGGAAGGCTGGTAGTCTGTCCTGGCATGTCTGTTCTAGAAGAAAGGGGGCCAGTCTTAGCAAGTGAAGGCAGTTTCTTCTTCCCTTGTCTTGTTTAGAGCTGCTGTGATAGATACTGAGAGCAATACTTCTACCTCAGTGTGAGCATGAAGCAAAGAAACAGATTCATTTTTACCATGGAGATGTCCTAACAAACACCATTACAGAATTCCTGACTTCGGTGGCAAGGTTTTGAGCCTTGCAGCAGCCAGCAGAGAAGGCTCACCTTCTCTGGTAGGCAAAGGATTTCATGCAGCCTGTATGACTGATGTGCCCGAGTCCTGAAGCTGAGCAGGGCTCTGACCACAGCTCACATGACAATGACACCTGCACAACCTGCCTGCACTTCAAAATCACCCCAGCAGAGACAACATATTCTCAGAGAGTGCAGAGGAATGAAAGGGAAACAACAAAACAGGTTACCAGGACTGAGCTTACTAAGGGGGAAGAGAAAGTGAGAGACCGAATTGTTCTTTCAAAGGCAACCTGCCCTGCAGGAGCCGAGAAAGGACTTGGTAAAACTGCTGGCACAGACTGACACATCCAGTTATCACTGCCACCCCTCTCTTATGTTTCATGACCCACAATAGCCCAAGCTGAACCCTGAACCAGACTCAGAAGTGAGCACAAAGACTTGCTTTAACCTGCTCATCCCCACTATCTAGAAGCTGGGTAGATGATTCTGTTACCATTTTGTTAGGACTGATACTGATAGGAAGCCCATGAGCAAGCTGAAACCTCACTGACCCAGCAGGTTTTGATTATTGTTCTCAGATATGCTGCTGAGGTGAACATAGGTCAGCACAAGGTGGTGAATGCCACACAGCCTTAGTGGAGACTGACCTGCATTTTAGGCTCCCTAGGGAGATCTAGGAGAGGAAGGCAGCTTATCCCATAGCTGTCTGATATCCCTGTCAAACATAAGGTAACAGGTCAAGCAACAGTCCTGGAAAAACAGGGAGGAACTGGTAAACAGACTGGAAACATTGGAGTGCCTCAGAAAATGCAGACTTCATAGCACTCAGCAGGAAAACTGTATTTGACTGACAAGAAAACAGTGGCAGGAGTGCAGAGGCTTGCCCAAAATCACTCAGGCAGTTACAGATAATTAGCAAAGTTGAGCTTCAAGTACATAGCCCTGTGTTTGGGCCTGCTTCTCCCAAAGACGTTGATGTAGTATTAAGGACAAACTGATGGATAATGTCTTTCAGATGCCAGGTCTCCTGTTTAAAGCATGGCTGGTTTTTGTAGAGTTGTCAGCCACAGTTTTTAATCAGGAGCTAAAGAGCTGATTTTCCAAATTAGATTGCAGGTTAGCACCAAATGTTAACTTCTCTAAAAAAAATTCTCTTTGAGTTCTCCTACAGTGAAATTCTTATTGCAAAGCCCTTAGAAACTACCTTCCCTTCCTCTGAAATGCTTCTTTGGGTCTGATATTCAAATTGAATGGTAGAGAAAGGATGTAAACACAAAACATTTTGAAAACAACAGAGTTGGTTGGTGAGGTGTGATATATGATTTCTATTTTCACTTTGAAAAAGAATGAAGGAGGTTTCTCAATAGTGAGCAGGAGCAGCAGTGGCCACTTGCACTTGGGGTTATCCCTTCTGTGCATGCCTCCAGACCCATCCACACATATTTCTCCCTCCTCCAGGGATAACTGCTGCACCTGGAGACTTCCCCATCCCTTCTTCTACAGGAACAGCATCCAGACTCAGCTCACACTCTGCATTCACCCTTTTTCCTGGCAGCCCTCATCAGGCCTTTCTGAGCAAAACTTGTGCTACTGCTCTCTGCTTCTCTCAGATGTGACTCAAGCACAGACTCACACAGTACAGGGAAAATTGTAGACCTCAAATAAGGTCTTTTCCCACACTTGACTTTCAAAGAAATTAGCCCAGAAGGCTAGTAAATCAGATGAAAATCCAAAGTCAGCATTCTGAACGTCTCAAATTTCTGCCAGCTGGAAGCAGTAGAGCACATACCTTGACCCTCACATGGCGTCCTTTGTACCAGCCTCTCCCTTCTGTCCATAATGCTGTGAGACAAGTCTGTTGTGACAGGAGAGGATTTAAGTAACACCTTTGTGCCAGAGGGGCTGTACCTCTTGTGGCACCAATGTCTAACCACAAGACCAGCTGTGAACTTATTCCCCTATTTCCCCACTTCTCCACATGTTCTCACTGGCATTTTTACCTTACACACTTTTTGTGCGTGGCAAACATGCAATGAATTGCCCTGGAATAGCATTTCTCTGTTGCCCTCCAACTCTAGCTCAGGACTCAATCCTAATGATGTATTGAGTGCATTTTTGCAGATGAGAGTCTTAAGCCTTTTCCAAATTTGTTGCCTTTTTGTTGAAATAGACATCATGCAGCTGCAGTGCTGCATTCCCCATCCCTACCCCACACACCTTATGGGGCTGCTGTCCTCTGCACAAGCCAATTGCAGACATGGTCTGCAGACTGCAGTGTAAGTATATATGCAGATAGATGAATCCAGGGGATTCCCCTCCATGATTTGGTCATCTTTACTCTTAATCCACCACACACTTTTCTTGCAAGTCTATTAGCCACATTTTACATCATCAGTGTCCAGACATGTGCTTGAAGGTTACTTGCACTAAGTATCAGATGTCAATACATGTAATAAACAACCAACACTTAATCATGCATGAATTTTCTATTAAACTGGCTTGTTGTAACCTCAAAGAAAGAGATGTGAGTGAACACAGCTTCTCTTTGAAATGCACATTTGCGACCTTTTCTGCCATAGTTGCCAGCTCACCTCACTTACAGTGAACATCTTCCCAGGGAAATAGGCAGATTGCTCCAAGCCACGTCTCTCATGTTCCTGATAGCACAGCTCATCTTACCACAGGGCAAGACTGTCACCTAAAGGTGGGCTGGGAGGTGCCAACCCTCATTCACTCATACGCTTTCTTCTGCACAATTGAAAGGAAGCAGAGAGGGGGAATCCCCTCAGAGCTAAAATATAAAGGAAACTGAGGCTTGTGCCCTGCATAGGAAGAACTTAGGCTTCAGTGATTTTAGCAGACATCAATCTACTGAAGCAGATCCTGAGTCTCCCTGCATTTTCCCTCACTTATATTTTTCATATTAACTGTTGATTGACTGCCTTTAGCTAGAAGATTTTTTTTAGGACAAGATCTGTAACTTTAGTGAGAGATCTCTGAGCTGCACCTATTAGAGTACAAGTACAGAAAGCCATTCTGGTACAAGAACTTAACAAATTCTGAGTCTTTTTAAAAGTTTTTGCATTCTTCAACCATATTCTTATGCACCATTTGAAGTCAGGGACTGACTGAGCATATGTTAAAGTGCTCTGCTGCAGGAAACCATTTTGTGTATTACTGCCAAATTTCATTCTTCCCGAGATGACTTTAAACTGGATGGCTTGACAGCTGATGGCAGGACTGCTGCAGCAGCACAGAGCTCAGGGCAGGATAAAAGCCATGAAGTCTAACCACCTTTTCACATAGATTTTGCAGCCTTTTTTGGTGTCACTACTACACATGCAGCAGGTAACAAGTTTCAGTGAAGGCAGCTCAGTGCTCATTAGAGTGCCTGTTAGAGTGCTTGCATATGCATCAGTAATCAGGAGAAATGAGAGCTGGGTTTGGGTCCTGGTGCACCAGGGCTTGCTGTGGCTGAGCATTTCATCTAACTGCTGGGAGGCAGATGTTGCACTTTTACCATCTGGTGGGGCAAAGAAGGACAAAGGTGAAATTTTGAGAAACCACAAAACCCCAGTTTTTATGCTTCCTGTAGCCTCAGGGATTAGATCTCCTGAAGAGGTGGCCAGCAAAAGGATTCAGATACTTCAGATAACAGTCACATGAGGCTGGAAAAAAAATCGGGGTAGAAAAAAATCCTTCCCTATGTAAAGATGAGAGAATGAGCATTAGCTTAGTGCCTTCTATCTCACACCGAGCACTTGAAATCTTCTCGGCATGTACAGGAACACGTGGGAAGTGGACTCCTACACTATTTGCTCAAAATATATCCTAAACATGCACAATTTGAAATAAAAAAAAAAAGGTGCAAAAATATGTCACATTTTTCAGTGGGTTTTGTTTTTGTTTTATATCCCACAGTTTTCACACTGTAAACACAGTAAAGAAAGCCTCAGAACACTCAATCTTCAAACCTTTCCCTGGTCAGTTGTTAATTAATGTTTTTTAGGGGTTTGGATTTTTGTTTTGGCTTTTGGTGGGGGTGGTTTTGGCTGTGTTTTCTGTTGTGCTGTGTGAGATGGTTTTTTCTTTCTTGTAGAGCTACAGTGACCTCCAGTGGGCAAAAGAAGCCTTTCACGCTTCTAGACTTATTTTAGGAAAGGAAAAACTATCCCTGATTATTATCTAAACAGGTGGGTCTGGAAATGGAGACGGAAATTGGATCCCTGTATTTCTGGATCAAAGTTGAAGACTAACTATCATCGTTATCTTGAATTAAGTAACAGGAGAAAAGTTTAAAGTATTCATTATCTAGACATTTCTTTAGCTGGTATGCTTTTAAATAAACAGAGTTTGTTTATCTATCTATAAATCCTTCTAGCAGCATCTCTGCATTTAGAGTTTCATTTTAGAGGAATAAATTTCATGCCTTCTCACCAAACATGAACCCAATCCGTAAAAAAAACCACCAAATATTGTAAAGTATGGAAAAGCAAATTCCAAGTCACAAGAATGAACAGCTAAAGTGTGAGAGAAAAGTGCAGAAACACATATACTAAGCATTAACTGCCTTCTGTATTTCAACAACTTTATTTCAGCTTCAGATCTCTGCAACAGCTTTGTTCAACCCCATGCTGGACCAAGGAACTGTCATGGGAGAAGGGCTGTAATGGTGTAGCCCCTTATATAGCCCACAGTCTGTTAAATCCTATTCTGCCAGTAGCCCCTGCCTCAGAGTGCAGACAGATTTTCCAGCCAGCACACTCAACCTCCTCAGACATGGACTGAGGTGGGAGATATCATCTTGCCCACCACTCATGTTTGTAAGGGACATTCTTCATTATGGTTTTTAGGCTACCAAAGTACTCCCATGGTTTCTGAGGATATATACCGATGCAGTCAGTAGCCTGATTGTTGGTAGGCATAAATGAAAAAAATGCCTGGGTTTAAGAGAAGCTCAAATAATGGAAAAGCAATTTTTACTGATCCTTTTCCAAGTGGTGCTATGGAATTTACACGTACATTCATCACTAGTGGTAGCACAATTTTTCTCTTCTGCATACACAGGCTCCCACTCCCCTCCACACAACTACCTGCATTTTTTCATGTCCCTCCATCTCAACACCAGATTTCCAGGAAAACCTTCTAGGCCTTGAAAGGACAAGTGTTAAAGTACCTACAGAAGTTACATATTTAAAAGGCATAAGTATTCCTTCTTTTTGTGTCAACAGCTTCATTCACAGTGCAGGTGACTCATATCAACACATCCCCCTGAGAGATGAGGGGGTCTTGGTTGAAAAAAGACTCAAGGACAATGAAACAGAGGTGTCATCAAACTGGCATGTCTCAGTAATATCATAAAACTTCAAGTAGCATCCCATAATACCCAAAAGGAAGGCCGGAGAGTCACTTAACCAGCAACAGAATCCACTTTGCATTATCATAGTACCTTGTCCCATCTTTGTCTCAAGATGGCAAGGCTGCTAGGTCTTTCAGCTGTAGACAGATACAACCAGAGTCTTCCTGAACTGTCATGTTCTCGAGTTTTTTAAAACCCACCCTTACATCCAATTTTATTAAAATCTTATCACAGTGTTTCTGTTCATCATTCAGCTCAGTTACAGCTGAGCTTTGGGAAAATGCACTGGCAAGAGATATATCCATTACTCAGTTGGTCTCCTGTATGAACAGATCCCTGATCACTGAAGCCTCAGCCCATGGTGGTCCTGTTAATCTCTACCGGCACAAAGTGGCCCTAAACATGCAAAAATAGTGGCATGATTTCTTTCTAACTTCTCAGAGCATCAGCACATTTGTGTGGGGATTGCATTTCACAGGAGAGAACAGGCTGTTAGCTTGTTGGAAAGAACTTTCTGGCTGAAGGAGGAGACACCTGCCACTGTCAACCTGGATTGCAAGAAACAGCAGAAGGGTGGCATGAACTCCAAATGCTAAGACAAGGTCAAGTGAGACTTCGTGCATAGCAACAGGGGTACTATCTCCTGTTGCAATGATCCTCAAAAGAAGAAACCCTGTAAAAAGAGACTGAAAAATAGGGTTTGTGTTTCAGCAAAGACATAAATGGCATAGAAGGGGAGGGGAGAGGACTCTTGATATATGAAGTGCTTGCTTTGACTCAGATTATCTGTTCCCCGGGCAATATACAAATTTGAGTCTCTGTGGAAACTTCATGGTGCCTACATCTATCTGTAATGGACACTTCAAGATTCTGGGATCTGTTTCATACAAATAAGGAATCCATACCTCCTGTAGACATCTGGTATCTGGCTTATGGACCACAACTGACTGAACTCTCTAACACCATAGGCTTATCTCTGACTTGCTTAGCCAGAGAAAAGATCCTCTTGGAAGAAAATACTAATTATCTAAAGAAATTCTTCTAATAACTAAGAGAAATGTAATATACACAAAAAAATATTTTTGATTTGCATGTTTGTCTTCAACATTATCTTGATGAAATATTAGGTGTTTGCTTGGGGCTGCAAGGATATATCCAGTCCCTTCAGTATTATTTTCGATACTCCTTAGACAACTAGCAGAGAAACAATGCCTCAAGAGCTCTGCTGAGTCTTCAAATTCACTTGTCATCAGTGTCCCCATATCTCCATGTGTATTACACAGAATTTAAACCCTGTGGTAATGATCTAGATTTCTTAAATTATAGATCGCTTTCTCCCACCAAAAGAAAGAGCAGGCGTCTCTTGATCCAGACTGGAAAGTAGTGGTACAGGATTTTATGTATTTGTCTAGTGATTATGGCACTTACTCAAGAAGATAAAGACTGAAGTTCAGTACCTTCTCATCCTGGAATTAGATAGGAACAATCTCTGCTTTGGTTCTGCATCTGGACTGCTCTGCATCCAGGAAGGTAGGAGTTATGGAATCAGACACCAGAGACCCAAGGCTAAACTTAGCCCTGCACAACAAATGACAAAGCCCTTTCAGGTGGAAAGATGCAGCAAGGAGTTTCCAAATAACTCTAAGCTGAATATACATTTTATATCAAATTTCTCTGAGACAGAAAAAATGGATGAGGGCACACACATGGAAAAGAAACCCAGATCTATTCTTTCCTCCTCTCTCTATACTCTGACATCCTTTTTTTCCCACAGCTATCACAGCTTCTGGTACTGCTGAGATTACAACTGGGTATCCTTACATACTAAATAAAAGATTTCTCTTCACAGACTGTATCAGACAATTTGTATTCTAAAACATTTCCCTGAGTCTATTATTCTCTTGCTTAGGGCTCCTATATGGGCTATCTGCTAGGAGGTTACTAAAAAATGGACACTGGACTGCAAACAAACATTGAATAAAGCTGAGCTATTTTACATAGCTCAGCAACAATTGGCATATGACTTCTTATCCCTACAATCTTTTCCACAGCTTGTTTAATAAATTTTTTTCCCACTGCATTTTCCTGATTAGAATTTGCTGGGACACTATAGACAAAGTTCATTTGCAGTATAAAACAGTGAGTTTAACAGCACACATCAGTTTCAACAAACACACTTCGACTGAAGTTATTTGGGGTTTGTGCTTTTAGGAAAACCAGATTTCAAAAGCTGAAGAGTTTGCATCCAATGATTCATCTGAGCCAAAGTCTTTCAGGCACCTGTCTCAGAGCACTGGGTTCCACCCATTCTGGGAGACAAAGCACTAACAGAGGTCCCCAAGAATTAGGTGTGAACAAAGATGGTTTCTACCATGAAGAAATCTGCACAGTTACCCAGTGCATTCATACACTTTTACCAGTTGATACAGTACTGCTTGACTGTTGGCAGGAACGCAGCCAAAGTTTTATGACCCTTCTACTCTGCTGCCAAGGCTGAGCCCCTTGGAGTGCAACGGTCATGGCTGCACACAGGTGTGTAACAATCACAGGCATCCCCTGAGCAACAACATTTTGTGTTTACATAAACGGCTTTCAAGCTTGAGTAGGGTCAATAACATGGAGGATAGATGGCCTATAGCTAATTTGTTATAATAATCATCTGATAATACATAATCTGGGTAATCCAATAAAGTAATCATCTCATACTCAAGGTTAATAATCTCTAAAAATCAACTAATTTCTCTAGAAAATTTATCCAATTACAGACCTTCTAGGACATAAGCATTCAAGATTTCAATGCATTTGAACTTGATGTCTGGATAGTCCCTAAGACTGCAGCATCTCTTAAGTAATCTTGATTTACTTCTCTCTTGATTTCCAATTACCTTTCTTCCTCAGAAGTAATCATAATCATACTAGTATATTTTAAGCTCTTGTTTTTCAGGTAAATGGTATAACTGCTGTGCTGTGATGCACAGGTCTTTAAAAAGGACAGGAAAAGAGGACAAAAACTGTCGGCATTGGTGCTTGGCTCCAGTCGACAGTGGATGGGAACTGACTGTCACCATACTGTAAAACTTTCATACCTTCTCTCTCTTTGAGTTCTCACAGGCAGCTCCTCACAACACTTTCTCATTTTCTCTTCCTTCCACACAGCTCGCTGACTTCTTCATGTCCCTCACAGCACATACTCACCCTAATGGTCCCTTGCAAGACCACCTGATCCTTACTCCTCACAGCCAGCTGACTCCAACTCTCCCCTCAACCAGCTAACCCACTCTTTTATAACACCCATTGGACACAGCTGTGACCCATTAAGGGCAAGGCTGTTCCTACTCTTTGGTAATTAGCACAGCTGCAACTCCTCAGGGGCAAGATTGCCTTCAGCACTATCTCTATTCTCTCACAATCCATCCTTTCCCAGGAGTGGATTTGCACTCTATGAGAAGAAATTAAAATAAATCACACCCTGCTATCAATTAGACAATGGGTGAGCCAAAAGCTTATGGGTAAGATCAGACAGAGGACCAACACAGATATCTGCTGTAGACCATCCTGTAGAGAAAAGGTGGTGGGCAAGCCTTCTTTAAACAGTCTGAGGAAGCATCAGGATCCTGGTCCCTGGTTCTCACAAGGACTTTAATCCTCCCTGATGTATCTTGGAAAAGTAACTTGCAACACTTCAAGCAATTTAAGATGTTTCTGGAGTGCTTCAAGGTCAAAAATAATTTTTTTTTTTTAAGCAGATGCTGGACTGGCCTGATAGGGAAAGTGCTCTGCTGGATATTCTACCCATAATAATGGTCTCATAAATGAGTAGAACCTGTAGCTCATTGACTGAAATGGGGGTTGTAGGGTCTGAGAAAAGAGAAGGCAAGTAACAAAATAAAGATTTTAATTCCATTACATTAAAATATATTCTAAAGAATTAGATTTCCCAAGAGAAGGCTTCAAGAAATGAGTAGATGAGATCTCATTGCAGACAACCCTGAAGAGCAAAAATATCAAGAGATTAACTAATATTCAGGAGCAACTTCCTCACTGATCTTTGGTCTATCCTGTCATGTGGAAAGCTGAGAAAACTCTTCAAAAAAATAGCATGTATGAAAAGGAATATATTCCAACTGAGCTGAAATGGAAAAAAGAATAAATACCCAAAAAGTGGAAATATGGATAGGCTACCAAGGAGGAATAAGAGCCATTGCTCAAACAGGCAGTGCAGGAGCTGGGAAAGCTGAGGCTGGATAAGAAGATATGGACATGAAGGGTTTTACACAGGAACAGCAGAAGGAAGACAACTGAAAGTATTACTTTGCTGAGTGGGGTAGCATATAAAAAAGGACGTGACAAAGGCTGAGCTAATCCATTCCTTGGTCTTTACTGGCAAAGCCAGCACTCAAGACTTCTGTATCTATCTTCCTGTTTAGTGACAGAATTTGGTGAAAGCAGTAGGCATATGAACAACCAAGCTGGGGTCCACTTAAGCCATCTGGGCACACAGAAATCCATGGGACAAGGCAGTGTCTTGAGGATGCCAAGGAAGCTGGCTGGTGTCACTGTAAGAGTGCTATCAACTCTGAAAGGGGACAGAGGCAGCTTCCAGTCTCTGAGAACAAAAGCAAATATTAGTCCATTCTCAAAAAGAACTAGAGGGAGGCTCAAGAAGACCACAGTCCAGTCTGTATCATCCCATCTCCAAGCAGGCTACGCAAGAAATGCTTCTGGAAGACATTTCCAAGCACATAAGTTTGCAAACAACCAATACAAATTTGCTAAGGATCTGAACGAACTAACTGCTCTCTATGACTGTTCCTGTGGAAAAGCAGAGCACAGGGCTTTTTCTTGCATATCTTTATCACATTTTTTTCCTATAGAGGCTTTGTAGCTCAGTTGTAGAGATGCAGATGGATGAGTGGTTAAAAACCAAATGGGCCTTTTAACTCAAAACTAGTGAACAAAAAAAAAGCCCAAGCAAGCTGTCTGTAGGAGTGATGCAGGTGGGCTCATGGCGGGGACTGATGTTGTTAATTTCCATCAGTGACCTGGACAATGGACCATATAAACTGAATTTAAATGCTACCAAGACACCAAACAGGGGAAGAACAGAGGTGCTGCTCAGAGGGACTTTGGCAGATGGAAGGTATGGGCCAATAAAATCCACATAAGGTCCAATAGCGTAGCAGAAGGTAAAAGCACAGGCTGTAACTCATGCCATCTCATGAGCTGACAACCTAGACACTGGATCTGCAGAAGAGGAACTGGATATCTTGATGGAACAGGAACAGAGACAGTGCTGTAGCCTTGCAGCTGATGCAAGTTAACTGCACTGGCAAGATTGTGGCCAGCAGATCATTCAAAGTGATTATTACCCTTCTATGTGGCATAATGGTGTCCTCTCTGCAGGACTGTGTTAGCTTGTGGAGCCACGAGTAATGGGAATCTTAACAAACTAAAGAGAACACCGAGGAGGACTGAAAGGGGTAATGGGCAGGAGGAAGCAAAAGGCTGAGGGTGATGGGTTTCTTCAGCCTGAGTGGTGGATCTCATAGCTGTCTTCTGCTGCATAACAAATGAAGCCACAGGTCCATTGCAAAATGATAATAGAAAGATGCCCAGTTGCAGCAAGAGAAATTCCAGTTGGTGGGGGGGAAGAAATTTACAGGCTGCTCAGGTGCATTGTGGAATTCTTCTTTCTTCAAGATTTTCATGCACTACTGGAGAAACTGAGCAACCTGTTCAGACTTTGAACATGGCCCATATGTGAGCAGAAGGTAGGACTAGATAGCCTTCTGAGGTGTCATCCAACCTGAATCGTTCTGAAACTGCAGACTATCCAATACAGACTGTGCATTATGTGTTTGGATGGATTAACTATGCAAAAAGAAAAATTGTTATTTTGTTCTGACTTATTGCTGAGTGCTTATACTTTTAGGGTGTTTATAATTTCTCTAGACTGGCACAGAAGTATTTGTTTTTATGCAATAATAAAACTTATTTACTTTTTTTCCTTAATGTAAAAAATTCAAACAAGGTGGAGCACAGGAAATGTTATTTTTACTGTGATACTGGACTTTCCCTTGTTAGTTAGGTTTAAATCCCTTGACATTTAGCTCAGTTTCCTCTTTGCTTTACATGTGTGTAACAACATTCCCCTGAAGTCACAGACCTATTATAAGAATGAACATGTCCATTTATTAATTACACCCATGGAGCAATGACATCTTGACAGCTCCTTCTTTCTTTGCCAGTGAACTTATCCTGAGATCACCTTAAAGTTACCAATGCAGTAGCAGTGGCTGAATAGGGAAAAATCCTGCACCATTCAGGTCTCCAGATTTCAAAGGGTGTTGGATGAATTGGCAACTTCTAAATTGGTGACTTCTAAATCCATTTAGGTGTCAAGGTCCTGGGTTGCTTGGTGTATGTACTGTTTCTTCAGATGACTGAGTCACCTGACAATGGAGATCCATTCAGGAAGACACATGGTATTCTTTGGTCTTTTTTTCTCACCTAGCACTGCCTAGTGCTTGTATAATGGCCAATATAAGTTGTGCATCATTCAACTACTATTTGGGCTAGGGGTAGTTATTTGGGTGTTTTCTGCAGTTGTATTTCTTAGGCTGGGGCTCCATTACTGCTTCTAAATGAAAATGAGATTTGCGCAGTACATCTGTACTGCCATTTGAACATTTTTTTTCCTAAATTTTCAGCAGCTACAGCTTTTTCTTACAGTTGTTATAAGAGGTAAAAGCCCAAATGGGTGGGTGTAATAATGCAAACAAAACCAAATAACTCAGAGCTGCAAAACTGAAATTCAGCAAGAGAGAGACAAAACCAAAATATGACCATATGGAAACTCTACAATGTTGAAAATGTTTGTTTCTTTAATTCTGAGAAGGAAAAGGTAAAGATTCATAAAAAACCTTGATGAAAATATAAAATAAGCAGCAAAGTAAATCACTGTAATAATTCTACATACACTTTATTCAAAAACAACCCTTCCTGAAAATATTAGCACTTGAAAAACAGTTTGTGGAAAATTTAGCAAATACCATCAAGTACTTAAATATGTTGCTGCTGTTAGGTTGAAGGACATAAAACCCATAGAATGGATTGAACCTATACCATACATCCAAATTTATCTCTTGAATTTGTTTGATTTTCATAACACCCTACAGGAGACTGTAAAAGCCTACCAGCATAGGCAGATCCTCCTTTGGCATTCTTTAAAAGTGGAGCTCTTTCACCCACAAATTTAACTGACCTTCTTGCCCCCTGCTTTTCAGAAACTACAGCTACAAATGCCATCTGTATTAGTAATATAATGCACTGATTGACAGTTTGATCCTTTATCTGAGCAATTAGAACAAAGAATAAGTGGTTATTAAAATTATGACTGACTTCAGGGGTCAGTAATACTCGACATTTATGTGGGACTTATTCTCAGAGAGCAGAAATAAACTCCATAGGCAAATGCCAAATACAAGCTCACCCTCCACTGGTCATGGCTAATAACCTGCCCATCACACCAGAGGACAAAAGGTGGCTGTACAATAGAGCAGCCAGTCACGAGAGATTTCCCAAGAAGCTTCACACAGCAGTGCTAGGCAGACTTGTGAGAAAGAGAGCTGATGTTGCATTCCAGTACATATTAACAAGCTGTTGGGCCTAAAGTGCTGAATCCTGACTCCATTTCACAAACACATCTCCTGTTGAATTCAGCAGAAGCTCAGCAGGGATCAGTCTGTGGCTCAAACAGGAGGGCAAGTCAGCAGGACAGCTATTTAAAAGTGATCACAGTTAATGGCTTTGCTGTAGTCTTCCTCTTTTGCCTTCATCATTTTGGAGTCCACAAGGGCATTTCACTAATTATAGTGCTAATCCATTTATCTATTAAACATTTGTAGACTGAGATGCTATTTCAGATACAAAGATTATGGTTACAACTGCAGTCGATTCAATGATTGCAAGCAAGTTAAGAGGAAGGAAGCAGGGAGAGGAAATCAAACTATTTCTATTACACAATGTAGAAAGAAAATTATTTCCAAATATTTCCATTCTGCAGCCTGTTTTTCTACAGCTGTAATTATCTAAGGACATAGGCACAGTAACTTCTGTAAGGAGGGGTAATATTCCCTGTCAACTGGTATAGAGTCTAGTTTTCTAGCTATACTGATTGATCCAATAAAGGATTCTACCTCTACAAACTTTGTCACAGGAAATTTACTGATAAGGATTAGATTTTTGTCTAATAACCTCCAAGCCAAAATCTCACATGTGATTTCTCAGCAGGAGGTGAAAAATAGACTTAACTTCCTTTCTTTTCATTTTGCTTCTGGGCTAAGACATGCTATTGTTTGCTTTAGTTTTATCCTAGGGTCACCCTTTGTGTTTCACCAAGGATGCCCTAGGATATCCAGCTCCCACTGGAAAAGTTTTGCAGATTGGCCTCTCCTCTCTGCACCACTTCACCTCTAACACCGAGCACCAATGTTCAGCTGGGACAAAAAGTACATCCCACATCACATTTACCACAGTTCTGCCCCAGACTTGTGCCAGAGTAAATAAGTAACATGCATCTGCTACAATCAAAGACAAAAATAAAAGTATGTTCAGGAAGTCAACAATAAAAAATAAAAAACTCCCTGAGAGAATACAACTAGGAGTTAAAAGATAAATACTGACAGTCCCCAGAGCCTCCACATTACTAGGGCAGTTGCCTGCTACAGTAGAGGTGATAAAGCTCTCTTCTCTAGCCTGAAAGAGACTTGAAGGCCTAAAAATCAACTACAAACAGAATTAGAAAATGTGGTGTGTGGAAAGAATAATTTTATTAACCTCCCCAAAAGAAAACTCTTGGATAGGCCACTGAAAACAGGAGCAGTACTGAGCAGCTAGGAGGAAAGTATTTTGCTTGCCCATACTAAAAAAACAAATATCTAATTCTATCCATGCCTCAGCCACACCATGACAGGCTGGTTTAGTTTTCTGCCTCCAGCCACCAGCAGCCAGCAGTGCAAAGCTCCTTTCTTGATGGTCACCGTCCTTTTTCCATTGTTGCTCCCTCAGATTGAGATAACCGTCTATTTTTGGAGGAGCAGAGCTCCAGACCAAGAGTTAAAAGTCTTTGTAAAGGGCAGCTGGTTGTTGTATGCTTCTAATACATGACCTTTGTTCAAGCAACAAGCAAAACATTTAAATCCCTCTTGCCTCACGTGCTCTTTGTGTTGAAGAATCCCTAAATTTAAATAGAAAAATGAAAGCATAATCATTACATTAAGAGTAATTAATGTATTCTATCCCTTTATCACAAAAGTGTGTTTTCCAGGTGGTGAGGTTTTTTCAGCTAATTTAATGTCCTATTAAGAGTATTCAAAGGAAGGATTAGCATGATAGTGGAAATGGGGAAATATCATATTTCACACCAAAACTTTTAAATACAAAGATTTATAGTCTAAAGTTTTAAATAATTGTTCAAACTTATATAAGACTGTTCAAAGCTGTAATTGAAAACTTCTGGAAATATTCATTATATGACCCATAAAAACAATGGTAAGGCTTGTAAAAGTTATTAGAGTTGTCAGCTTAGCACATAAAAGTCAAGACTATTTCACAGATATATCTCTTCTCTGTATATCACTATTGGCAAATTGAATTTAGGGATTTATAGGAATGCACTAGGAATTTGATGATTTGTTTTACCTATCTCTAGAAATGTCACACATGTAAGTGTCAACAGCTACTAAAATGGAAATTACTAAAGAGAGAAAAAGCTGCAGAACAGCTGCAACTGTGAACTCCCCATATCTCTCTTTCAGACCTTAAGTTTGGAAGGTCTGGCTTTCATCCTGCCTTTCCTCATTGCTTTATACAAGGCTATGTTCAAACTGGGAAAATTAGAAATCATCTCTAAGTCAAACAGTGTTTGAAATCTGTCCACAAATTGGTTCTCTTTCTCCAGCCTAAATTTCATGGCCCACAGAATAACAGTGTCATTCTTGCACAAGTGATCAAAAGTTAGGAGGAGTTCGTTCAGGAATGGATGGTGGTAAACTACATCAGCAGCCATAATGTAGTCAAAGTGACAGGAAGACCTAGGAAAGTTCTTTTCCATATCAATTCCCCAAGACAACTCCTTAACACAAGGCGGGTGTTTGCATTTCTGCTTTGTATTTTGGAGAATGTTGTACTGAAGGTTTCCCAGTAGTTCTGGCAAATCTGTGGCTGTCACAAAGGCACCTGTGACACAGGGAAAACAAATATAGTATTTGAATATACATCAACATTTGAGTAAAAGCCCATTCACAAAAGCCACTGCACAATAAACTGGTTTTATCAGATAACTCTAACTGAGGGCAATAAAAAAAAACGAAGATGCTCCCAATAACCCTTCAATATTATGCTTAAAATAAATATTTGCTTCCTTGTAGTTCTACTCTACAGATTGACATCTAGATGCAGTTGCTGGGCAGAAATCAGATACTTACTCTATCTTGATATCTCATTGGTTAAAAGTACACTGGCTGACTAGGAATGACTAGCCAGCATGAGATTTAAGCATTACCTGAGGTTCTTCCCTTCTCACACAAGAAGAACCTTTCTCAGACTACCAAAAGCTAAAGTTCTGTTAAAATGCAGAACCCACTGACCTGGATTACTCTTGAAGATGAGTAGGGTGCCATGAGAAAAAACACAACAATGTCTAGAGCAGAAAGATCAAGTTGCTGAAGGAAAATACTGAAACACAAAGGGATAGAAGGTGACCTGGCATCCAAAATTGGTTTGGTCAAAGGAAGGGGATGCACTGGTCATACCTACATCTGGCTCAACCTGTTTGCCACTGACACCCTGCAAAGCCACTGATTTCTTATTTTGACCCCCAGTTTAACATGGTTAATGACAACATATCTACTGGGACCTCCTTTGTTGTATCAATACACACCCAGAAAAAAAAGCCACCAAAGCATGTTTTCAAACAAGCCTTTTATAATTTACTGTTTCTTGCTCTTGGAAGTTTTCAAACAATGGCCTCCTAGAAGAACCAAGCCACATTGTTTGTCCTTCATTATTTATCTGAGAGGTGTTTCCAAGAGCATAAGAGAAATATCATATACTCACCCAGCAAACTGGCTACTATGGAGACCAAGCCAGTTCCAGCTCCAATTTCAATCACATTTTTGTCAACCAAATTGCATTGTTTAGAATTAGTTTCCAAAAAATAACACAGAACAAGAGCCTGTAGGGGAGGAAATTAATGAACATAATGAACAAAATAATGAACTAAATCCCTTTACTAAATATGAATTGTAATTTAAAAGCATGCAAAAAAATTGTTGTCTGCTCAAATGAGCAATAGTCATTCAAGCACTATCCCTAAAGGATCACAGCTCACTATGTTCTTTGGGCTCTGTAGGCCACAAAATAAATGTTACAAAATGCATTTCCATATGCAAAATCCATATAAGTCTGTGAATTATTACAGATAGAAGGAGCAACTATAAGTAGATAATTTGTCACAACATATGACATAAGTTGTAAAATTCTGGTCACCAATTCCTGCTTATAACTGGACTTACTTCCTGCCAATTCCTGCTTGTAACTAGACTTACTTCTGGTTGAGATAAAAAACTGTCCCTCACAAAAACATCTTGATATAAAGACTGTTTCTGAGAGAAAATCCACAAGAACCCTTGTTAAGTTCTTCCAATAGTCAATTTATGACAATAATTAATTATTGTGAGGGTTCAAATGGGACAGATTTACCCCCTTTTCTTCTGGTTCAGTTTTTTTTTTTTTTTGGTAGTTTCTATTTGCTTATCTAGTCAAGCTTAACAAACTTTCTTAATAAATATACCTACAAAGAGCTTCTACAACAGACTGCTTACACATGCATATATAAACTGATTATATAAGTAATGTATATATAAACTGATTAACTGTAAACTTACACATGTATATATAAACTGATTATATAAGTAATGTACATATAAACTGATTAACTGTAAACTTACACATGTATATATAAACTGATCAGTTTATATATAAACTGATTCTTAATCTTAAAGTGATTAAGAATCTTCAGCTTTTCTGCCCTATCTCACACTGACCAGTGAGTTTTAGTTCACTGTTGAAATAGAATTTGCTAATTTTATTTCTCTCATAAAGATAGTTTCCATATTTACTTCCATATTTTTCTCAGACCATGATAGCTGTATAATATCCATTGATAAATAAGATGATTGCTATATCCTCTCACAATACAGATGACCATTTTGAAAGGCAATCATTAGCGGACCTGCTCTGGCACAGCAAAATTAGTTTTGCTTTTAACTAATTATGAATGAGGAAAGGAATAGGAGGACTGCTGACCCAATATTAACATGCCAGAAAGTAAAACAAAGGAGTTTTTTTTTCCTACCTCTTAATTCAGAGCACAGAAGAGAAGGTAATTCGAACTTACACATATCATTTAATTAACAGCACTTTGATATAGAAATCAGTCTGTGAGAACAAGGAATAATTAAAGTCAGGTTCCTAAAGACTGGGTCTGATATTTGACATTATATTGACATTATAATTGACCTTATATTAGGATTTCTTCCTAGTCACATTAATTCCTATAATTCCTTCCCCCAGGATTTTGCTGTATTCTATTGTAGAAACTGACTGGCATAATCAAAGTTTCTGAGGGTTAAATCAGGGAAACTTTGAAATCTGCATTCCTTTCCATGAAACATGCAGAAACTTTACTTTCCTTAAAATTTCTGCGCTTTTGAAAATTTGGCAGACATTTTTCATAAGATTTCAAGTACAGCAAGATGGAAGTGGAAGGGACAACATCAAGAGACAGAGCTTGAAGGGTTGTCTTCCTTCCACAACAAAACTTCCAGGAAAAAAAATATGGTTTTCAGTGAAGTCCATGATTTTGTGTGAATAATTGGTAGTCAGCCAAACTTTCCATGAAGACATACACTGATGTAATCAGAACATATAGTACAGATGACAGGTCCTGGTCTCCTAAAACCAGGAATATCATTTGGATTTCAAAGCAGAAGAGTAGGACAGCTATCCTCAGCTGTACTGTGGTCATACTTCTAGGAGGCTGGGGCAGTTGGGAAAGAAATGGAGCATCCTGGGTCTCTCCTTTAGGGACAAAAATTTAATCATGCATTGTGGCACCTCCCTGGAGATTTCTTTCAGTCTTAATTATTTCAAAACAGTAAGTTTGCTGCATTGTACAGATTCAAAACCTGAAGAAGACTACTTGTATGGTGAATGTGTTGATGGTTCTTATATCAAGAGCCAAAGACAATGGTTCTCTCCAACCAGATTTCCAGCTGTTTAAGACACTGAAAGCTCCAGCTGAACATTTTCCCATGTCTATGTATTAATGAGGTAAATTTGTTCCTTACATGAGTAGGTTGGATAGCTTCTATGAGTGCTAACACCTTGTGAGCCCGTACCACTGTTGTTTCCGCAACCTGGATCTGCCTGCTACGCAGCCATCTGTATTTATAAAACGTATAGAAATGCAATCATCATAAAACTGCCATATTTCTTTCAAAATATGCTTGTAATTGGCTAATAGGATTAAAAGCTACTGGCAAGCGAAGAGGGGACACAAGATGATACATCTTGGGTGATTTGGGCATGCACAAGAAATACCAAGTAAGCTTTGAGAAACATAAATCCACACAAAACCAGGTTAAATTCAGGTTTGGGATTTGCAGAACAGAGACAGAGAAGCACAGAATTATTTCCTTGGGTTAATAACATATAAAAAAAGTATATTTATGATACAAAACAAATCTTAAAATGCTAGATGGGTCCACAAATGAAAAATAACTATACTACAAAAATATTGTACCGATGGCCAGACGACTGCCCCGTAACAATCAGTGGCTTCTGTAATTCTTATCTCATGGCCGGCAAAGTGAAAGCCTTCCCAGGTCTTATAAGCTATATGATCAGGAAAAAAACGCCTCTCCATGATTTTTGCAACTATCTGTTCATCTTCTTTTTCCCCTGGAAACAAAAATATAAAATGTCAAAGAGGCTGAGTGGACTGATAATAAAACTACCAATTCATATTGAAAAGCTGATTTGGAAACAAGAATATAATTTATATCTGTGAATAAAATACATTTCACCATTAATGGTTAGTGTTTCAATTCTAATTGAAATTTTCAATGTGCAAATAAATAAATTTTTTTATGTTTCACTGAAGCAGCCAAGTTCATAAAAAGTAAAGAAGGGGAATGTTAGAATACAATGCTTTCCATTTCAGCAACCCAAAGGAAATTTTTAAACTTCTTTTTCCCTTCAAGAACAGCTGCCCTAGTATGGACACTTACAGCCTTATGCACCCAGATTTTTCATTATTCTCCATATCCTTTTACTGTTCACTTTCCCCATATTCTGGTTCTTTTTGACAGTAAACAAAAGGAGACAGAATATCATTTATAAGTCTGTCACAAAACTTGTGAAACAGATCCTAGCAACACAAATTATGACAGACAGGAGTGAAAGCACTTGTGTTGTCAGGAAAGCTTATCCACCCACCCCAACAGAGCCCTGTCAGAGGGATTCTTTCCAGTTGGCTTGATATCCTGAATGCCATCCCTGTTGCTAAGCAAAGAATATTTATGATAACTAACAAAATCCTGGATAACCGTTCTAACAGAAGAGGCTTCATTCCTTTTTAGCGGAATACCAAGCTAGTTTCAGTTTTGCCATCATCACAAAAAACTGAACCACAATGTCAGAAAAAAATATGTAAGCGAAACTGTCTAGAACATTTTCTTAGGAAATGTTTTCTTAAATTCATTCCAAGTTTTCATGGGAATTTTGCTTTCATAGCCAACTATGATCTGTTGGCAAACCAATGAAAGAAAAACATGTTTACAAGCTACACCTTCTAGAAAGCATGCTAGAGATTTAGATAACTCAGTTACCACCTTGTCCAAAGCAGAGTTTCTTTCTTTATCAAGCCTGCAGTTCCCATCAAAATCGTAGATATTAATTTTGGGGTCTGCTCCCTCTGAAAAATGAATCCATTTATTCTTTCATCAACATAAAAGCCTTTGCTTTACTGAGGATTCTTCACATTTTCTTCCCCCTTGAATCATTGCTGTCACAGGACATAATGGCCCCAGGTGTTGTCACTTATATTTCCATATGCCTCAGTATTTTTATTGTGATAACTTATGGACAAAGTCTCCCTTCCTTCCTTGTGATACAAGGTCTAAGGAACAAAAGCAAGGGTGAACAAAGAAAAAAAAGACATCATGAAGCTGTTCAAACTTATTAGCCAGTGCTTTAAGCTTGTAACTCAAATTTCAGCATCACAGGAAAATAGAGAATAGCAGCAAACAAGGAAGAAAAACCAAATATATTTGAATTTGTTATGTTAGCACTAAGACACAAAAACCCAATAAAAACTAACCAACCACAGTACTTGTAGAATTTATTGCAGGGGGAAAGAACCCTAATCATGGGATACAGCAAAATTAAATATAATATCATGCATATACTACTGGGGGAAAAGAATTTTCAGAAATTTTATTAATATAACTAAAATAAAATGCCCGACATTGAAATGATGGTATTTTAAGATGTCGGGAAACAAGCAGTATGTGTCAGCTTCTTCAAGCCTCTGATGTTAAGCTGGGAGAAAACACATGCATCACTGTGCCTGTAATCAGGGAGCTCTTGAAAAACATGAGCTAAGTGCCAGGGAAATGCTGCTTCAGGGCAAAATTAATCATTCTCCTATGAAAGAAATAATAAAAAGCTGTCTTATTACACATATCGTAATTGTATTTAATAGATCATCCTGTTTTCAAACATACCAAATATAGCCTACTTTTTATCTTCTCTGATTGCTTAGAGCAGTCTGATCTTGTTCTGTGATCATTACTAGCTGTGGAAGTAAAAGCTATTCTTTCTATTGCCTTTCAATTACAACCATTTTTCTTGATTTTCCTCGCTTGACATGTTTTGGATCCAATTTTGTTGAGAAACTGGTAACTTATTAGGTCTTAACTTACAAAGCTCCTGTGAGAAGATCTATAAAAGTTTAGCAGTATTACAGCTGCCCCTCTAGCACTCAATAAACATTTCCCAACTATTCCCTACAGGATCAGCAAACTCTACTTCAGGTTTGCATAGCACCTACACTAACAGAGTTTGTAAGCCACTGCTCTCTTCCTGAGCACTGTCTGTACCCCTGAAAGAAGAATCCCAAATCTGCTGAAAAATTATACCTCTTGAATTTTTGCCCATCTTATCCTTTTAGCAATCTTCCAGGTGGCTTATCTGGAGAAGTTTTTTTTTTCCCCTTTAAGAAAACACTACTATTGTGAAGAATCAAAAATAATACCTGTTTCATCAGAGTTATCATATGTTAGACAAGATCCAAAGGAGAAACTTTATCAGAACCAGGATGTCAATGATTCTGACAAAGAGTGCTGACAAACAAGGAGTGCTGAATTTTAGTCAGATTCACTTATTTCATACAAGTTTCCCTTTGAACAGCAAAAAGCACTTCTCTGTTTGCTGCTTCTTATCTTTCAGAACAACTTCTTGTGGGAGTGCACAAAAGTGCATAAGTTATTTTTTCTGTAACTGCCCTCAAAGCACTGAGAATAGAAGAATAAAGAACTAGTGGGAAATCTTTCAAGTGACACAAAAATTGTTGTAAGAGTAAGTAAAATCCAAGTGATACGAACTCTTTTAATATCTGAAAACATTGAGGAGATTCTGCTGGTACTTTGATCAAACCAGTTCTTTGATAACAGGTGTAAAAAGCTGAAAGGGGGCTATTCTCCTGGAAGTTTTTACCTCTGTATTAGTGAATATTGTCTTGTTCAGAAAAAATAAGCCCTGAAATTATGAGCTAATAAATGGACTCTAATGACATTTTAAACAAAAAGAGATGACTCATCAATAGAATAGGGTAGGATAAGAGAAGAGGAGGTTTGACTGACCTGGCTATCAATTCTTGTAAGAATGGAAGTGCATAATGGGCATTTCCAGCAATACTAGTGGAGCACAGATACTGAACCATTAGAACTTAAAAGTCTGCCAGGATTGACTTCTCCCTTCTTCACAGAGATAGAAGACAAACACAGAGGATGTGTTCAGCCCTCATCCCTCTTCTTTGATGTGGAGAAGTGTGGAAGTGGTATGGACACAGAACTGTTTTCTTCAGCCTATTTATCTATTTGCATGAGCAAACACAGAAACCACTGGAATTTCTAGTGACAGAACCTTATTTACAGTAAGATGAGGCAGTTTGATCCAGATGAGGCAACATATAGAAATTGAGATGATTATTTTAGTGAAACAAACTCCTTTTTCTTGAACTTGTGTACAAAAACTTACCTCTATAGATGCTCCAAATTCTTCAAGAATATCTTTAAGATTCTCAAGACTGTTGCCTCATAGGTTAATTACTTACACTGTTCTTTGGAATATTTTAGATAAAGTATTGCTTATTATAGAAGCCTAACATCTTTGGAGCATGTTCCATTAGCTCACTTTATTTTACATTCATATCAGGACTGAGGGAAAACCTCATGTACTGTTGACACATCTTGCACTGAATCAACTATGTCAAATGAGCCTAAACATCATTCACAAAGGCAAAGCAACTTAAATGCAAAGTTTTCCAGACAGGCGTACTAATCATGTGGAAAACTGGAGTTGTGAAGTCAGCGGCAGGTTAGTTAAATGTGAGCCAAGCTGCAAAATCCTGTGTAGGGAACCAGAGGATTTTGCTGACATATTCATATGTCATGTTAAACAAATATTAAAATATTATATGTTAGAACAAAAGCCTAAAGAAACAAAATTATGTGAGTTCTGCCGGAGAAGTCCTTCAAGTAGGGAAGGGAAGGTAGAAAGAAAATAACAGGAAATAGATCAGGTCAGAATGGAAAATATTGCAAACTGCAGCATCTTTTTCTATAAAAATGAGGGTAGTCTTTATGTGCACAATTCTGCTTAGACTTAATAGAAATATTACCTGTTTAGAAACAAGCTACATGATCAGCTATTTACACCACTTGTCACAAAAAATCTAGATACCTGAACTAAAACACAGCTAAAAAAGTAAAAGGATCCTTCCACCATGAAAGCTGTGAAGAATATACTAGCATTCAATATCTCCAATTTCAGACACATTCACAAAAATCACATACAGTAACAAAACATACTCCAAGTACTTTGCTAGTGGATTAGAAGAAGCATTCATTAAAAAAAAAATCACCCATTGATTAATGGGAACAGCCTACAGGGAAGAAAAAAACATATTAGTCTCTTTCGAGTGTTGGCCTGACTCTGCTTAATCTCAGGAGGTCAAATGGTGTCACAGCCCAATGTCATAAGGAAATAAGATCCAGTCATCTGCTTCTCTCCTGCTTTGATGGATTTTCTCCAACTGGCAAAAGGAATGAAATCTAAAACTTTAGCATGAACTTGCCCTGACAAAGTTCAGCCCTACAGCAACGTATTCTCCCATCTTCAGAAGCAGTATACTCTCACCTATAGAGCTTAGATTTAAAGTTTACCATTTAGACTTGTTCTAACAAATATTTTAATACCATGCACTGACAGCTGTGAAGATGGTCCCACTATGACTTCTCAGCAACTGCCTCCACAAAAGAGGACCACCTGTGCTGTTTTAGTGATTGAGTGACACTAGAGAGTTTCTAAGAGATTCCAAGAATTCAAAATATCCAGGACTCTTCAGATCACCCCCCACTCTGGACACACAGGAGTGAAGTCATCCAAACTAAATATTTAAGATGTATTTTATTTATATAATGTGGAAATAATAGATATAATACATATCGCTTACATTAAAAATAGATATTGTTGCTATCTATATATCCCAAAGTCAAGAGGATTCCTACAGAAAGATCAGTAAGGGAACAAACCTGCAACCAGTTCGGTGACTGTAAGAGATGACTGGAGATAAGTTACATTACTCCACTGATAGAAATTTTCCAAAGGTATCCCAGTAAATCCAAATGGGGATTTCAAATGGCTCACATCAAATTTATCCTAAAACTACACAAAGTCACAATAGTAAGGGACTCAGGAGTCTCAGAATTTTTACTGAGCTACTGACATGTCAGGATCAGAGCCCTAGTCCTACAAGCACTACAGATTGCTCTATGGAAACATACAGAATCCTGAATCACAACGTAGGCCCTAAATTTCAGGTAGCATCGCTTTAGTATCTTTATTTCCTTCCACTTATTTCTATTTTATTCCACTTCAGCATAAGGGCTCTCACAGGAAGGTGTTAGGAGGGAAAACTAATCGTGCTCCTGACTTCACAGCAGTCAGATGTAACCTACACCTTTCTAAGAATATAAAGCAAAGTACCATTCCAGTATGTCTAAACAGCACAGTTAATTTTTCCTTACTTCATCCCTACCTACAAAAAAGGGATATCATCACATAAGTGTAGGCATTCCACTACATTCATTACAAGCACAGTCTGCTGAAGTGATGGCAACGAAGGTGTGTATTATATTGATTGATCTGAGATAGCATGTCAGGGTAACAAAATGCTTGAAACTTTATACTTTGAAATGCAGAAATACAAAACTGCAACACACAGGCAGCCTCTTCTCGGCCAAGAGACAAGATGCACTTAGCCCAGAGAATAAGGACACAAGAACAAGAGAAGTGTTTGCTCAAAGCATCCAGTCAATGTATTTACCCAGGCTTGAGAGGTGTGGTTTTGATTTCAAGTTTACAACACTGATATCTCAGCCCTATCCAAGTAAAAGGTCATCTAAAAACCATTAAATGACTGAAAATAGAAGTACTGTACTCATTTTATCTCCTGAATACATAATGAATTCAAGTTTGCCAAGTACTTCCCTTGTTACTTCATCATGTTTGTCTGTCGTTGAAAACATCTCCAAGTCTAGGCTCAGAAGCTATTTACTTTCTAAAAATAACTAAATTATTTCCCTTTCACTACAAAGCAGACTCTGTTCTTAAATTAGATGGTCTAATATACATTATAAAAGGCAGCTAACTTCCTGACAGATAAGAAGAGGCCTAAAAAACGCTGTCAGTATTCACCTACCAATAATTCTTTATTTCTAAAATATTCCTTTGCATAAAGGATCTGAAAGTAACCTAACAACACCAACCTATGCAGTCATACCACTTTTCTTATGTGGAAGTTGAGATACATTATTTATTGTTAAAATGCAGCAACTACAAAGGCTAAAGTGAAAATAGGAAAGATGGGCACATGGCTGAGAGGGAAGAATAAGTCACACACTTCCCTACAAAGGTCACGTATGCCTTGATTATTTGAATGTTGCCTCCAGCCTCTGTTCTACCCATACACAATAAGTTTTCACTTGAATTTAGCATTGTCTTAAGAAAAGACATTGCTTAAGAGTGTCTACTTACTGAGGGGAAGTGTTAAATTAATAACATAAGCCAGCAGGAAACCAGGATTGCAAAGATCATGCTGGAAGGATAACAAGCAAGGGAAAGTCCAACTACAAATCAGGTGCTCAGTTGTGAAGAGGCAGACTTGGGTCCATACTAAGGTCCTAGGATGTTTTTCACATTTTACAACAAAGTCTTTGAAGTCAGTGAAAAAGCTCCAGTGCAGAAGAGAATGAGAGAGGTAAGAAGTATCATTAGAAGTAACCCAGGAAATATGAATGAGGTGCTACATCACTACCTCCTCCCATCTGAATTATCTTAAATTGAAAGTTACAGGGTTAGGATGCTTTTCACTTGGCTCCATTCCACGAATGTCCCATTTCAGGCACTGCTCTGGACTCCACCAAGATGTTTTATATGCTGGCAGGAACTGCCATCAATTAGGACACTTGTCAGGCAGGGAAAGTAGAAGGAGTGTGTCCCTTTTAAAATGTCAGGAGTTACGAGAAGGTTACTAGGTCAGCATTTTCTCAGGTATTGATGGATTAAAAACTGAGGCATGGCCAAGTGAAGTGAGATGATGGACTGTTAAGGACATGTGCACCTTGCAAAATTGTTCTTCTCCTTTTGTCTTGGAGATAAAATTAATCTGGGGTGAATTTACATAATGCAACTAGGGTAAAGTAATTTAGTTTCTCAAGAAATTAAGACAGGAGTGGTAGCATCTGGTCTGAGAAACATTTAGCCAAGGAGAGTTAAAGCTAATAAGAGAAATCATGTGAGGAAAGAGAGATATCTAACAATGCAGGTGTGGAGAATTGATTGTTTAAAGCCATAAAAGGAATGATCAGACTGGGTGAGGACTGACCTGTAAACTGACAACCAGTATTAATGGGAATCATGAACAAAAATAAGTAGTTTTAAACTGGAGAATGTATGACAAGTAAATTAATAAGCAAAGGGGAAGGCACAAAATATAAAGAGCTCAGACTGTGAGGGTGGTGCAACACTGGAAGAGGTTGCCCAGAGAAACTATGGATGCTCCACCCCTGGGAGTATTCAAGGCCAGGTTGGATGGGGCTTTGAGCAACCTGGTCTACTGGAAAGTGTCCCTGCCCATGGCAGGGGGTTTAGAACTAGATGGTCTTTAAGGTCCTTTCCAACCCAAACTATTTTGTGAGTCTATGATTCTATGACTGAAACTTGCAAAGAAACCAAACTGGAGTAAGAACCCTGAGAATCAGATACTGAGACTGGGCAGGTGAAATAATGAAATAGGAATAGGGAAAGCAGTAGAGAAAAAGGATGGGAACAGGCAAATCTCCATGCATGAGATTCAGCACTCTTACAGCTCCAGAACCTGGCACAGAATTTAAGATGGCAAAGTCTGTAAAGATGTCCAATTCATGTCTCCTCATTCTCGTCAATTAATGTTTATAGACATGGAAGAGAACTACCTGGCTCTACACAGGCCACAACTCAGCTGAGATTTTACACCAAAATATTATGAAAAATAAAATAATTTTTAAAATGTCCTCTTTTTGCACTCAGTTGTAGAACATAACTATACCCCATCACAAAACATATGCATTTGTCCTGATACCTTGTCTACTCCTGATAACCACTAAAAAAAGGGACTGACTATTTATGAAGCTTCAGAGTCCTCAAAGATGTGCAGCCATGAAAGCACTTAAGAGAAACCACTGGCAACAGCCCTGAAGGTATTTAAGGCAGGGTCTGAGGCTGTCCAGACAGAAATCAGGTTTGTAATAACCAGTTCTCCTAACTGACAGCCTGTAAACAAATTTGTCTGAAAAGCTTGATCATAATCACAGCTTCATTCCTTGGAACCAGACACAGGCAAGTAACTGGAGGACAGATGCCAGGCAGCAGCAGGAAGCTGCCAGGACAAGAGTATGCAGGTATAACATACTTGAAATACCTCGTGCATTGCTAGCATACTACAACCGTGTTAGCTGTTGCATTTTCTGTACAAATGCCATAAACACAGTTCTTCAGAAAAAAATTAATTAGAAGATAGCTCATTGTCAGCAAGATACTTTATTCCCTAATACTATTCTTTAGTGCAACAAGGAAACATAGTGAAATATGAAACATTTTACCCTCTTGTCTTTTGAATTCTCTGACCCCTTGATTCTGTAGCTGATTATGCTGTGATGTTGTCAAATCCATACTATGCCACAAACCCTAGAACAGAGAAACACAAGTCTGTCTCAATAAAATTACTTTATTTCTTCTTTCACACAAAAGGTTCATTTAAAAAAAATAAATTACAGGTATTATGCTACAATTTACTTCTACTGATAGTAAAGACATGAAGACACATAAGTATCAATATTCAAGGCATAAAAGTACAAGACACAGCAAACTAGTTCAACTGTTATATTCTTAAAGAAGAAAAAGAACAGATAAAAAAGTTTTGATTAATGTTTAGACCTATTTTATGAAATCTTAAATTTAGAATCAATTAAAATCAAGTTTTGTAGGCTTATAAAGAATTGAAAGGAAAGGTAGAAACAAATTCCTGAATGAGAAGAAAAATTGAACTAATATGATCTAATCTTGTTTGAATTAACTAGCTTGGAAGGGAAGGAAACAATTTAATAGTAAATGCTGCACAAGAGTATAAAGGAGCAGGATCTACAAATAATGTGCTGAACAGAAAACATATGTGCCTATATGAACAGACAAAGAGCATGCTGGAGAAAAAAGCAGTAGGAAAAGTTGGACAGAGGACAATACAATTTTCAGCTGTCTGCAGAAAAGCAGACAGACAACCAATAGTCTCCAATTCTTGATATTTTACAATCAGAAAGAACACTGAGTTCACAGGAACAAACAAACAAACAAAAAACCCACACAGTTCTTTAATTATTTTTGATACTCTGATATGATTTTTAAATGTCCACTCTTATGTGGAAATTTTACTGATTTTTTCCAGGATGGTTACAGGCAGCATACAGTTAGTAATCTACAGATGTCTAAACACCCAATAGGGATGCAATTATATAAGGCAATGACTAAAAGAGTATCTCTCCATAGTGGGACCAAACAATAAAAAAATTTAAAAAAATTTAAAAATAAAAATATATTCTGAATATCAAATCATCCTCACATTGCAAAGTCTTAGGTAGGATTTTCTCTCAAAACTTCGTGATCAAGAGGACAGTATGGAACAGTCCTCTCCTGTTTGAGAGGATGCACTCTTGACTTCACACCACAAAAGGCACACAGATTCAAATGTTTAACTTTACTACTAAAATACCAGCAGCCATTATGCTGTTTGAAGGTGAAAATAAATAAAGGCTTCCTACATGTCACCATGGCACACAGAACAAAAATATTGGCATTATATTTATGTCTATACATGAACTTAGCAATAGCAACATCATTAGACAGGAAACAGAAAAGAGACTCAGTGGGATTCAAAGTCTTTGTGTGCATCTTCAGAATAACAAGTGGCATAAGAAACTACGGGATATTAAGCAGAAAATGTTACACATATTCATCAGCTTGTTGTCTATATCAGAAGTATTAAAAATGACAGATTTTCTTCCCATTAGAAGACAAACTAAAAGGTAAAATCACCCTGCAGGACAAAGCCTTTGTATTTTGTGGTCCTCTACATTTTTTATGTCATTCTAAAAATATCCTGAGGTGCACTGAACTACACAGCAACCTAAAATAGCCCAACATAGGCGTTCAGGAGCGCTCCAAGCAACTAAACAGTGCAGAACAACTCAGTTACACTGTTTAAAGCAACTGATACAAACTAATTTAGCACAAAAGACAGAGTCCAGAGAAATTCCACTGGCATCCACCGCATCTCGTTCAACATTACCTGAATCTCTCACAGCTTTCCAAAGATGGTGCTCCAAGAGAGAAGTCCTTATCTTGCCGGTGGCTTCCCCCAGGACAGCCGCAGGCAAAGGCGTGTTCCGAAGCCTGGGTCACACATTGCCAACATCCCCACGCCAGCAGCAATCACAAACCCCGACAGCTGCAGCCCCAGCACAAAGAGGGCATCACGCAGCCCTTATGTAAGGGAGCAGTTTTGTAACAGCAGGAGACACCCCCTGCTCAAGGGAGATGAAACCACACAGTAACCAACTTGGGAGCAGTTTACAAAATAAAGAGTGGCAGGGTGCTAGCAACTCCTCACTGCTACTAAAAAGTAACCGAAGAGCGCAGAGCCATTCTTCAGAGCCAAAAGGGTCTTGCTTTGGAGAGAAAAATTCACCAAGGGGAAGGGGCGCTTTTGCAGCTGCAGCATAGGAATGCATGCTCCCGTTGGAATGCAGAACTGTAACAATGTATACAGCTCCCAAAACCATAACCCCACGACTCAGCTGTCAGCCTGCACAAATACAAACATACCACTCCTCCATATCCATGGTGTCCATTCAATCAACAGATTGCAAACACTGTCTTTTCTTTTTCAGATTGTAATTAATTCAGAACAGGAGCCATCTCCCACTTTACACAATTTCTTAGAAAAATTAGACTTCAACCTCAACTGGGTTTTCTAGGTGTTACCAAAAAATAATAAATTATTGTACCAAAATACTAAACAAGCCCTACAGAGAAGTGAGAGTTTCTGTACCATAGTTAGCAAAAGAAATTTAAGGGAGCTCTTCTACTTTTATGAAAAATGCACCAGGACCTGATACATACCTTTAAAGTAAAGGTCAGTAATGCTGATGGGTGATTTATAAAATAATGCTGTAAACTGACTGGATAACTGATAATTTGCTTAAAATATTATAATATTTTCTAAAAGTAGTATCAAAAGGGATGATTTTCACCCAGTATAAACTGTACATGAAGTATTAGACTCTCTGCAATTCCAAGAGCCAAATCCCATCCAATTCACCTCAGCCCCGTGCCCATTTAGGGGAGGACAATGTCTCATACAAAACTTTAACATATGGTCTTGGATTTCAAATAATGAAACAATGAGAAATGCAGTAGAAATATCAAATGAGAACCCAAAATAAAAAAAGCAAGAAGGACTAAAATGTAATGTAAGAACACAAGTAAGATGGGTAGAATTCTGTGCTTTCCCTCCTTTACAGCCAGGAGGTGGAAATAAAGTTTACATTCAGAGAAGGGAAGCTCAGAGAAGTTTGAGCTTCACATCACTCCACAAAAATTAATCCAATGTGAGTGCTGCAACCAGTAGATACCTCTGAACATCATAAATACTGTCTTTGGACACAGCCAAACTCCAAATCGAGTTTGTAACATGTAACTCCAAATCTAGAAACATATCTTTTACATTTAGAATATGGACAATTACTGCCCATCAGATTATAGAGGGACTTACTGTACTGCATGTTTTTCCCTGAGATTTTTTTCAGGGTTTGCATCATCTCTCTTCAATAAAAATATTACTTTGGGCATAATACTTTCAAGACATGTTTGGGAAGAAGAAAAGCAAAAAATTTAACCTATTTTACTTCTCCCAACACCTAGAAAGAACCCAAGAAATTTTCAGAATTTCATTTAAATTTGAAGTTAAGGAAGCAACTGATTGCAGATGGTCTTAACAGCTCTACCAACTCAATTAGAATGCAAATAAATGGACAACATGTTTTGGCTCAATATTAAAATCTGAAGCCTGAAAACTTCTATCAAGTGAAATCTAGGTCTTTCTGAGTAAGTGTGCTAAAATTAGTGTTTTGTTTGAAATCACTTCTATTTAAGTTCTGGACAGAAAATGCATGACAAAATGCAGTACAAATAAGGATAATTTATTATATTTTAAAAAGAATTCATTAGAATATTTACAATGGTCAAGTCACAAAAATCAGTCTTTTTAAATAATTATTTTATTTAAGACATTTTCTTTCTTATTCCTCTCTTGCTTCGTGATTTCTTTTTTCTGCCTTCAAACACAGGTTTGGCAGTCACCATGACTACACTTCCCAAGTCTTCATCCTCACCACTTGAGCTACTGCACCCTTTTTTCTCTTTATGGTCTGCTGTCTCTGTTGCAGATGTGTTTTTCCTCCTTTTGCTCTTGCCTAAATCTCTACCTTTGGATTCCTCCGCTGAGGAGTCACTAGAAGTTTCTGAAAGATTCAAATTTCCAATAAAACCACCTCCATATAAAAATTCTTTTCTGGAATCTGAATGTTTTCCTCTCTTTCCACTCTGTTTTGTTGCTGCAGCTTGACTTGTGTCACCTGTGGTACCTTCCCCTTTCCTTTTCCTGGGCTGTTTCAGTTCCATCTCTGTGACAGCAGCGGCCTCCTGAATTTCATCGTCTGCTTCCTTTTCCTTTCTCTTCAGACAAGTCACAGCTCTGCGCAGTCTCTGGCTTTTAATAGCTTGTTTCTCATGCTGTTCTAGTCTGAAGAATGAATCAATTCGAAGCTGAGTCTAGCAAAAATAAAACAGAAACACAGTTGAATGTTTTTGTGGGAATTCAGTTGTTAGCTATATTATAAAGCATCTGAAACTAAAGCAGAACAAAGAACTAATGAAATTAATATATATGCACACAAATGTGAACAATAAAATGCATCATTATAGTAATACCCATACTTTATAATAAATTAGGCAACAAGAACCTTTACAGAAATTAATAATTAGCAAATTCGCAGTGAGAATTCATAAATATTTCACTGCTGGTGATTAGACATATGTTGCTATTGTCAACCCTAATATAGAGAATCTCTGTAGTGCTCTTAAGTATGTCCTTACAAACACATCCTTAGCTTCCAGCTGTGAAAGCAGAATGTTTACACAGTAAATGCTGTAAGTGCACTTTGCATTTGTGCCTCCAAGTGCAAGAACATGCAGGCATTTGTCTCCAGTTCATTGCACCACATGCTGCTACAGCATAAAGACTGAAAGTAGAACTAAGAGTCCTCACACAGTGTGGATTTGTGCTCTTCAACCACAGCTAGGCTTTTTGTATAGGCCAAGCCAGCCCTCTGCTTTTTCCTTAACATTGTCTGAGACAGACTCTTGCAAAGGCTATTTCAGTCAACCTGAATGAGTATGTATATAACTACAGAGCTTTCGCTCCACTCAGTGATACAGAGAACCTAGAACACTGGTATAGACAATGTATCTATCTTGTGCATGGCGAAAGGAAAAAACAATCTCACACTGGGGATCAATTTTCCAACCTACTTTGACAGCTACCAAGCAGGCATCACCATTCACTTTCAAGCATTAATAGAGTTGACAGAACATTTCCTTGGAAATGAGAGTAGTATTATTAATAGGCTCAACAGTTCAGTCTGCACTCGTGCTCAAAGGATGGGGGGTATAGTATCAAATGGGCAGTATCACTCCACCAAAATCTCAGGGACACTTTTATATATACTTTATAAAGTGTTTATGGAATACTGTCTTCTAGAAGTACTGAAGTTGCTTGAGGTACCTGTAGCTTGACTGTGTCCAGAAAAAACAGCAGCCTGGACTTAAGGTAAGTGTTTGATAGGTAAGGAAACCTGAAACCAACGTCTGAAATTATGCAGAGTCCCTCAAAGCACACTTAAATCATACAGAAATGAAGTCTAGAGAAGCAAGCTTAGTGACTTTAAAAAAAAATACATAAAAAGATTAAAACCCAAAGCCCAGCTTCTGAGAAAGATATTTTACTTCAAAGCCTTGCTGTTCTTTTTAAAATGCTTCTCTCACACATTTCCAGTTACCCTTAAACTATAGGTAGATTTTCACCTGCTGCAAGTTCAGTTGTTTCATCACAGGCAAAAGGATTCCATCTATCTTCGTCCTAGTCCAGCCAAAGTGATCCTTGCAGAATGTGCAGAAAGTTAAGGAACTTTACAGAATGGCTACTACTGGTATTTTGTAAACACATACAATGAAACTTCCTGAAGTAAACAATGTCTGGAGGAAAGTTGCGCCACTTCAAAGCCTTTTCTACTACAAAATCAGGCAAAAGACTCTGGGTTAAAACAACATATCATCATCACACTGCTGCATCTCCATTAATTGCAGAATTTTTCTATAAGATCAGCATCTCCAAAAGCAAGTCTCAGTGAAGACAGAACTAATTTTGGTTAAATGGTATTGCCATAACACAAAATGCCTATAAATAAACCTTATTTTTACACTTGTACCTACTGAAGTTTCATTTACAGTTTAAAACACTATTAGCTCTGCATTTATTGCCACGTACTTTTCAATAGTTCGCTCCAGCTCAGACTGCAACTGAAGCAAAAAGTAGACATTATTGGAAGAAATGCAGGGAATAATTAAGGATAAAGTGCATGTTGAAAGACCATTTCTGTCTAGACTTCAAGATTTATTTGTGAAAAGGGCAAACATGCAGAGGGAGTGCACAAGCAATCCCACTTCAACAGCAAAAACAGGTACAGGACAGTTACAGAAATATAATATCTCAACAAATTAGTCAGTTCAGCTATAAGATTCTCTTTGCATGCAAAGTGAGACAGCCCACTCTCTCAGGAGGGCAGAGCAGCCCTGACTGCCACACATACATGGCTGCATTCCCTTCTATTCCAGAGCTGGTATCATTTTAGGGGAGCACATGCAGATAGGGCTTTGGGCCCTTCACAACAGAGAGATGTTAAAAGCTTGACACTCCTTTACTGACTCATGAACTTTGAGTACTTTCACCTAACAAGCAAAAGGATATTCTCTGATCTGCTCCACATCAGGCTTTCCCCAGGTAAACGAACCCCTTGACTCATCCACCACAGGTCTCAGGTATGCTTCTGCCACTGCTGGATTTGGGAAACCTGAATAAAGCTGCAGCTCCCGCAGTTTCTTCTTGACTTTGGTGTCATGTGGATTAGGCATCACTTTCTTATTCTTCTGAGCCTCATTCCACCACTCACTGAAAAACAGAGAAAATTATTAATTTGCCTCATAAAATAAAATTTGACATATCAAGAGCCACCATGCTAATTTCAATAGCCTTAGTCTCCTTACTGCAATTACTACAAGAGATGATGTAGAAAATGTCCAAATGAAAGAAAGCCAAAAGGACAAAAAAAATCTTAAAAGCAGAAAAGACAAAACATACACATTAAATGTAGCTACTATAAGTCAAAGTGGCAAATATCACCTGGATTCCCCATAAGCTGCTAAACAGAAGGCCCCAATGTTAGCCTCACTTGCAGAGGATGTTCCACACACAATGATTATTTTTGGAGGTTTTTTAATATGCAAGAAAAAGAATGGAAAAAAAAAAAAGACTTCGAAGTATCCTTGCTGTTGCCAATACAGCTGCCTTAGCCCTCTTCAAATCTTGTTCTTGCCCACACCCTACCTGCCTGACTCCTTCCAGGTCATCCATTCTTCAATCAAGTCCCCTTTCTCTGTGAGAAATTTACAACAACCTCTCACCAACCCAGGGAGAATTAACCTCTGTTCCACTATGGATCCAGCCCTCCAACAAACTCTGAGGCAGATGCACAATTCTACAGCTATTCTGCTGTCTTCATTTGTCTCACTGGGATTGCTATATCTTGTCACCTTATCTACCTCTCATTCTAAATAGTGATATAATGGAGTCATGTTTTACAGCCTACTTAGTCCCATTAATGATGGTCCTATTAATCACTGGTCACATTAATCAGTGATGGCATTACATTTTGCTGCATGCTTAACCATCAGAAAAGCATATTTACCAATAATCACAATATGGAAATACAAAAAAGCAAATCATAATGAAGCATACGCGAATTTTAAGAGAGGTTCCAAGCCATGCCCAGGAAATTCATTTAAAATCTCCATCGCTGTTACAAAGCCAACATTTGGGATGCCCTCAGTGTAGTCACTTCCAAGCAAGTATGCCAAATTAATGAGCTTGCTTCTATCCAACCCTGCAAAAGAAAGTGTATGGATTCAGCATTTATTATCTTACAAAATAAAAAATATTATCAGAAAGGCAAAAGAACACAAAGGCATTAACTCATAAAATTATATTTAATTAAACATCAGAATTTCCTATGTTCTATTCTGGAGCAGTATCAATATACTCCTGCTAGCTCCAGCACTAATAATTGTGCTAATTTGGCAAATATATTCTGCCAAAATGAAAATGTTACGATGGACATCAGGAGGAATTTTTTTTCACAGAAATTATTGTTAAACATTAGAATGGACTGTGCAGTAAGGTGGTGGAGTCACCATCCCTGGAAGTGTTCAAGAAATAACTGGATGTGGTATTCAGTGCCATGGTCTAGTTGACAAAGTGGTGATCAGATAAACATTGGACTTGATGATCTCAGAGATCCTTTTTTTTTTCTCAGAGATATTTTTCCAACCTAAATAATTCTTTGATTCTGTAATTTCAAAATTTGGGGTTGTTACAAGATATTTTTTTACATTTATTACATCCAGTTACTGTTCTGATTTCATCTAATGCTGACCTGAATTAAGTAATGCCAGAATCAAATAAAAACATTCTGTTTGAATTCTAGTCCATAATACCAATGCCTCTGCTTCCTAGAAGTGTTCCTCAGCTGGGAGCCTTTTGCTGTGTGCTGGTACAGTTACCAAGTAGAGCCTGTGAAACAGCCAGAAAGAAGGAAGAACTCAGCTGACCACTTCTATTTGATAAACTATAAGGTCTGAGGCAACCAGACTGATTTTTAGTGACCAGGTTGAAGAGTTTGGATTTGAAAATTTTTTTTAATCCTATGCAGAAAATAAGGGATGTGAGTCTAAACCCACAAAACAAGACCATCATCATGCTAGTCATGATATCCATCAGCTGTTCAGACAGAATAATTTCTGCAATGCATGGGAAAGGAGAAGCACAAGACTGCAAAGGAATGTGACATAAATACTGATGATGACTATTTTTTCTCAATAAATAAATAAATATTTGGCTTATCACATTAAAACCAGTTAAAAATCACAGACATGCTTTTACAGCAATTCTTTCTAATTAAGCTACAAAAGGATACTTAAGTAGGGCAAAATTATTTCATTCAATTTGCTGGAAGAAACCAAAGCTACATTTTTCACCACATAAAAATGTTATGAAATTTGACATACTACTATTTCAAAGTCTGTAGCCTCTCAAATTGAAAATATCAAAACTGATTTTAAAAGAGTTCTGCTCAAGACATAACAACAAGTTTAAATAGGCTCGTATTTTGCCTAATACTTTATGTGACACTGAAGCTTAGTAGTCCAACAAAACTGGCAACAATTTGATTAGACTAGCTCAAGAGCAATCAGATAGAAGAAAAAAATATTTCAGTGTCAACTACATGATAAGTGTTTTACACATATTCCAGATCCGCTTTTAATATATTACATCTCAGTATGTCCAAAACTAACTCCTATTTCCAGAAGACTGAAAATCTAATGACATCAGAGTATCATTTTCCCACCACGTCAGAAAAGTCATGTTAAAATTTACCCAGAAACTGGTATAATAGTTCACATCTCCAGCCCTGATGATTATTACACTAACTCAGTATATCAAATGCAGGTGGTCTGCAAATTCAGAGGGGTAATCTGGCAGTAAAACAGTAACCTAACTGAATGGCTTCAGGGACTCTCCAAAGAACAGACATTTAATAAGAGATACAAAATTCTGTAGAAAATACAAAGAGACAGATGACATAGTTGTTTTATTAAAGACTGTGTTTAACAAATCTATACCTGAGGCTTACCTAGCTCGTTCTGAAAGTCAACATACTGATAATATTCTATGTATTTGTTCTGACTGAAGAAATTTTTATAAACATGCCGTCCACCAAACAACCAAACATCACTGTCATCAGTGATTGTCCCAGAGGTCTGATCAGTAAGGTCCAATATGGCACACTGTGCCTCAGCCTCCGTCGGAGCTTCGATATATGGAATGCCAAACAGGCGGAGCAGCTCCTGGAGGATGGAAGGAAAACAGTTAATAATTCATCTAAAGAGTTCATTTCTAACACACTTCTGCTTGACTCAGAAGTGCTAGATTGACACTTGGGAGTTATTTAATATCTGACAACAAACCTTAAACTCTGATAAAAAGTGCCAAGTTCAGTTAAGTCAAGGGGGAGTCCCCACTCAACTCCTCTCCAGCAGACAGTGCCATATAAGTCAAGCACTACTTGAGCACACTTTTAACACACAGTTTGACAACTTGCCATCTTAAATACACAAGCATACTTAAGGACTGTTTTGCACAGCCAGGAGAAAACTCCATGCATTACAATTATGTGGGCTCAGTGAAACAAAGATGCAGGTAAAATATAAAAAGTAAAAAAAAAACATATCTAAAAATAAATTTGGTCACCACTTCATCTAAGAAAGTAGTATGCAAGCATATGAAAAACATTCATATCAAGCAGGAAACAACAGTGGGAAGACTAATCATTCCTTGGATATTGTTTTGATATGCCTCTATTTTGATGCATTTTTGCTTTTCTGGGATATATTACACAACCTCAGTTAAATATCCCACACGCACTAGGTTTAGAGGCTTGTGCTAGTTACATGGGCCTGGATTATTTCACCAGATGGTTTTTGAGGCTTGAAAGAATCAGTCTCAAGACTAAATGTTTACTGTAATTAAGAATAAAAGCACAGATCAAAAGTTGTGCCTATGTAATCATAGGCACAACTATAATGGTGTGCCTATGATTACATTGCACATAATACTACAAAAGCAATCTACTGGTCTTTAAAAAAAATCACGTGAAGAAACAAGTACATGCAAATATTTAACCAAGACTAAGTATCATTTTAAAACTACAAAAACTAGCCCATTAAGAAAAAAAATACACGCATTTATGTATTTCTCAGACTTAATTTGTTAGCATCAGTTTATTACATCACAGACACTATCACTAGTCTATTGTGTTATGGGTTTGTTAACCCAAAAACATTGTATTAAACCTTGACACACTGACACAAAAGTAACAGGTTTATTCAGCCATTACTGGTGAGATTCCTTCAAATTGCTCACTTAGGGCATAAACCACACAGACTTCTTGTAATTTTTTAACCTTTTAATCCCTAGGGGAAATGACAGTTTACCTAACACACAGACTGCATCAACTCTTTGCTGCTGTACATAGCTTCCTAATATATTTTATAATCTTATTACATAAAATTAAAATAGTTGGAATTCAAGATTATCTCAACACTTTCAATATTTTAAAAAAGCAAACTGAAGAAAACAAGCTCCTAAGAGGGGAAAAAGGTGACCTATAACTAAACAAAATTACTAACAGCTTTTGAGTAGATGACTGGGATAGAGGAAGGAAACAAATCAAAATGACTCAACAAATACTACCTGGCTTTCCAAGAACATCTGTCCTGTTACAGAAGCAGCAACACGTTCCTGCTGCTGTTTTTGAGACTGAAGTGTATTCTGCTCAGCAGAAAGGTCCTTTTCTAATTCTTCTAGTTCTTCCTGAAAATATAAACCAAAGTTTTTTATTATTTCAACAATTCAGGTACACTTAGGAAAGCAAAGCACAAAGTCTCCAACTACAATTACTCTAGTAGCACATGTTCCATTAATTCACACTAGGAAGTTGTTACAGCTTCTCTAATGCAGCAAGCTGTAAGACCAGAGATGGTCGAGTAATTAATTTACCTTGAAGTTTTCCTCTGATTTTAGGGAGATTATAATTAACTACCTTCAAAGAAAAATCAGTTCCCACACAATTAGATAGCTATGTGAGAAAGCAATGAAACAATAAGAAGCTGATCAATAGTTTTCCTTAACAACTATTTGGAGACAAAGCACTCCATTACAAGCTCAAAACAAGAAACAATGAGTTACCAAACTGATGTCTTGCCACTCATCCACTGCAGCTTTATCATCAGTATCTCTTTCAACATTCTGAGTGTTTCCCAACTGCACCTCATCAGACTCCTTCAGCAAGTCCAGTGTGAAAACATCAGGTCTGTCTCTCTCCACTTCTGCATGTGTCGGTTCATCACTCGTTTCTTCATCACGTTTAGTAGGAAACTCAGCATCATTACTGACCTCAGCATCCACTTCAATAAAGCTTCCTATCAAAGGAAAACAGAGACTTGTACACATTTTTAACTTGGGCAGCGTTTGTTTTTTGTTTTTTTTTTTCCTTTATGTAGCAGATATATATAAGGATTGTGAAATTACATAAACCAAGTGGCTGACTGGTTAATAACACCAATTAAATTCAATGTACACAACATGCTTTCCCGATTCTCCATATTCTATACTCAGGTTTCAATGATAAAATGTGACACCAGGTGGAAAAAACACAGCTCAAATTTTCTTCCTGCCTTCTATATATGTGGGAGTGGATGCATTTTTAAGGATTGCTTACTAAGAGAAAAGGTTACCTTAAACTGACTACAAATACAATACTGTCCTATTTTCTTATCCTTTTACACAATCAAAAAGCACATACCATCAGAATCACTGTCTTCAGACTGTGATACCCCTTCTCTTTCCACCTCAGGATCTCTTGCTGCTTGAAAAAATCTAGTATCCTCAGATAGATTCTCCTCCATTTGTGAAATTACTTCCTGCGTATTTTCAGATATTTTCAAGTTTTCCTCATGTTTAGAAAGGTCTGTTGTCTCAGTGTGAATCAAAGCATCTATACTAGTTTGCACAGGGGAACAGCTTGGCTTCTGCAAACACAAATTGATATTCTTATCTCCCAGAGACTTCAAGTCCACTTCGGAACCATTTTTTTCTTTGTCAAAGTCTTCTTTATCTCTTCTAATATTGTTAATATAAGAATAATTTTCAGCTCTGGATATACTGATTTCATTTGATGAAATATGATTTTTGGAACCATTTTTTATCTTGTCTACATCTTCTATGTCTTTTATACTATTGTCAATATAAGTTTCAGCAATGGATATACTGGTGTCCTTGGGTGCAATATGATTTTCTGAATTATTTTCTTCTTTGTCTGTATCTTCTTTGCCTTTTCTAGTATTTTCAATAGCAGAATAATTTTCATCTCTGAATATACCAGTGTCTTTGGGTGTAATATCACTTTTTTCCAACTCCTGAGTCTTCTGTTTAAATTTAGCATCTTGCACAGTCACTTGGATTGATGAATGAATTGTAGCTGTAGGAATATTTTTTCCTTCCTTAACTTCAGGAATCTGCTCTTCATCATCTGAGCTACTAAGCAGAAAATCCTTCCTTTCTGGTCTTTCTAACAGCACTCCATCAGATGTAGCAGTAACAACTTCCTCCCCTTTATCATCTTCGCTCAGAGCTTGCTGAATTGCCCGCAGTGTTCTCGGAGAGACGCTGCCTTCCTCTGACACAAATCGGTCTGTGTTCAATTGTCCTGCATCCAGTTCTTCCTCTGAGCTGCTTCCCACCATGGCTGCCTGGATAGCAAGCAAAGTCCGAGGAGAGGGCGGTGCTGCCACTACATTGTCATCTTCCTGCTTTGCCTGAGCAGGAGATTCATTGATTTTATTTAATTTAGTCAATTTGTGCATTTTTGATGAGGGTCCTGCAGTAGTTTCCAAGTCTCTTCTCATAGCCTCTTTTGCTTGAATACCTGAAAGTAAGTTTTGCGTGGAAAAATACTGCTTTATAAATACATTCCATTTTACATAATGAACATCATTATATAAAGATTATTAAACCACTTTTCTGCAGGTTTACAGATCACAATTAATGAAGTATAACAGCAAAGCACATTTCATATAAAGTACTGGCTACGTGCACCAATATACAATATTCAGGTTTGTCTTTAAACTGCCGGGTTGAAGTGTGCATACTCCAAACAACAGGTTTTACAAAATTAAGACCCAACATACCCTTTATCAGAATATAGTGAGAAGTCTCTTCAGAGACCACCCTCCTTGATTCCACTTCTTTCACAAAACCACCTTCATTTTCATATTGTGTTTGGATTTCACCCGAGTGCTGTTGACTCATTTCTTTTTGTACATTTTCTATGCACCGATTGAGGTTGCTTTTTTTAAGCAAACCCCTAAGCTGGTATTGGGAAAAGTCATTGGAGTCCTCAAAAAAACAAAACAAAAAACAAAACAAACAAATCAATTGAAATAAAACAGCCCTTTTAAGCAAATTAATATCCCACATTCTGGAAGAGTGTGGGAATTCTTTCAGGAGTTCCTTTAAGCAGCTAACATTTGTCTCTCACTTGTGCTGCACTCACAAGCAACAGCAATACTATCCTGGCAACATACAATGATTCTGAAAGGTATCAGTAGTTCTCAGTGCCAGAGAACATCACAATTTTGGTTATCAGAGCTCATCCCATTCGTAAAAAGAAAAGCAATTAAAAGCGAATCCACATGTGGATCATTTTAAAATGATGGTTCTTAGCTTACACTTGGACACAAGGAATAATTTCATTTGATGTATACTGTACTTTCAAAACCTCAGTGTAGAAGTGGCACTATAGGATTCTCCATTCGTATCTGAACAGCTTCAACACATCTGCCTAAGTTACAAAAGTCTTTTCCCAGCTGCCAGCTCCTCTAACAACCTCGGGGTTTAGAATCCAAGCTGTGTTCATCCTGCCTGGTTCATCCACATGTTATGCAATCTTTGGCATAATGCTGATGAGGCATGAAACACAGGACAATTTTTAACATTTTTGCCAAAATGAATTAGCTCTGCTAATTTTAGTGGAAATCAAGAGACAAGGCTGAGAAGAGTCATTATCTCATTGGATTTTTTTTCTCCTCATGGTAACATCTCTTATTAAACAGTCCAGGGTGTAAACTTTTCCAGGTGTAGTACTCTTTCTTCATTTGCATTAATGGCAAGAGCTCCATTCCAATGCCTTGAAAGGTATTTTAAATATTACCTCTGGCATTGCTTCAAATAACGTTCTTCTTCGCTTTGTAAGTTCTTTAATATCAGTCAAGATCTCATGTTTTATTTCGGGAGGCAGCTTGTGGAAATCTTCTGATTCAATATCTACAGAATAAGGATTTTCACATAATTGTTCCTATAAAATGGAAAACAAGAATACGTATTTTATATTAGAGCAGAACAAAAATAATTAAATATTTAGAACATTGTTCCAAGCAAGACAAAAAACCCAACCCCTCAAGAACTTTGTTGCCAATTACCACATAGTGAAAACAGGAAAAAGAAAGTAACTACTATGTAATAAAATAATGCTAAGTACCTCATTACTGATGTATGCTATACAGAGAAACTTGGTTTTATTCTTTTTACAAAAAGATATTTAGTATAAAACACAGAACCAGGTCATATAGCCTCAGCTACTCAGATTTTGTCCTTCTAAAGAGGTTTTCCTCCTGAATGAGAACTGCTTCAAAGATAAGCAATCTTTCAAGAGTGGTTCTTTTTTTTTCCTATTGACGAAAGCAGAGATAGTTTTATTATTTATTATGTCTTCTTCTTAGGTTATGCATTTCTCTTCTCCCCTTTCAATCAGATCAGCAGATCAGAAGCAAATACATAATTTATGTGTGAAAACACAAGGACTTAAATGCTTCAACTTCAGTTGATATTTGGAGAAGCACAGAAATTTTGTTAAATATGCTGTTATTTATGTACATACACATGCACAAATGCATGCATTTCTCCTACATTGTTACAAAAACCAATATCTTCTCCATATGTACAAAGGAAGTAGTAAAAAGAAAGGCTATCAAAAGAATTTTTTGTTCTGCTGTATTCTAGTGGAGAAATCACATTTCTATTTCCTCACTAATAGGAATTCTTGGAGTACTGAAAATTAACTTGTTTTCTTATAAGTAATGCTATAATAAGACCTGTATCTCCAAATAATTGGATTTTCTAAGCTTTTTGTATTTTAAGCACAGCAAATGAATGAGACGATTGACCACAGTAACGAGGCAACTAGGTTGCACTTACTTGCAACATCTGTTTTTGGCTCATTCTCATTTGCCATTCTTTTTCCTCCTCCTCCTCTGAGCTAAAAATCACAAAGAGAAAACAAATCTGCAGTTATTTACCCAGGAAAAGAGTTTCTATTTTAAGCAAAAAGACATTAGTCATGCCTTCGCTGGTCAAGCACAAAAAATTTGCAGCACCAAACACACATATATATATTTACATACATATTTATAAACATATATATAATATATATACATAAAAATATGCACACAAGTTGTAAAGATTTGAACAGAAAGTAAGAAGGCAAACTTATGTCAGTTAAAACTAGATGGAGACAACTGCTGCTGTTTACATCATGACACAATTCTTACTTGGTCAGCATTTGAAATATATAGAAGTACAGATGTGCAAAGAATAACCTACAGGGCAGCTTCACATTCTTAGTGTTATTTAAGAAGATGACACAGGTGTGACAAGTACAGACAAAGCCTGCCTCTGCTGAACATGCCAACACAAAACAGAATCAACCTGCCACACCCAAGCTTGAACAATCAGTCCCACTTAGTTGTATGGACATGGCCATAGAGACTGAGGTAGAACTTTCATCCTTATACATGAATCCAGAGTAGAAAATGAATCTGTGGGCTGAAAACTTCTGTTACTTTCCCATAAATAACTAGGAGGCTTCTATATCCAAAAAGAAACTGAAATAAAATATAAATTAAAGAACTATATATACATATATATATATATTACAGTGTCTCATAGGTTTATACTTTTACCCAAGTTTATTAAAAACCATTTAAGCTATTTTTCTTAATTCTACCTACCTATTCTTCTCTTCATCCTCTAAAGCAGGCAATACATACATATCATCAATTCCTTCTCTTCGAACTTGCGAAATACTGGGCAAAGCTTCACTACTTAGAGGAAAAAAATAAAACATCAATTAACAGCTTCAGAAAGACTTACTGTCACTTATAAACAAGGGAAAAATAATTTTTATTCTTGCCTTTTGCCTGTAATAGCAGTCTTGATAACATGTCTCTTCAAAAGTGTTTTCAAGAGTTTCTCTGTAGTTTTCCTGGAATCATTGATGGCAATTTCCTTTCTTTGTCTTCGCTTTGCCTATGAAAATAAGATTAACACCAACAAGATTTTGCTGGATGATGAAGATGCACATCCAGTGAATCCCTATTAAAATTCTATGTGCTGAGCCTATGTGCTACTCCTAACTCATAACTCCAAGAGGGACAGAGCCTTCAGAGCCTCTAAATCTGTGTCCATTTCCTCTGTGGGACTCAGGAGCAGCTTTCAGCTTCTGGGTATAAATGCCTGCAGAGCTGCATTCAGGTCCATTCTGGAACAGAAGCCAGGCTTGTGCCATCATCCACTTCTCTGCAACCTGGCTCCCATGCAAATCAAACGTGCCCATAATTAAAGAGCTGCTGCATGCTCCAAAGAGCTAACTCAGGCTGGGACTGCAAGGGACACCTGCAGAGCAGTGGACTCCAATCCTCCATCCCTACAGCTCAGAAACATAAGCAGAACGACAGGAGGGAAACTGAAAATGGCTGCTTAGTATCAGCAGACATACAGCCTCTTTTACATTGCAGTAACTCACAAAGGTGCTTACCAAGGTTTGTCTCTTCAGAAGAGGTGCCTCTCCATCAAAAACAAAGACGGGTCGAATCCGGAAAAACAGTAACTTGCAGAGTCGATGAAACAGAGTGAGCAGGTGAGCATTCCGTACAGAAACACCACCACGATCTCTGGCTCCCTTTATTGCTTGGTTCAACCAAATACTGATATCTTAAACAACCATTGAGAGGAAAAAATATGCTCTTTTACACATATACCACATTAGGAATTCCTATAAAGTGCACAGATTTGACTGAGTGGCTTTTGCCCATGGCTCCAAGTTTGTCTTACCAAAACCAAGAATATCGAAATAGCTATGAGCTTGGAAGAACAAAAAATCATTGTCCCTATTGCCCTGCACAAAAGATAGAGTGGAAGCAAAAGCACAGCAAATACCTCCCCAGTTATAGTTACAGGTAAATGACAGGTAACTTCCTTCCACATCTTCCCAGCATTTAATCAAGTATACAGGACAGGAAAGATGATGCATAAACATAAAACTTCTTCATCTTGTAGTCCTATGGAGAGCATGACATTTATTTATAAAGTGCAAAATTCTATAGTCCAACACTTGTATAAGGAACCTATTAAAAAGAGTCTATTTTTTAAACGATGAAAATGAAAGAGTTTAAATGCAATTTAAATGCAATAATAATAACAATAAAACCTCTTGTAAATAAAGGAAATAGTTAAACCAATCACCCTTGCAATTTCGGTTACCCAGCTTTACTTTCAAAGGATACCAACAGCAAGAATTTTCCCTTCCAGCATTTCCGGGTTTATGGGTCTCCCGGTGCATTCAAGCAGCTTCCAAAGTCCTTGAACTCCCATTGTCCTTCCTTAGCTGCTTTGAGAGAAAAATCTATGAGGCACAGAAGAAGGAATAACCCAAAGATTATGAGGCCCGTGACTGCTTTATTAATTCAAACGGAAATAACGAAGCAGCCGCTCGGGCCGGGAGAGGGACAGCGGGTAGGGATCAGCGGGGAGGGATCAGCGGGGAGGGATCAGCGGCAGGCGGGGGTGGCGATCCGGACCTGCGGCAGGGAGCGGATCCGGCGCACGGACGCGGCACGGACGGAGCCGCGCCGCCCGCGGCCTCCCGGCGCACGGAGCGCGGGCCGCACACGGAGCGCGGGCCCCGCCCGGCGCACGGAGCGCAGGCCGGACACGGAGCTCAGACCCCGCCCGACGCACGGAGCTCAGACCCCGCCCGGCGCACGGAGCTCAGACCCCGCCCGGCGCACGGAGCTCAGACCCCGCCCGGCGCACGGAGCGCAGGCCGGACACGGAGCGCAGGCCCCGCCCGTTGCGGCCCCGCGGGCCGCCGGGAATCGCCGTGCGCGGTGCGGGGCCGGCGCGGGGCCCGGCCCGGGAGCCACCGCCCACAGCCCGCCCAGCGCACCGGGTTAGGCGGCTCCCACCGCCGCTTCTCCAGCTGCGGCTCCTGGGCTGCCTGGAGGAGAGCCTAGTGCCTAACAGCAGAGGATAACAGAATCAATAATGTTGGGAAAGATCTCCGAGATCATCGAGTCCAGCCCGTGTCCGAACGTCCCTTCGTCAGCTGGGCCATGACCTAAGTGCCACTCCAGTCTAAACACTCAGGGACGGTAACTGCATCAGCTCCCTGGGCTGTCCCAATATCTGATCACCCTTTCTGTGAAGAAATTCCCTTATGTCCAGCCTAAACCTCACCTGGTGCAGCTTGAGGCTATTTGCTCTCGTCCTGTCACTTGTTACCTGGGAGGCCGACCCCCACCTGGTTACACACCCTCCTTTCAGGTGGATAAGGTCACTCCTGAGCCTCCTCCACTCCAAGCTAAGTAACTCCAGCTCTCTCAGCTGCTCCTCACAGGACTTGTGCTCCAGAGCCTTTACCAGCTCCATTCCCCTTCTCTAGTTGGAGAATGAAAAGTCTCCTATCCTAGAACAAAATCCCACAATGCACACCAAAAGTAGTCCTATTTTTCCCACTCCCAAACATGATTTCCCCTGCAACCTGTGCTCTCCCTGTTCTGCCTCAACCACAGCCCCAGTGCCCCCCACTGCAGGCATCCTACCACCCGGAAACCTCAAGGGAAAGCTCCCTGCAGCACAACCCCAAGGACATGCACTTGGCTCCTGCTAATGCTAGAAGAATCCCTTTATTACATACTCTGTGGATAAAGTGTGACAGTCTCCAACCCAAGAGCAAAATAACTGTAAAACCAGAATTTCATCCCATCCTACTTAAGCAGAACAGCCAGTACCATCAGCAGAGAGACCCTGTTCCTCAGTGCCACTATCATTATCAAGCAAAAGTTAAGAGACACACATGTAACTCTGGCTATGTAAGTCCTCAATGCCCTAAAGAGCACAGCTCAAGTACTCCAATCAGAGCTGAGCCCTCAGCCCAAACTCAGCTTGCAAAAACTGGCTCTGAAAATAGTTCACACTGAAAATAAAATTTCAAAGCCTATGGGTTTTGTTTAGTCATGAGGCTGCAGGCTTTGAGAAATTAAATAGTAGAAATCACAGTGGCTGCAATGAGCACCACACTTTTTATGACCAAAGAAATCCTGCTAAGCAGTAGTTGCAACTCTGATCTGTCACTTCCCTATTTTGCTGAAGACCTTTACTAAATGTAGGGCCATCATTTCCAAAACAAATGAAAAGCAAACAACAAGATAGAAAACAAATTTTATTGAATGAACAAAAGTCTAAAAGTCTCCCATTTTTGGTTAACAAAAGCAGCAACCTACAAAACCCCTGCATTCCATGACAAATCTTTTTATGTCAAAAAATTAATCCTTGAGCAGGTATGAACATTTGTACACGGAACAACACAACTGTTGAGATGTGTTTGGGCAAACAACTGGATTTATCAGGGAAAAAGGCAAAAAAAAGAATTCACCTGGGACACCTGAAAAAGCTTGAATTGTGTGCTGGCTGAGAGGTATATCATCGGTGTGGCCAGCAATTTTCAGCACTTGCATCCCCTTCACACAAAATGAAAAAAGCAGCAAAGGACAGAGATTGCAAGACTGAACAAGGAAAAGAACTGCCAACAGAACTCAGTGTTCAGCTAGCTTATTTGGCTAATGGTAAATGCAGCTTTTAATACTGAATTTCATAAGCTTGTGTTAAGTGAGTCCGTGCTCTCAGGAGGCTCCAGGGAAAGAATTCAGCCCCTTTACCCACAGAGCAAAAATAATAGAGAATTTCTGCCCCCAAACAGGTGATTCCTCACAGTCAAAAACAGGCAACCAGATAAGGGAAAAGAAACTGAGACCTTCTTGACAAGATATGATTATCTGACTGACAGAAATCAAATAGGACTTAAACCGAGAATGTACATTCTCTTTGTAAATCCAAGGTTTTCTAACCTATGTGATGTTTTTTCTTATTTGCACTGGATATGGGCAGCCTTAATAAAATGAAGTGCTAAAAATAAAGGCAATGTTTACTTTTATCCTTACACCATTTGCAGAATAACCCTTTTTTATAATGTTATAATTTTTCATGCTTTTGAACAATAAATATATTCAATGAAGTCTGTTTATTACATTGACTGATTTCAACCTGCTCTTTTGTTTTCACAGATCAGGACACAGTACAATTATTTCAAAAGAAATTATTGATTTTGCTATCATATTCACCTTTGATTGCAAAATTACAACAGTCTGTGCTTATCTGTTACTTTATACATCAGATCTCATCTATTGCAACCATATCAACATATTTAATAATTATGAAGCTGTATCTTATACCATAATTTCTATTCTTATGTGTTCTAGGACTAATAAATCCCTAATATGTTTTGATTAAAACTAACTTTAATGTATCAACTCTATAATCTAAAGTTAATTTTAATCATTTCCATCATAATCATTGTAACTCTGATATCCACTGTTCCTCCTCTCCCGAAGATTAGATTTCTTCCACATAGATTCTTGATGAAAGCTAGCACTGAAAGATCGACCCAGTCGCCCATGTTGTTTCTTAGATATATTGTCTTCACTCTCAGATTTGGAAATTCCTTGTCCTTGTGTTTGGGATTGTTTATTCTGTCTAACATTCCCAAATGGAACATTCCAAGGACCAAATCTTTGCCAGTTAAGTCTCTGAAAGGCAATGATGCAATGAAGATTTCCTCCAACCTAATCAAAGTAAAAAATGTTCTTTGGTAAATACATACCACAGATACATTTCTAACATACATAGATATTTTACATAAACATTTTAGCATGTAACAAGATACTTTCAAATAGAAAACAAACAAGAAGTGTCACAACATACAAACCAGAAAAAAAAAAACAACAAACAACAAAACAGCACAAAATCATATACAAAAATATACAGCTTGCATCAATCAGTTCTGATTATTTTCCAGATTAAATTACTGCTTTCTTATTCATCTTTTTGAACTATCAATTATATCCTTCATCGGCCAGTACCACTTATCTTCTGCTAGTCTTTTTTTACTTTCTAGCTACCTTCTCAGCAATAATCTGTTCTAGTCCATTCTCATCTTGCTGATACAGTCTTCCATAGGGTCTTCACACCTGAAATCATCTCCTCTATTATTTCTCACAGAGTTTCAATCTGTAAATCACAAATACATTCTCCACCCATGAGATACAACCCTATCTAAAGGAAAGAAAGCCACCTGCATTGACAGTAACTTCACACAAGGGAGATACACACATTCTTTTATGCATGATCCTACTCAACTGTACTTTCTTTCCCACTTAAACCTCATTGGAGGGTCATACCCCAAAGGGTATGTAATTTCTCTGCAGAACATTTTTGCTGCAGCTACCTTTTAAACCTACCAAGTTAAATATTCTGACCAAATACATTCTGTATACACAGATATCTTGGTTCATCCTAGCATATACCAAGCTACTGATATTTATCTTGTCCATCAAGTAAATCTAAATGACTTTGGTATGCAAGAACCCACATTATACCTTTGTCTTCAGCAACACTTCATAAGAGAATAAATTCCTTTAGTGAAGTTATCTTACACTGCTGAAGTATGAGTAAGTTTGCAAAATCTATTATGAGTTTCCTGCCATCTTAGTGAGTTTACCTTACCTTCTTTGTTTTTCGATGTTGCAATCCTCTCTCTAGGTGTCGAATATCTAGATATTCTGGATTTTGAGTGTTTAGGTCAGTGACAATATCTGTCCACCTACAGAATAAAAGCATTACTACTCAGCTGATATTTATGAAACCTCAGCAGCACAAAGATTTGTGTACACATACACGCAAATACAGACCTGTAGCTTTAAATAGTCTTATCAGTGATTTAAAGATAAATGAACATGTAAAGTTACAAAAGCATCACAATTAAAGACATCAAGCTAGATGTAAAAGTGTTGCTTTTAATCAAAGCATTCACGCTGATTATTCCTGCTCTTGGAAAACACCTTCCAAAATGAGTAAGAGCACCATGAGTCATAATTACATTCATTACACTTACCAATTCATCAGTTTGGGAAAGAAAGAGGCTAATGTGGCTTAGGCAAGGAGAAACATGAGCCTTTTTTAAATTTAAACCTCTCCTACCCTTTTGTATTATTTTGTTCAGTTCCTTCATTTCTTTTCACACACTAAATGTGCTTTTACCAGACAGCTCTCATCATAACTCACTCCTCCACTTTATTTAATTCTAAACTATCAATTTAATCACTCCCCATTCATTCAGCTTTTCAAAGATTCATAATTACTTCCAGCCTAACTGAAATAAATATTTTTATATTCCAGAGCTCTTTAAACCTGCACATCACTTTTTCATTTCTATCAAGGTCTAACTACCTGTTTCACTCTAATACCACTCTCCAAGTTCAGAAAATGCATTACTACTCCAGCCTTTTCCCCCCTCTCCTTAAGCACAAGACTTTCTGCCAGCTCTCACTGGCAGTGCAGAAGGAGGAAGAATGTCTCAACAATCAAAATTAGTATTACGAACGGTTTTATTACATATTCAGAAACCTCTTCCTGTGCCATCTGTAGCAAACATACCACACAACAAAGTTCTACCCTTGGGACCTACAATATGCCATTTCTCATTAATCAGATGCATAATGTGATTTTAATTTTGTTGCACTTAATCTCGTAGTCCAGAATACCCAGGTGTTTGAAGTTATTGACAAGATCATATCACTGACAAAAAAAATTATTAAATATAAGTAATCCATTATATTTCTACACAGCACCCTCTTGTTCTCCTAATCTGTATATCTAATTTAGGCAACAATTTGTTTGTGTCAAACCTCATCATAAATGTACTGTTTGAATGCACAGATAAGCAAATAACACAACAGAGTACAGGCTGCACCTGCACCCGAGCTAGGATATCTCATCAGCAGCAGAATATTCTGTGCACATCCCAGACATAACCTGTGAATGTCCTCAGCTCCAATGTAAACTCCTCCAAGGGCCCTGCAGTCTCTAAGTCACAACTGGCACGACCATAGACAGCTGAGACTGCCCTTTCTTCCTGACTAATATGAGCTGTGTCACACTCTAACAAGAGATATGGGCTTTGCCTCTCTGCAGCCCACATATGTTCTGACAGGCAACATAACTTCAGAGCCAGCCTTGAGGTCAAAGCACAAAGCTTCTCACTAAAGCAGCACCTGTTTCTATTAGATACATATATATACACATGTTTATATTCATTAAAAAGAACTAAAAAGTCACTCAGTGACTCTGAATAGGGAACTACAAACTCTTTTGAAAGAAAACATTGTTTTACATTCTCACCAAGTAACACACCTTTTACAATGTATTGTTGGATGCTTTCTGCTGGGCTCTCCAATTAAGATCCAGTATTCTACTTCTTGCTGCAAGACACGACCCCTGTTCAATAGAAGATAAATCCTAGTAAGATTTATTGTGCATACTAAAAAGAAAAAGATATTAACAGTTTCTTGTTCTTTTTAGGATTTTCTAACATTTAAAACTGTTTCCCCAGCCAAACTAAAAACCAGCTCCTGCGCTATAGTGCTTGCAATTGCATACAGGGAACTTTTTGCTTCAAGGCCTGAAAGCAAACCTTGGGGATGCTACTACAGGTTATCTGGGAGGAAGACAGACTTTCACTAAAAGCAGTTTTATTTGGATGAAAGACAGTCTGGTACATGATGCAAATATAAGTATATAGGAAACAACAGAAATAAGAGTTGTGGAATACCACATAAACGTGGTATAAACAGCTTCCTCCCTGTCTGTGATGTCTAACAGTCATGAGAGTCCTTTCCATTATTTTTAAACTATACCTTGGCTGACAGCTGTTACTGAGAGCTGTAGGGTAACCTGTAAGAACAAAACTGGTGACCTCAAGCACTTCCTTCTAAATATCCAATACCAGGTACAAAAATCCAAACCTCTGAATTAATACTACTTAGCAATCAACTTCCATGAAGCTCAAAAAGCTTGCAGTAACCTTGTCAAGGAAAATTTTGGACAGGTATTAGGGCAGAACTGACAAGATACACTGGACTGCTCTATGACTTCCTGTGTATAATTATCTCATGAAAAACTACATCAATTTCAACTGTGACAAAACCTGACATTTTTCTACCTAGGGTATTAGACAGCATATGGTCTTATTGCTTGGAACAATTTGTTTACTTATAAAAAATTTCCTGTAAAATAACACTGTAGTCCATCAGTGCAAAGATGGGAAACCAAGACACAGGATAGATTGATTGACTTACCTAAAGTCACACTGGAAGTCTGTGGTTGAACTGGGAACTGAACCCAGGTCTCCCGAGTCCAAATCCAGCAACCTAAGATCATACAGGAAGTCTGTGGGTGACCTAAGAACTGTCTCTAAGCTCAGCCTAGTAACCTATCCACCCACTTCTTTTGGGACCTAAAATGTTTCTTTGCTTGATTTTTAAATACAAACTTTACTAATTTAGTAGAGTGCAAAAACAGATAAAACAAGAACTGTTCCAGAATCTAATGCTAGTCCTTCTGAAAACAAAACTTTTTTTCCTCAGTAGGAGCAGAAAATACAAAGAAATCAGGATGCTCATCTGGTCTGACCTCCAGCCTAAAGTAAGGCTATAAAAGCTTCTTGGACTTACTATTTCATGTTACATTTCTAGAAGAGAACTGTTGCTAAGAAAGAAAGCTAATATTAACTTAAAAATAACATCACTAGTGACTAAGAGTTCATTTCAGCCATGGGTAAAGAATGAAAGTTGTTCTCACTCATTATTAAACAATATAGGCATGTTATGTTTCCACACATTGGACCATATTATTTCTCAGATTGTATTTTGGATCTAGTAAACTTTTTTTTTTTACTTTGATCTTCTAGTGCAGATTCTTCCTAACTGATTGAGTAAGCAAGAGATTAACATTTTGGTAAACTCAAGTAGACTGATGTTGGATTTCTACTTGGGGACTATTTTTTTACACTCTTCTCACAAACCTGGCAAGTCAGTCTCAATAAAAAAACTGTATTCTTTTGTTAATATTTTAAAAGCTTTCATTAACTTTATCATAAGCTTCACACTAGGAACCAATTAGATTCAGATAATTATGCTTTATCACCCCAATCCACAACCATTTTGAACTCCAAAAGTAGAGCTAGCATTTTCTCTTCCTTGACTTGACCCTACTTCTTCAAGAAAGTCAAAGTCAGACTGCTCAGCAAGCAAATAGGCAGAAGTTCACCTTATACTAATGATGTACACTTTTCATCATTTGACGTTCCCCAGTTCTGGTATCTGTTTATTTCCTCAGGGATTGTCTACTTATGCTCTATGATAATACTAATAAATACTGACCAATGGAGGAACACAGAGAAAGTCCAACAGAATCCTTTAACACATACCATGTTTGCAACTACTTTGAGAGAGGAAAAACAGCTTAATGTGACTTGGTGAATGAGGTAAAACAAACTACTCTCCTCAAGAGAGTGCATAGAGTACTCTACAAATATAGCAGTCTACATCAAGCCGCAAGGTAAATGCCTTACAAAAGCTAATACATATCTCAAGAATTAATATTTGCAAAGTTAAAATTTGTGGGTTTAATGCAAGACTCTCCCTAAATTCCATATGAATATTAATGCTATTACCTTTTTTTAAATCTGCATTTAATTGAAAATTATATCAATTACTGCATTATATTATCCTAGTAGTGTCACTCTGACAAATCTGAAATTAGTATACAGGGAACTGTATTTTTATTCTAAAATAACTGGCATATTAAGTTTATAGAAGTACTCCAGCATTTCAAACATTGTTAAAATAAGCCAGACCTAACGTCTTAGCCCAAAGAACTCTTCTGGCTTTTCTCCCCCCATTCCCTCTCAATTCCTGGTAACAAATTCTTCACACATCTTTATTTTTCTATGCCTTACATGCTAATAGTTGGAGTTTACCATCACCATTAGTCAACATTAATGGAACAAAATTACATAACCACCATCCTGTGATATCTACACAACCCCGATCTTGCCATAACAACCACTAGTTTCTAAATGTAAATTTCATCATATCCACCCATGAAGGATTAATATCACTGTAGACTTTTTGCTTCTAGTTTAAAAAGAAAAATTGCAACATACACACACTTTGTTTTCCCTTCCAAGCTCTCTAGGAACAGATTCTCCCTATAATTAGCTGGCTTTTTATTGTTTAGCCTTAAAAAAAAAACCACCTGGCCTTTTTTCAGCCCATATATTTTTATTTTTCAGATTAGTTACCTTCACTTGTCCTTCACTAAAATAACCACCTTCTCTCTAGATGGCTAGAAGGTCTTAAAAAACCAATTTCTTAATACCACTTAAGAGTTTTCTGTTTTAAGTTCTCTCAACATAGTCTGTTTAGTTATGTTTCATTTTAAATCAGTCCTGTCAAAGCACACTGTAGTGTTTTTCTAGCTCAGACAGGTGCCTATATGACACAAACTGAACCATTATTTATGGAGAAAAATTGTATCACTTTGCAGTAAGTTTTTGTGTTTCTTCCACTAAAATAAGCATAAACACAGTATCTTACCTATAGGCTTTACTAGCTTTTACTGGGGTTGCTTCAAATCCAATTGGGCAAAAATAATGGTTTTGGCAATGGTAGATGTAGGCCATTGATTCGTCTTTCAGTCCACGTGTTAGCTTCGCTAGAGCCCCTGCAGCTACACAGAAAGATCAGGTTACAGGCCAGGGTGCTTTGGATCCTGTGTAACACAGTCAGCAGAAAAAAAAGACCTATTTGACAATAAAGTAGTTACACTGCTTTTTAAGTGGGAGGACATGACTTGACAGGCATGCGCAAAATACACTTTTGATTTCAAACTTATTACTTTTTTGTATCAGGCAGGAAATTAAACACTATCTGCTGCACAGTGTGTACCAGGGAAATGCAATATAAAGTATGCTTTGTGTTTAGATCAAAATCAAATTTAAAAAAGAACCAAAAGTATTTCTTAACCTAGGAAATACACACTGCAACACAATGCAGTCCCAGCTGCCCTAAGTCAGATGGGGCACACATTGATGATAATACTGAAACCACTGAAAACACTCAAACATTTTGGTATCATGAACCCCTTGGAGCTTCCTAGTCTCAGGAACATATAGAGGCATGCAATGGTTTATAACGTGACCACAGTGCTCAGTTTCAGGAGAAGACTAGAAGAGGCACTGAAACATAATAATTCTCCAGTGGGATGTCAAGAAAAGAAATCCATTTTAATAATATCTGAAATTTTTTAGTGTGATTTTGTGCTTTCAAAGAACCTTTCAGTTAGAAGATAATTGTCCAGACTATACTGAAGGCTAATAAACTGCGCATGAAAGTAAAATTTTTTAAACAGCACACCTAAAAAGTAGACAAAAATGCAGCTTCATAAGCTAATTGAGAATAATCACCTAGATTTAGGGAGAGATGTTAGCTAAAGCCAGGCAGAATAGGTAAGTTCATTACCTTTAAAACTGGGATTTTAAAAGCATAATATATTAAGTAAGAACAAATTCCTTTTGTCCTCCTGTGGATGACAGCAAAGAAATCTTCCCACACACCACAACACAGAACTGGAAATGCAGTTGTTTTCCCAGATATCTTAAAATTCCAATTCTGTGACAGCCAAATACATAGCAGAATGCATTCTATCATAATAAAAGTATAAATGAAATTTTTAGCTAAATAAGAGAAAAAGTAAAACCAGAAAAACCAGTCAACTTGGAGCTATTTGATACCTTATATTGGACTGGAAGTACTACTTACAGACTTCATCCTGTCAAATGCTACATACTGCAGGATTTTTCAATTTATACACTCTAAGATTAATATTTTAGCATTAACTACGTACCAGTTTCTCCAGCTGTCTTGTTCTTCCCATGAGGTTTATACAGAACATATGAGCATCCTTTGATATGGAAGTGATCATTTATTTGCCTAAACCATCTGAAACAATAAGCTTAAAGATTGTAGTAACTCAAGAGTTATTAAATGCAATTTCATTTCTCACACTTCTCCTGTGCTTTGACAGTTTAGAAAAAAAAGTCTTGGTGTGCTACTAAGTACCTACCTCACTAATATTTAGATTGTAGATGACCACGGCACCCAATATAAAACTTAACATATCCTAGACAGACAAATAAATACACAGAGCCTTTTCCTTCATTTTGCTTTTCCAGACTTTACATAGATACACAATAACCAAAGATCTGGATGTGAAATGTTAGTCCTATTGTATTTAGCCCAGTCACTTCTAATGTTCAATTACTCAGCCTTTAGAAAGACACATAAATTCTGAGGTGCCAAACTTCAACCACCATTTGTAAGGTACATAAATGAAATCTAAGACAACAGAAGGGACCCTTCAAATGAGACTTTCTGTTTATCCTATTGGATTTCTCTCACCTAAACTTCACAAAGCCTGAGCATTATAGGAGTCTCATACTGCAACTCCTCACTGCAGCACTAAGTGAGGACAGGCCAGCAATTTTACCACATTAGGGTAACTTCTCTGCTGCATAGAGAATGCTCAATGAAGAAATCAAAGAAGAACTATAAATTTAACTTCCGTCTGTATAGATGGTTGACACGAAGATACAGAACATTAGATCAGCTTTGTCTGTAAGACTTGCTATACCGTGAAATACTCCTGAAGAGATACAAATCCTGGATCTGAATTTACTAGAGCTAAATTTACTAAAAGCTGAATTTACTAAATTTTCATTATATTTTCCAATGATCTAGATGGAGATGTATGCTAGATGGAGAATAGACTGCTGCCACATTTTCAAATCCAGCACAACCCTGATCTGCCAAATACTATATATTGCCCTAAAAATATTAACTAAACCTAATATAACTCATGAAGCAAGCAAGAATACTGCAAAAGTTTTTAATCTCACCAAAAGATAACACTCCAAAGCCTTGTCAAAATGTTCAGCACTCAAGTACAATATGCTTCTTGGCTCTGTTTAATCCTCAAATGTCTTACTAATTTAATACCAAAAAAATAAACCTACAAAGAATTTAAGTCCAACCTTTAAAGTATCAGGAAATAGTGGAGCAGAAGTGATAAAAAATTTCAAGGTGTTCTCTGACTCCAGCCCCATGTTTTTGTTCCTGAACCGCTCCATTGCAGCAAGGATTCAGCACTATCTCATTTTCAATTCTTAAATTACATTTTATATTAAGCTAACAGTGTAGCAATTGTCGTTTCAGGCCATTTCAGTGATATTAGCAAGCATTTAACATGCATTTGCAAAACTAGGAAAATAAGTGTAAAGAGAAAGTTTCATAACCAGGAGACTAGATTCATTAGAGTATTATATAACCATTACACAAACTGAACCAGAAGTCAAATAGAATTTCACATTGACCTGACCTGTGTAATAACATCACACTATTCAAATTGGCCAGCGCAAACAACTCTTTAAGAAGTTTCATGGTCAGAGTTCTCAGGTATGCTTCTTTATTCTAAAACTTCAGAGGATTAATGTGACAGCCGCTTTGTTTTTAAATACATTAACTACTCCTGAATTTTTAAAGGTTCTGTCTCTTAGCTGCATCAAAAGACCCAAACATACCTCATTAGAGTTGTATTTCCAGTGAAGGGACCAAACCTAATCTCCTCAAATGGGGGCTGAAAGCCCAGTATATGCAAGGCTTCTTCTTGAGTGATGGGGGGTAAACTTAAAAAAAAAAAAACCAAGTGTTATGATCAGAAACATGGTTTTGACACTCTAGAGGCAAAGCAAAGCAGTCTGTGTGACTTTACCTTCCAGCTCCTAGTGTACTATATAAGAAATTCCAGCAAGACACTAAGGATGAAATTCCACACGAAGTCTTGTATTGAGGTCGGCTAACACAATACCTTAAACAAAAAACCTCAAATATATTAGTAATGCAATTTTGACTCATGTATATGACAAACCTGAACTACTTTTTTGTGTGCCATGTAACTAAAGTGCCATGTTATTTTGAATGTTTTTATATCACCTGTATTAAAATAGAGCAAACAAAAAATCCAACACAACTCTATCCTTAAAAACAAAAATTAAGCAAATATGTTAATCAACTTCTTTGCCAGATGCCACTACCCTATCTCATATAAATCAAATTTATAACAGCCCCATGGGAGTTCTGTACAAATGATCCTGTAGGGAAGTATGATTCTGTACTAATATAAAAATGGTTTTATCCAGTCCCTTCTAACACATGCACTTGTGGCAAACTGCATCTCTACCAATTTAATAATGAACGTCATTCTGGGCCATAGATTCCCTAAGTTAACTCCGACTTTCTGGTGTCACAGACATAAAGTTAGAACCAGACAGATGCATTAAACTAATTGAATTAGTGAGCTATATTAATACAGTAATGGTTGTATAGAAGTGACAGATTCTGAGCAAGTATTTCCCAATAAGAAGTAAAATCAGAAGAAAAAAATATAACTGGTACATTTAAGGTTACTTTCTGCCTGACCATGCTACTGAACTTGTATTTTGTTTTGCAATGAATCCCCATGTAAGTTTTTCCCTTCGCTGAAAGTAAAAGGAATGTTTAGGAAAAAAAATGTTTTGAGAATTTCAACAGATGTGAGGGAAGCTCTAATTTTTCTTCTAGAATGCATGAGACAGTGTGTGTATGCTTAACATCTCTACTAAAAAATTACAAAGACATTACTGAGAAGTTTGAAATCAGGTAACTAGCAACAGTGTTTACTGAGCAACTACATGGTTAGTGTAGTTCATAAATTCATAACTTCATAAAGGAGTTCATAAATACTACCATCTCCGAAGGTCCAATACTTTTCTCTCCTTCACGTCTTCAAGAGCTGAACGCTGAGGACACTCCCTGTATTGTTTGCTTTTTTTGTCCACGGATTTTTTCTTTGTCCCTTGTTTCTTCATGTTGCCTGCAAATCAAATTTCAGAATCAATGAATGTCTAGTTTGCCATTCACAGATTTCTTCTTGAATACTTTTAGTAATAGTATACAGTTCAAATAGAGACATTGGTTGTGTTAGTAAGCATAAACTGGGACTAAACATTAACTGAAAGGAGAAAACTCAAATCTATAATCTAAATTGTCAATTGTCTAATTGTCTAAAGCAGCTTGGTAAAGCTGCTATTAGCTCTGTAACCAATATGGTGTTTAGATCATGGATAGAATTAATGATGACCTACCCAACTGTTTAGAGAGATAAGTCAATCTGATTATTCTAATGCATTAAATCACCCATCCCAGAAATAGACTCTCAGACCAACATGGACCTCCCATCTCCTAACATTACATAGCCACGGAACATAATGAAATACTTGTTTTTCACTGCTAGCCTTGTAACCAGCTACAGCTTCTGACAAAAGCTTCTATGCAAATCCATTAATAATAATATACACCCAAGGTCTTTTCCTTTTTATAAGCCACTGTGACAGTAAAAAATGGAGAGCGGGGCCATGTGCTACAGCAGAAATATTTTTGTCCTCTTTTGAAGCCATACATCCAGATGCATAATATCCTTCTAAAACAAAAGAAAAAACCCACTCCAACAATACAGGGGGAGGGCTGTGGGGGGAGGATACCAGAAACCACGCCAAATACTACACAGTTAAGCAGAACTCAGCCTTGCTTTGGATTTACTTCCCCTGGCAGTTACACTTGACTTTCACTCCTCTCTCTCACTCCTGTCCTGATGAGCGAGTTCCTTGAAACAAAGTACAGGTCCTTCTAAGGCACTTCCTCGCAGGGCACGTGCTGGCCAGCTCCTTTCACAAACAAGCCAGAAACATGAAGCCTTTTTCTTTCACATCAAAACTTCACCACCTCACCTGCTTTGCTCTTCAGATTTGAGTTCACGCCATTGAACTCAGATTTGTCAATTTCCCATGCCAGTGGAAGCTTTCCAAGATTGCCAGGCAGGCTTTCCAAGTTAGCATCTTCATTGTAGATAATCTCTGAAGCACCAGTTTGAATGCTGAGTAAGTTAGGTGTGTTATTTCCAACATTTAAGGCAGCACTACTTGATAGGCAGGCACTAACTGAAGCACTTGGACTTTTACAAATAGATGTTACTCTGTTTAAAAAAGCATAGTCTGAGCAGATGGTATAAAACTTCTCTCTTGTATGAGTCACAGGACATCCCCATGGATAATGCCCATCTTCTCTAGACACCAAGGACGCCGTGGAGGCGTCTGACATGCAGTACGGCTTCACAGGATCATGAAGAGAATCCGGGGATTCTTTCCCAGGTCTGTTTTCAGTGTTTCCATTACTTCCAGAACCATTTTCTTTTTCATCTTCTGAAATAGTAGGCATTGAATGATACTAAGAATATTGTACAGCAAAGAATATTTTTTCTTTATGTTTTAATTACAACAGGGTTTTCATCATTGCCTCCATTGCCTCTGTAAGGTATCAACGAGGTACCTGAAAAAAATGTAACGTTAGTACAGGTGTCTCAATCAGCATAAAATATACACAAAGCTTATCTTTGAACTCATAGCCAGTAAGACCTGAAATAACCTTCAAGATACCAGAACCCATGTGGTATCTTACCCTAACTGTCTCTAGAACTCTACAATTTTTACATACACTTTTTATCATTTGTGAGGTGCCAACAACATACGCCACAGTGATATCATGATGAGGACACAATAAATAATTAGACTTATAAATCAGCACACGAATAAAAAAAAAAAATTAAAAGCTTTCTACATGTTCTTGATTGTGGTTGCTCTCTTCCATTCCTTACAGTCACAATACACTGTGGAGTACAGAATAATTTACACAAATTAATAAATCATCATACAGAAATTTAAGCTCATAATTTAAGGTCTTAACTCTGCTGAATCCTGTAAACTTTTACTGCAAGTGTAGTTCAAGCATACAATTACGGTAACTATAACCTTATCGATTGTAAATTGACAACACCACCCTCAATCTGTTCCAGTGCTTTCCTCCTATAGCTGTTAAAGGTTCCCTTTTATTTTTACGTGATTCTTCAAAACGTGAGAAAGAAAAGCAGGTTTTGTTTATGGCAGCTAAGAATTACCAAAATCAAATTTAGACGGCTGGCTGGCTTGCTTTAAACGAGCATTTTTAAAGGGCAAGCTGACAGCGTGTGTGCTATCTGTCATCTCAGCAGCTCGCACGTCTGCAGACACGCGCCGCAGATGGGAACCTGGCGCGAGGGAGGCAGGAATTCCGCTCCACAGCCTCCTCCCGCAGCTGCAGCGCCCCGGGAGCGCCCCTGTCCCCCGCGGCCGGCCGCGTTCCGCCTGGCGGAGCGCACGGACACATCCGAGCGCCCGCCCCTCCCCCGCGCTGCCGCCAGTCCAGAGCGAACCGCCGCGGGCTGGGGGAAGGGGTCCCCGGGGCTCGCTCCCCTCCCGACCGCCTGCGAGCGGCAGGGGCGGCGGGGCTGCCCCCGGCCCGCGTTACCTGCGCGGAGCGCGGCTCGCCAGCGTCGCCTCCCCGGCGCGGCGGAGCGGGGCCGCGGGCGCGCCGGAAGCAGACACAGCCGCGCGCTCACCTGCGCGCCCCCGCCGCCCCCCGCCTCCTCCGCCGCCGGCCCGCACCAACTCCCGCCGCCGCACGGGGACGGGGGGAGGCGCGGAGGGCCCGGCGGCCGCGCTCCCGCTGAGGGCCCTCACGGCGCCTCGGAGGAAGCAGCGGCGAGCGCCTCCCGGCTGGGCCGCGGCTGCGCCTCGGCGCCGTGAGCAGCGCCTCTTCGGGCGCCCTCCCCCCCATGGCGCCCTCATGGTCTCGCCCGCTGGTGCCCCGCGGGCGGGCGAGGGAGGGGAGGAGCAGGTCGGGGATGGCGGGGGAGGGCTCGGCGCAGAACGGTGAGAAACAGACTGAGGGAGATGGGCCTGCTCAGCCTCGAGAAGAGGCGGCTGAGAAGGGATCTCATCAATAAGTATGGAAGGGAGGGTGCCAAAAGGACGGAGCCAGATTCTGCTCGGTGGTGCCGAGCAATAGGACGAGAGGCAACGGGCAGAGACCGATGCGCAGGAAATTCGACCTGAATATGAGGAAGAGCTTATTTACTGTGCCTGTGACCAAGCATTGGAACAGATGGCCAGAGAGGTTGTGGAGTGTCCCTCACTGGAGATACTGAAGAGCCGTCTGGATGCAACCCTGGGCAATGTGTTCTGGGCTGATCCTGCCTGGGCAGGGAGCTTGGACCAGATAACTTATATTTGCACCAGGGTTCCCTCGGCTCCCCTGACAGTAGTATGAACATGTGTAACAACAATGCTTCTGTAAAACTGTATGAAGGAACTAAAGTTTATTTCAGGTAACACTGTCTGGAACTGCTGTCAATATTTGTCATCTCATCCTTCACTGCAGTCAACATGAACAAACACAGAGACACTGAAGATGCAACTGGAGCTGTTCTGCTACTGCCCCAAATATGTAAAATTAATTCATTTTTAAATATTCCGATTGATTTTATAACAAAGTCATTATAAAATTTTAAATAAAATACCAAAAATTATACAATGTCCTACTGACAGAAGGCCCACTCCTGACAATTACGACACTGTGTCTTCAGTCCACAGAGCCTCTACTCCCAGCAATACTTTTTGTGAGAGGTGCTGCAATTAATGGAAAAAAAAAAAAAACAGAATCTAATATCTCCTGAATTGTTAGTGTTACTTGACGGTTCTCAGTGGTTAGGCAGAGGTGAATTGCCAAAGTGCTCGAACAGTTGTGGGCACAGCCATGTTTGCCATCCCCTGGACATGAGAAGACCTAGATCACATTCCGCAGTTTATGTGGCTTCATCCTGAGACAACCTGCCCCTTGTAAAGGAGAGCATCCCTTATGCCTTTGCCAGCTGGAAGCCTGTTGAGCCTTAGTCGGCCAAAAGCCTTTGATATAATTAAATAATTCTGCCTCCAAAGCGTTTTTATCTGAGCCAAATTATACGCATTAGGATAGCAGCGATGTTGGCTTTGTAAGCCAAGACTAAAATTAGGTTGCATGATTTATCTTATAACTTGTTTGGGTGCTGACAAATAGTGCCAAATCTCTGCTGGATTCCCTGAGCTGCACTTATGTGGGGGGAAAAAAAGCTGAAGGAGGGTGGAAGTGTGTCACCTTTACTTCATTGCTGCTGTGCTTTTTTTAACATGTCAATGCCATCCTGCTGAGAGGAGGAAGCATGATCTGTGAATTCTACAGCTATCAAATTTCTTTTAAATTAAAAACATCTTTAAAGTTCTCTTCCACTAGAGGAGACTGGCTTCTCTCATACAGCAAAATATAAGCTGAGAAGGAGTGTGATTTCTGCCTGTAAAACACATCAGGAGTGTAAAGATGGGGAAAGGAGAGGAACTAAAGAGTCATGGATATACAATATCCATGTGTGAATTTTTAGACAGGAAATTTTACATCTTCTAACTGCTGAATGTCCTGAAAACTCATGTCAAATGAGAACATAACAGGGCAAAAACTATGTCTTTAAAAGCTGGAGCTTGGTAATATTTAAGGCATTTTGTAATGACATTGTTGGTTAGAAAAGACTCTCTTCATCAACCCAAGTTGTCATTTCTGAGCTTGAAATTTTCTTCAAACAAGGGATTTTTGTGTGCTTTTCACTAAGAGCATATTTGCAGTATTTCATTCAAAATGAAAAATACAAAATCTTTTTGAAATTCATGGGTTCTTGCTGATGAGTTTTAATTTTCTTTATTGTTTGCCTTAACAAGCGAGAAGCAGTAAGGAGCCAAGTTAAAAGTATCTTAGAGGTCTTTTCCAACCTAGATGATTCTGTATGTAGTTAAGAATGGCATTAGTGTTAGGGACTAGCTCTCTGCAATTGGAGGTTGGATTATTTGACAGCCAAAAGGGCCATGGAATCACCAAAGGCCCGCACTGGGCAATTGCCCTGATGGGAGTGGGTGAGGTGCCCCCTCACCTCTGCTCCAGACAATCCCAGACCTGCACTACCAGCAGCCACACATGACAGAGTCACAACCGTGCTAAGGGAGGAAGGGACCTCGGGAGATCATCGAGTCCAACCGCCCTGCCAAGGCAGGGTCCCCTGGAGCAGGCGGCATGGGAACACAGTGGGTTTGGAATGTCTCCAGAGGGGAAGACTCCACGGCCTGCATGGGCAGCCTGTTCCAGGGCTTTGCCACCCTCACTGCAAAGAAGCTCTTCATCTCCAGCTGCTCTGGGAAGGATTTTGAAAACACATTTTCCCGATTGTAACTTCCATTTCCCACCCTAATGTTTGGGAACGGAGTGAAGGGCGGTTGTGGGGCGGGAGGAGGAGCATCAGCTCGTGGCACGGGTTAAGCCGCGGCTCAGAGATGTCCGGACGCGTACGCCAGGGCGGCGGGCTGTGCCCAGCTGTGATTTCCATGCCGGGTCCCCGTACCTCCCGGAGGCTCAGCCGGCGCCTCCCAATGGGCCGGCACCTCCCGGCAGCGCCGCCCCGCGAAGCCGCGCCGGGGGCGGGACTGCCCGGCGGCGGGCCGAGGGCGGCGGGCCGGTGCCGGCGGTGTTGGTCGGTCGGGGGCAGCGCTGCCGATGCGTGGTGCGCTGTGGCCGCTGTGCCTCGCCCTGGGAGCCGCGGCGGCGGCCGCGGGCGGGGGCGGGCGGCCGAGCGCGGAGCGCAGCGCCGTGTGGGGGCCCGGGCTGCGCGCCGCGGCCGCGCTCCCCGCGCGCTACTTCCATGTGCAGGCCGTGGACGCCCGGGGGCTCAGGTGAGGGCGGCGGCGGCGGCTCTCGGGCAGTCTGGGCAGGGTCAAACCGAGCGGCCTGCGATTTGCTCGTAGAAGGGGCAGGCTAAAAGCTCTCTCTACGTGACTCTTCCTGCCTATCACTTGGCAAGAGCTAATTAGTCTGTACAAGAAGTATCAAATAACGGCGCGAGGAGATGAGATAAGAGGATGAAAACGTTCAGCAGCAAAACATACGGGTTACTCAGTGGAAAAATTAATTATTTATTCACCTTTGTCAAAACTTTAGCAGTGACTAATACATTTTACTGGTTAGGCTTGGGCATCCTGCTTGTTTCCACTGCTGGGAACATTAGTATTTCTCCTACGTGCCAAGGCACAAGATAAGTAAAATGATTTACAAATTACTCCATAGGCCAATAGGTAAACTTCTTAGGAATATGAAATAGGATGAGGAGCAATGGCCATAAACTAAAATACAGGCAATTTCACCTCACTATGAGGAAAAACTTTCCCGTGAGGGTGGCAGAGGACTGGACCACACTGCCCAGGGAGGCTGTGGAGTCTCCCTCTCTGGAGGCATTGCAAACTGGACACGTTCCTGTGTCATCTGCTACAGGTGACCCTGCTTTGGCAGGGGGATTGGACTGGATGATCTCCAGTGGTCTTTTCCAACCCTAACAACTCTGTGATTCTCTGATTTTTCAGAGGATACTCGTTGCTTTCCATTTATTTAGGAAACCTGGTCATGCAGCCTAGATAGGTGGTCAGAATGTTCCATCAAGGACATCCAGATTAGGTGCACCATGGCTTGTGTGATTATGGAAGCTGCCAATTCAGCTTAACTTGGATAGTAAATATTTCTTGCATATAATTGAACTGGCAGCTCCTGAGTATGTCTGGACAAGTTTTAGGAAAGGTGATGAGAGTAGCTGAACTAAGGAGTTACAGCCCAAGAGCCTGGTCACCTCCTGGAAGAAAGGTGGAAGGAAGTTGACAGCATTTTGACTGCACCAAGTTTTTTAATACCTCAATGATATATGATAACTTCATGAGTATTCAGATTCTTTTATTTTATTTTATGGAGGTGTTTCTGTTTCATGTATAGTGAATTATACTAAAATATCTCATTTATACATTGAATTATGTGATCCCTCTATTTTCCCCCTGTTTTTTCCCCCATATAAGCTACCATATTCATTAAGAAGTGTAACTGTGTTCTTTATTTCCTTAAATAATACCTGGAAAATAAGGTAATCTGAAAGCATTTTGCTTCTGAATGTAAAATAATAGACTTAGTGACCTGTTAAAGGGAACATTCAGATGTGCTTGTGGAGGCCTAACATGGCTCAGAGCAAATCATGGCTAACATGGCTCCCTGGAAATCTGTTGACTTGCAAAGGAATGGACCAGACTAAGAAATCTGTTGTGTGTTTCCTTTTGTTCATTAACTCCCACTTATTCTCTGGATAGGTTCACTTCATCACCAGGTGAAGATGCTTTCCAGGTGAAGATCACTGCTCCTGAAGAACAGTTCACTCGTGTTGGTGTACAAGTATTGGACAGGAAAGATGGTTCCTTCCTTGTGAGGTACAGGATGTATGCGAGCTACAAAAGCCTGAGGATAGAAGTCAAAACTGGAGATAAGCATGTTGCAAATTCTCCATATATTTTAAAAGGTAGGAGGCACCACTACACACAGGTTTCCTCACAAAGTGTGTCCCAGAATGTCTTCTACTAGAAGCATAGGATTCTTTGAGACCTCAGTACTTCTCTGGGACTATCAAATCCCATTGGAATTATGGATTCATTTTATGTGTCCTACGCATAGTAGTCAAAATAATAAAAGGAAGCAAGTGCTGTGAAGCTGTTGCCTAATAAATACAGGTGAAGGGCTCACACATAAGCTGATATAAGTTGACATGACTCCATTAAAGTTAAAAAAGATTTTAGACATGTCCATTTAGAGTAACTGAAGTTTTGGCCCTAAGAAATGAATTTTCAGTGCCTGACCCCATTCTGTGATCTCAACAGCTCAATATTATGACTCGTTAAAAGTAAAATAATAATTGTGTTCCCAATAGGACCTATTTACCATGAAAACTGTGACTGCCCTCAGGAGGAAAGCAGTGCATGGCTGGAAGAGATGAACTGCCCTCAAACCATTCCACAGATTCAGAGAGACCTAGCAAATTTTCCCGTTGTTGACCCAGATAAGATTGCAAAAGAAATTCCACAGAGGTTTGGACAAAGACAGAGTTTGTGTCACTATACCATCAAAAACAATGAGGTATGAAATCTTCTTGAACTAAAGTCCATATTGGAAGTGGGTGGCAAGACATGAACAGTTGGTTGTTCTGAGTTGTAAAAGCTTATTGTAGCATGTTCTTTAAGAACAGGACTTTGCTTGCTTCTCTGTCCTTGAATACTTCGCAGTTTGTGTATGAGCTCAGCAATGTCTGTCCTACTTTGTAAGTGCTTTTTTGTCCACATTGCAGCTGAAACACAGTGAAAGCAAATTACTTTCCAAGCAATCAATATGAGTACTGGGCACACACCCAAGTCTCCTAAATGCTAATTCAGTTTCCTCTTCTCTGAGCAATACTGCTGTGATGTGTCACAATCATCTAATTTGAAGTACCTCAATAAATTACATCATGCATAATTCTGAGATTCCACTTTTAACTGCACTGAGGATCAGAGCTACAATTCTTTATAACAAAGAATTGTATATACTGTACTTATTTCAGTGGAGTTATATATGGAAATTAGAGAACACCACAGAAATAGGCAGCAGTTTCTGCTTTCATGAAACAGACCTCAGACATGTGCAAAAGCAAGCAAAGCTTGTAATTTTTTTATCACTTTTCTGTGATGAGATTTCTGTTGCTTCTCAGCTGATTTATAAATCTATACAGCCATATAATCTGTCTGACTAGTTACTATGCAATTAAAAGAGCTCTGAATTGTGCCAGCCATTCTCTGAAATGAAATCACCCAGTAAAACCTTTGTTTATTTCCAGGTTTATATAAAGACATATGGGGAACATGTTGGCTTCAGAATTTTCATGGATGCCATACTGCTGTCTTTGACCAGAAAAGTGAGTACATCTGTACAGCCACTTACTCTGCATGCCCTAATTGATAGAAGCCTGGGCTTAAATACACATTCGCATATTTGCTGCTGTTTCTGTTAAAAAACTCTTGAAAAAATCAAATCAAATAATTGATTAATTATGGAAAGGTCATGGATTTTCCTTGTTTGAAGCTGTCATGTTCTAGAATGCCATCTGATGGAGTATCACAAAAATTAATTGAATAAGCAGGCTTTTATGGGTGACTTTGATAAGTCAGGACAGGGTTTATTGGTTTGGGTTTTTTTTTTCTGTAGAATAAATAAATCATCCTGTAGCATCTAACAGAAAAATCGGTCTCTGCAGGTATATTGCTGCAAAAAGCTGAACACAAGTTAACATGTTAAAGAAATAGCACGTAACCTTTCCACTATCCTCAGGATTAGTAATGCTGTTATGCTACTCTGTCTGCCTTTGGGTGTCATGTTAGCACCTGAGCAATCATGAGGATTGCTCATTTGCTATCATTGCTGAACTAACATTGCACAGGAAAATGGGACAAATGACTAAATGTACAAATGAACATTAATTTAACTGGAGATTTTTTCATCTAACACTATCTACAGGGGGACATGATGTCTAAGGGAAGACATGAATGTAGACTAAAAGATTGTTCTCTGGAAGATGGAAGTGAACTGTTCTTTGTGTCAGTAGTGTTAGACAAGAAATAATTGAGTTAAATTGCATCTAAGGACTTTAGACTAAAAGTTGAAAAAGGATTGCTAACTCCAAAACTAGAAACTGTTTACAGATCTAGAAAACACAGTCTGTCTCATTCTCGTTAGATACCATTAAATAAGAACTTTTATTAGGATGGTGTCACTGAGTGACAGTAGATGGCTGGAGAAGAAGATTTAAGCTGCTGATTGACTCAGCTGCTGAGGATGTGTGGGAAATACCGTTTGTAGGGTTTATACCCATCACAGCCATTAGATGGCACCGTAGTAATGAAGTCAAGTGCTGAGCATTAGACTGTGCCGCAAACACCCTTTGAAAGGGAAAGAGTATCTTCCACCACTTAGAAGTGTTTGATATTTGGTAAATTATTTCTTTTGCTTTGAAATAGGTAATTGAGGGGGATGTATTGGAGATGTATGTTTTTTAAAAATGAAGTGAAGAGAGTGAACTGAGATACTACAGTAGTTCTGCAGTGACCTTAAATGTGCTTTCAGGGTTCCATAAAACACAGCCATATGTCGTGTTTTGCCTTTTGCTCTCTAAACTGAACTGTCCCACCATTTTCAGTGTTTCCTCACAAGGCAGCTGGCTCTTTCTTTGGAAAACTACAAAGCTGCCTTTCTTTGTACCTTTTCTTACTTCACTTGAAAATACCTAAATCACATACAATGTTGAATATAGAGGTGCATCACAGTTTCATAAACCAGCAAAATTATGCCCTCTGTCCTGCTTCCTGGTCATCAACATTATTTTTCTTGCTTTTTGGCTGTGACAATGATGGTATGTTTCCACACTACCAAATATTTTAAATACGTAATGATGTTATGCTTAATAATTAACCAAAGCACCAAAAATGTGGTCTTCCCATCATGTCTGTATATTTCTGTTTCTTCTCTTCTGTTTGATTTAGGCATCCTGCTGATACAGGGTGAATAAGATCACTGATGTAACAGAAAACTGATTTATCAGCCAGCATCAATTTTTCATGTAGTAACAAGGTGATCCAACTTACTTTGGAACTGTGCAATTTCTGACTAGGTCCCAGTGCTAGCCTGATAAAAAGATTGTGTGGCCAGTCATGTAAAGTATAACAGGAAACCATCCTCTAAAAAGGGTGCTCGTATGTCTTATGTGACTTTGTACAAATCTTTTATTAAAAAAATACTGTTATGTAGGCTTTACTCAGTACTTCTACCAGTTTTCTAAATGTCAGTGATTTATTACAGGTACATTAAGTATATTAGACACCTGGCTATTCTTCCTCTTAGTGACGTTCTTTTCAAAATGCAAGATGCCAGCAGAATGCTGTTTGTGCTAAAATGCATTTGCTTCTTTTTAGGTGAAAATGCCAGATGTAGAATTTTTTGTTAATTTGGGGGACTGGCCTCTGGAGAAAAGGAAGCCCCCACAGAATTTGCATCCCATCTTCTCGTGGTGTGGGTCCAGTGAGTCAAAAGACATTGTCATGCCAACATATGACTTAACAGACTCAGTTTTGGAGACCATGGGACGGTAAGAAATAGCTTAAACTTTTAAACTTAAAAATTCACAATTAATGATCTTCCATAGAGATCTGTATTAACAGTATTTTATTTTCATTTACTCATTGAGACACTGGCACCTTAGGTAGGCAGTGACTGTGTAATCAATACATTAATATTATACTTCACTGTTTCATTTCAAAAATCTAAATTTATCTAAACATGGTCAAATCACTGAAAACAGCACTTAAGAGTGTTTCAAGGCTAGGCATTTGATTTGTTTTTCCCCCCATGAACTTGTTGACATCTGGCCAGGTGTCTTTCTTTCCTGATTTTGTTAGAATTTGGTTTTTGTGTACCTTTCAAATCCCAACATAGCTATTGGGAATTTTCAAACTAGGAGGTACCATCTTCCACTTTGATTACTCACCATAACTAGCCTTGGCAACTGCTCTGTTCTGTCTTGAAACACTACAAAGACAGCTTGCTTCTAGGAAACCTTTGTAATCCATCTTGAACTTGTTTATCATTTCACTGCATTTAGTTCAGGTTCCTTTTTTTTTGTCAAGACTTTTTGTAAATTTTCTATCCCTTGCCCACACAGTTTATGTGGTTAATTTCTTAACATTTTTAAGGATGTGCAATATGTTTTCTAAAACAACCTTATCAACCTTCTCTGGCAACCATATCCACTTTAACCTATTTTTTCCATGACAGCTGACAGGTATTGTTTCCACATGCCATGTTGTTGAGTGATGCTGTCACACCACACACCTGTGAACTTAACATTCATTATCTGTTCCTATTGCTGCAAATGACTGATACAGATGGTTTGCTCATGACTTGCCTTCATCTTTGCTCTCTGCCTATGGGTACTGTGAGCTCTTTTAAGTAACTGCACTTTAAAAAGTTTCCAGTAGGCTTCACTATTAAATCACTTCTTTCTCCTGCAGAGTCAGCCTGGATATGATGTCAGTCCAAGCAAACACTGGCCCATCGTGGGAAGACAAGAATACCACAGCCTTCTGGAGAGGACGTGACAGCCGCAAAGAGAGGCTTGAGCTTGTAAAACTCAGCAGGAAATATCCAGAGATCATAGATGCTGCTTTCACAAACTTTTTTTTCTTTAAACATGATGAAAGCCTCTATGGCCCTATTGTTAAGCACATTTCATTTTTCGATTTTTTTAAGGTAAGCTACTAATCATTTTTCACAGAACTCAGTTCTCACTGTTTCCCATTATCAAATAACTTAGTATATATTACTGAAAATGAAGTGATTTTTAGTTTTTCAGGATACCACAAGTAACAAGCATGACTAGATATCCCTCCAGTGGGATTAACTTCTATGTAGCTCTTACCCTCAGGATAGTAATGTCTGATTTACATCTAAAGGTTCTGTAGAACCTCGTGTAATCTACATAACTTCAAGTTCCTTTTTATTTCTTTTTCCTGATTCAGCGATCAGGACTACTAACATAATTAACATAGTGGGAAAATCTGTGGATGAAGTGGCACATCTACCCTCACATCCGAGGATGAGCACCTAAGAATTCCCGGAGAACTTAATTGATGAAGCTCTGTGTACCCTGCACTGTGATGAATTCCAAACTAGATAATAAAAGCTTCTTAGACATTGATGCTTGCCTAGCCAGTCCTACCTGTCTCAATATCGGCAAGTCAGTAACACCAGTGCCCTCAGAATATAACCTGACCAAGCCACTGGGATCTTGTGGTTTTCAATAACTTCTGGTCCTTTTCTTTCCAGTATAAATATCAAATTAATATTGATGGCACAGTGGCAGCATACAGATTGCCTTATCTACTAGCAGGAAACAGTGTGGTGCTAAAGCAAGACTCCATCTACTATGAGCACTTTTATAACGAGCTGCAGCCATGGAAACATTACATCCCATTTAAAAGTGACCTGAGTGATCTGCTAGAAAAACTACAGTGGGCAAAAGATCATGATGAGGAGGTAAAATACGCATTTAGAAGTATGCAGTAATGTTTCTAGAAGAGAACAAATATTGAATTTCTTAAAAATAAAGCAAAAAAATACTAGGAGAACTTGAATTTATTTTCATCAACTCTACAAATAAGAAAAACACTAAAAAATGCATAATATTGTCCTTAATTTGAAATCAAATTGAACTTCAGGAAAAAAAAGAGTATCATCCTAACAACGCCTTAACTTTTAAAAAGAATGTTTTATTTGACTTATCCTAAGCTGTCAACTTCATTTGTAACTCCACAACCAACAGTAGCACCCTGAAATGAATACTAGTTCTGAGTAAATAAAAAAAAAAAACCTAAATTTTATTTTCTTTGACAGGCAAAAAATATTGCAAAATCTGGACAAGAATTTGCAAGAAACAATCTCATGGGAGACCACATTTTTTGTTACTATTTCAAACTTTTCCAGGTCAGTATATTTTTGGCCACTGGCACAGAAATAGAAATCACACAGCAAGAATTTAGGGCAACAGAGCTGCTGGAAGTTGGCCAGTCTGGTACTTGAAGCCATGAAATGAGCAGCAGTAATTAAAGTCTTCATTTGCTTTATAAACATTGTATTCCATTATATCCTATGAAACCCCTTTAAGACTACACTGGGTCTTTGAGAGGCAGTGGGATCCCATAAATCTTGATCTAATCTGCCAGAATATGTTGCCCACAATGATCAAAGAATTCCACATCAGACGCACACCCTGTGAACCACAGCTGAAAATATCTGTGCATTAGCACCAAGATACCGAACTCCAGGGAGGCACCCGAAGGGGCTCCCATCTGCAGCTGACTGTTCCCTCAGCCTGTCTGTGACAGTCTGAAGGAACAGATTGTGTAGCCCCAGAGTTTTTACAGAATTGCTTAGCTGGTTTGGTACAATATTGGCAACTAGATGTACAATCTAAAAAGATTATAGATTAACAATGCCTTCCTTTTTTTTAAAACTAGGAATATGCTGGCTTGCAAGTGAGTGAACCAAAAATCAGAGATGGGATGGAGAAGGTGCAGCAGCCTGATGATGACCTTTTCCCATGCACTTGCCACCGAAAAAAGGTACAGCCCATGCAGAGTTAAATGTAAAGTGCTGAGTGTCTTCAGTTCCTGCTCAGCCCCGCTGCAGCAGGGCTGCTCAGTGCCCCACAGTATCAGTTATCAGGCCAGGCCATTAACACCTATCGAACTTAGAAACACTTCTTGATGTATTTGCAGGACTAGACAGTGAAAAATAGCCTTCCAGTTAACTAAAACTTGTTTCTTCTTTTTTGACTGCAGGCCAAAGATGAACTCTGACAGAAGTAATAATTTTTTTCAGTATTTACCTAAATTCAGACTGTCTTCTTAAAGAAAGAACAAAAATCTGGTTTAGTATGCCCGTGGATAATGTCAATGGATATTTTAAAGTTTACCATTTCATGATCTATGTATGGAAGAAAACAAAGCACCTCTGGTTTCCTTTTTATCATGCAGTGGTGGCAGAGCCTTATTCAAACACATTTTTATAATTTCTTTTTTAAATAAAAATCATGTTTGTATCAGTCATGTGTTCCTGTCCTGAGTTACCTTGGAAATACAGATACTTTTTATTCATGCTTGTATATAGTAAGTCTTTTCACAAACATTAAACTGTTCTGCAAATAAGGGCAGATGAGAATTGTACATCTTCTCCCTTACTCACTCACTCAGTCTATCCATCCATCCATCCATCCAAAGATATCATTTTTCAGACCATAACTTTGCCCCTTCTGAGAGAATCACAAAGATAATGCTGTGGGGTTAATAATAAATCTTGTTAAACTGAAGGAATATCACAATCCCAGTATTGCTGTAGGCTTGGTTATACCAACAGGTTACTCACCGGCCATAATGAGAAAGGCTGTAGCTGCCAGTACACACACAGTGTTTAATCCACTCTCCAGTGTCAGAGCTCAGACATGAGCTCTCAGGGACCTGAGTTCCTCCTGTCACAATGGATGGAGAACTGGTTCCTGCTCCAGGAGTTCCTCCATCACTGAACAACAATTTATCTATCAGTTTTTATTTATCAGAAGGCCTCTGTGATCAGTCCTTTACACAAAGGACACTGGCGAAGGGGACTTACTAAAACTCAGCCAAGTTCTTTGCTCCACCTGTCCAGCTGTGCCTGCATTACCTCCTCCTCCCCACACAGGCAGAATCTGGCTCCCTAAGGTGGCAGACACTGTGACCGACCAGAGATTCCTCTCCCTGCCTCACAGATTTGGAAGCATCTGGGAAGGCCAGCACACAGAACTAAGGCAAAGTAGTACACCAGGCTCGCCAGCCTCAGGGGATGTGCTGGCAGAAGCCTACAAAGCAGTAGGTTTTAATTGCAAGTGAGTACAGCATCAGTAATATACTCAGAAATTGAGGAACCCTAAAGATATGCTGTCTAAGCAGATTTTTTCCAGTATGTTACTTCAAATATTAGTCAAAAGCATTATTTAATCCTCTGCATTCCCAAGTGCTGTATATGGATATTTGCATAGAAACACAGAGAACAGTGCTGCCATGATATATTTTCTGTCCTTCAGGTATTTCTTTATTGTTTTGCATTTTTTTTCATTCATACAAAGCTTTATTTGCATTTGCACTTAGACCTCTGAAAACATCAGTTTTTTAAAAAAAATACACCTCTAAAAAATAACCCCTTATTTGCCATATTTAGGAAAAACTAAATGAGGATATTGCTCGAACACTGCAAATTATTTGTGCTGCAGTTGAACATTCTCTCTTAGCCAAGACAAAACTTGTGCATTTACTTCTTCCATGACATCATCTGCTGTTCGTCCTTTGACCGCCATCCCATGGTTTGCTTTATCAATCCAATGGATTTTTTTAGGGGCTTTCATTTTTCTCACCACACCTTCTAGCAATTGCTATGGAGAAAACACGAATGCAAATATTAGAGAATTGGC
>QUSF01000007.1:34298526-34421458 GCA_003676055.1 Chloebia gouldiae
AGCAATTGCTATGGAGAAAACACGAATGCAAATATTAGAGAATTGGCTGCTACAAACTCTGGAACTCCTAGATGTCTCTTACTTTGCCTGTGTAGTGCAAAATAGGCAGCTCCTAAAAACAGATAAATGGATCTGTGTGCACATGAAAAACACCTTGCTAGGAAAATGGGATGTATTATCTATTCAGGATATGAATACTGGGATCTGCTCAAAGCATCACCCTCACTCACAGAATAGCAGAAATTTAGAACTTCAAAGGAGTCAGTTTTTACTGTCAGAGGGTAGTGCTGGCAATAAAATGATAGAATTGAAGTCAGATTTGTCTGCAGAGGCTGAGTAGCAATGTAATTCCTTAGGGATTAGCTTTGACACTGTTGAAATTTCTCAGCAAACAGATTGAAGAATCAGTTCACAAAGTCAAAGATTCCCCCATTAAGAAGGTACTCCAAGGATTTGCTGGTCACTAGCCTGACTTATTTTGGTGACAATTCCTCATGGAAGCATTATGACTCCTTAGAAACTGTCCAAGCACGGAAAATGCCAATTGCACACTGACCTGTTCAAAACAACAGGATACCTGTTTTCAAGAAAACATGGCAGAAAAGCACTGTTTTCCTGCCTTTGTACACCTGCTCTTCATCTCTACAAAAATAACACTTTCTACCACAGATCCCTGACTTGGGGGTAGAATTGCTTTGCTAGAAGAATTTGCCATGCAAATGTGAGCAATGTGACATTTGGTGGCACCACAAAGGTTTTGTAACTTGAAATGGTTAAAACAAAATAGCAAATAACTCACTCCTTCCATAGACCACTTAATTTGTGCCATCCTATTGAAACCACTTAAATCAGGGGTATTTCAGTGACCCAAAGATGTGCTTGCTGAAGTGGAAGATCAAGCATGGTCCGTTAAATTTTAAGCAGCAAAAGGAAGCACTGCCAGGCTTCCTTGTGTCTGATGAACTTTTCTACCCAAGGCTTCCTTCAGAAGACATCTATTTAGGCAAGGCTGTTAATCAGGCGAAATACAGACATCACTGAGGCTCATTGCTGCTCCTCCACACTGCCCTTTCATAGGAGGATTTACAAGGGTACTCACTTTTTCACACATCTCATCTGCCGACCCTGAGATAAACAGCACTGGACACGTGATCAGTAATAAATCCTCATCCCGGAGCTTGGACTGCAGTTTTGGTCGATGCAATGGGTAAGATAAACACACGAGTCCTTGAATGAAGCCATCATCATCATCATCACCCTGGCTCAGCTGACGTATCACAGAGGCAGCAGCTCGTGAGCCCATGGAACGGCCTTTCTCCCATGCAGAAATAAAGGAAAAACATATTATCTGCTGTCACCTCACCTACATTCTGGTTTAGTAAACAACTTCCAAATCCAATCCAACTGAGTGTGTTTCACTGTCATGAAATGCTAGGGATGTTCTACTTCATGAAAAACATTAATCCTAATTTCAACATTTTCTGCTAAAATATTTGTCTAGCTGCAACATTCACATCTCTCTTTAAAAAAGAAGGGGAAAAGAAAGAAAATATAAATTGATAGGGATCCATTGCAATACTAGAAGGAACAACAGCCCATCCTGGGAAGAGAGGGACTGGTCCTACGTTCCAGAGCCTGGAAATTTGAGATAGCCATCATAGTATCCTGTATCATTATTTTCATGCATCCTCAATTTGCTCAAATTCAAAACAAAATTCTGTGCTTGATTTCACTTGGCTTACAAAACAAATCCAGCATGTGTTTATGTACACCTTGAACTTCAGCCTAAAAGTAAAAGTAGAAGGGAGGGAAAAGAGTGTGAACTTGGAACATGAGGTCAGTCAGTAACAACAAGGGAATATCAAAGTGTCTCCTCAAAGAGGAGGCATATGAGCTGGCAATGCACTGTCATTGAGTGTTACAAGTTGCTGGTTCTTACAGCAGCACAGATTTGGTTTCACTTAAGAGAAAACGTAGAATTTCCCCTATCAATACATTCCTAACCACCCCCATCTATTCCCCTTCTCACAAAACATAGCTGAACTTCTTTTATCTGCCAATAAGTTTTAATTACCAAAAGCTGTTTTGGGCAAACTGTTTTCCATTTATCAGTAACCAGAATTCTTCAAGACCTGCAGTTAAAAACTACACATGGATAATCAGAAAATTCATGTCCTGTAAATTCTAAGTGCCAAGGAAGTTTTCTCCTAAAGTACCTGCAAAATACAATCTATTGCCCTTTCTTTCCTCTTCTGCAGCAAGATCTATGGTATCATAAGGAGGGTTCATTCACTTCCCACCGAAGTGGGACAGACTTGGAATACTTACAGATTGCTATTACTAGAGACAGCATAAGAGAGAAAATTATTGATAATAAAAACAATACCTGCAAGGAAAACACCAGAAAGTTTATAATCATCACAAAGTTTTAAGTATTCCTAAAGAAATAAGAGAAAGAGAAGCATTACAAGTCAGAATTAAGACAGCTGGGAAGCTGGGGATCTCTTCTGTTTGTAGCTACTACACAGAAAATGGGAAGCTCTTAGAGCACTGCAGATTAAAGAACAGAGATATATACAAGGTGCTCTCTTGGGTTTTATCACATAAATGGTTTCATAACGTTTTGCAGCAACAACATAAACATAATCAACTTCACATTGGGTCTTAGCAAGTCTAAAATATCAGATGCCCTATAAAGTTACCAAAACAAGTGATTACTATGTATCAACTGAGTTATAGTAACAGACCCCATGCACACCCTTGGCCCATCAAAAGGAATAGCAGGTTTGCAAAAATGCCCTTCACTGAAGTTATGTATTTGTGACACAATCAGTTAAGCCCGACAGAAAAGATAAAATTCAGCAACATTTTTTCAGGTTTTAGGAGATAACTAATCAGATGCTATCATAGCAGATGCCTTAAAATTACCTTTACATAGCAGCATATTAACATAAATGCACCAAGAACATTATGTTTCTTACATAAAAACTGGAATGCCCATTAAAAAGAGTAAAGTCTGATTTCAAATTAATGTATATATAATCACAGTGACATCATACAAAATTCCTTTAGAACTGGACTTTGTTCCCCTATAAAAATGCCTCCTGCTCAATGCAAGCAGATTGCCCATCTTAAATTCTTCACCCAGCTTGTTTCCATCCTAAATTCTTCCACTTTTTGCAAGCTGTAAGTTTTCCCATGAAACACCCTTGCTTTTCGTCAGGCTTTTCTTCTCCCCTGAACTCAAACCCACACACTTGTGGCAGCTGTTCCAGCTGTTGCCCATCTAAGAACTGCTTCTGCTGTTTCTGTTCACACACAGTGCTCCATTTACCTAAACATTGGTTCTAATTTTCCCACTGTTGCTTGACTAATCTCCGGCTGTAATTTAAGAAACCTGGAAAACAGCACCAACAGATCTAAGCTTTGGTCTAAGAATTTGGTCACTCCTTACCAAAACTGCTTTGAAAGCCTTAGTCCTGTAGGCAACATTAAGGCCTTTACAAGTAAACCGCAGACACAGAACTCCATGGGATGCAAGATAGGTTGCCAAGGACACTAAGTGAGGGAAATTCATGTCTCCTCCAGCTCCATGAGTAAGAATCACTCCATATGTTGGTTTCTTCTCTGGGACAGAAAAGATAGCATCAAGGTATTTGTTGCCAAAAGGTATTTTCACTTTAACCTAGAAATGAAACAAACCCCAATACTATTATTAAAAATAAATAAACAAAAAAACCCAAACAAAACCACAAAAAAGACACCCAAAAACATCAACAGAAACGCCCCCCCCCAAAAAAAAACAAAACAAAACAAAACCACAAAAATCCCAGAAAAAAACCAAGAGGAAGTGTTCCCAGTCTATACATCTACACATTATTATAAAAAAAAATCAGACAATTAAGAAATAAACCCACATTGTAAGCTTGCTTTTATTTCTACTGTTTAAGAGTACAGAATGAGTAACTGCACCTCTGGTTCAAAGATTTTCCATACAATAATGGGCAAGTCGCTTTATGACTCCACACCTTATGTTCTGCATTAGAGAACAAAGCTTGAAGCTTCAAATTCTCTATATAGCTACGTCTAGCTTTTCCAGACCTAACTAGCTGCCTAGACCGTAAGGATATGTGAAATTGAGACACAGCCCAGCAAACATTTTGAAATCACACAGTGCTAAGCACTGAGTGAAGCAGCAGCCTGCACAGAGGCAAGGACTGAAGCTTCCCCAGGGACAGGGGACAGCACAGGTTCGGCCAAAGCTCCAGGGGGACACAGGGCCTCCATCAGCACAGACAGCTGGAGGAGCAGATCCAGACACAAGATGTGCTCATGTTCTGCGGAATGAACGGGGGCTGGGCAGCACGAGTGCCCCTGTGGTGGCTTCTGGGGCAGAAAGGCCGCCCGGGGCTGGGACAAAGGCAGAGTCGCGAAGGCGCTGCCGGCAGCGCTCCGCAGAGGAGCTGCGCAGGCCGCGGGGGGGGCTCAGCGGCCCGGCCGAGCCGCAGCCCGCAGCCGCGGAGGGGTGGCAGCTGCCTGACCAGGGAGGGGACGGCCGAGGGCCCGCAGGGCAGCACAGAGACAGGCAGAGCTGCAGCGGCGCCAGCCACGGACACGCCGCTCCTGGGATGAGGCGGCAGCGCACCCACCGCGCCCCCCTTGCCCAGCTGCAGGGGCCCCTCAGAGGGGAAGGGCAGCAGGAGCCCGCTGGTCCCCAGGCACGGCGCTGGCCGGCCGCGGCCATACCTCCGCCAGCCCGCTCATCGCGCCGCGCGTCACCGCCCGGCCAGCCCCGCCCCGCCCCGCCACAGCCCCGCCACAGCCCCGCCACAGCCCCGCCCCGCCCTGTCCCGCCCCGCCACAGCCCCGCCCCGCCCCGCCACAGCCCCGCCCCGCCACAGCCCCGCCACAGCCCCGCGGCGGCCTGAGGCGGCGCCCGGCTCCCGGTGGGCAGGCGTTGGGCCCTGTTAAATAAATTGTTGAGCACAAATAAAGCTAATTGCTTAGGGGTTGCTTGGAAAGTCAGGTTCTTACTGAATTCAGGGAATACAGATGAGATGCTTATAATGAGTTACAGAATCATTTAGGTTGGAAATGATTCCTGAGACCATCGCGTCAAACCTATGACTGAACACCACCGTGTCAACAGACCAGAGCACTGAGTGCCACATAAATAATTTCTTGAACATTTTCCAGGGACGTCAACTCCATCACCTTCCTTGGGCAGCCCATTGCAATGTTTTAGAAACCCTTTCCATGTAGAAATTGCTCCTGTCATCCAACCTGAACCTCCCCTGGCACTGCTTGAGGCCATTTTCTCTTGTTCTGTTGCTGGTTGCTTGGGAGAAGAGACCACCCCCACCTGGCTAAAGCCTCTTTCAGGTGGTTGTAGAGAGTGATAAGGTCACCGCGAGCCTCCTTTTCTCCCCTCCATCTCCCTCAGCTGCTCCTCATAAGACTTGTGCTCCAGACCCTTCACCAGCTCCATTGCTCTTTTCTGGACTTGCTCAAGCACCTCAATGTCTGTGCAGAAGTAAGGGCCCAGAATGGGACACAGGATTCAGGGTGTGGAATAGGCAGAGCCAAGTACACAGGGAAAGGTTAGATGTCCAGAGTGACATCAGGCAATTTTTTTGGCAGCTGTCAGCACACTTGATCTATGTAATGCTGACAAACGGGAGAGACACTCGGTGGTTGGTTTTGTACAGATCTGTCCCCGAGGCTGTGCTCTGTTGTTCAGTAAATGACCTACTGTATTCAAAACGCAGCCTTAAACTGGTGGAAGACAGCACCAGAAGTGTACAACAGTGCTTGCCATATTTGTATATTGAGTATTTCACAGGCCAAAAAAATTTCCAAAATCCTCTATTGCAAGATATTTAGCCAGAGCTCATGTTTTCTTCCAGTATCAGTGTATGAAGCTCACTCATATCAATTAAGGTGCCCCATTACTTAGTTGATTGAAAATTCCATACCAAGCAGAACTTTGTTTTTCATATGTTCACCTGCTGGAAAATAAGCTCACTCTGGCTTGTGCTCTGAGTATCTCACTGTCTGCCTGCCAGCTGGACATTGTCAAACACTGAGATTGAAATATTACAACTCTCTGAGAAGTGAACCTGACAGGGTAGCTCAGGTTCAGAGCTGCTGTCTTAGTGACCATCCTGCCACCTCACAGACCAATTCCCAGTCCAGGCATTATCGTAATAAGTGTGAATGACAGAAGTGGAGGACCTGGGAGATTTACAGGGAGATTTATTCATCTGGATTTCTACCTTGCCTAAAAGATGTCAAGCTAAAGTGAGATGCAGAAGCGTTAAGCTGAGTAAAAGTCAGACAGTGAGTTGTGCACCTTCCACTGAGCTGAACCATAGATGGTGTTAAGGCAGCTGCTTCTGGAGCCATAGCTGACATCTGGGGAGTCCAGCAGACTAGGGAAATGTCAGATTAATTTGTCTTGATTGGAGATCACACTATTCTAATTAGTAATTCACACCACTTAAACCTTTGTAAATAAGATATTTGGCAAAGTGGGCTGAGAAGATTTGTTGTCCCAAAGTAGTTACAACCTCAACCTAGAAAACAAGCATGCAAGAGGAAGGTTAAGAAAATCTTCCTTCATAGTAATTCTGGGTTTTTTCATTACTGCTTTCATTTCTATATGTAATGGATGGTTTTGTGCTCTGATGTAGTTTATATATTTGGTGTTGTTTTGCTCCTTTCTTGGTCTGCTTTTTGCATTGTTTTTCTTTTTTAATTTTTCCTCCCTCTTCAGTCCACTGTATTTGTCATGTTGTACTCACATAGTGTCTCCAAAGCAGTCCTTGAGGAACATGTATCCCATTAAATCTACCCATGTGTAACCCCTTCCCACTGGAGAACTACTTTCTTAAGCTTTCTGCATTACAGCAAGCTGCTACCAGTTTGCTTCCTATTTTCCTTGTTCATTTTCTTGCCTCCAGTCTTCTTTCAACACTTGAAAGTCTTCTGTGCATAAGCACAGTCTTTGAGGTAGGGTAGCTAATACCCAGCAGAGTTGAGAACATCACAAATGCCAGGCTGGATGGGGCCCTGAGCAACCTGGTCTAGCGGAAGGTGTCCCTCCTCACGGCAGAAGGGCTGGAACTGGGTGACCTTAAAGTCCCTTCCATCCCTGTCCTGTGATTCTGTGATGAAGAGAATGTATGAGGAAGAAGAGACTCTTTCATTCTTTAATTCTCTGGTCCATGGCAATAGGGCTGGACCAGTACATTTTTGCCACACTTTTCCTGCTCTAACTTTCTTTCTGGAAGACAATGACCCCAAATATTGCTAGTATGTCAAACAGCATTGAATTATAAATACATATATTAGATTCCAAATCATAAGCAAATTCTTTATGATGGATAAATTCTGGGTTTTATTGAGTTCTGCATATCTAATAAAATGCATTCATTAACATGCAAATGATTTTTTTAAATTTGGCATAATAAAGCAATTCTCATATCAAACTGTTCCAAATTAGGTCTTTTTGGGTTTAGGAGGGCATTTAGATAGATTCTTGTTGATTTTCAAGTGTGCTGAGTAACTATTTTGAAATCCAGCTGTATTCCTTTCCAAGAGTATTGAAAATCCTTTTTTTTTTTTTTTAACACACTTAAATATTAATTAATACTGTAAATTAAAGCTCTCCAAAAAACCCAATTATGAATCTTTCCTGGACTTCTGAATCAATATTTTTAATTTAACATCTAAGAAAACATAGTTTCTTAGGAGCATGGCATCACTTCATAACTTTAACCTTACATCACTCCTGGAAATAGAAGTTTATTCTGGAAACGACATAGTACATAATAATCTAAGTCTGTCACCAAATATGAAAATCATTTAAAGTATGTGATTTGCTGGTTCTCAATGGGAATATATGTCAAGCATTATAATAACCAATGCACTGCTGTAATCACCTCTGACAGATCTGATATGCCAAAGGCAGCTGGGTTTGAAGAAACAGTGGCTGTTTACCAAAGAATGACATTATCCCTGGTCTAAACTTGGAACCTGATAACTTTCGGTAGCACATCAGACAATCCCTGTTTTTTGCTTTGGATTATAAGTACAGCATTTCATACCAGAGACTTAGATTAACACACAATGGGAACAACAGAGATGACCTTTTGCATTAATCTTTTGTTGGAATATATTTGTCCAGAGAAACGTATAAAAATAATTATAAAAGTATAAAAACATATGTTGGGGGATCTTTATTTCAGTGTAAATAAATAACAGCTTAAGGACATTAGGATCAGAAACATTTTTTCCTAAATTTTTTAATAGAAGATGATAAAAAAGTGTTTATTTGTTTTAGGCTGGAGACACATATTTGTTCTAAAAGTGTTCTAAAAGTTCAACTCTCCCTCTAAATTACAAACTTGACTTTTGAGCAAGAACCTTCTTTTTTTTTTTTTTTTTTTCCCTGAGGAGGTAGATACACACAGCACATGGACATGCTGTGTTCACAGGTATCAAAAGTAACCTTTAATAATTTTCTGAAAGTGATCAGCCAACAATTACCTGATTAGGCAGTATAGTTTCCTGTGTTTAAAAGCGGCGATATCCATAACGCTGCTTAATTTTTAGCTATTGCATCATACTTCTTCAGGGTCTGAAGAAGTTTTGAGGTCCTCCGTGAAAGAGGAAGTGATGGGCAGGCAATAAGCAGAACCACTTTCTCCAGGAAGGGTGAGAGAGTGAGCACACCTGTTTTTAGTCTATTCAGATTTACTATGTAAGTGTGTTACTGATATGCAATGCATAGTATATAATAAATATAAAATGTGTATGTGCTAGGCACCTATTTTTATGAAATTGTCATGTACATGGTGCCTTTTGTAGTATTATATAGGTCACAAACTCTGGGAGCACAGATAATGTCAGGTGAAAAATGTGCAGTGCATAAAAACTTCTCTTCTGTGCACGAGTCTCTTTGGGAACATTTCTGGCTTTGTAGTTGTGGTGCTAAATGGAAGTTTTTTAATTAAGGAAGGTGTCATCATAATACATGCTTCTGCGTGGCAAATTTGGATGCTATACATTTCTCAGAGTCTTTGTTAGGGATTTAGAATTCCCTCATTGTTCTTGATAAATGCAACCACTTTGTTTTCCAGTGGCAGCTGTTACAGTTCTTGCATGTGCTGGGACTGCACGGGGCACTGCTGGCAGGAGGTCGCTCTCATTATTCTCTCCCCTTGGCTGATGGTGAACTGACCTGGCCAGGAGCCAGTGGAACAAACCTTTCTATTCTCAACGCTGAAAGGAAAGAATTAATTGTTTTGGCATGTTCATACAATCTTTGAATGCTGAGCTCAATTCCATGTATGTTTTTGTTCTGAAGTTTCACTCTATCTGTTGCTTTTTTAAAAGGTTAGCATGGTTAGGGATGGTAAAGAATATCATTGCTGCTGCTGGGGTTTCTTTTGCTGTGAACACTGTTTTAAGATTTAAATCTCTTTAACATTTAATTCTCAGTTCAACAATCAGATACCCTCTGCAGTTGTGTCATCAATCATTCAAGTAAGTTATTTATCTGGAGTTATTGATAGTTATAATTATAAGCATCATGCTACAGCCTCTAAATATTGGCACTGTGTACATATTGCATCTTGCTGCAAGATGCTAGGCCATTTTCATCTCTGTTAATATGATTATTATGAGATGCAGGAAGTGACATTGCACTTCTCTTTGCCTTTAATTCCCACATAGGTTGACAGAAAATTAAGCCCTTTGTTTATCTAGAAGTTGTCAGAATTGGTAGCTGCAGTCTCTGCAGATAGGTGTTTTACCTTCTTCAATTATCATTCCTCCAGGTCACTTCTTTCATTTAAGCAGACAGAATTACAGAACCACAGAATCATTTAGGCTGGAAATTATCTCTGAGACCATTGAGTCCAACCTTTGGCTGAACACCATCATGTCAACTGGACCATGGCACTGAGTGCCACATTCACTTGAAGAATTTCAGGGATGATGAACTCCACCACCTACCTGTGCAGCTCATTCCAATGTTTAGCCACCCTTCAGTGAAGAATTCTTCCACATGTCCAATCTGAACCTCCCCTGATTCAGCTTGAGGCTGTGTCCTCTCATCCTGTCACTGATTGCCAACCAACCCACATTTGGCTACAGCCTCCTGTCATGTAATTTTAGAGAGCAAGAAGGTCTTCTCTGAGCCTCCTTCTCTCCAGGCTAAACAACCCCTACTCCCTTAGCTGCTCCTCATAAGACTAACTTATGATGTTTCTAACTCTCTTTTCCAAAGCATTCAAGGGATTCCTTTTAGTCTCACATTACCTGTATAATTAAGAAGTATCTTATCTACTCTGGAGTCCAAGATATTTCGAAACATAGGGAGTTCAAGAAAAGAGTGCAAGGAACTCTCTCTGATTTATTCTTCTGTTCCAACAGAATATCAGTCTCAGTTGCATTACTCAGAAATGTTTTCTGGTTTTGCATGTGTGCTGCTAAAAATTAATTTATGCTATGACTCTCTAGTCTGATAGAAAGAAGCAGAGGAAAAGTGTAATAAAGTCAACATCTATTGCTGTTCACAAAATCTATTACTCTGGAGTAGGTGGAGAAATTATTTAGTTTCACACAGTTTATCATATCCATTCTGGATATTGTTCAGTTGTTAGAAAATTTCAGTGTACACAGAGAGTGTGTATTTTCTTAGTGCATAGAACTGAAGTCAAACTGAAAGGTCTAATTATTATCTTATTTTCCCCTTTTATCTTGCACATTGTCATGAATTTACATGTGTAACAGGATCTAGTTTGCTACCAGCTATATACTTATGAATATAAACATTCATACTCATATGCATGCACACCAGAAGTGTTAGCATGCAAGGAAATGAGCCTGAAGACTGACACATGTGGCTGTGGGTGGCCCCAAGCAGAATTTTTAAAGAACTGCTACTTCTCAGAGCAGTCTTCTAGCTCATTGTGTGTTCATAGGACAGTTCATACATCTTCTAACTGTGCTCAAGGAGTCTTAGGTGGACTAATGCTTGCAAGGCTGTTGCCAACTATTTTAAATATTCCTGGTTTCATGCAAAGCTTCACTTAGTGTTCAACCAACTAGTGAATTCATCTCAGTTCCTGTGCTCCATACATCAGTGCTTGAGTTGTTAGCATCTTGATGCACTTGGCAATCACAGAATCATAGAATGACTTGGGTTGGAAGGGACTTTACAGATGATCCAGTTCCAGCCCCCTTGCCAAGGGCAGGGACACTTTCTGCTAGACCAGGTTGTTCAGAGCCCCATCCAACCTGTACTTCAACACTCCCAGTGATGGAACATCCACAACTTCTCTGGGCAACCTGTCCCAAGTGCCTCACTATCCTCACAGTGAAGAATATTTTCCTAATAGCCAATCTAAACCTAGGCTCCTTCAGCTCAAAGCTATTGCCCTTTGTCCTATTGCTACATGCCCTTGCAAATCCAGGTAAATGAGCGTTCTTAAGTCTTGCATTTTGTGCCATATCTAAAACCAATTTGAGCATACCTGGGGAGATGATATTTGACCACCCTTCTTATCTGCAATCTCCCTCCCAAGGAAAGACCAGCCATAAACATTTTTCAGGACCTTTCAGTCCTGATTGAGTGTATTCTCATCTTAGTTCTCAAAATGTAAGAATTTCTTCACATCTTCTACAGCTTCCTGAAAAGCAATAATTAAGTTTGGCCTGAGTGATGTGTCCCTCACCTCTTCGTGCTCTGCAGTTTTGGCTGTAAAATTTTCAACAGAGAAAAGTATATGAAAACTTTAGCATTAAATGGTGACAAAGCTAAGAATGCTCTTTGCTCTGATTTAACTGGGGTTTTTGTGCCCTGCAGTTACTCAGCTGTAACTCAGTGGTAATTAATGGATCAAAGCTGTTATAAAACTGTATGGGTATGGCTCTTGCAGCTGCTGCAAAGATTTTGATAGGCTGGAAGAGAAGACTCAGGAATGGTGCAGGTAGTAACCCACATGTTGTACCTGGACTCATTTAAAATACATAATTTAAACAAAGCTGAGCCTCATAAGCGTCTGATATACCATTAAGAGTGTCCTGACCTATTTCACCTCTGAGAATTTCTTGCTGGGTGAAGGTAAACATGTCAGGTATCTGACCTCCGCTCTAAGTTGTGTTGCATGTCCACAAAGTGTACACTTCTTTTACATGGGGACTTTGATTGCCAAGTGGAAGATTTTTCACGAGATGCTGCAAGGGCAACAGATTGCTGAAGTCCACGTCAGCCCCAGACGTGTTTGGCTCTTCTCCTCAGCTCTTATAAAGCAATAGATTGTATGACATGAATAAGTTCAAGAAGATGACAAGGAGAAAGATAAAGCACAGGATTTCATCCACTGTGAGTACTCCTAAGACCCTGTAGCATTCGACTTTTATTTATGTGGGATTGGTCATCCCAGGGTTAACCTTTGAACTTCTGGACATGCAGCCTTGACTTGACCACCTCAATATTTCAGCAAGCAAAGCCCTTTGCAGATTGAATCTAAAAATACAGATCTCTCAAATGTCTGTTCCACAATTAATGTGATTAACTGAAAAACAAATACAAAAAAAGAAGATCATTACACTGCAGCATTCTGGGAAGACACTAAGGATAGTAACATTACACTCACAAGCTGGAGGACTTGTTTTCACAGGGAATTCGTAGGTCTTTGCCAATTGCAGCAAATCACACAGAGGATATCTGAGCAATGACATCAGGCACACTGTGGAGTCAAGAGGCAAGTTGGTGATAAAGTCAGAAGGAGGCAGACTTGGCAAACTGCATCATGCTCATGCCAGCTTGTGCCAGGGCACAGCAAGGTTTTGGCCTTGTGCTTGATAGCACGATGGACAGGTACAGAGCTAATGAAAGGGGTGGTGAAAAGATGGCCCAGGGAAAGGTCATGTGCAGGATGGAATTTGTGGTGCTATTTATTTTGTGGTTTAATTGCTGCTTTCAGTCTTTCCAATTTTGTATGCTCCCTGCAGGTTCTACTTTGATCTTGGGGCTGTAGTTTCTGTTTGGTTTTAGTGGGTTTTCTTTTGTTTTGTTTTGGGTTTTTTTTATTTGTTGGTGGTTGTTGTTCTTGTTGTTTTTCCTCAAAGAAAATAACTGCAGGTTCTGATTTCTGGCCAGTGAGTTTAGAATATTGACCCTTTAAAAATGAGCCATTTCCAGGTTAGGGGAGATTTCTAAGCCCTCAGTTTGGATCAAGATCAGATTTAGCCCAGAGCAGAACTGAATCCAAATCAGGCTTAAGACCCAGTGGTGGCAAACTATGTCTATGAATTTGTCATTCTCTTAAATGCTCCGTTCACTTTGAGCTCTTGGCTTTGTTTAAATGCTGAGCTGAGGTTATAGACTCTCATGTGGTCAGGAATTAATTTGTATCTGCAAAAAAGGAGTTGGATCAATTAATCAGTGAGGTAGGTCTGTTGATTTGTCAAAGAAAAGTTGGAAGAAAGTAATGGTTTTGCATCAATCTGTTAGAATTCTTAAAATGTCCCTTTCAATATTTAGTAGTGGAAATGAAATGCAGCAGAAACATATCTCAGTAGATGCTTTGACATTACTGCAGTTAATTATTTCTTAAGTGGCAAGGCATTTTCCTAGGACTGCAGAAATGAGAGAATCCAGCTATGTCATCTACCCATATCCCTGCCTGTGCAACATTATATGACATTTGCTGTGGTAACTGTCAGGAACTTTTCAGACCATGTTATGGCAGCAGCCCTTGTGTTTGCAGTGACCCAGCCCACAGAGGGGATGGAAGAGGCTGTGCCAGTACAGGCATGGTAGATCATTCTGTTTGGTCCCTGCAGCTCTCTCACTCGTGTAAGTTTATGCCTATATCAGAGTATCATTAACATCAGGTCTTTGTCTTCTCCCTCTCTGCCTGGAGGAAGTGTGCAACCAACCAAATGTTGTCTTATGAAATGAATCTCTTTGCACAATCAGGGTAGGGTAGTACATGTTTAATGTTCATATGACAAAGTGTTTATGTGCAAGGTCCCAGTCCCAGATCTCACTTACATAGTAATGCTCACAAGCAAAGCTCACAAGCTTTAATAGAGACCTTTGCTTAGAGTTTCACAGTGTTTTTATTCAGCTCTCAAGAGCATTCCTCCTTTTGTTTGGCAGGGCAGGCAAGTTTTCTGCAGACTGGCACACACAGTGGGCTCAGGTCAAATGGCCTGACCTGAGCAGGGTGTGCTGAATTTTGACCAGGCAGGTCCCTCAGGTAATTCCAGCCAAATAATTCAAGGAGAAGCTGGAGGATGCAGCATACCATTTTGAGTTCTTGTCTTTCATGGATTGATCTCTCTCTGTCCTCTTTCTGATTTTTTTCAGTGGAGCATTGTAGAGAGGAGTTTGATTTCTGCTACTCTACCATTCCTTGACACTTGCAGACACATCTCCATATTTTGGAGTAGCAGAGCAATCGAAAATGTCACACTGTCATCTCTTAAATATGTCCCAACATTGTTTGCTACCAAAGAAGTGAAATTGGATAGTTGGAAAGCAAATGATTAGCAGCAAAGCATCTCTTCTGCCAGCCCACTCTACTGTGCTCTGTGTGAGACCAAGGGGTTTCACCTGCAGACATTGCCAAGAGCCTCAGCTTCTGGGCAATCTGAAGGCAGAGAATTCATAATTTCATGAAGATCTAACCTTTATGCTCCTGTGCCTATAGATTTTTGTTCTGACCTTTTTTCACAAGTTTTCAAGTTTATTGTTTGAAGCTGGTAAGGCCTCTAATATTCAAGTGTTGTTTTGCCTCTTCCAGTTGTTACATCCTTTTCCTTAGCTTTCCAAGGACACTCACCTCAACTATCTTTCTTTCTTTATTTTTTTCTTTTTAAGGCGCCTTGAATTCTTCTGTGCCAGTAGATTTTTTTCTTATCACCTTGAGGAAGGTTTAGTCATGTGCTAATTGTGCTGACAGTTTCCCATGCTAAGTGCAGGCAATTTAGACTGCACTATTCCTGCTCATTCCGTGGGTTATTGGTTCAGCAGAAGCACCACAGCAACCCCAGTGGTAGCTGTATTGGTAAAGCTAATGCATGCTGAAGTCAGGTGTTCGTCTGCATGGATGGCCTATTGCGGGCTCTACATCCTGAAGTACATGGTCTTCCCAGTTTCTCTCTTAGCCAGAAGTGCAAGGAGTGTAGTAAGTGTAGGATTCCTCCTTCTGCATCTTATGAGAAACTGATGAGAAAAATCAAGGGAAGAAAATGACTGAAATATTAATCAAGAAGGTTTTCTATTTCCCAGTTTACTCCTTCCAGTCCCTAACCAACTGTGAAAATAAGACTGCATCTTTGGCAGATATATGTATATTCACTACACCATTTATATGACACTAAGGTTTTTAATTAATCTTCAAGCAATTGATAAAAGGATTTTCCAAGCCACAAGGACTGATTAGAGCATCTTGAGCATCAAGGGACCACAGGGATCATCCTTAATGTGTTCTGTTCTGTGCAGACGAGGCACAAATGGACACTTGCAATACGTACACAGTGGTGAGATATGTTCACAGTCTTGGAACTTCCCATTCTTCATTTGCAGTATTAATGTTGTGCAACCAATAAAATACAGTAGGAAGAAACCCAAAACCAAATGTCCCATTTATACCATTTAATCTTTGGTCAAAAACTTAATGGGGTGCTTTTTCAAATGGCAGCACATGGGAATACCCACAAATATATGCAGGTATGCTGATGCATATGCAAAACAGAAAAATTTTTTTTGAGCTTATACCAGTATTTTTCTAAGTTCATGGCCTACAGGATGAAGCAAAGTTTCCTCTGGACAGTCTAGCACAAACTCAGCATTTAGGTCTCATTAAAGCCCCAGTCTGAGAGGTTAAATAGCATTAAGTGTTGTGGGAGACTCATGCCACGTCTCTGCAAAGGGAGTGGGTAGAGTTCATTCACTGTGAAGTAATGCTTGTGTTAATAGTTAGAGGTAGGATGACCGGGAATCCATGCCTGGAAAACCTGTGATCTTGATGATTTCAGTGCCCTCTCTGGCATCCTGTGAAAAATCTCACATGACAGCTTTGAAGATGGCTGGATCCCTTGCCAGTCAGCAGCTCCCTTCAGAAAATTCCTCCCCAGATATTCTCTGGATGGCAGAAATCCCCATCAAAACACCCGTCGGAAGGGAAAGAGCAGCGACACTATGTAAACAGCCTGGGGAGTGCGCTCATTTCAGATGAGCTTGTGAAAAACACTGCTAGGTCAGTAACATCAACCCATTAAAATGTTTGGTGCTGGAGCTCAGCTTGAGCTGCTCAGTTCATCTCTGAGGTAGGGTTTGAAGCCTAGGTTGCACCCCAGACTCCTGGGGGAATCTTGTCCCCAGTGCTTAGGGGAATGAGCTGGAAGGTACATCCATAGGGCAGAAACACCTACAGAGTGACATGGGGACCAATCAGTCAGGAATATATAAATAAATAAGTATTTGTGGACGGGGCACTACCTTTATGAAAGGCATCTGGTCTGCAGCTGAGGCAAAAGTGCTGTGGAGATGAGGACAGCACCTCTCCGTGTGCCCCACAAGACTTATGGATAACTCTGGAAAATGCTGCTAGGCAAGGCCAGGCTCACCAGCAGCAGCGCCCTCCTTGCTTTAAGCAGACAGATGCTGCAAGATCAATGTCCCCAGGGAATGGGATTTTTCAGAGATGTTTCTGAGGCCATGCTTGAAATACATAGTGTTGGTAAGCAGCTTGTGAGGCAGCTCTGTGCGCAAGAGGTCAGCAAGTGAGGGAGCTCTTTCTGCTGATACAAGGCTGTGTCATAGGACATATTTGAGATAGAAGTGGCCTGAGTGTAGCACAAAGCCCTTCTCAGTATCCTCTTCCCTAAGGCTTGCAATCTATAGCTCCGGAGGAGCCTCCCACCTGACTGCCACCATGTTCTAAACAGTAATTTCAGGCTGCCTGACCTAGCAGGATTTGAAATGATGCCAGGATATGATTAATAAATTTCCATGTGCTTGCAGGAAAGGCAAGGAAAGCAATGCTGGGAACAGCTGTGGGAGGTTGCCAAAAGCACGAGGTGACCTCCATCATGGCTATGGTTGAGTAGGAATGTCTCCAGGCAGCAGAGTGGCACCTGAAAAAGTCTGACTGGATCTGACCCCACAGTTCCCATTCCCTGGCTGAACTCTCCTTTTCTGAGCAAGTGGGCACTGCCGCCTGAGTACCATTACCAGTCAGTCAGGAGAGGTGGAAAATCTCTCGGTGGCAGGAGGCAGACCCAGAGTGCTGGGGCCTCTGTGATGGCTGTGAAGGAAGAGATGATGGCTGGTTTCACCTCTGTTTCAGTTGCTGGAGAAGGACATTTTGCCTCCACTCTCCTGGGGTCCAGCCGTTCCTCCTGGGTGAGTGAAACCCCCGAGCTCGCTGAGGCAGTGGCACCCCAAACCTGTGTGAGGGCGTAAAGAGAAAGGCACTGTCCACAGGTACACAGGGCAGATATTGTTTTGTTGCTGCTTATTATGGGAAGTCAGGAAGTGGACTGTTCTGAGGGTATTTTTGACCATGCAGGCCTTCTCACTCAGCAGTAATCTAATCCTCACAGAGGCAGGGGGATCCCATGGACAGAGGTGCAGAGGGTAATTCTGCTGCCATTCTTCGTGTCAGCCTTTTTAACTCACTCAGCAGCTTGCCACAGACTGAAAAAAAAACAACCATAAAAAGCCTTGACAGCGGATGTGTAAAGTGGAATAAAAATGGAGAAAGGTAAATTATGTTTCTGAAACTTAGCGAGGTGTCAGATACTGATCAAGGTAACTTTAGTCTTTGACAGTGCTAGAGAGTTTAATTTCCCCACTCATATATTAGCAAAATCTTTCTGTGTATAATGTCTCTTTTACTTTGGAAGAATAGCAATGCATTAAAAAAGCCCTCATTTTCAATTTAATGAGAACACATCTCACAGTGATTTTATATATTTCACAGTTGATTAAAAAAAGCACTCTCTCCCAGGAACAAAGATTTCCCAGCTTATGAAAAGGCAACATCAGTTTTTCCTTGGTTGCAAAGCTCATTTTTTGCTATAATTGGGTATTAACACCTCTGACACTGATGATATCAAAGGCAACGCTCTGGCACTGAACCGGCAGGTTGGTAGTTGAGCTCATGACAGGGCTGCAAAGAGCTTCTGACTTCAGGTTTCAGTTTCCCAGGGGAGGCCCCTGCCAGGGTATTCCCTCTTTCCTCAGAGGTGTGGGGAGCAGCATCAGGAGTGTGCCTGGCTGTGTCAGGTGTCCAGCTGCAGTGTATTTCCTGGTACCACAGGGATGCAGCATCACAGTTAAGAGATATGGATATCTGGGAGTGCTTGTAGCGAGATATCATAGAATATCCTGATCTGCAAGGAACCCACAAGGATCATTGAATTCCTACTGCTGACCCTGCACAGGGCAGCCTCAGGAGTCACACCATGTGCTTGAGTACATTGTCCCAACACTTGAAATATTGGCAGGCTTGGTGCCATGAAAAATCCATTTTTAATTTTCAACACAAAACCCATTTCTAATGTTCAACCTAAACCTTTCCTGACACAGCTTCATGGTGTTCCTTCATGTGTGTCAAAGACTCTGTGAAGCCCTTTTTGAAAGAAATGTGTGTGTGTGTGTGAGTGTGTGTGAGTGTGTGTGGAGTCCATGTACACTCATATGGATATATGTATTTCAGCCTAAACTTGGTTTCTGTTAGGTGTATGAACAGTCACTGAACGGGACAGTGGGGCTGTTCCACATGGGTTATGCATGTGAAGCACACTGAGATAAGGAAACACGTTATTCCCAACACTTTCAGGATCCTTCTGTACAGTAAAGTCAAAAGATTTTAGGAGAAGTTCCCGAGGGAGGCTGGGAAGCCCCAGGATTCAAGAATATTTACTTGGGAAGAGTTTACCCTGTGGTAGAAATAGAGATTTACAGGCTCTTTTAAAATAAGAAGTAACCTTAAATGTGAAGACCCATAAATGCATCTGCAGTTTATTGAACAGCTGCTTTGCAGGACATAGTTAACTGAAGAAGAAACTACTTACATGACATCTAGATCAGATCCAAAGGAGTTCACATCTAGGGGCCAAGATCAAACATAAGCTTGTAGGCACATTCATAACTTGAACATGCCGGGCATACTTAATAGTTATGGCTACCCATGCTCGAGTCATGGCCTACATGGGGTGCTGGCTTAGTGAAATAAAAGAATGGTGTTAGATGGCTTTGTTGGTATAGTGAGCTTTATTCCAACAGGACTGCATTTCCATTCCAGCACAGACGTGTCCCACTGCCCAGGAGGATTTAATCCGAGGTGTTACAGCATGTGTATATTGAAGTCTGTAATTGAAAGGATTCATTGTGGCACACACAAACTCTCTCCAGGAGAAGACCCCTCTCCTGCAGGGAGAGGCTTACCAAGCTCAGTGATGTCACAGCCAGTGAGTGCCAGAGCCACCTAAAGGCTGGGGGGTGGCTGGGAAGGCAGGCACAGCCATGGGGAGCAAAACTCTCTGCTTGCAATGCTGGAAGAACCAAGGGCATCCACTTTTTGATGTGGAGTTGGGTGAATAGATGGGTGCTGCTCTGCCAAGCTCCCCAAGACCTGGATTACTGATGGCTCCATGTTGTGGAAAAATCCTTGAGCCAGTGGGAATTATCCCAGGTGCCCATTCAGGCTGTCCTCTCGTATCTCAGGAGAGCTGAGTAGGTCAGACCTAGGATGGAGTGACTGGAATTTTGATGCTTGAGTTAAGAGGGCCTCATGGCTCATTTGAAACTAAGCCTGAGCTAATTAGTCCCTGAAGACAGCAGTTCAGAAATAACCTGTCTGGCTCTGGGTGTCATGGTGGGAAAGGATGAGGAAAGCTCATCTCTCCCATTCTGTGCTCTCGCCTGGCACACGCCATGAGGTGTGTCTTGGCTGGCTCCAGCCCAGCCCTGCCTTGTCTGCTGAGGGGTGAGGGATAAAGGATTTTCTAAATGCTTTTTCCTGAGTTATTTTGGCTCTGCCAAAAGGCCTTTTGTTTTGTGTTCAACTACTGCCGTTGTTCTCCTAGATTAAAATCCACAGCAGGTTCTTCCTGTACCTGCTGGCACTCTTTGGGTTAATTCTGGGTACTCAGCCAAGCCAGCTCTGGCAGCAAGGGCAGAGCCTGCAGGCCACCATCTCTTTCTTCCTGTCCCCGGGGAAGACACAAAATGAGAGCCCCTGGCCTTTGCTTCATTTCTGTACCACCTTTCAGCAATGCTTTAGAGCCCTAAGTACAGGAAAGGGATGTTTCCAGAGGCAGGGAGTATCAGGCATTTCAAGTTTCTGATAAGTTGGTGCTCACAATGGAAAAAATAATGCCACATTTGTATCCAGAGATAAGAGCAATGGAATGAGTACAGAAGTCTCTTATTAAACAACCATAAGCCTGATGCTATAATTGGTATTATATATATATTATATAAACCATTATATATATTAAATATACTTATTTCCTTATATTTAACAGCTATGTTCTGATTTTTCCTCCTCTGGATGAGGCAGGCTGTTGTTCTTTTGCTGTCTTTATGATTTTTAACTTGGCTTCTGCAATGAAATAAAAAACCAGACCTCACTTCAAAAATATGTGGTCATGTTTCTTAAATGAAACAGTGTGCTGCTGAGAGTACCAAGATTGTAACTCAAGTTGCTGATCATAAACTGCCAAAGTGATTTTTCTTTCAGGATATTGCCTTTCACTGAACCTGAAGATTGACTTACAATTTGTTGGACCATACATATCTGCTGGACCATGGATATCTGTTACACTTAGGAAGAGTGATTAGCAAACACTGGCAAGGCATTCTCCTAAGTAATATGGTACTATTACTCACTGCTGAATTTAAGTGAAAAGATAAATGTTACAAGCCTAGCTCTATGCAGGTTTTGCTTCTGGTGTTTATTACATATTTTTAAAGTAGCAGATAAGAATTCTGGTGTTTTCAAAGCTGTACTTAAGAACTAACAAATCAAAGATCCTTATTAAAGGAACTTCTATTCAGAGCAGCATAGCCAGATCTTAAGCTAGAAGTGTAGGAGAAAACCTTTAAATCACTGCAAGATAAGAAGTGCTTTTGTAGAAATTGTTCCTTGCAACTGACAACTGAGGTAATATTTATTTTGTCATAAAAAATAATAATTTGAAAACTTGGAAGTGCTATTCTTTTAAAGAGATTTTTTACTGCTTTAGCTATTGCTGTCCTGGTTCTAGGAAGCAGCTGACTTTAAGGAGCTGTGCTACAAGGCTCAAGATAATCATGCCAGCAGCACTGCTCTTAGGAAGATGTGTTTTGCCACTGAGAACTAAGGCAGTGACTATCTGGTCCTGAATTCTCCCATCAGTCAAGCAGCAGAGAAGTGTTTTTCTAGTCAGACCACACACAAACCAGGGACATGGCTTTCAGCAGAAGAATGGCCACTCTAAGAGGATGCTCTTAGACAAGTCTTCCTGCTTGTACAGGTGTATCAGAGCTCATGAGACCCACTGTGTTGTAGCCTTTAGAAGAGAGCCCATAGAAGTTTGGTGTTCAAAAGAAGGGCTTAAAATTATGGAATAGCTTGAATGTGCATGGGGAAGCTGAAAAGAGTTGGTAGAGGCAACCTTATCCTCATTAGCAACATCTTAAATCACTGCATGAATGTCCTTTCTCATGTTTCCAGCACAGATGCTGGAGATAATTCTGAGTCTATAAAACTTTGCTGGATATAGCTCTGTTTGCAGGCTCTCATTCCAGTTTTGAGGAGTAAGTACATTCTTGTCCGGTCTTCATAGTGATATAGTTTGGAAAAAACAACGTGCCAAAGCAGCTCTCTTCCATGTGGTCCTCCTTCACCACAGATGGCTGCAAGTTCTGTGCCTGCCAAGAGAATCACACACTCACACCTTTCAGTTTACAAACGTTTTGAAATGTTGTGGGGATGGGAGTAGGGTGTTTGCCTACCTATGCTATTTCTTCTCTTTAAATGAGCATTTGCCCTTTAATCTTGCTAAGAAGCACAGTTTAACTCAGAGGGCACTCAACTGTGGAACTTGTTGGCTCATAAGGGGTTGGAGCAACTTCTTGCCTTGTAAGTCTCAGTCTAGTGAGGTACCAAGGATATGGAAAGGTGTCAAGTAATGCCACCTCATGCTCAAACACAGTTGTGGTTGTCATTCAGCAATGAGCTTGCATATATTTTTCAATTTAATCTTATTGGGTTTAATGGGATTTGGAGTGTCCCCAGAGTTTGTGCTACACCTGTGCAATCATCTGACTTGGAGCTTCATCCAGAGGCTGCACAAAAGCAAACTGTGCAAACCTGCTTTCACCCTTGCACCCAGCACCTGTGACATTCTGCTCCTCACAGACCTCACTAAAATGAAGACTGCACCTCTTGGCTGGTCTTGAAAAGCAGGTTAGTCAAAAGTCTGCTAGGAATGGCTCAGATGTATTTTCTCCTGCCTTGGACTGGAAGAACGGCCTTCCACAAGCAATTGCAATCCACTTTTCTGAAATTTCTAGGAAATTATACCACCTGATGGTTAGATTATTAGATGTATGACAAATACAGCTACTAGCTAGTAGCCAGAATTAAAACAAATCTTAACTATTCAGATTTTTCTGTAGCTGTTAAACCTTTCTAATTTTACTTAGGCATCACTTCCAAGAGGAGGAGACTGGGGGGAAGAGAATGTTCCTGTTGGAAAGAGAATGCTTTTCAGCTTATATATTAGAGGACATACTTTCCATCCCATTTTACCTGTTGCTTCTCTCAAGTGTTGACACATACAGAAAAAGTCTAGATTAAAAAAAGGCAGTCGTAAGCCTCTTGGGTAGCCAAGTTCAATGTCAATCTTGTGAACGCCCACCCTAAGCTGTTGTTTGTCTCTGGCTAAATCTGCCCTGTAGCTCTGTTTCTGTGGTAAAATTTCCATTTCATCAGATGCTGGCCATAGATGCAATTAGTCAAATCCAAATGTTTTTGTCTGAGCACAAAAAAAAAAAAAAAATCTTTGGTGAATTTTCCAGAGACACTTTTCCACCTTTTTCACCTTGCAAAGGAAAGACTTAATTTTAAGTCTACTTCTTGACTTCTGTCATACTTTGCTTCTGAATCCCTAGTTGGCATCCTTGTCTAGGTGACAAGGGATTCTCAAGCCAGTTTCACATCAGGGTGCAGTTACAAGAGAGACTGTGAAAAACTGACTTAAAAATTATCATTACCCTGTAATTTTTGCTATTTGGGGTGGTAAGAGAAGGATGTAATAGAGACAGTTGCACCCATAAATCATCTAGTTGTAACTTTCAGTTCCCAAATCTTGTTATTTTTCCAGTGAGATAGCTTTATTTTGGGGAGTCAGGCTTATATCTTATCTCAAAATTTAGTATTTTGGTTCCTTCTTTAATCAGCAGAGATCAGTTTGATGCAGTCGAGGGAGCCTGGAGGAAGAATCAGATGCCCTACCAGAACAGATGGGCTTCAGCTCTTTAATGTTGGCTCCTCCGGCCATTTGATACTCCAGGGCAGATGAGACATCTGCACAAGGCTTGTAGATGTGATGTAAGATGGAGAAAGCCCACATTCTTTTTGATGAAGCAACTGGATGCCAACCAGGATACTTCACAACACCTAAAATAGCATTAGACACTTGCTTTTAGGCTACTGAATCCTGGGTTTAGAGAGATTAATTTTTTCTAGATTCATCAATTATACAGAATAGAATACAGGTATTTAATCCCTTCTCCCAGCAGGATTGAGTGACCTAAATATGAGCGTCTAGAACAAGTTAGTCTTTCATTAATAAATCTGCAGATGACCCTAAGCTGGGAGCGTGTGTCAATCTGTTGGAAGGTAGGAGGGCTCTGCAGAGAGACCCGGAACAATTGGGTGGATGGGCAGAGTCCAGTAAGATGACGTTTAATAAGTCCAAGTGCTGAGTCCTGCATTTTGGCCACAATAACCCCCTGCAGCGTTATAGGCTGGGGACAGTGCCCAGGAGGAAAGGGACCTGGGGGTGCTGGTGACAGCCAGCTGAACATGAGCCAGCAGTGCCCTGGTGGCCAAGAAGGCCAAGGGCATCCTGGCCTGTGTCAGGAATGGTGTGGCCAGCAGCACCAGGGAGGTCACACTTTCCCTGTACTCGGCACTGGTGAGGGCACACCTCGAGTGTTGTGTCCAGCTCTGGGCCCCTCAGTTTGGGAAGGATGTTGAGATCCTTGAGCGCGTCCAGAGGAGGGCAATGAGGCTGGTGAGGGGCTTGAAACACAAACCCTGTGAGGAATGATTGAGGGAACTGGGGGTGTTAAGCCTGGAGAAAAGGAGACTCAGAGGTGACCTTATCACTCTCTACAACTTCCTGAAGGGTGGTTGTAGTCAGGTGGGGGTTGGTCTCTTTCTCCAGGTACCAGCTGACAGAATGAGAGGACACAGTCTTAAGCTGCATCAGGAGAGGTATAGGCTGGATATTAGGAAAAAGTTTTATATGGAAGGAGTGATGAAGTACTGGAATGGTCTGCCTGGGGAGGTGGTGGGGTCATCATCCCTGGATGTGTTTAAAAAAAGATTGGATGTGGCACTTGGTGCCATGGTTTAGTTGAGGTGTTAGGGCATGGGCTGGATTTGATGATCTTGAAGGTCACTTCCAACCTTGTGATTCTGTGAAATGAAACCTCCCTGTCAAGGGGATGAAAGGTTTCCATTGTCAGTTTGACACAAACACATGAGTGATACAGGAGAGCAAAGATGGCACCCAAACTTAAAAAGGTTTGGGCAAACTTGTTATTTGAGAGCACATTTCTGTGCTCACATCATCCCCAGTGCCTGTGTGACACTGCAGAATCTGGTCAGTGAGGACTGAAAAACCCCATCACAGGTGCCTTTGCAATAGATACCTCTGCAAGTGCACGGCAGGAGGACCAACAGCTGGGAGAGGACCACATCCACCAGCAGTGGGCAGGCACCCCAGGCTGCTCACTGTCTCCTAAAACACATGCAGGGGGAAGCCACTTAATCAGTGGAGAAGCTTTACTGTTTAGCTTACATGGCACTACCACTAACAATATTCTTTAGAAGAGCTTCACTGCAGAAGTGATAATTAAAACCAAAGTAAGACTATTATTCTTCTAACTGAATTTCATAACTCATGCATGGATAACTGCCTAGGAAAGCATTTACTGTATAACATCCAAAATAGCTATTTCCATTTGAAACAGCTGGAGAGAACACCTTGCAATCTTAGCAGTACATTTCAGTGTTTGGCCAGAAAGAGAAACAACATAAAAATATCCACGCAAAGGCACAGTTATTGTGAGTAGTAATACGTGAGTAATAATTTCCCCACAGAGAGGCTTCACATGGAGCAGTGACACCAGAGCAGGTCCCAAAGACTCAGACAGGTGTGAGCATCACTCCCTACCACCCAAGGACACGGGAGCAGAAGGCAGAGCACTTGCCAGTGACAGCAAGCATGCACACAGGAAGGCTGGAGCTCTGGGATAGAGGAGAGGATGAGCAAGGGATACAAAATTGGAACACCAGATATAACTGTCGAGGATTGCTGCTGCTTTAACACTGGATTATCCTGTACTATGTGGCTCAGTGTTGTTACTCATGGCATACATTTCACTTGATGGTAATTTCCTGTACTGCACAGCTACTCCTCTGAGCATCTGTCTGTGCTGCAGTGCTCCAACTGCAGTTCTTAAAGAACTTTTAAAACAATTGTGATTTTGACCAATTGGCATGAAAATGAAGGCCTGGAACCACGTCCTGGGAGGGAAGGGGACCAACAAATTTGTTGGGCCCATCACTGATGTGAAATGCATAAAGTAACCCCTCATCTTTTTGGTGGTGCTGGCAGGGAATCATTTTAACCTTGATGCAATAGCTATCCCAAAATATCTTTTTTGAGTAGTGTTACAAAAGCTGCCAGACAAATCTTTCACAGCTTTAAGTATTACTGGTACTTTCTAGATAATGTAATTCTGCTTTTTCTGGGCCATTCCTAACATACTATAGGCAAGCTGCATGACTGCAGAAGCAGGGGCACAACAAAAGTTTTGCCAAGGCTGATTTCCTCCCTGGCACCAAGTTCCTGGGCCTTCTGGCCTCTCACCTTCACAAAACACACCGATAAAGTAGGTGGGGCTGAGGAAATAAGTTAAGATTCAGCTGTCCCTCTGACAAAATAAAAAAAAAGGCCAAGTCTCTCACTTCAAACAGTTAGACTTTGATTTATGTCTCTAATTTGTGCTTCTGTGGACTAAAATGAGGAATTCATTTTGATGTCCTAAAGAAATCATGATGTGTACATTGCCAGCAGTTCCCCCTTTAGTGAGCTAGGAAGGACTTAATGATCACTTCTGACTGAAGACGTTTGTTAAATATCCACATTGCAATTCTTTTAAACTTCTACAGAGCCAAATCAGCGTCTTATTCTTACCTATGAGATGGACAGCACAGCATGCGTGCAAAGCAGGTGCACAGTAAGACACACTAGATAAGGCTGCACTGAATTTATAGCCCATTTATAGCTCCAGCCAGCAGTTAAAAAGATGTGATGATAAACATTGGAGCTCATTTGAGTTTTTAAAAATAAATATTATTTGTGACTCTGGATTAAGTTCTGCACTTCTTGCTTGGACAAACCTGCTGAGCTTTCAGATGTGGTACACCCCAGCACAGATGTCGATTAAATCTGAGTGAAACCAGAGGTCTCTCTATCCCTTTTGCACCCAAACTAATTCTGTACATGTAAAACAGGAAAGGCAAGGAAAAAAAGCTTAAAAAAAAAACATGATACCAAATATACAAGAGCTCTCTTAAGATAAACTTGAGAAAAAAGATGAAATATATTTTTTGCAGTCCAAGGCAAAAAAGTCCACTGTCTCCAGTGACGTAGAAATTTACCTTATGGTAATCATCTGACATTTCCACTATGGTTTCAATAATGTCATCAAGAGTCTGAGGATTAATTCAGGCACAGAGCTGCTTTGATTTGCATTAAATTTTTTGATTTTCACACACAGTAGTTAAGAAAACATACTCTATATTTATATTGTACATCTGTATAGTGTAGCTCATACAAGTCCAGGATTGTTAAAAATCACAGGGATTAATGGTGGGGTTGGCAGTGCTGGGTTAACATTTGGAGTCAATCTTAGAGGTCCTTTCCAGCCTTAATGATTCCAGGATTCTAAGTCAATAGAGATTCTTCCATCTAATTTTTTTTTAATACTTCTAATATTAGTCTGCAAAGTCTGATTTCTGAATACTTATTCCTATTACAAAACCAATTGCTTCATTATAAAATTGCTTGGGCTATTCATTAGTCATTCCTTTGAAATGACTTTAAATACACTTTTATTTTCCTTTTAGAGAAACACCACCTTTTCCACAAGTGGAAGAGAAGCAAGGGGTTTCTTCAGTGGAACCTGCATTCATGTTATTCGGCCATTTAATCAACCCTCACCTTGACAAAATCCCCATTGGCTTCATTAGCTTTACCTGAACAAGAAACTTGAAGAATTTGTTGCTTGGCAAATATTGTTTCAACAGGGGATAATTATATATCCCCCCCCACCCAAAAAAAAAAAAACAACAAAACCAAAAAAAAAACCAACAAAACCAGAGAAAAACCCCAAAACCCAACAAAAGAAAAAGATCAAACAGTCCAACAAAACCAAAAAAGTAAGCCAAAGCCTGTAGCCCTGAGAGTTCATCCTTGACACAGGCAGCTTCAGCTGGTCCCTCATTTGTGTGTAACCAGCCCCAAACAGATCGAGTGAGGGCAGCCCCTGCTGTTAAACTTCCAGTTCAGCATATTAAGACCATCACAATCTTAGCTTTATAAAAAGCCACATGGAATTAGTTCAAGATCTTTCCTTGCCATTAGGAAAAAACAGCAGATGGCATTGAGTCCTTCTCCAAACAACTGTCTGAGCAATGGTAGAGGGACCACAGGAGGTAAGACAACACCCCATGGCAAGGCAGGGGGCTCCTCCATGAAGAGCTTTCAGAGAGTTCAGATGAAAGTTCAGCTTTAGTGACTTCTCTCTGCAGGGAGCAGCAGCTCTCCAAACAGGTGGGATGAATAAGCAGATGAGAAAGAGGTGGCACCAAAGTGAAAAAATCTGTCCCTATTTAAAACAGAGACAAACTGAAATTAATGATAAAATTCAGGCTAAAACAATAAGGCAAACAGCTTCAGATTTTGAAAAATTAACTACAGAAGGCATGAATATATCCTCAAAACTCATTGCTGAGGGAAGCAGAAGTGTGTGACTTGATAATTACACAGGAATTAATCAGTGTCAAAAAAAAAAAGAAATCCATGGATGAGTTATGTTGCCTCTGCTGTCAAGGTATGAAAATGAGGGCAAAGGACCTGATTTACCCATGACTTCATGCAGTCAAATGCACTTTCCACATCCAGCAGTGCCAAGGCTGTGCCTCTCTGTTCCTTCCCTGCCTTTTTCTTTGCAGTTCTTCTCTCTAGCCAATCTCTTTATGCAAGTGCATGGCATCTAAATGGTCTCCATGGCATCTAAAGTGCATGGCAAGTGCATGGCATCTAAATGGTCTTTACCATGGTACGAGACACTTAGAGAAGCTGGGCAAAAAACTTAACAAGGAAATTACTAGTTAAAACACCCTAACAACCTGTATTACAATGTGTGCTTAAATAATACTCCAGGGCTCTTCACTTAAAGGAAAGTGAAGGAAGGTCCTGCTCACCCCACCAAAATTTTTGAGTTACCTGTCCCCTTGTTTTTCTGGCAAGACAGGAAGACATCTTGGTTCAACTGACAACACAGATGGACACAGATTGTACAGAACACACCTATCATCACATGAATGAAGTTCTTCAGGTTAATCAGAGCAGCCTAAATTACAGAGGAAGGTTAGATTATGGAAATAAACACTCAGTTTAGAGTTCATCATCTTTGCTTTTGTGATAAGTCCAAGTGATGTAGCACTGGTTTCCCCAAGAGCTTTGCTAATGAGCTGCAATGCTTGCACTGCCAGGGAAGGACAGAGCAGACATTAAATGCACTATACACAGCTGACAGCAGACAGAAACTGGTGACAAGGTGGGTGCAGCCTGGTGTCCCTCTTCTCAGCATAAACCTTGGAGCATTTCTTCACTCCTTCATGCTTCTGAACATAAAGATCCCCTACATGTCAGCACAATTTAAAATTATTACTTAGAATCTCAGAATGGTTTGGGTTGGAAGGGACACAAAGAGCATTTTGTTCCAGCCCCTCTACCACGGGCAGGGACACCTTTCACTAGACCACATTGCTCAGAGCCCCATCCATCCTGGCCTTGACAACCTTCAGTGTTGTCCACAGCTTCTCTGGGCAATTTGTTCTAGGTTTCTTACCTAGCAACACTCAGCTTTGCTCCCTTTGAGATATGTGCCATCTCACTGTATGTGCAAATAAAGTTAAGCCTGATTAACATGAAACATTGAATCAACTAAAGAAAAAAAAAAAATTTGCCAAGCACTGAAGCAGGCTGCCCAGTGAAGTGGTTGAGTCACCATCCCTCAGCCAGGCAAGCAGAAGGCATCTACCAAGGAGAATGAATTTCTTATTCTAAAAATAATTAAAACAGTGTGTTTGGTTTGAGGTTCATATTCAGTGTTATCCTACACCTTTCACTGCCCTTATTCAGGAAGGCCACGAGAATTAACTTCAAGTATTAGTGACCTTAAGGTGAGAATTCATTCCACAGCCATAATGAATTGGAAAAAAAAAATGCCAAACACTGAAGATCATGCTTTGGGTTGGAAGGGATCTTTAAAGGTCATCCAGTGCAATCCCTCCTGCAATGAGCAGGGACATCTTGAACTAGATCAGGTTGCTGAGAGCTCTGTCCAACCTGACCTTGAATGTTTCCATGGATGAGGATCTGTCTGTCTCCCAGCATATATTGGCACCTGGGGTTGCCCCAGCCCAGGTGCAACATCTTTCGCTTGGTCTTGTTAAATCTCGGGATATTCCCACGGGCCTACTTCTCAAGCTTGTCCCTGTCCCTCTGGATGGTATCACATCCTTCAGGTGTGTCAGCTGCACCACTCAGCTTGGTGACATCTGCAAACTTGCTGAGGGTGTACTCGATCCCTTTGTCTATGTCATTAAGAAGATATTAAATAACAGTGGTCCCAACATGGATCTCTGAGGGACTCCACTTGTCACCAATGTCCATTGAGCCATTGACCATTACCCTGTGGATGTAACCATCCAACCAATTCCTTAGCCACAGAGACTTTACAATAGTCCTGATAAATGACATCTGTAGCCCTTTTCTTGTCCACTGATGTAGTCACTCCATCATAGCCATCATGCTACTTTTCCAGCAGATTTCAGAGCAGTTCAAGTCTCTCTGCAGGACAATAGCCTGTGAGCACAGTGCCTCCTGTAGCTGGAGCAAAAAGGCTTCATCAATAGGGTCCCCTTGATCCAGGGCCTGTAGGCACCAACACAAGTTTCTCTTTGCTGCCTTGGTCTCTGGTTCTTGTCCCAGGCTTTTGACCTGCTCATGTCTGTTCTTAAGAAACAACTCTCCACACTCAATCCAGCTCTTGGTGTAGAGGGCAGCCCCACCACCTCTTCTTTCTCCCCTGTCCCTTCTAAACAGCCTGTAGCCATCGACAGTCGCACTCCAGTCATGGGATTCATCCCACCAAGTTCAGTAGTGGCAGCTAGGTCATAGATTTCCAGCAGCACAGTGGTTTCCAACTCCTCCTGTCTGTTTCCCATGCTGCCTGCTTTGGTGTAAAGGCACCTCAGCTGAACTGTCAGCTGTGTCATCTTCCTAGAGAAACATTCCTTAATTTCTGTGAGATCTCTCACTGGTGTTTCCCTGTAAGGGATGTCAGCTGAGAAAAAATTCACCTTGCAGTTGTTTATACTTCAGTAGACCATGCCAAGACCATGCTGTAGACATTTAGCTGGCTGCTGACAGATGTCTCCAGCAATAAGAATGAGGAGAATCTGCTGTAGAAGAATGACTCTGCCATTTTTCATCAGTTATTCACCAGGTCACCCGGGCCCTCCCGCAAATCCTGCAGCAGCTCCAAGACCATGAATGTTTTAATCAAAGATTCAAGGCACACTGAAAATATGAGATAATATCTGAATTCCTGTAGTGGAAAAAACAATGCTCCTTTTCCAGTTTTTGGTTGGTTAGTTGGTTGGTTGGATTTTTTCCATTTCCTTATAAAAATGCAACAATCTCTTTGTGTTTTTGATTAGTGATATGGTTTTGGAGGTATATAGCTGTCTCTGTCTTCATGGAGATTTCTTTCCTAGGAGCTACTGAGTTAGAGACTGTGTATTATGTGGTACTTGTCAGCACTGAATTTCATTTATCACATTATCACCTCTCATAACATGCCAGAGATCCTTCTGGAACTCTGCAGCTTATTTTTCTTTTCACTGTCTTGAATAATTCTGCATTGTCATCACATTGTTTTCCACTACATTTTAGGAATACACTCAGCAGCACTGGTTCTTCTGGGTCACTGAAAACCCGACCATTTATGGTCTCTTTCCTGTTAAATTATTAAAACAAAATATAAACTCCTTAATCCAACAAAACTCAATTTCTGTAAGGATCTTTAGTGAGTGATCTATGAAAAGCTTGTGGAAGACCATGTACGCTGTAAACTGGAGGACCATTCACGACATGCTTGCAGACACTGCCAAGGAACACACAAAACCTCCTTTGTTTTATCCTCTTTGTTTCTAAGCCTCTTGTTTATCACTAGCTCTGCTGTTCCTCGCAGTTTAACCAGCACTGTCAGACTTGCCCCACTGTTCCCTACATGCATCCAAGACTCCCTTAGAAATACCACTCACATTTGTACAATTTCCTGTGCTTGGGTATCAAGCCTACTTTTAGATGCAGGCACCACACATTGGCCTGGAGCTGGTAATACCACTGTGGAGTTCTGAGTAATTACCATCTGGTCCTGTTCATCTGTGGTTATTGATTTAATTGACAGTAAAATAATTTAACTTTTCTGGTTTAACTCTGCTGTCCTTTGGCACAACTCTGGCAGGCTTCTTGCTCCTGATGGAGCAAGAATATGTGTGGCTGTAATATTTTCATTCCTGTTTACCACTACCTTTTAAAGTTTTGATAATTTTACCTCATTTTTATTATATAATTGGTACTATTAACAGCAGACAAACTTTTTAATTTGTTTTAAAATTGAAATACTGTAATCTATAATTCAGTAATAGGAATATAGTTTTACCTGCCTGTACATGGAAGAGAATGCTACTGCTGAGTTCAGTGACACAGTCAGGAAAAAACTCTTCCCAGTTTTCCTGATAGTTTAATAGCACTAAATGGGAAAAAGATCCACACTACCAATTAGGTTTCACATTACCAGACCTAATGCCCCCAAACCTACACTATTCACATTAAAATCCATACATTCTAAAAATATTTGAAGTTTGCTTTACTTCATCACATTTGGCAGCCTGTTGCATTTTGTCTTCCACCAACGGTGTAGATGGCAAAATTCCTATGAGTGTTTAGAGAAACAGAAAAGCCAACCAAGTAATTCAGAGCTTTGTGGAATTGGATGTTGAACTGATAACTGAAAAATGCCCTTTTACATGTAGAACTGAGGTGCTGTATTGCCCTCAGCCTGCCCATTCATGGAAATCTGGAGAAATTGTAAATCCATGGGGCTACCCCTCCAGACAACAGCAATTTTCAATGTTAAACAAGAAATACTTGGAGACTGAGTGTGGAAAAAGAAGTACTTATAGAAAGTATATAACAAAATTATGTCAACAAAAGCTACATCTCAGAGCATCAGTGTTGATTCCTCCACGAGTTATAAACAAGAAATTAAGCTGTGCTGCATGATTCATAAATAAACAGTAATACTGTCTCTACAGTTTCCACTCTTGCTACAAGAGATGCATTACAGAGTAAGCCAATTCCTCTGATTTCATTTAACAAATAAACTGTTTATGTCCAGCAGCAGTCCCATTCCAAAGCTTAGGACAGAGCTCTAACAGCAGCACCAGTCTGAGCTGCATTCACCCCCGGTGACAAACACAATAAAGACGACAGCAGGAACATGCCTGCTAAAAGGAGCACATTTTAAAGAAAGTCATGGCAGTCATTCCAACAGCAGCCTGTTTTCATTTCCAATAACAGCTACTCACCTGCCTCAGGACCGCTCATTTGCACTACTTGTAAATCTGGCAGGTCTGTGGAATGAAAAGCTTACAATATCAACTTAATACAGTTAATATCTTAATACTAGCTCCCAAGTATAAATTAAAAAGTATCTTTTAACTATCACATTTCAGAGGAAAGAAGCTGGTGAGCATTTTAATGTGGAGACAAGTGTTTCTTATCCTTGGTGTCACTCCTAGAGACATGCAGCACCTGCACATGAAACAGCTGCTGTGACAGAAAAGGTTCGTTTTTTCAACTTTGCCACTCTTCAAGAGAGCATTACTGAAATTCAAAAGTGTTTCACCCCAAAATGAAAATGCCTATAAATTGAGTTAAAAATCCACATTTCCTCTGCCTCCCCCATTTCTTTCACCAGCCTTCATCCATTCATTAATTAGCCAGGGGTTATTTCCTAGCTTAAGACTTTCAAAGTAGCTTTAAATTTTTTCTGCCTTCTAATGGGATTGAATTTCTTTTGGCAGAATCTTTGCAAAGAAGGAGAAGGGAGGGCAGAAGAGCAGCAAAGGAATAAATGTATATAAATCTCTCCAATTCTTGAAATGTGTAAGGAATACACATCTGGTTCATCTTCAACATCTATGACATCCATCTGTTTTAAAATAATCAGCTGGAAGATCTTTTGATAAAAGTAAGATTTTCATTATTTTGTTTTTCATCCTCTTTAAGTCCATACAATATTTCCTATGGTTATGTCCTGCAGTGAAGATGATGAGAAAGTTGTTTTTTCCTTAGGAATGACACTTCCCCACACTGTCTGTGACTCAGGGCAGGGAGGGTACCCAGAGCTTCCCCAGCCAGACGCTCAGCAGGGCAAGGAAAACCTGACCTTTTCCTGGTAGTGGGAGCTTCATGAACTTTTCCCTGTGCTTGGGCTGCTGCCAAGTTGCCACACTCATTATTTATGTGCTAGTTTGCCCACAGTAAGTTGCTGCTTGGTTCAGCTCCGCTGACGTAAGGCAAACACAGGGAACGGCGTCGTCTGCAAACACTGAACAAGAGCCTGGAGGAGCCGAGAAAGGTTTGTATGCTTGGGGCTTCAAAGTCTAAGAGGGTTTTTGATTTTGTCCAGCACATGTGGAAGACTTAAGTGTAACATGGTAAGTGTAAGTTCTTCGAGTGCTGCCTGGTAACGTTACTCTAAATAACCTGCAATCCGACTGGCTGGAGGGGAAAGTTATTCTTTTCAGGTGCACGCCTGTATAAAATACCTCTGGAGTGTGCATCCACCCACAGGAAACCTCCCATGCCTTCTGTCACATCAGGTACCCACACAGCTGCCCAGCTAACCTCCTCTGACGTGCCTTTGTGTTCCCTGCTAACTAACAACAGGAACACCTTTGTCTGAATTCTTGTATTTCAGGTCAGCTTTGTGAGCCAACAGAATCCAGCTCTCTGTTTCGTGCGGAGCGACGGTCACCGCGGTATTTGGGTGCGTTTACCTTGTAGCTTCAAATGTTATATAGATTTACTACAGCCATATTCCTAAGGTTGACATTTCCTTTATTTCCTAGCATTTGTATTGTTGGTGTTTATTTTTTTTAATTTAGTGCATGGTAACATGAGAAAATTGCATGAGCTCCAAGAAACAGATGTTAATGTATGGCACAAGTATGGTTAAACCCGATCTTGAAAAGAACAGACTGCACTTGCAAAGAACAGACTGCACATGTGAGCAAATGAAATTGGCTTTTGCACAAATAGTTCAACTAACACAGACTGCACTGAGCAACTCTGTGCTGAGATGAAACACATTTCAGAGTTGTGTTTACAGCTGAAGTCTCAGTGACACAGCACTGCTCAATAACCTATTTTTTGGCCATGTAACTGGATATTAAAAGCTCTTTCCAAGGAATTGATTTCAGCAGTTTAAGAGGCACAAAGTTCATTCTTATAGGGAATAAACTTTTACCTTAAGGTTTATCATCATCTTACAATATGCCCCTAAGTGTTACATTGTTAATTTTATGTAATATTGTCAAATAGAGAGAGTTTTGTGAATTATTCTTTATTCCTTAGGTTCTGAAGAAATCTAATGCTATTAAATTTTGTTTTGTTCACAACAGCTTAAGACGATTAATTAAGTCAATATTGGTTTAAAAACTCTGAAAGAATTTAGATAATTATTTCCCAACAAGACTAATTTGCTAACATTCAGAAAGAGCCAACATTTTTAAGGGAACAGATTTTGCTTGCAACATTAACAAACCAAAATTCTTTTAGAGATATATAATTTTTAGTAAAATATGGATCAGAAAAATGTCAAAACAGTGAGAAATGTTACTTTTTGTAATTCTGTGAGCATAGCAGCAACTTGAACTTATACACATAGAGAATGCAATAATACAAACACCACCTATTTGCAAACAGCCTCTCAATATTCACCTGTGCCTGTAGCCTTCAGGAAGAGTTTGTCATTTAAAATTACAAATAAAGCTGTGCATCATTAAGGCCAATATTCTTAAATTCTTGAATTTATAAGACTAAAACTGTCCTGTAGTTTGCAGCTAATAAAAGACTTACTTTTAACTCCTATGAAATATATCATTGAATAATTGTAGCAATAGAATGAACATGCAGATATCTACATATATACACAGTCATATTTCTGTGTATAGCAAAAGCTACACCACTACAAGGTATTAGTATAGCATCCAGAAGCTCCAGCCAAAAACCAGGGCCCAGTGTGTCAGGTGACGTACAAGCACAGAGTGCAGAGTGTTTATCCCCCCAAATCACCACCTAGGAGCTCAGGCAACTTATGGACTTAAGGACCACACCAGCAGCAGGGTAACCACTGGTGTGGATTTTAGGCCTCCTGATCATTTTAATGAATTTAGTAAAACCAGTGAGGTTTCTTTATCAATATTTAAGCACACTCCCGTTTTAGAGGAACTCAAAGGACAAGTGAGCGAAAGCATAACAATTTTTATTTTGAAAATGTAACATAACATGTTACATAACATGAGCTCAGTCTGAATGAGTGATAAATAGGGTATAGATATATATCAGGATCAGAGATACAATTTTATTTGCTGCAGGTACTTCATAGCTGATCAATAAATTTGTATTTACCAAGTATGTTTCCAAGCTATTTTCTGGAATTCACTGCCACCCACAGCCAACAGAAGTTTTGGCCTGTTGTAGTAAGAGCTTCCTTAAGCAAGGAAAAAAATACAGGGGGATCACTTTCCACCCAAACTGACAAATTAAGTTTATTCATTAAACAAGCCTTCTGGTTTTATACATAGTAGAGTACTGGACAAGGTAAAGTTTTCTCCTGCTTTTTAGCTTCAGGATTGTTTTTTTTTTAACTGAAATGGCACAAATCATGCTACAAGAGCCATAAAAAAAAAAAAAAAGAAAAAGAAAACCCCAAAAAAACATCAAAACAAACACTCACCCCAAAACTCCCAAATATGAGAATGTAGTGCTCTGCAGATTTCAACATAAAATGTTCAGAAACATTTCAACCTAATATCTTCTGGCTGTAGCCATTTCCAGTTCTGACAGATTCTTCTCTTTTCATTATGTACCTTCTCAATTGCACAAGTCTGAAAATATTTTTCACAGACATTTCTTAAAACATTAAAACATGAGCAGATTTTTTTCTAGCTTAAGGCATGAAAAGGAGACTTTGCTCAAATCCAGAAGCCTATTTTTGAGTAAATTAAAAAAAAAACATTGCTGTTGGAAGGAGGCACACTGTGACATATGGAATATGAACATGGATGCACTCATGTCAGGGAATGCAGTGACAGCACCATTAACTTCAGTCTCTCACCTACCTTCATTGTACCTCAAATCCCACACCACGGGGGACAGCCAGATCTTGTTACTAGACAGATGGAGGCCACTCTGAAGGAAAAAAAAAACCAAAAAAACCCAAACAAACCCATGCAGAAATCTATTTAAAGCACTTTAAAACACTCTTTTCTGTTGCAGTACAAAATCACTCCCAAGACAGAGCAAATGCAGTGTCAGAGGAATTAGAAAAGAAATCCTGTCCTTGTGAATAAACAGAGCAGCAATAAGGTATATATCAGGTATCAGTAGAATTGCAATGGTGTCAATATCATGTGCAAATTAAATCACTCACATAAGTCAGCAGTCACACTGCTTAAAAAATACCTGCAGGCATTGCTAAACATCTTGGCCACTGCTAGAGATTTACCCCTTCCAGTGAGGATATGTAAAACAGCCTCCTGTAGTATGATGCAACTCAAATGATACAACACTTTGTCTGCAGTGCCTGTGGCTGGAGAGAGCATATATGCAGTCTCAAAAATGAACAGAGTGGATAAATGTTTTTATCATGGATAAAAACACAGCTCACTCCAGCCATCATGTTGTGTGGGAAAGGTGAACATGTACAGCCTCTGGCCAGAACAAATTATAAACCTTTTGTTCTTTAAGTATAGATGTGTTTGTCTATCTATAGTCTGTATCTAGATCTAGATCTAGATATAGATCTGTATCTATCATCTACATCTATATATTTTCACACAATCACAGATATATGCATATACATAGGTACTTCACTGAAGAAAACTCTAGTCAAGCAAAGATTTCACTGACCTATGTCTCTCCAAGCAAATCTACATTAAGTTCTATTCCTGCTTTTATTGGTGCCAGCTGGTATCAATCAGTTACTTCTAAGATTGGGTGCTGCCCTGTACCCTGGGGATGCAGACAGAGAGTTATCCAAAAAGCCTTATGGATTCAATCTTCTCACTGCAATGATTTTCTGACTGCCACCTGCATAATCTGCAGTTGACTGCATTTCAGTAATTGGGTTAGCTGTTCAGCAGGAAAAGACAGGGAAGAGAAGGCAAGTCTACGCAAGGAGACAAAATCAAAACAACTGACTGCAGCAAATTAAATAGTTTTATCTCTGGAATCATAAGTCCCAAGTTTTTTGAAAATAGTAAATTAGACAGATAAGAAGTCACAGATATTAAAAGACAGTTATCTTCCTCAGCTTTGCTTCAGCTTTTAAGAGTAGCTCAGTTTTCAGGCTGACTAGAAGTATAAATTCAGTGACATAATTCTAAGTTTCTGCATAAATGATAAAAAAATCACAACAATAAAAATGATAAATGAAAAAGAATAAAAATTCTGACAGCATTACTGCATTCCCAGAAACAGTTCATATAGGCAGTGGAGATGCCCCATCTCATCTCGTTTCTTCACGTTTTCATCACTGAAAAAAACTCCAAAAGGCCACCAAAGGCCACCTAAACTACTCACTGTCTTTTTCCAGTCATATTTCATATGAAGAGAGTGCCTGCAAGATTTTATAACATTATTTTTCCCCTTCTGTTTCAGCTCTTTTGCCATGATCTCTGCACAACAGCCACCAATCCCCAATAAAATTCAAAGAACAATGGATTGCCAGTCCGAGGAAGAAACCTGTGAAGAGCAGTATGACCCTGAAAACTGCACTTGCAGCTCTGAGCATGCAGAATCTGACACAGGTTTAGTCCAATTTAAATACTGCAATTGCTATGGCATGCTAGCATATCATACTTTGATTTTTGTCAGTCTTCAAATAGTAGATGTCATCATGCAACTTTTCCTTTGATATCCCATTTCCCCCATTATTTCCTTACATTTGAATATATTATCAGATCAAATCTACAAGAAATACCCCTCTATCTCCATAATTAAGAAATATATTTAAAAAGCTCTCTGGATTTTATTTAGACATCTAAGGATTATTTCTCAATTACAATCTCTCACAAAAGAGATATGGTTATAATATAACCATTGATTGGGCTGGCACTGTTGAAGCCGTGTTATTACAGGTTTCAACAGGCTAAATTGCTCCAACAGATACTAAGGATTCCTGGCTGGCATCAGTTAAAATCCCTGTAACCCAGAGCAAATTTCTCCCTTGCAGTTGATTCTACATATATCCTTGCAACAGAAGTTCAGTCATTCAGAACAGTGTCCTTGTTTTCAGTGAGATCAGATGGAACATCCTCAGCACAGATCTGAAAAACATCAGGCATGAGCCTCCTGCTATGATGAGACACCCTAGGACAACTGTAGCACTGATTTCCTGAACTACATTGTGTATGCTAACATAAAAAGCATCTTACAACCCTCCTTCTCTAGAAGGATGCTTAAAAAACAACCACTAAGAAAAGAGTCAGGTTTTCTTCAATGTAGGATTTAAATCCTAAGTCCTTATGTAAAAAGCATCTTGCTGTTATAGAGCTGCTGACCTTACAAATGGAATCTACAGCACAAACACCAAAATACAAGCTAACTTGATCCTGGAAGTCTTCCTGAAGTTATTAGCAGAGTTTTATATTTGAATTGGTAGCTTTTCCTAAAAGGCTCATTTCTATCTCTAAATTGCTCATGTGAATACCTAGAATGGCAGGAAATGACCATTGTTCCTTTCACCCACACTGTCTGGTTTTGGACTGTCTGGTCTTCACTGAAGGGGTGGTCAGGCATGGGAACAGGCTGCTCAGGGAAGTGGTAGAATCATCACCCAGAGAAGTGCTCAAAATACGTGTAGATGTGGCATTTGGAGATGTTTTAGCCATGAACATAGTGCTGGGTTGGTTAAGGGCTGGATTTAGTGATCTTCCCCAAGCTTAATGATTCTATGATTCAAGATCAATGTCCTGAGAGCTTTCCTAGTCCATGTGCCCACATACTATTTTTGTAAAATACTTTTTACCCTTTAACAAGTTGCACATACACCCATGAAATTTCACCTTTTCTCTCACAGGCTCACCAGTAACTCTTAAAATCCTGCAGAACTGGGTTCCTAGAGTTTCACACTACTTTGATAAGGAGCACTATACGTACGCTGGTCACCAGATTGTCATTCAAGAATCCATAGAACACTTTGGAGCCGTGGTATGGCCAGGGGTAAGTACACAAGACCACATGCAGAAAGCTCACGTGACACAAGAGCAAACCAGGACAGCAGCATACAAATATTAAGGAAGCTTTCTTAGATGGCACTTCTGACAATGGAAGTTTCTGCAGCAGAAGGCTTTGCCTTAGGGTAATTTGTCAGTTCACGCCAAGAAGACAATGGCACCAAACCATTTGTACATTGGATGTAGGGACTGAAAAAAAAATATCAGTAAGGGAACTTGGGAAGAAACAGCTTCCTCCAGGCTTCCAATCAGTCACTGCTGGGAAGTAACTAATCAGCAGCTAAACTAATCAGTAACTAAAAGGAGGCTGAAAAAGAAAACTGCAAGAGATTAAATAAATAAAGGACGTTAAATGACTAAATATGCTTCTTTTAAAGAAAAGGCTGGAACAGTTTCATTACAGTATGCAACATCATACTTGTAAGCAGTTTCTTCTCCAGTCTCTGCTTCTCCTACTCTTAAAAACAGAATTTTACACATACTAAGAAAACTGCCTTTGAGTGAAGAGAGAGTCAGCTGATAAAGACAAGAAAATCAGGATTTTAAAATTTTTCAGATCCACATTTATTTAAAAAGCTCACAAGAAAATGGCAGACCATTTCAAAACAATAGAGAGAGAGCATATGGGTGGGTGAAACAGGATCTTATTCTGAAATGTCAGATCATCAATTTGCACATTAATCAAGTGTCAGAATGCAGATGGCAAAACTCTCCAAGAAAATTGAGAGGTTGCACAAATTGGACCAGTGATTCATTAGCTGTCAGCTTTCCCAGAGCAGGTAGACAGTGTTGCATAATGAAAAGCACAAGAGTTAAAACAGTAACACAATCCTAAAGAGAAGCAAAAAGGGGAAGACAGTTTCTTTGGCATCAGTTTATGTTGTTAATAAACAGCCCGCTTATATTCTACTGACAAAATCTTTACAAAGGCCTGATAATATTTTCCTACAGTGCTGTTTTGTTTTTTTCAAAGCTTATACTATTATCAATAAACAAGTGTCAAGTTTGTAAATAACCGATTTTCAGTATTTTCTTTGCTAAAAAAATTGAGACAAAAAAAATTTCAAAAATCTCTGCTGAAGCCTAAATTTACTTTATGACAGCGGTAGTATAGCATAACATTGATGATAATAAACCAGAACATTACTCCTACGTATTGTTAAACTCTGTTGTTATGACTGTATGGTTCACATCCTAACACTGACTATCCCTGTGGGTCCCTTTCAACTCAGCTTATTCTGCGATTCTGTTTTGAGCTGTCAGAGGACTCATGTAGAAGTGTATAGGAAATCAGTATCACATAAAACTAAAAATAAACTGCTTTAGGTTTTTTCATATAAAAAAACAGGATACATCACAATTCTTCCCATCTTACATTTTTTTTGTTACACCCTTCAGTGTTTCTCATTATACTAAAAAACACAACACCCTTGTATAAAAACATCTAATGAATTTTTGTGCAACTTAGCTGTTACCCTCTTATGGATATGTGTTAACCATTTCAGGCACTGGCTTTATCTCAGTATCTGGAATCAAATCAAGAACAATTCAACCTCAAAGACAAAAAAGTTTTGGAAATTGGTGCTGGAACAGGCTTGCTTTCTATTGTGGCCTGTATCTTAGGTTGGTAATTTTTTATTTCCTTTTGAATTTCTAGTAAATGATGACCTAGCTCTGCCATTGTCACTTTAAGGCAATGAAATAACAGTTGAAGTAAACTTTGTCATTGTTCAGGTTTTTTTTTGTTGCTGCTGTTTTTTTTAATGAAAATCATTGTAAAATACTATTTTGTTAACTAAATGACCCTAGTTATGGGGGAGGGGGAGGCTGGACCAGTTACACAGATAAAGCTTCATACATGTTCCATTACATACCTATGAATTTTGCCCTGTCTCAAGTGAGAGAGGAAAGAGCCCCAAGTTGTGCCAGGGGAGCTTAGATTTGGTATTAGAATTTTTTTTTTTTATTTTACAGAAAGGGTGTTTAGGTACTCTTGGAGTAAGTTGTCCAGAGAGGTGGTGGAGTCACTGTCTCTGGAAGCATCCAAGAGGTGTCTGGATGTGGGACTTGGGGATATGGTTTAGGGGCAATTACAGTAGTGCTGGGTTCAAGGTTGGACAGATGATCTTGAAGGTCTCTTCAAACCTTAGTGCTTCTGTGACTTGAAGCAAACTCATGTTTTCTTTAGGAGCTCATGTTACAGCCACTGATTTGCCTGAAGTTCTTGAAAATCTCTCATATAATATTTCGAGAAATACACAGAACTTGAATATGCACAAACCTGAAGTGAGAAAACTGGTATGGGGAGAAGGCCTCAATGAAGACTTTCCTGTATCAACATGCCATTATGATTTCATACTGGCAACTGATGTTGTGTACCATCATGGAGCTCTGGACCCCCTGCTAGCAACAATGGTGTACTTTTGTAAGCCAGGAACAGTATTGCTATGGGCAAATAAATTCAGATTCAGTACAGACTACGAATTTTTGGAAAAAGTTTGCAATATATTTAACACAACCATTCTAGCAGAATTTCCAGAATCTAATGTCAAACTGCTTAAAGCCACAGTAAGAAAGAATTAAAGAGAAAACTATTACTAATCTTGATTTAGTGGCAGCACCTCACAGATTTGAATGCTTTCCAAGATTATGTTACACCTTCTGAGCATTTATGGTTGTAAAGTGGCAGTTGCATCTAAGTTTTGCATTGCAAGTATAAAAAAACCCAGCAAGGCAAAAGATATAGCAATTTGTCTCTGGTTGATAAATATGACCTGTTCAAACTGACCAACTCCCCCTCCACTGAAGGAACAATGTTAGTAAGAAGGCTTTATCAAAAAACATTGATCTTCTGGGCTGCACTGAACCTCTGCTGTTTGTAAGCTGCTTTCTTTCAGCAAGTTTTATTTAGGTACTCATCCAGAAACCAATGCAATTTTTAGCTTCAGTGTTTTTATTAATTATAAAAATATTTTAAAGTATCAGAGTGAACATGGTGGTATTTTGATCTCCAACTTTGCACATTTATTCTGCTGTGTAATTAATAAACATCTATGTATAGCTTTACAATATCTGATCAATATGTAACTGTCTGGCACTTTTATACATGGATCAGCCTGTCCTGATACACAGCTTCACCAGGATTTCCGAGTTTGCCTGAAATCACTCCAAAATGAAGAGTTTTGAAAATTTACAAGAGTACCTATGCATGAGCAATTCCAAGAAACAATGTAACCATTTGAGAGGTTGAATTTTTCTTAAAAACATTAAATGTAAACTTTTGCAAACAATGCAGGTGTCCATTATTTTCATCTAATAAGTAAGATTTTAGCTACTCTTGAAGTAGCTTTAAGGCCTTCATACAATTGAAATTAAGATCAAACATGTTAAAATTCAGTGTACCATAAAAAATACAGAACTTTTACAGGTTCGCAGTTTAAAGTAACAATTCAGAACATAACATGCATGCAGTAATTCTTTCCAAACTAATTCCAAATCCTTGATGTTGGCAGTTCTGGCACATCCATTGCCTGCAATGGGATGCACAATAAGGAAACTCCCTGATGACAGGAGTTAGGTTAACAGGTATTAAGCCATACCCAGGTGCCTTTACTGATAAATACACACAATTTAATAATCAGCATTCAGTAATGAAAACATGCGCTCGAACAAAAAGTCAAACTTCTCTTTTCCTATCCTGTCCCATATAAAATCATTTTAGTTTTACAATTGCTGATTCTCTAGAATACACAGTAATCAGGTGGATACATGACAGGAAGCCAGTTTGCAGTGAAAGTTGCACAATGAGTCCATCCAAGCAACTTCATTAGCTGAAGAAAAAAAAGCACACATTAAAAAAGTTAGTCTTACTCTTTTTAACATCTAAATCTAAACAAACACTGCACTGATATCAAAACTTTACTAAAAATGTCTATATTCAGAAAGACAACAGATTGGAGATCTGGTAAGCTTTGAATTCCTCAGTCCTGAAAATGGGACCCCTCCTCCCCATTCTATATGATCCACATTCTTTCAATGTAATGTACAAGAATTTAATCTTAAATCACTGTTTCAAATGAAGGCCGAGTCACAAAACCTGTACAAATTTAAAATATTACATTTAGTGCTTCCTAAAATGAGAAGAGTACAAAAAATTCCAGAAGATGTATCTTACTTCTGAAAACTTACACAGAACAAGCACAGTCCCATTATTTGACCAAACACTCCTTACCTGAATGCAGTTTTTTAAGTTGTCCTTTGTTGGCTTTTCTTCCGCAAGTTTTGTGGCAAACTTGAGCCCTCTTCCATACATTTTATTTACCAATGCATGCTTATAGGCGAAAGTCAAAACCTATAATACAAATTTAAAAAACAAAGTAAATTAGGTATTTTAATATCTTACAAGGTTGAACAAGTAAGATCAAATTCTATTCAGGTAGCAGAAGTGATTCAAGTAAAACTTTTACATAAGATATTTGCAATGTAACAGATGATTCACAGTAGTTGTTATAAACATGAACTTCCTAGAGACTATTTCTGACTTCACAAACATATTTCACTACAAAACTTACGTAACACAGATGTCACTATTTTAATTTTTGGTCAAATTTCTAGCTCCTTTAGATTTTCATTCTCTATAGGCAACTCTAAGGCATATTAGAAAGATAATTAAAGAACCACCAACCAGGCAGGTGTACTTTTGACCCAGAGAAGCAAAAACCAAATTGAGAACTTTAATTCCTAGGTAGTCACAAACTTACTTCAGAAACAAGTATGAATGTAGACAGTGAATGATATATATACAGACAAAGACAGAGAAATGTACATAATTATAAACAAGCAATGAAGACAGGTAAGCATGAAGACAAGCCTCAGGTTTTAGGTCAGCTCCTCACTATTGGTAACTTTTTAAGAAGAGATGATAAAAAAACTCCCTCTTGATAATATTATTTCTAAAAACCCAACTTACACTCCTTACCAGTGCAGCAGTTCATGTGAGCAAATTACAGTGTCTACCTAAGACCTAATGTATAATAAATTTTGGTTCTTAACACCCGACCACTGATGGTGTTCGGAGTGAGGCAAGATGGTTTCAACCATTTCACCTGCTGCAGCACTAAGGATTAGAGCAATCAAGACACTTTAATATATTCCCTTTGGAACACTCACAGTAAAAACAAGGTATTTTTTATTTTTTACTGAAGAGTGACATAGCAGTAAAGTTGGTGAATATGGTGGTGTGTCTGTTGTTGGCAGTGTTTATGAAGTCTTTTATTAAAGCTTGCTATTCATGTCTGCTCATTCACTACAACATTTTTCCTTTGCTCTGACTGTACACTAAAGGTTGAAGATTTCCCACTTAAAATATCCCATTGAGAAAAGCTAACAGAAACCCTTCAAGGATGTTCAGAAACACACTTTCCATTACAGAAAAAAAAATCAGTATTTCTCAAGAGTATAAAAATTAGGGAATCAGAGATCTGAATCGTGAAAGGAGTGAAGAACCTGTCTAGTTTTAGCAGCCTGAACACTTCCGCTTAATGTTAATCAATGCACAAGTCTTTGCAGACTCAATAGATAGTTAAAATATAGAAAAAAATAAACTTAATAATCAAGCAAGTCAATGTGCAATTTTAAAGCTTCAAGATACTATGCCAAAGTATTCAGGAGTTGCTTCTTCTATCTCCAAATACTTATTTTGTTGTTTTGAAATATTCACGTAGCTGTTGTAGCTTACAACACACACATATATGCAACAATGAGCATACAGCACCATTCACATATACAATTTTCCAAATATTGCTATTGGAAAAATACTCTGCATGCTGCATTCTCAATCCAATTATTTTGGATATTTTCCTAAAGCAAAACACATTAGCAAACACTTCTGAATAACTGCTCAGTGGATCCATTAGCAGACTTAGTTGGCTAAACTAAATTAAAAAAAAAATCTCTTCTGTAAAAGATGACAGAACCACAAAACAAACAAACAAAAAAAACCCAAATCCCCAAAAAAACCAAACAAAAAATCAAATTAAAAATGCACTGGAGCTCTCAGCAAATATAACATTTCTGAGGCTAATCAGAAATAATGTCACTGCTCTATGAAGAAAGCTCTTACCTGACCCTGTAAGTTTTGAATGGTTATTGAACATCAGTGATAAAGGCAGGAGGAAAGCCACTTGACAGCATTTCTTTCGTAACAGGGCTTCCTAGAGGTTTTGTGGCAAGAAAACAAAGCATTTTACGAAATACCCTTGTTCCGGCCAAATAAAAGGTTGGGTATTTCTAAATGAGAAAAAGGTTCTCTGCTGAACCAAAAGGTTGAAAACAATGCTCCAAGAGCTCTTGACACAAGACAATAATTTCTGTCTTAGTGTTTGGAAAAAAACCCCAAATCAACTGTATACAAGTTCAGCAGAACTACTAAAAATTCATTAGCATTTTAGAAGATACAAACAATGCATGAGTTGCTTTAAAACCAGAATTTGTTTACAAACAAAAGATGTTAGATAAGAAATATGTACACATATTGGCCAAATAAAGCCTTTTAGATAAAATACTGCAAGCTTTATAAAGGAAGTAAAGGTTACGATTCCATGATATGTCAGGAAAATGTGAACTGCAGTGCTATTAAGATATAACAGAGAAAGCAGCTGCTACTGAATGCATAAAACCATCAAATAAACCTATTTGTAGTATCCAAAACCAAATTGTTAGATGAAAGAATAGCAATGGCTTCAAAGTATTTGATATTATTTCATAACTATATAATGAAATAATAAATTATATAATAAATATAGTGAAGGCCAGCTTTTGCATAACAAGCAATATGGGCCAGAAATTGTACAAAGAACAATAAAAGTGTATTGGGAAAAGGCAATGCATACTTCTAGGATACTGGGGGGGAAAAAATCACTGTTAAGAAATTTTATTCCCCAGGCTAATGGCCTGGAATACTGCATGTGCTAGGAACCACACCCATGAAAGTATTTGGATGATCACCTCCTAACTAGCCATTGGCTATAAAGATGCATATATAGGACAATAAAATGCTGAAATGATCTCTCTGAAGACATTTGTGGGATTGAAATATTTAAAAGCTAGAAAACATTCTTAAAAAAAAATGTTTGCATCCAGCAATACTAAAATGCCTAGTGAAACTTTTCTAGTATCCTAATGTTGTTACCTATGGAAACAGACTTGTATAATCAATTAATTAATCATTTAAAAAGCTGATTAAAATATACCTACATTTAGCTCTAGTTAAAATACTAGGTTAAACAATACAATCTCTAGGTAACATACTCCAGCTATTTTAAAGAACACCGAAGTAGGAATGTTTGCAATTCCCAACAAACGAGCTTTATCAGGTTCATATACATCTATAGTAATGAACTCTGCTTTCTTAGCTACATTTGTTGACTTTTCTCTGCTCTATTAACTGCCATATTAAAAATAAAAACTACATTAATAAAAAAATTACTCATTTTCACGGAAGCAAGGAGAGGTAAAGGAATCAAATACCCAGCAACACATTTTTAGCAGTGACTGAATAAAGCTGCAACAGACAGCTGCATCTGACAATACACACAGTATCACGAAAAACAATCCAGGCTAAAGATGTTTAAAAGATAAAGATGGAAAGGTATGGGCCTTTTACTTGTTTTTAAACTTATTTTTAAGTGTGACTTTTTGCTTTTCCCCCATGGCTAATAAAGGTTGAAGGGCATTACATTCTGCAGACTAGTCACTCCCAATAGCAAACACACAACATCCTACTACTCTGCTGTAGCGGTTGTGTTTAAAACTGAAGATTGTGGCCTACAAAATTTAAAGCCATGTTTAGGAAAAAAACTAAAGTTCTATCATAAACATGTTTGCATAATGTATCGAATACTTGCTGCATAAAGCTCTTAACTGGAGTTTATTTCAAATGCTTTTGTGTACACAAGGGACATAAATATTTTCTTTCATGTTTAGTTTAAATCGAACCTTCAGGCACTAGCTGAAAGTATGAACAAATGCACTTAGTATCAAAATTGAAGTTCCTTCCCTACATATGTGGTACAATATGGTGACAAGCAAGTTACTTCAATGACAAACAGACAATTCAAAGGAACTACAAAATGCCCTGTGGTGCCCAGATGCTACATCTGCAGAGGAGAGGTGAAACAAGGGACAGTATTTTTTTTACTAGAAGGTGAGAAGAAACACAGAAACGTGATGATGCTCCTGACATGGCGTCTCTTGGTTTCCAAAAATTTACTTAGCCTTTTAATTACTGACAGCTGCATGAACTCTACAGGAAGCTTAGAACTAAACACACTTAGAGCAATGCTTCTATCGTAAGTCATATATATATATATATACAGGTGAATGATCAGTGCAGTACTTAAATGCCTGATTTCCATCCTTTCTCACTCAGATGTTCCATCTTTCAAGTGCCAATATTACACAGCCATGTCTAGATAAAAGAAGAGCTCTACATTTTCATCTCCAACACACTGCTTCAGAATAAGCTGGCTTCGAAGGACTTTCACACAAGGTCCATCCTCTATCTGACTTGACTGCTTCACTTTCCATCTGTGCTGGTTTAGGATGGGCTAATTTATTTTCTTCACAGCAGCTAGTATGGGGCTTTGTTTTTGATTTGCGCTGCAAAAAGGGTTGATAACTCAGAAATGTTTTAGCTGTTGCTGAGCAGTACTTGCAGAGTCCAGACCTTTTCTGCATCTCATCCCACTCCACCCAGGGAGAAGGCTGGTGGTACACAAGGAGTTGGGAGCGGATACAGCCAGGACAGCAGACCCCAGCTGACCAAAGGGATATCCTGCACCATATGGCACCACATTCAGCATAGAGCTGGGTAAGAAGGAGAAAAGGCTGAAGTTTAGAGAGATGGTGTTTGTCTTCCCAAATCATGCCTGGCTTTCCTGGAGATGGCTGAACACATTCCAGCCCATGGGAAGAGGTAAATGAATTCCTTCTTTTGTTTTCCTTGTGTGGAAGGTGCTGTGACAGGAAGGCTTTTTTTTTTACCAACTGTTTTTGCACCCGATAAGTAGCTCTGTAGATTTCATAACAGTCCATCAGTTTACATTTCAATTTGAGTAATAAAACTCAAAAAAGTAGGAAAAATAAGAGAAACACACTATATGAACAGGATGGAAGTTATTTCCATATGAAATGCTACAAAAATCTAGAGAAGTTTTGATCTTCTAGTACCAATTTAACAATACAGAAGAATCAATTTTCAGAGCAAAATCTGAATATATACTTTGACAAATCCATGGTTAAGACAGCCGGAGAGAGAGGTTCCTAATCCATAGAACTCAAATCAGAGTTACTTATTCCGGACCCAAAGCAAACTGCTTAGCAAAGCTATCTGTCTTGAAATAACAGCCAAATAGTGAAACTCCCAAAAAAATGTCTATATTTGCATTCTTCCACTGAAATTATTCCCATAAGCTTTAAAAAGTAAAGAACAGGAGACAGAAATAAACCAAGGGTTACTATGCTGGAAAACAAAGTACTGCATTTGCAAACAGACAGCAAGAAAATCATGTGCCAACAATGACTGAAACAAAAATCTGTTACCACACGATATTATCACCAGTCAACAATTAGAGGAGATATGCTGGAAAGATGTCTGTGTACAAGGACATATACATTAAAGTACAGAGGGTAAACACCATCAACCTTCTTGACCAGGCCTCCACCTAAAGCACAAGTTCTTACAGGAAGTTTATCTCCTGTCAAGGAAGTTAAATGCTTTATTTTGATTTTTTTTTCTCTATTCTTATAAGTTTTTCTTTTGTAACTATCTGAAGTGCTTTGGTAATTTTACGTAACTATCAACAAATAACTTGGTCACTCCAACTTCCACTAAGACACAGCCATATGTGACAGTTAAGTTCAGAAATTAATTAACATCAGTAGCTCAAAAGTTAAAAATACAAAGTCATAACCGCTCTAAATTAGAAGCTATGTAACTAATCACTACAATGGATTTTTTTTCCCTTCTGGAATTGCTGTCTTGAATGAAGGGGAAAAAATTCAGCTCTCAGGATCAGGAACTCTAAAATGTTAGGGAAGTCTGTGCTAATAAATATGTAAGTGTAATTATTTCCAAGGGTTTCTTCCTTTACCTCTACAGACATTACTGACATCAAAACACAAAACTTCTCTTGTCCATAGTGTGGAAGAGGCTACAGCATGCAGGACTGAACAGGGTGGGGATGCTGCACCTCTGTGTGTACAGCTACAAGAGCGCAGTGGTTAATCGAAAATATTCCCTGGAAAGTACAGAAAGAAGTAATTCAGTAAAGGAAGCAGCTTTTTTTGTGGAAATCTGGTACTATCTTACACCCTTCCCTTAACCTCTACCTTCACTTGAACAGAGATGGGCTTGCCATGGATTTGACAAGCTTGGCAAAATCTCTGTGGAAAAAAGTAATAAAGAAAGCACAATGTACGGAGGGGACATCATGGCAAAGTAGAAGGGAGGAATGTACAACAAAGGCAGTGCATAATTCCAGAAGAAACCATCAGAAAACCCAACATGCAAATGAAAAAAAAAAAAAAAAACAAACAAAAAAAACGTGCTCTGGTCTCTTACCTTGCTGTCAGAAAGATCAGTCCATTTTGTTGTTTCCCAGAATGTCTCTGTCAAAGCTTCTGAGCAGCTTTCATGATCCTCATCTTTGCCTTCTGCATCACTGGAAGCAGCCCCTTCTTGGGTCTGCAGATGAAGAAGTTGGTCAGCCAGTGCACTTCCCTTTCGACAAAGTGCATCCACTAAAGTACTCTTCTGTTTTTCCATTTCACTAGGGAGATAAAAAAACAGTATGAAAATATTTAAACTCTTTTGTAGATACATCCTTAAGAACAGAAACAGCGCTAACTCAGTTTAAGCAAAAAAGTTTACAGTCATTAGTACACACAAGGCTATTTACTATAAATTAAACTAAATATATAAGATTACCCAAAGAGACTCTGCATTAAAGATACTCAATCATTTTTCCAAGTAGGAAATGCCTTAGATTACTTGAGGCAAGGGCAACTCAGCAGTCTAAAAGTAAGTCAGAATCTAGAAATACAGCTTTATAGTTCCTGGCATTATAAACAGAGAGTCAAATCCACCACTAACATAAACAGATATAATTCTGCTGACTTCAAAGGAATTGCATCCATTTAAAGCACCATTTAATTTGGTGTTCAATTTCAGATGTTATATTCAAAACACATTACCTAATAGGTCAACTTACCAAGAAATATTTAGAATTAAGTTTATTATGTCAAAGTTTTGCTTTTATATCAGCAATTCTCAAATTACACACAAATCTGGATTCAGGATAGCTAGAACAGATGGACTAGCTTTACAATTGAAATCTGATATTTTATAGATAATAAACAAAGATGCATCTCCCATTTGAAGGGCATAATATTCAGATCTGCCGTTCTTTTACTAAAACATCACCATGCTACACACAGCAAAATTCATTACTTATTCTCCAGACTAAGGTGTCACCTTCAAAATACTATCTTCCTAAGGATATACATACTGATAGTACAGAGGAACAAGCTAAAACTAAAGAACAGTGGGTCTCAAATACTCTGAAACTTGGTCACCACACTTCACAGAAATGAAATCTCTTTCATGCAAGCAGTTACTTCTTTGGCCAATATAAATTTTGCCCTCAAATACAGATGGGAAAGGTTGCAAAATATAAAGAAAAGGCAAGTAGCATTCAAAACAGATACTTCTACTAATACTCTAGTGGTCCCCCTGAGCTTAAACTAAACTTGATACAACAACTTAAAATCTCATTCTTCTGATACATATAAATCCTGAAAGAACCCTTGTTTATTTCATTGAATAAATAAAAAATTGGAAGTTTCAGTGTCCCTGCAATCTGGAGATATAATATGAGAACACAACAATTATGTCATTGTATTTTAAATTGCGTATGCCACAAAAAATAATACAAGTTATCAAAAAAGTTTCAGTCATTCCATTTCTTACATGCAGAGACAAAGTACATAGACTACAGAAATAGGATGCAGGAAAATTATTTACTGGGTAGGTACTTTTTTATAGTAGTTGCATCAGGCCTGGGATCAGTCTTCATGGCAAAATATACTGCTAATGCTGTTTGATCAATATGAGAGATTACTGTATTTGCAGCTTCAACGATTTCATCGAGCCTTTTCATTCTTTCCTAGAACAAGAATATAAAGATGTTCAGCACTATAAAATCATTTCATTATTGATTCTACTAGCATTAGGGTTATCGCAACGCTATGCAGAAAAAACACTGGATCATTCAACATGTTCTTTTCTCCATTTCATTTAAATTTTGCTTAAAACACCTTGGGAAGTCTTCAAGATTTCCTGCATACTTAGTCCATTTCATTGAAAACAAACTGTGAAATATGTCTGGAGGTTGCAATATGCAAAATGCAGAGTTTACAGAAAGAGAAACACTTTTCAGTACAAACCAGTACTTTTGTATAATGTGGCAGTTATTCAATTCAGAAATAAATATAAAATCAATGAAATGAAAAGAAAAATATTCAAGCTAGTGGCATATGCACAAAAGTGTTTGTATTCAAGATGAAAAAAAACCACACACAAACTCTTCTCATTTTGAGGACAATAATGGAAGCTAGATTTAGCCGTGGCACTTTAGAGCGTTACTGTCCTCAGCTGTCTGAGACATGCTGCTAGGAGAAATTACCAGTCCAGAAGAAAAACAAAATAAGATGTGTGTTTGTCGCAGTACCCACCATTCAGAATAAAACTGTTGTAGACTACATAAGTATGAAAACATAAAATGTGTTTAATTGATGAGCAAACACACTTTGGTTAGGCATACTTTCTTTCATTCTGCTGTGGAATTGGGTAAATCATAGTCAAGGGAGGTACCTGTCACTCTAATTAGAAATTTCTGCTTTTTAATATTGTGTACAGTCACTTCAAGTTCAAATGTGCACAAAGAAAGACTTAGTTGTTTAGGCTACATGGGTATTTTGAGACAAATCAAGTTTAAGAAGTGTTAAATAACCTTTTCAGAATCCAGCTGATGAAGTCTTGCAACATACAGAGGAAGATGATTAGGAAATGCTTCTTTCAATTCACTGTACATATCAGTCGTATCCAGCCTAGAAGAGAGGAGGATATAGCATAAAAGAACAGATTCTGAATATTTTTCTGAACTTCAAGCTCGTGTAGTAATGACAGCAGACATACTTGGTCATCCACTGTATTTTTAGGTCTCTTAAAGCTTCAGCAAATTCTTCTTTTGCATCTTTTTCTTTTTCCTGTTCTTTTTCTTTCTCTTTACTGCCATTTTTACTCTTTGATGGTGATGGTATCAAATGATAATGAACAGTAAGGACATCCTGGAGGTGGGAAAAGAGACACATTCTCAGAGGGATACAGTACAGGGGTTTTTAAATCATATGAAAGCTAAATCATAGCCAGCAACTACTCTGAGCTACACATACATGAGTAAGGATTCTGAGAGCAAAGACATTAGACAGTAAAAATTTGGGAATTACTTTAAGTTTTTATTCTAAGCAATGCAAGAATGTAAATAGTAAAACAGCACACTAGGTATAAGAAAAGAAAGCCTAAAATTTAGCTAATTTGGTATTTTTACATTCACATCATTTTACATAATATTAGTTAAGGAATAAGTTAGGTGGTTTTCTGTTTGTTTGTTGATAAAAATCAAATAACTTGGTTAAAAGGATAAGGGAAAAAAGACAGAGATCCTATCCTACAAATCTGGCAATAAACAAATGAATAAAGATGGCTGAATCCTAAAAAATAGTACCACAGTAGGATAAACATGAAACGTGTAACAGGTATGTTTATTACTCCCAAGATACTATTTCTTCTATGTGCATACTGAATTAGCTGATGCATCCAGAGTCAACTGATTTCCAGTTTGCTACTGCAGACTCTCCAGTTTCACCTGAATCTCAGTTCTAATTAAGTAGACACAACAGCAAGATTTTTTTTAAATCTTCAATGGTAACATAGAAATATGACTATAGTTTGCATTCATACTACACTAATCAATAACCAGCGTGAGAAAACCAATTACAGCTATTTAAAAGGAAAATCCTAACTCAGACCATGTCCTCAAAGTCCATTTCCTGACAATTTACATATAAGTTTGCAAGTAGCGTTAGATTCCATCCACTGCTTCTGCAACATCAAACTGCTGGGTGAGGCCATTTGTTCCTTTTGGTTTCAATGCTGCAATCCTTAAACAAGCCTCTCCCTAACAGGGAGGGCACATGTCCCACTACTTTACATACAGGATACTTCACAGAGAAGATCCCATTAGTTTAAATCCTCCAGATACCACTACTCTGTTCCAACATGCTGCAAAATACTGAGTTGTATGCTCAATTACTGGGGCACTTTAGTTATTCTTACCAATTATTCCAGAACACATTTGTGGGAATGCTTCCCATAAACCAGGTCAGTGTTATATAGTAAAATTAACCCTTGTGTATAAGATGGAGTTGAAGTTACTTAAATAGCAAGTAACATGATGACAGAAACTGCAATAATGGACTTTAACACTGCATTTCTGAAACATTCAAAAACCATGCTGCAGAAAAAATTTATTTGAACCTGCAGCTCAAACAGACCAGCATCTTGCCATGGGTTACTAAATACAATACTGGTAAAAGTGACTTCAATATTCCTTACAAATTTTTTCCAGTTACTTAATATGTAATCACAGAATCACAACATGGACATTTAAATACTTTTTTTGAAAACTAGTTGAGATAACTAATCTGCATTAAAGTGTAGCTTTCACAGGAACTATCCTGCACACATGCATTGCAACCAGACACTATACCCAAATGAGCCTCCAGCAAGACCTAGGCCAGAGCATGACAAAACATGTCATAGAAGTACATACAGGAAGATACAGAGGTATCTAAAACAAACCAAACATTTTAAGAAGTCTAAGAAGCTAGTTCAGCACAAAAATCTTAATTTACAATGTCTTCTAAAAGATGTCATCTATCAAGACTAATATTTTCCTAAGAAAGAAACCTGCCTTTCTAAGAAATAGTCTTCCAAGAGCTGAGGACTTCCTTTTTGAAAGTCCATTTTCATTTGAGTTGGCAGCATATTTTTGGAGTTATATATCCAAATGACCTCTGCATTCTCAAGCCATGTCTATATGAGAAGGCTCTACAACTCTGGTTTAAGTTTCAAACCAAACATAACTGGATTAACAAAATCTTGCTTATGTGGATGAACACTTGCATTTTGAGAAACTAACTCTATGTAGCTAAAACCATCCACGGTAAAACATCATTTCCCTATTCTCTCACATAGGTACTTTTGGTCTCATGAGGTTCTGCAAGCATTACAAGCTATGACCACTGAAAGGAAAGCAATGAGCTTCAGCCACAGGCACGCTCCTCTCAAAAGAGCTTACAGAAGACACTTCTCTACAGACCTCAAAATTATTTCATGGGATAAATAAAGTTTAGGTTATCATCACATTTAACTAACTATTACAGGGCATTAGGAGGGAATGAAGTCTTATTTATTTTATCTGCAAACACTAGGATAATTTGTAACACTTGGCAACTCCTTAGGTACCAGAAGATCTCAGAATGGCACTGTCATTGCCATTACAGAAACATTCATCATTAGAGAATAAGGAGAACAAAGGCAGCTCTTCACAATTCAATGCTCCAATCTGTTTTCTTATTCAAATTTCTCTCTGACAGGAACAGAATTCCTAGAGTAGTGTACTGCATTTCATTTTATATATACCTATAAAAAGATAAAGAGCTATAGACGGAGAAAGACAGCAAGTGAGCATATTATCCACTGAAAAAATTACTTTAGGGAAACTTTCAAATATATCCTCTAAAATCATATGCAGCATTGAGAAATTGGGAAGCATACAGGATACGCACTTCAGTCAATGTACTCTGGAGTCTTGCAAGCCTCAAACTACACACATAAACAAGCACAGTGCCATCAAAACAGTCACCTCTTGAAAGAGCTTAATGAACAGTTAATTTGCCTTCAAGATTTCAATTTAGATTTCTGTCTGGTGTTTAACATCTAGTACTTTATATGTAAAACACACATAAAACTATTGTTATTTGTACTTCAAAGCATTCACAGCAAAGCTAACCACAGGAAAAAAAGCTCCCTCTAGGAACATGCCCTAGGTCTCATTTTCCATTTAATAAGTCTCTTCATATTAATGCTTATCTGCACATACAGATGAATATACATGTGGAATTTGAATCTGTTTTAAGATGCATACAATTTGTGCAGTGTTGCTTATTTTTATGGCAACTCTCATTTAATGGAAAATTAATTAAGTTTCTTGGAGTCACCAGGCTTACACAAGATTGCATCAGACACACACTTCATCCTATTTTTGAATGCCTCATGCTTAAACAGGGATAGTATCTTAACGCTCCACGAAAGTCACCCTTTTACATTTGTCTTCACAGTGGTATTTATTAGTCTTCCACTAGTACTTATCAATATTTTTGTAATGCATTTCTTGCTTTAAACTGGAAGAAAGGATAGCAGAATAGGGAAAAAAAAAGGTGTAGAAACTTTCCATCCCTTGACTAATTGTTACATATTGCTGTTCAAAAGCTGAATTATGTAAACGAACAAAAAAAAAATCATTCTTACACACCTGAAAAAGTCAATCATACGTTTTTCATTTTAACTATGTTCTGGACAAAGCTTGGAGACAAGGGGAAAAAGTAATCAGATTTTAACTGTGTTACAAATGAAATCAAAGACACCAGTTTATTATATGGCAAGAACTCCTTGACATTTCTGTACAGTATAAAAGAATTAACTATCTTTGGAAACCTAGGCTGCTATTTCCTGGCATAACCACAAACTGCTTTTATAAAAAACAGAAGTGCAGTCAGGTGGATTTAAACCTGCTGAACATCTGGGCCCAGAGGGTGGTCGGTGACACACAGCTGGAGGTCAGTAACTAATTGTGTGCCCCAAGAGGCAATTCTGGATTGAAGCATGTCTGATGTCATCATCAGTTACTGGATGAGGGAGGCAGAAGACACCCTCAGCACATTTGCTAGTGACACCAAACTAGGAGGAGTGGCTGAGACACCAGGGAGTTTGCTGCCATCCAGAGGGATCTCAAAAGGCTGCAGAAATGGGCTCAACAGGAGCCTCATGAAGTTCAACAAAGAGAAGTGCAAGAACTGGAAAAGAATAAATTCAGGCACACTACATGCTGGCGGCCATCCAATAGGAAAGCAGCTTGGCATCCTGGTGGACACCAGGCTGAACATGAATCAGCAGTGTGACCTTATGGCAAAGAGGGCTACTAATCTTACAAGGGCCTGGATCTATCTTTGAAAAATATGAAAAATCTACACACAATTTTTTGACTGACTGCATCACTGAAAAAATATATAAACAAGTTTTCTGTGCTGGAAAACATCTTAACTGCATGTCAACTTATGACAGGGCAGGGTAAATAACAAAATTTTTAAACTAGGAAAGCTTCCGAGTTGCATTCTCAGCAAAATTCATTAATTGGAGCTCTTACAGAAAAATGCCCTGAAATACACTGTGTTTTATTTCACAGAATATGCTGAGTTGGAAGGGACCAAAGGATCATCCAGTCCAGCTTCTGGCCCTGCACAGCACTATCTCCAAGAGTTACACCATGTGCCCAAGAGTATTGTCCAAACATTTCGTGAACTTTGTCAGGCTGATGCTGTGACTTCTCTGGGGAGCCTCTTCCAATGCCCAACCACCCTGTGGGCGAAGAACCTTCTTCTAATATCCAACCTAAACCTCTCCTGACACAACTTCAGGCCACTTCAGGTCCTGGTAACCATAGAGAAGAGACCAGTGCCTGTGGCTCCACCTCCCTTCATGAGGAAGTTGCAGACTGCAATGAGGTCTCCCCTCAGTCTCCTCCAGGCTGAAAAGACCAAGTCACCTCAGCCACTCCTCATAAGCTTCCCCTCAAGGTCCTTCATAATCTTCTTTACTCTCCTCTGGACATTCTGTAATAGTTTAATATCTTTCTGATATTGTGGCACCCAAAACTGCACACAATATTCAAGGCGAGGCCACCCCAGTGGGGAGCAGAGCAGGACAATCCCACTGGTGCTGCTGTGCCTGATGTCCCCAGGACACATTTGGCCCTCTTGGCTGTCAGGGCACTGCTGACTTACATCCAACTTTCTATGGACCAGGACCCCCAGGTCCCTTTCCATGGTGCTGCTTTCCAGCCTCTCATTCCCCAGTCTGTACTGTACATCCAGGATTGGTCCATCCCAGGTGCAGAATCCAGCACTCTCCCTTGCTGAATTTCATATTGGTTATGATTGCCCAGCCCCCTGTTTTATCAAGGTCTCTCTGCAAGGCCTCCTTGCCTTCAATGGAGTCATCAGCTCCTCCCAATTTAGTATTGTCTGTGGACTTGGTCAATATCCCTTCCAGTCCTGTGGCCAAGTCATTATGAAGAAGCTGAAGAGCACAGGGCTGAAGATGGAGCCCTGAAGAAATCCACTAGTTTATTTGTTTCTAGTACACCAATGAGTAATAAGGGAAGTAACAAGAAGGACAGTTCTTTTTGGCTTTGGTGGTTTTAGTGCTCAGATGTGAAAACAATTCTCTGTTCTAAAACCAAAGAGAAAAAAAATAAACCAACCAAAAAAAAATCCCCAAAACCTCTGGAATCTGTTTAATAGGTTTTGTTATTCAAATTGTTTTATTATTATAGTTTAATTCCCTTGTTATTGATTCACTTAGTGAAGATCTTATGTCCTATTTACCCGGAAGTCATGCATTCACATGGGATTTTAAATTATCTTTCTGAAAGTGATCTACATGATTTTCATGAAAATAAAACTCAGCAACACACACTAAAATCCTTCTTGGAAAGCCTAATCTCATTCCTGATGGTTATTACACCAAGATGAGAGTAAGTTAGCAGGTTCGGGTTCCAGCTTACTATTCAGCAAATAACAGAGTATGACTATAAACTATGTCATTCATGGCTCTCAACAAGAACCCTGGCTAATCTGCATGTCAGAACAAAGTATCTTGAAATCAACAGAAAATAAATACCTTTACAACTTAAGAATAAGAAAAAACCCAGTAACCTTATGTAGGCAGTTTAGTTAAATATATTTTTGCATTTTTTTTATACAAACTGTTTTATCCTGACTCCTGGTAAAATATTGTATTACCTGATATGAAAATACAAGAAAGCACAATATAAAACACTGTTATACTAAAAGTCACTCCCTTTCTAAACTATCTGATACACGCTCCAAAATTCATTCTTTGAGTACTACTACCTGCTATGTGACTGTATAAACTCTAGCTTCCTTGTATGTTTTTTATGACTGTACAGAAGACAACTCTCAATTTAGTAGAACTGGGAATACAGTTAGATATTCAATTATTCAATTCAAAGTGTTAGGTTCATATTTGATTCTCAATCTGCAGACAGAATAGGCAGAAACACTTGCCACAAAAAATCTTGACCACAAACACTGAACATTCCTACGTATTTAAGAACAAGAAAAATTGCAGACCACTAACAACACATGCATTTTTACAGCACTTATTGCAGAAGTATACAGATGCTCACGTGCCTCTCAGCTATGTGTTACAGCGGTGTTTTGTCATTCTACCAGTAAACATACTTAAGGTGCTGAAGTAAATAACTCAGGTCTAAGCAGGTAGATGAAGGAGACAAATTAAAAACCAAGACTGGTAGACAAATTCTTTAAGTCATATGCAAAAAAGATTTCAGTATATCTTTTTCAAAAACTAACATTCAGTACCTTTTTAAATTTTCCTTGTCGCTTTGCTGCAGACTGCCCCTGGGAGTTAGAATAACATACTGTAAGAAAACATGCACACACCACACAGGATGGAGACACCTTCTCTGTACAATTATAGTTATACTTCCAACCTACAGATTTCCAGCTTTTATAGAGTCACATGTATGATCAAACATGCTCTTAAAGCATGCTCTTTCAGGTTTTTAAAATTAATAAACCAATGCATCACTGTATATACAATCCATTATTCCTGCAACATAAGCAAGTGTTGTTAACCACTTAGCTTCAATTAATAAATTACAGAAATTCAGCCTCAGAATTTTAGATTTTTGACTGTTTAGTGGCATTGTTCTGCGTTCATAATAAATACTGACATACATACATTTTCCCCTCACCTTGCATCTATCCACTGACTTAAGAGACAACTTTGGTTCCTAGTCCTACTTTTTTGCTCCTTGGTATGTACTGAGGTTTACCAAAGGCAGCAGAAAGTACCAGATGCTATTTGATATCGTCCTTTTTCCACTGAAATATGACCATAACAGTAATGTCTTCGGCTATGACATGAGGAACATCTCAGATAGAATTTCCTTCTGTGTAAGGTCTTAAGTATTTTCCATCATATGAAATTTGACAGGCTGTATCTATCTATCTCCTGCTTCCTATCCCAGAAACCATTGTATATAGCCACTTAGTCTGGTTTTAAAATTAAACATGCAAGGTTGCAACCAATAGTTCAAGGAAGTGAACAATTCTAGCTAGGGAAACTAAATTACACTAGTGTAATGGATTTATCACGGATTTCATAAAAGCACACTTGTGACCTCGCAGGTATCACAAAGAAATATTAAACTAGGTATTTTAGAGCTCCTAGTTACTGGGTTTTTTCCTCACTGATTAATAAATTCTCCTGATATATTCTCACCTGCAGTTACATGCAATCTGCCCCAAAAGTACAACCATTCAGATTGAATTAACTAAACTTTTATGCTTAACAAGATCTAAAGGTACATACCAACCTACTCCCAGAAATTTATTTTCTATGAAGGCACACTCTAGTTTTCTACATGTTGTTCAGTCACATCTAGTGGTATATGCACATAGATCAACTACCTCTGAGTACTAGCAATCATCAGGATTGACTAAAATGTAGTCTCTTACCATCTGTTTAAAAACAGCTAAGGGAATCTTCTAAACACTGTAGCACCAGATACAACCAAAAGTGACAGTTACTATAGTCACTATTGCATTATAGAGTCATACAAGTTAAAAAACGTATTTCACAGGATGCGGTGTTATGAGCAAAAAAAATCCTTCATCTTTTTTTTCTAGCCTCATGCACAGAGATCTTATACCATTCTGTCGAAGCATACAATCATACTAGTGGTTGACAACAGCAGTGTGTAGCAGGTAAGAAAATCTGTTTATGTATTTGAGTCAGCAAAATGTTACCTACTACCTGGTAACAGTAGCATGTTTATGTGCTTAAAAAGCACATATTTCTGATGAATATTGCATGCATGAAACGAAGAGTATTACAGAACCAACATGCACATAACACTATATGCACGTATTTTTCATTCAAAAATTACATTAAGTTAGGGAGTTACATAAGGTCAATTTTAAAGCCTCCACACCAACAAGAAAGCAGTTGCTTCTAGAAATAAACGATTTCAGAGCAAAAGAATTAAAACTCAAAATTTAGAAAATACAATTAAATTTTAAACTAGAAGATGAAAATAATAATAGAACTACTCAGAAGTTATGCTGACTTTATAATGAAACAACTGCTTCTAAAATGTATTATGTTATCAAACCTACTGATCTTTAAAATACTAACCCCATACAGTACAGCATTTCCTGGCATGCAATTTGATTGCTAGAAAAAATTTCAGAAAAAACCCGCATCATCCATTCCATATACTCACTGCTTTCTTTCCAAGTTCTGTTTTAGACAGAGTAAGACTTCCTGTAAGATAACATCCTGGTCCTGCTCCTTTAGGTATTCTGTTCAAAGAAAGTAAGTTCAGTGTTAAAACCAGGTTCACTAAGGTTCCATGGAAACTACAATAAAGAAGCCAAATGGGGAAAGAGCAACATGAGGAATAACCAAGACTGGACAAGCAGACAGAATTAAAGTATTATTTTAAGGTGAGAGGTGAGCTGAGGTGCAGAGACAGCTGCTTAGATCCAGATGAGAAAAACAACACATGGTAACTTACTTGTCATCTGGCAGGGATGTAACAAAGAATGGCTGACTATGTTTTGGTGGCAATGTCAAACTGTTGGATTTCTTCTTCCCTAAGAGAGCAAGGCTATGGTTTTCATAAATATCTAAGCTCAAGGTACTAGACAGCCTATGAGAAACAATAAATGGCAGGTCTTTGATGCGATCCAGCTCACTGTTCTGCTCATGACGAATTTGTAACCGAATAGTGTAATCTCCTTTTTCCAGTTTCACAGAATACTGAAAGAAAGAAGTACTCATAAGTGCCAAGATTCAACATTTTATCATTCTTTAAAAAACCCTCCAAACCCCAGAAATAAGATTGACATGTTTTGAACGCATTCTTTCATTTTTATCAACCTGACAGGGCAACACACTGCTGTTTTGAGCAATAGTATGCTAAGTTTCCTTTCTGATACTGCTGCAATGAAGCAGAAAGTAGCCCCAAGTAGAAAGGAACAACAACACAGAACTACCCTGCTCCTAGACTCTCCCTCTCCTAGGTTAGGGAGTCATGCTTCCTGTTGGTATTTCTTCTGGATTCAATAATTTAGAATTGTTTTAGAATCATCCTATGATGCACAACACCAGATTTACAGCATGATAGTCCACCAGGTCTAAGTAACAAAGCACTAGGGTGATGTTCAGCCTTTTAGTACCTTAAAAATGCAGGTTAAGGAATAGAAGCTTACACAAGGCAATTTCTGAAAATACTTTATAAACTGTAAAGAATGTCTCTTGAAACTATCTTTTGTACACTTCCAGAATAATCAATCAAAATTAACATTACATTGATGATTACATTGATGATTCTTTTATGATTTTTTAATTATTTTTTTTTAATTTTTTACTTCCGCCATGATCCAGACACACAATCTGTTAAAGCAGAAAGAGATTCCTGCAGAGGGTAGACTATCTACAAGTGTTGTACAAAAACTCTCTCTCAAAGATGACAACAAGCAAAAAAAGCTGAAGCATTAAAAAAGCCGTTTGAAGATATCAACAGCACTGAGGACAGTGCTCACGGATACAGAAGCCCCTGCTCTATCAGTGCACAAGTCAGACCTTTCCACCTGGCATAGAAAAGTTTAAGATATTGTCTTTGTAAAAAAGCAAAACAAAGAACAACACGATTTTGAGCTCATTTCTTGAAAAGCACCAAGCAAAATCACAAGAAGTCAGAACTTAACAGGTTTTCCTCTTTCTCCTTCCTCAGGAGAGGAAAAAAAATCATGTTCTGTTTCATGGACACATACCTTTTTTTTGATACAAATACATCACCAGTGAACCTTGTATAGACTTCTTGTGAATATATAAGAACATTAAAATTATGCATCAGGAAATGCAAAGAGCTAAAAGGAGTCCTGAGAAGTAAAAAAATGAACCTTTTCACTGTCTTCAGCAAAAAGAAGGTAAAAGAAATAAATTACTCTGTACCTGGTGTGGATAGGCATCTCCTGAACCCATTTGTCTTTTGTTCTGGTCAAAAATAATCCAGAGCTGACTATCAAATTCAGATTCATACAACAATTCACAAAGAAGTGGACAGCTTGGAGTTACTTCTCCACTCTTAGGCTATTAAAAGAAAGGTAAAACCATTTAATCTACTACAGAATAAAACAAGTACAATCTTTACATACATATTCAAAAAGATAACTGAACTGTAGCATGTTTCAAATAACACTAGCTTTTAAAATGGACCAAATCAGACTTTTGACTGTAGGGAGTCTAGAGTGTGACTCTAGACCTCCTTTCTAAGAGAAAGCTAGTTAAAATTAAGAAAACATGTGTTTATTAATAACTTAAAAAGCCCCAACTAATGTAACCCTTACCTGATGGAAGTTATAGGTCAAAATCATCTCATACAGTTGACGATTATTTGGTAAAATATCTCTGGATCCCAAAGGTTTTATTTTTGCACTCACTGGTCTGCAGTTAAACAACAAAAGGGTCTCTTGAGAAACATGTATCCTCTATCAAAATTTGTCTTGTTTAGGTAGAAGCATGTTCTGAGATACAACTGAATTCAGCCCATGCCATAACATCTCAAATATTGTAACTATCCAAGCAGCATAAATTCCTCAGTTAAAATTAATGTCAGTCCAAAAACAAGGTTTAGTGACACTACAGACACTGCCAAAAAAAAAAAAAAAAAAAAGAAGACAATGTAGTAAGCATGTCTAAATGCTCAAAATTAAAGGCCATTAAAAGTTTAAGGAAAAAGAAAAATCAGGTTACATTTCTAGTATCCATGCTGAAATCAACACGTCTATTCATAACTGGAAGATTAATGGCACTGCAATTGGAAGACACAACAATTGATAATTCCTTGTTACAGAAGGTTGTATCTTCAGAGAATATAAGAAGCCTTACAGTAATTTGAGCAGTAACACAGAAGAATATAAGCTACAGATGTGTATGTTAACTCAGACAGCTGGGAAAAGCAGCCAATGTTCAGGGCAGCAAAACATTTTAGACCTCAAAGAATATAAACAAAGTAATAAAGTTACAGGAAAAATCTAAGCTTCAGAAATAAAGAACAGCAGAATCAGGGTGGTCTGGCATAATTTAAGCTTACCTTTCATTCATTAAATCAGATAACCTCTAACAACATGATCAGAATTTATCTCTAAGGTTCTGCCAGCTCTTTCATTGTCAAGGGTACAGACTAGTCACCCAGTAAGATATGGTTGCTGGGTCAGACCACAAGTTTGTTTAACCCAGGTTTCCTAGTCTGGAAGACACTGGATAGACTACTGACAGAAGACTTAAGAACTGAGTAATCCACACACGATATGATATTCCTCCCTAACATTCACCCTGACTCCAAGCATTTGAAACAAGAGACAGAATGAAAAGTCATTCAGAATTCTGTCTCTGTGTCATGACTCATCAGTTCATTCAAGAGACACTATTCCTGCCATAATTCAAATACATAAATATTTCTCCACAGTTTACTTAATTGCAGTTCATTTACTGTCAGATGAGTGCCTTACAAGGAGTAAAGAGCATGTCCATTTTTCCAACTAAGAATGAGGCAAATATTAAGGGACTGTTTTATTACGGCACATCAAATGGATTATTTCTGAATCTAACATTACGTGATACGTTCATTAAACTCCTGGCAATTCCAATTAGTCAGTTCCAGTTACAAGTACCCAAAAGCCCCAGACAGAACCCCAAGTCTCCACTCACAGGCCCAAATAATGGAAAACTTTAGATTACTGACCACTGTGAAATTGTCCCACATCTCCAAAGTACCATTTGAACCACATGGCATTTCTTTATCCTTCTGAAGTGACCAGCTTTAATCACTGCTGCACTGCTTAGAAATTTCCCAGCAAAGTTCTTTCCCCAAATCAGCTTGTGTTAAACTAACAAGGTAAACACACCCTTCCCCCAAAATATCTGCACCAGATTCTACAAAAATACTTCTAAATCAAGCAAGAGAGAGAGGACAGTTTTCCCAGGCCAAAATTTGGCAGGATCCCAAGCAGATTTTTAGGGAAAGAAAAAAAACATGCCAAAATAACAACAACTAAAAAACAAAACAAAAACAAACAAAACAAACCCACAAACAAAAAAAAAAACCACCAAACAAAGAATCCAGAACAATAAACAGTAGCACATAATAACTTCAGTAAGCTCTAGAAATTTTTTCTTTAGATTTTAAAGTACCTTTTACCTCTAACTGTCTGGAAGCAGTGGAATATTTTTGCAAATTTTTCTTCTTTCAAATTAGCTTAAGGAAAGTAATTTGTCTTGAAAAAGTCACCAAAAGGAAGAAAATGCTGACAAATTAACTGATGCTTCCAAAGCTAGTTTGAATTTAACAACAATATTTTTGTAATCCTGAATTTCACTGCTAATGTGTTACTGTTTTAACTCTACATATGAGCAGTTTTCCCAGTTCCCCAGAAACTCTACCTGAGCGTTTGAACCCAGCTTTTCAGATTTATGCATGGAGCAATATCTTCGTATTTCAACAGGGACTGAACATCAAACCGTACGATGCCTTCTGAAGCGTGCTAGAAGAAGAGTGTAGAACAATTATGCTTCTGTGCACTTACAGCATCACATGGGGACTACCCATTACAACCCTCAAAAATGCAACATAAGCTGTAGCTATTTAAACTTTAACAAGTAATACAGTGTCATTTTGAAAGTGTCACAAGTGCATCTCTATTTTACAACAGCACATAATACTGGGACTTGAAAAACTTATTTATATAAAACTTAAGCTGCAGTTGCTCATTCTTTCCCTCCTTAAATACTTAGTACAGAACTGGTAAGTCATACTACAGGCAGGACTGCATTTGTTCGTGCATTTAGGATGATTTACTTTCAATATGTAATTCAATGTATACAATACAGAATACTAAAACAAATATTTTATGGTGCTTCCTAGGCCTATTATTACAGAATAGATTACCTCTGCAAAAGAGAAACAATACTGCATACACAGACTTGGTGATGGGCAAAATAATTCAAAAAGTTTATTTCTAGCAGCATCTCATGACAAAGACACTAGTATATGAGCACTATTGAAATTTATTTTATGAAAGTTCTGGTGCTCAAAAAGGAAGGGCACGACTCCTTGTATTCTCTTATTTTTCACTGTCCTTTGTTCAATCAGTATAATCCTGCTATGCTGGGGGCAGCTTCTGTGCGCACCATCACCAACAGCTCTGTCTTTTTCTGTTCTACCAGTTCAAGACCTGGTGCCTTAACACACTACCCACTCTTTCTTCCCCAGTTTGCTGAGCTCTTAGAGCCTGAATACATCTAAATTCACCCACAGGAAGGCTAAAATTTGTTCTGGCCTTCAGCTGAAAAAAAGGTATTAGCATGCTGCTGCTTCATGTAGGTACCAGCTCTCAAACAGCTCTCTCCTGAGGGAGGCACTGTCAAGCTAAACCAGGCTGCATAGGACAGCAAAGAACACAGGACCAAGACAAAGCACTGCAGACATCACACTAACGTTTTAAGCAACTTTTTCAATCTTTCAGTATCACAGACCATCAGGAATCATGACACTGCCCCACCTACCGTACCTTCAACTGCCCTAAATGATGAATCTCAAGCCAATCACCACATCTCAATAGAACACTGAAGAGAAAATAAATTTTAAGGAAATTTTACGCTGAATATGGTATTCACAGTGCTGTTGTTTTAGCAATGGTAGTCTAGATATTTAAGTACAAGAACAGTAGTTCTAGCAAAGTTTATTCACATAAAACACTTGGTACCATAAGCATATTTATATTTTCAGCCCTTTAGTATGTTTTATGTACTGGTGTTGAGTTTTGGTTTTTTGTTTGGGTTTTTTTCTTTTTTTTCCATTACTGGTTTATAATGAAAAGGCATAGAAAAAAAGTCATTAATGGTATGTCATAATGGTAACTGACATTTCTCTGGGACTGAACTCCAGTTTAACAATTTTTAAGAGACAACATGGAAGTCTCATGTACAGAAGTACTTTCATTGTTTGTAAATTCAACTAAGAAAGAAGAAAAGCTGTTTTTTTTCCTGAGAAACCATAGGATTTCACAGTAATTCAATATAAGCAATCTGGAAAACTTACCATGTTTAGCTGAGGAGCACCACAAAGTACACCATGGAAAGAAATTGTGTAATTAATGCTAACATCACTAAGGCTTGCCCACCACCGAGCAACACAAAATTCAATGGTTTTTCCAGCCTGGGTAACAAAAGCACAAAGTTAGACTCCAGCTCCCATCTTCCTCTTCTATTGACCCCAGCCTCCCCAAACCCAACTACAAAAAAGACTGGAGTACAACTCAAAGAAGACCTCTTATGTCCAGTTTACTTCAATTGTACAGATTTTTACAGGACCAAGTAAGACATTATACTTGGTTCAGAAAACATAAGATAATTCCAACAAAACAGTATGACTGACAAACACTTCAAAACAAGGAGTGCTGAGGTATACCCTGCACAGAAAAGTACTGCTTTTAAATGTTCTGTCTTCCATTCTTATCCCTCAAACAGGTTAGTTAGGCAGACAGGTTAGTTCATAGATTAGTTCAATGTATTAGAAAAAGAGATCTCACTCTTTGCCTAAGTAAGATGACAAAAAAGTTGAGAAGTTTGGGTTAGTTTTATTTTTGCCTGGTTGGTGGGGTTTTCTGGGTTTTTCTTGTTTCAGTTTTTAAATAACATGATAAAATAATGTGTCAATGGGACCAACATAGCTTATGGTCCCCCACCTGATATTTCCACAGAGGGTAAGGGACTGAATTGTACAGAAATTTTAAGTACTCTTTGGCACTAAAGCTATACAACTAAACTGAGCAAAGCAGGGAACAAACTTGAGAAGGAGGCTCTGTTATTTACATCCTTGAACTGCTAGTTCATTCCCTGATTGTTTCAGACTCTAGAGCTAGCATTATCCAAGCTAAGACTCTTGTACCTAGGATGTATGAATGTGAGCCAGTCAGTTACCCCTGGCTTCAAAGATGACAATATTGCAGACTATTGCATTAACCACTGAAGGCAAAATATGCTGAATTATGCAACAAGGCATAGCTCCTATTTGAAAAGGAAACAAACTGCTCTGTATAAACAAGCAAAAACAAATTGCAGAGATTAACATGAATTGTATTACTAAATAGCTCAGAAACATTAGCAAGCTATTAGAGATCTTTTCAAAACTGAAAATCAGATGCATTGACTAACGTAACAAACACACAAAGTCTTAAGTTTGGGGTTTTTCTAAGGAAAAAAAAATTCAAATAAGTTATGTTATACTGCACTGATAGATTATTTTATTTACCCCACCCTAAGGAAACTTACTAAGACAGGAAAAGCTTCAATCACTGAGCCTTTTTCTGGTAAGGATGAAAATTTGTAGAACTCATGACTTCTGTATGCTTTTTGCTTCACAAGCTGAACAGCATGAAGCACAAACTTGGCGGTCACATCAGCTGAACATGAACACACTGTCACTTCTAGATTGAAGAAAAAGAAATTTAGTCTAAAGACAGAAAAATTTTAGAAGAAAAGCAGAGATTCATCAGAGAAACACTACTGTCACAAGCAATTCCTAATTTAAGAAGTCATGCAGAACTCCAAGTGGCTCCACATCTGAAAAATGCTTATACTTCAGTTAATTTCAAAGACCCTTTCAGGTTAAAGGAAAACCAGCTAAGTTCAAAGGAGGTTACAGAGAAATACATCTTAATTAAACGGTCAAAATTAATCAGATAGTACAGATGTATAATCTGTATAGGCCAGACTGCTGAATTGCAAATTAAGAGTCTTATCACTAACTTCAGTCTGAATGAAAGATTTTTGAAAGGACTATTGTTTAGTAATCTCACAAAGAGAGATAAGGAAAAAAAACCCTTCTTTCCTTCTCACAAAATTATGAGCTTTTTACCTACTGTGAAAATCACATTTCTTCAATTATGACTTCTTTCAACACTACATTCAAACACCTTAAAAACTACGCAAGCCTCAGACAGTGATACTTTTCCATAAACATGGGGCATTTCTCCAGGTATATGCAACCATTGCAGATTGTTATTGGCTGTTTTCTTTAAGACAGAATCAAGATCCTACACTACACCAAAAATATAGTGAAGTAACTCAAAATCGCCCATCTAAGAGCTTAAAAATCAAACAAATATTTATATATTCATGGACCAAAACCTTCAGTATTTATTCAAGCAGAACTCAAAATTATTTAAAACCAACTTTGTCAAGTCTGACAGATGCAATTTAGTTAATGTGGCTATTTTCCTTACCCGCCCATGTAGCTCCCTGGGGAACATCAATGAAGTGCCTTCGGATCTGACCAGGTTTAAAATGAACATCTGTGTATGTCAGGTCATAGCTTGATGATTCATCTACTCTGTATGTCAAAAGTAAAATAAAAATATTAGTCAAACAAGCTGCAAAGCCTATTTTTGAAGCATTTTTAAATGCAAAAATACTCTAATATGTGTACAATGAGGATATTTAGTCTTTAACAACAATTATACTAATCCTACTAATACAGAATCTGACAGCACAATGTATCTAAAAGATTTAAAATGCCAGCTCCACCACACTCTGTAAATGCCTCCCCCAAAATTACAGTGCCTAAACAGAAATATCACTAAATCCTCATTTTCAGTGGATCTGCTATTCCTGGCCAAGTGAATTGCCACTGAAGTGAGCTAAGGTACAGAAGTAGCAATATTTCAATAAACAAAATAGGGAACAGCTACTTTGTCTTTCCCCCTGAGGGTAGATTGTCCACCAAAGAGGTTTAATAAAATATTCTCCTTCCTTATCAACATCATTTAAGTCTTACATTTAAACCAATGATGGGCACAATACCAACTCTAAACTCACTGTACTGAAGTCATGATCAAAGCTTCTCCCAATGTATACAATGGCCAAATCATGCCCTCTAGCTCTATGTACTCTACTTCACCAGGCAGAAATGAAAAACCAAACTCCAACTGACCTACACATATGAACAGTACTTTGGTCAACAAGCCAGAAGGCATCTTTATGCTCATGGACCAGGAAGCTGCTGACACTGTGGTTAAGCCTACCAGGACACACTGCTGTCATGATCAAAACTATAAAAAATGTCACAACTGCATAGGCCTGCTGTATTGATCTTTTCAGATGTTTGTAGAAAGTTCAGGAACTCTCAAGAGTTCTGGATTTACTCACCTTGTCGGTATAACAACAGTGATTGGAACTCTGAACAAAGGGCCTGCATTAGGCATTGCTGTATCATATCCACACACCTAACAAAATAAAATATAACAACTCAAAATCTTTGGTCGAAATCAAACTATAGAAGACAACATTCAACTTAAACCAGTTGCAGAGTATTTTGAATCTTTGTAGTTGTCACTGAGGAGAAAAGGTCATTTGAGCACTGTCACCCTAGAAACAGTAAAACATTAACAATCACTGAGAAAAAATAAAAGTTATTTTCCCATTTTGACTCATTTCACCAGAGGAAAAAGAACTTAACGGTCATTCATTTGGCTTAAGTTTTCTACATGCTGCTACAGGCATGTGCTATACAACACTGTATAGCCCAACTAATACTGAACCGTGGCTTCAGTCTGTATAGACAGAAATACATTGTGGCACTACTTTCTGCTCTGTAAAGCTCAACGATTTTATTTCTTTAAATATTATTTCTATAAAAAGTTGATAAGAGACCCCATAAGAACACACATGGGCACAAAATCTTACTCATAACACTAGTACTTCCATACCTCTGTATAATGTACTCCTCCATTCAGGCCACGTGGATCTACACGAATATTTATGTGTCGACACTGGTTCATGAGTTCTAAATGACTAGGACACTGGACCCATGGTGCATTTGAAGTTAAAGCTAAATGAAGCTGGAGAGATATTCTTTCAGTATTTTCTGTCAGGAAACAAATTATAATAAACAATTCAATAACAAAAATGCGCACATAGTCCACTGTATTTGCCATTAAAATACACATATTGAGAACATTTAACAATTCCTTAAGGCCCCTGGAGCTCAGATTCTGCACAAAGGGAGTGTTCTATGTTCTTTTAACTTGACAAAAAAAGAATAGCAGCAGTAGGCAGTAAAATAAAGGTGGTATCCAACTTTGAAATTCCTCTCCCCTGAAACAGTCAAACCTGACAAAGCCAAAGGAAAGCAAGTAAGCAAGGCTTCAGTTACCCACAACATAGTCTGGAAGCAGGTATAAACTTCCTTCTACAGATAAAGTGTTGCCTAATGCAGAGAAATACAATAAAAAGCAATCACACTGATTCTGAATGCTATGCTAATTACATTATAAAGCATACTAAGCAAGAGGTAAAGTCTATTAAAATTACTATGATAATCTAGTCAAATTTTGCAAACAGTCAGTCTGGCATATTCTGTAAATTAGTTTTTATGCCAAAAATGCTATACATTAAGGCACAGCTTCCAGAAAAGCATCCAGAGCAGTTGAAATGTTTTAGTTACTAGGAGCTTCCTCCTGCCCACTTTGATTTTTTTTTTCGGTTTTAGTCCTAATTAAGATTATCTTAATTTTCAGACATTTCATCACATCTAGATTAAGCAGAGAAAAGAAACCTCTATTATAAGTACAGCAGAAGAAATAAAAGCCCAAAGCAAGCTTCAACAGACAAACTGAGCAATCAGACTCCCTAAACTCATATTTACAGTTTCTCAAACTCTGTTTTGTTGAAGACACCAGACAAAGCACAGAAATTAATAGGGAAAACAAGTGAGTTCCAAATTTTATTAAATGAAGCAGGGCAAAAGGGTTTGTGGAAAAAAAAGTTACACCTTATTTTCATCTGCATAAGTTATTACAGCTTTTTGTTTCAAGCTGACATTTGTATTTATCTGCATCTCCACCTAGAAAAGCTCTTTCCTACCTGTATTCTCAGGAAAGACAGGTTCTATGCCAACCCCATGATCAGATGGTGCCACTATCTGGGCTGGATCTCTGAGGTAGATTCCACGGTTGCTGCCAACAGTAATTGTGAAGCCGATGTTACTTGTGAATGATGAATTCTGAATGAGGTAGTCATAGGCTTTATCAACCTATGTCAGAAAGAGCAAGTTCAAAATTAACAAATTTCAACTTAATTGCAATTTATGCATATTTTATTCAATAGGAAGTATTTAGCTACCACAGCAACAAACAGTGAAGTACCTCACATGCTACCTGAGCAACACGTGATTGTACAATACTCAGAAGAGAAAATGACGCAATTTTCACAGTCTGCAATAGCCATGGAGAGACCAGAAAGCCAAGAATATTTGAAAAAAACAAACAAGGCTGAGCCTCTTCTGCTATAAATCCATAAAAAGATTCCTATTCAGACATGACTTTGAAGAAGAGGACTTCAAGGCCCAAACCTACTATTCTAATTTAGGTGACTTTTTCACAGGTGGAGCAACACTAGTTAAAACATTTAAAACTGTTATACAATAAGAGGTTGAACAATTCAAAGGAGACGGGCAATGGAATACCCATACAAGTCTTATATATTGATATGAAATAAAAGAATAGGGTCATGAAATCCAGTTCTGGGTCTAAGTACATGAGCTGTCACAATTAATTCACATAACAAATTCACGTTTTAAAAAGACACCCTTTCCACCTTACTTGCTATTTTACTGACTACAAATATCTTAAAAGTCTCTTCTATTTGATAGCAAGGTACTTTCACCAGTGAAGATTAGGGCACTCTCCTTTGAGACAAGTGGACAAATTCCTCGTCTCCAAGATCAATTATAATCACATTTTAACACATTATTTAATCACAAGCTACTAAAACATCAAGTATGATTGGTGTATTTTATTTTTCCTTTGATATGACTACCACCACTGTGGCCTTCTGTATCAAATTCAGCATTACAGATGTGCTTAACAGGCATTGCCTACTAGGTTCTAGCATCTCCAGAACATGAATTTTGGGTTAAGCATTTAATATCTGGCATTTTGAAGCACAAGAGAAAAATCTTAGTACTTCTATTAGACTAGGGCAGGGGTGACTGTAGGAAAAAAACAGGGCCAGCTCTGTAAGAACATAAGCTTATGCATAGGGAGACACTCAGGAAGCCTTTATCATACAGAGGATCACATCACAGATTGCCAAACTACTCCAATGTCCACAGGAAACAAAGAGCACTCAGAGTGTTTAGTGCAGGGCTGCAGCAAAATCACTGCACAACTGCAGCTGTACCAGCTGTCTTCATTTCCCAGAATTTACAGTCCCAGCTTTTGTCTGGACAGACTAAGTTCAGCTGTCTCTGACAATATTGAAAAACCTTTCTGGACATTAGGACAGAATTTAGGTGCCCATGAGGTGCCTAAATTTACATGCAGGTGATAAAAACCTACATCCCATTTTTATGTCCATGTATCTTTTTCATCAGCCTAAGACTGTGTCCAGCTGTCACATTTATTTTACAGTAACTGCATGCTGAATCTGGAAGAACCTTCTCATTCCTCCTCCCCTCCCACTACATTCCCTTCCTCTCCCCCAGTGAGATTTGAGAATCAAGTAGCATGGAACAAACTGAGTGAGATCACCTCAAAAGCTGTTTTGTGGGTTAGTTTTTCACCAGCAGTTATTTATACTATACTGGTTTTTTTTTTTTTTTTTTGCTTTCAAGTACCTGAATAATACCATGTCCTTGTGCAAATACTTCTATGTTTTCAGCTTTCACTGCAGTATTTTCCAATGCTCTTCTAACAGAATGAACAGTGTAATGAACATTATTAGCTTTGAGTCCTGAAATTAAAATTAAGAGTGTTACTGAATATAATAAAATATTTGAAAGTGACAGCATTTTTTTAAGAGGAAAACGTATCTAACCTTTTAGATAATGCATCTACGTTTAACATTGTAGCACTTTACCTGACAATACTAATGCAATGCCTCCACATGCATTGGGAGAAGACATGGATGTGCCATTCATGAGTTGTGTTCCTCGCAGAGTCCAGTTTGGAACAGAAGCAATAGCACCTCCTGGGGCACTGATACTTACTCCAAGGGCTCCATCAGTGCTAGCATTAAAAAGCAATGGTTAAAACACCAACTTTTTTTTTTTTTGCACAATTTAAGATAAAGTTGTCAGTACTTTTTTAAAACAAATTTGCTTTAGAAAATTCTCACTACATTTTACTTCACTAAATCCATTAACCCATTAAACCCAAGAATAAGCATGACACCAACTAAGAATTTTAAATGTCCTGTTAATCATCACCTGTGCCTGTTTTACAGTGAGAGGTTTCTGAATTTTTACTCCTTCAGTATTCTCCACCAGGCTTGAGTTTAGCCAGCAGAATACTTCCTGGGATTTGAATTACAAAATACACACGAACCAACCTATTAAACACTGTGTCTGAGCTATTAAGTTCTATAGAAAGGCAGGATATTTTAGGGTACTTATATCCCATAGTAAGAGCTTCATATGTCTAAAATCTGTCTGAACTCAGAATATTCTATGTATGATACTGCAATGTGACATTTGGACATATTTTATGACAGCTGTATATAAACCCATAAATAGGTTCTGCAGCCCAACACCTCTGGACAAGCAGTGCACAGCACATCTGCCTGAAAGCCTCTACTGCTTTCTGGGACAGACTGATCCCTGCATCAAGACTACTCTAGCAAACTTCAGGAACTCTCCAGTCATCTGTATATTGCACCCTAAACAAGGAGAATCCTCCTTTGGCCAGACTTGGTCTTTCAGCTGATTTTACACAGCACAGCGACTAAGCACACAAAAAGTGATCTATACACATGTGTGTCTATCAAAATCAATTACAAATCAATCTCCCTTCCTCAGCTGAAGACAGAGAGCACATTTCTCTTTTCCCTACACAAAACATGACAATTCTTCATAGTAAGATTCTTGAAACAATATATTTGCCTGTAAACATACAAACACCATAACAGCTAGAGAACAATTCCCAAGTCTGAACACAGGCAAGAACTCAAGAAGAGATGTTACTATTTTTTTCTTTGTCTATCACATTACTATCATATGATTCTGAGAAATGAAATAAAAATTGGAGTTTACATTGTCCTTAAAATTTATTTCACACATTTCAAAAATTTTCTGTAGTATAAGATAGAAAGCAATTTTTTCTGCTTACTCACACCTCTACTGAATTCAAAACAAAACCCCCAAGTTATACCGTCACAGCAATGTCACTGAAGCCAGAAGTAACACCACTGCAGTAACAGTACTTATTTTAATCTTCATCACTTATAGCATATTTAACTTCACCACACTAACCCAATGAAATAAATGCTATAGAAAAAAGTAAATTAAAATAACACAAATTTCCAAACAACCTTTCCATAACTTTTATAATCTTTGAATAGATCTACACCCAAATACTTTTCTGGAAAATACAGGCTATGCTGAGTAAGTTCCATGCTATTCCCTCTCCTCCAGCAGTTCTAGATCCCAACATACAAAGGTGTAATCAGAAGAGCAGGCTAGTTATGCTCTTTCCACAGGAAAGAAATACTTTCATTTTGCTATTAGTGACCAATTTTAGATTTTGACTTTTATCACCTGAACTCCAAAGTAATCAATTGCTCTTGGAATATAACCTACCTAGGTCCTCTGGATGACCAAGTGTACTGATTTGCTGGCAGTTTTTCTCTCAAAGAGTATTCAGCAACCATCATGTCAGGTGACACGTAGGCACCAACACCTGCAAAAAACATTCAAACATTTTAAATGTAATATGAAGTTTTATTAAGAACTAAAGCAAAATGCTTCTGTGGCTTTAATTCTTTATGAGAATAATTCTTGCTTGACATTTAAAATGGTAATACAAATTTTCCATCTCATTAAATCCAGATATTTTCACAAAGCAAGGGCAAAGCATCATGTGATGCAGTAACAACGCTGATGGGCACACTGCAGAACAGTAAAATATCATGCAAACTCCAAGTTTCACTTTTATTCAGCTGGAATATAACCTTCTACACTTCTTTCACAACAGGTAACTTGTATGCGTCCTTTCTCTCTCCTGCACCCCTTTCCTTTGTTTACACTGCTCTGCCACAAACTACAACAACTGCATGTCAGAGCAATCCATGTGAACTGGTTCATGTTCACATGGCTCCCAGCTACATTCCCTGGAGCAAATGGCCATATCCACACATCTCAGTCAGGACACAGTCTTTACTGGGTATCAGTTCCAAGTGCACAGAGGATGTAAATGTCTACATCAAAGCCCAATAAAAAAGCATTTGTAGAAGAGAATGCCAAGGATGCACACCGCAACTATGATTTTGTTTACAGCACAAGCACTACCGCTGTGGTACAAAACTATCATACCAAGCTGACAAATTTGGCAAGGTCCATGTCCGTCTGTGTGAACTAAGCCAACCTGTCAGCTGTATTTTGCTTTACCCTCAAAAACCAAAAACTCAATCTGGTTCACTCCAGATGGAGGACAGCAGCAAACTATTTGGCATGCAGAGTGAATAATCACCCAGTCTCTAGTGACACAACGAAGCTGAATTGACAGAGTAGATGCACTGTAAGAATAAAGCCACTGCAGACCTAAAAGAGCTTGTTAGTTCCCGTTCCTACCCCCAGTCTCAATAGTGAATTAACAGCAGATTAACTTTCAGAAGGTAATCAGCATTAATTCTACTAGCTGCCCTGGAATAGCAGGTCTCCAGCTTCCAAGACTTCATGTTAGTCTCCTCAAACACTGGTCTCCTTGCATAAGAATTCTGACACTTAATAAGCATCTTCTGCAATGCAGTAGTGAGACAATAAAAGATTTATATAAAAATTAAGACTAAGGAAGCAACCCCCGCACGCTGGACATTTTGCTGAATCTTATAACTCAATCTTTCACTAAAATATCAAAACCATATATTATTCCATCAGAAAAAGAATTTTCATGACAATAATAGACTTGCACAGCAGTGGCACTGCAGCTGGAAAAATTCCTCCCCTACAAGGACTTCTCTAGATCCTAGCATGGGGTTATTTTCTATCCAAATTAAAAACATTTGCTTCCTTAAAAATAAGAGTATCTGATGAAGACCGATGATAAAAATCTGTAGTTCTGACAATTTAAAATACATTGCAATACTTTCCAGAAGACTTATTAGAATCCAACTTAGAATCATATTTTCATATGTTGCATTTACTAGCAGCTATTTGTTGGAGCAAAGCAGTATGCTTACAGTCACAGTTGAAAAAGTATTCCTGAAATATTCAAATAAGTCAGACCAAGGATTTCTTTTGTAAATTTTACACAAAGCCAAATTAAATCAATACCATTTGCCTCCTACTACCTTTCTACATATGTAAGGTTTTGAATTTTAAGACGACAACAATCTAAATTTGTATACCTAAGCATAGCGCAAGTGCCTCTCTCAGAATTAACCTTGTAGCTTAGCAGGCAATTTTTAGACTTAGTTCAGCAATCAAACATGCAACAGAAGTACAAAATTTGAACAGACAGAAGCTGAATACTGTAAAAAAAATTCTGAATGAATTATTTACCTATTACACTAGATGTAGTTCCACCAGGACATCCAACTGTAGAAAGGCAAGGACCATTATTTCCTGCACTTGAAACATAGATTACATTGTGTTTCCACACTGCTTCATTAATCACTTCACAAATTCTCCTGAAGGAAGAGAAAGAAATCAATAATTTACTCAACAATATTGCTTTCTTCCACAGGCCAACGCTCCCATTTTTAGTACAATCTTTGACCATCCACCAAACAAGGAAGTTTATGCAGCCTGCTTCCCACACCTTGCAGAGGCGGTTCCAGTACAGAAGCTGACCACAAAAATATCTTCTGGTTTCAAAAAGGAGAGAAAACTATATAGTATCCTAGGTCTTAAAAAAATACCCCACACATCATGTGATGTTGCAACTAAAGAAGTTCTTTATTATGCTAAAATATTATTTGCATATGTGTTATAAATCTGTGTATGATATATTTGTATACATATTATAAAAGCTTTTTCAATGGGTTTACTTCTTTCAAAGCCAGTTTAAAATTTACACTGCACAGTTTCTAACTTATGAATCATGTGAGCCTGGATGATTCACTCTTAGCTACTAGCTAACTTACAGAAAACTCAACAAATACAATTCCACCTCTGTGAAATTAAAATACTTTAACCACAGTACTACTCACCCAGAATTTGGCCAGTGTGTTGCTTCTCCATAGCTGTAGTTGACAAGATCACATTTGTATTTTATTGTTTCTATCATCTGATAAAGTAAAAATGGAAGTCAAAATGTGCTTGTCAAAGAACTAAAGTGACTTCAGGAATGCCAGAAAGCATCTGCTTAAATTTATTTGCTACATATCTAAGAAAGACAAATAAATCTCTTGAACCTAGAAAATAATTAACTGCAACCAGATAAGTGCTATTTTCCCAAAGAACTAAGAAAATTAAAAAAACCTCTTCCCTGAAAAGCCTTATTCTTTCCATGTTCCCAGTTATAAATCAAGACATTGCCCTAAGAGAAAACTGCAGAGAGCAGCAGTATTATCTCAAGAACATAAAATTCTCCTTTTCTGTGCAGTTTGCCTGAACTCCAAAAAGTTGCAAAAAATTATTGTTCATGTTGCTACAGCAAAATATCCTATGGATCATAAACATAGTCCTCTATTTTCATATCCTTTTCTTGTGTAAAATTTTTCCTTATCAACTCATTACACAGAAAAGCTCTTGGTCTTTCATCACTAAAAGGAATGATATTTTTCCTCACTCTTAAGAAAAAGAGTTAACACAAATACAGCAACATAGGTAGATACTTGTCTTCTATAGTTATCTCAGTAACTATAAAAGACTCACTGACAACACAAAGAACTTTAAGCAAGTATGCAAATAACTTCTGTCATGCATCAAGCCAGTCAGACACTGCAAGTCTGTTAGCCTGGAGATCTCCAAGTGCTCTATGCAATGGAAGTTTTGTTTTAAATTAAAACACTAGTCTTACAACATGCTTTAAAATACATTTCTAGTTATTTTTAGGGGTTTTGGCTGTGTTATTTATTGCTTGAAGGTTTTTTGGGGGGATGGCTTTGTTGTTTTTCCATTTTTTGGTATTTTTGCTGGAAATGCTGTAAAATCATAAGCCTATAAAAAAGCAGGGCATGAAGTTTCAAAATATTCTACACTTAAGACACACTGCTGAGATTAATCATTCAGTAAAATACCCACAGCTCTTATTAGACCAGTGCCAGTTTCCATTGTACTTAGTCTTGTATCACCAATCTTGATTGCAAGAATCTGAGCTCCAGGAGCCACACCATTACGTTCTGGTTCTTCTGGAAAGTATCCAGCTGCAATACTAGCCACATGTGTTCCATGTGCTCCTGTGCAAATGAAAAGTATGTATTTTTAGTGGACTTAATCTGTAAGAATTCAATATGCTACAGTTCCATTAATTTTAATTTACTGAGCTGTAAGCACATAAATCCAGTCAGTAGCCAGTCACCCGTGCTACTGATACCAGAAGGGTAACTGTTCACCAGGACTCAGCAGTGGAGCCAACCCTGTTTAATATTTTTTGATGATCTGGACAAGAGGACTGAGAGCATCCTTAGTCACTGTGCAGACAACAACAGACTGGACAAGAAGGCTCTACAAAGGGATCTGGACAGGCTGGATCAATAGGGTGAGGCTAATTGTATGAGGATCAACAAAGCAAACAGCTTTTTAAGGAGAAAAAGGAGGCAGCAGGAAGAGAGGAATAAAGAATTAACTTAATTACACTAACTAAAGTTACTTTGAAGGCTCAACACTTCCTACTCAAAGTTATGAATACTACACCTGAGACAACTCAGGTAGGAAGGATTAAGAACAGAAAACAGAACTGCACAGAAACATAGAAAGGAACATTTCAGGAAAGTTACCATCTACTTAGAAACCTGAACAGGTTATGTAGCTCTACTGAGATGGGATAGTTTCATGAGGAATTAGGAGCATTTTTCAAAGCAAATGCATCCATACCATCCCAACCACTCTGTTTGCTTCCAAAATAAACCATGATTATTTAAACAACACCCTAAAACAGGTTCAGAGTGGTTGGAGCTACAGCTATAGTGACACCCGACGTAACAAAGAGAAGTCTGTATTAACCTAAATTAAGATCAATACCCATTTTGTTCATGGATACTATATTTAAGACTCTTAAAGTATAAAAGTACAAAGGAGAGCATCTACAAATAAATCAATCATCATGCTATATTTAACAAACAAAACAAAAAAGGTCTTCTAAAAGAAGATTCTCTTTAGTTTAGGCTTTAAGGTGCATGTACATCTTAAAGAATACCCAAGTATGCACTTTCTATGTATACCAGATTATGTGCATAAAGTTGACAATACTTCATATAAAAATGCAAGCAAGTTTGGTAATGAGCTGTAATTACAAATTTAGTTCAGGAAATATCAGTATTTATCTTAAAAGTCATAATAACAAATGTTGTACTATGACAGCTGCTGTTTCTCATGATACCTACTTAGCAGCAAAATGTTTTTAAGATTATTTTCATTTACCTCCACTTGTCACAATGGAAAGGAGATTTCCATCATCATATATATTCACAGAATAATTCAACATCTCAGATGTCCCAAAAGATCCATATTCCTGAGCCTCTTTGTAGGTTCTCAGCACTGTACAGTTAGTTAAATCACCACTCTCACTGGTATCTATGCAGGCTCTGTTGACAAAAACAAACAAACAAACAGGCAATGTCCCAGCTGCTGCAAATGTTTGGTTACCTACCCTCTCCAGCTGAGCACAGCAAAAAGACTTCAAGAAGTTTGGTTCTGTGTTTATGGTATCTTTAAATAGTTCTTTAAGCAACTGCTTTAAAACTTGTTTTTTTATGCTTAAGATTCAGAAACTATGAAGTTATCTAAACAAACTGATTTTCAAATACTACTAAATTCAAATAAATCTATATTTGAAAGCAAGAGTATGAAAATTTATGCAAGTTCAAGGAAGAAATTTTTCTAAAAGTCAATGTTCAGTGCTGGTACACAAACATTTGAAGTTTTCTGTTTTGTATGAAGCACATTATCAGTAAAGAAATGTGTCATGTTACATCCTGAAGTCTGCGCACAGACACCTGTTTTGTTTAATTCACATCACCAACAGATAGTCAAAACAGTTTTATTCTGCTTCAGAAGAAAAATCCTGTAAACTTACACTCATATCACACTGTCTTTAATAAGACTTTATTCTGTCCTATCTTCATTTGAGACCAAAATTTTGTCAAGAAATTCAACTGTACAGCAGGATACTGAAAAATACTTAAAACCTCTATAAAGAGGGTAGATATAAAAGGTAACAAGTCTTCAATGCAAGCTACTGTTTTATGTAAAGGGCAAGACATTTTAGACAAGTTTAGCCATTTACCTCCAAGTCTCACCGTCATACCACACTACACAATCATATACTGGGCCCGGATCACTGTATTTCTTCTCAAAAGAATTCAACAATTCCACTTGATTTTGAAGTTCTTCCTTTATTAGCTTATTTACCTAATAAGGCAAAAATAAATTCAGATTATTTCAAAAATCATTACAAGATAGGCAATCCTATATTCTTTCTACTGCTATACATTTTTTTCCACTACCTTCTAAGGAATGTTAGACTATCCTAGGAGTCACAAACATCTAGAAGTTCAATGGCTTTCAACAGTGCACTATTTATTTTTGGCCTATTATATACAACTACTTCTAATTTCTGTAAATGTAACATTTAAAGACATTATTTTCTTAAAGACTGTTAAATGATAAAGTAGTATCTGAGGCATTTCTGGTACTTCATTGAAATAGTACATTGTTTACAAAGGAAAAAATATGTTTAGAAAATTCAAGCTTTGAACAAGGAAAGGATGGTGGCCTCAATACATAGGACATGAAATTAAAAATAAAACTTACTGAAAATACCCAACAAATTTTTTGAAGCAATACAATTTTTATATTTGACACCAACTCTCGAAAGTGAGCAACACTAAGCAAACCAAACGACCATGCATATAAAGACTTATAAAATTAATTGGAAGATACACTGATTGGGGAATTATCTGTCAAAATACTCACAAGTACCTTTCCTTCACTCATCTAATTAAACATTTTAATCCTGTCAACCAGTAACAAACTATTGCAAAGAACAAGTTCATAAATTTAGACTTAAAGCAAACCTGTGAGGGAGAGCTATGAGCAGCATCAAATTCTTCTTGTTTCCTACAGGCCTCTGCTAGAGCCAGCCTATGAACAGGATCCCAGAGCTTTTCCTTGCGCTCTTTCTGCAAAATAAAACAGAGGTTCCCCAACATACTGAGTAAAAGTTCCATACAATAGTATAAATAAGCATAAAGTGCCACACAATAAAAAATAAAAGGAGTATCAGTAATTTCTGTACTTCTTGCCTCAAAGGACCACTGTGAGGAAGGCTTCTAAGCCACCCCCTATTGCCCTGAAAAAAAATGGAAGAAATGGAATGAATAAAAATCAGAGAGTATAGTGTTCAAGTGCTGGTTAGCAGTCCAAGTATGTTAGCAGATCACACGCTGTACTATTCTAACAAAATTAAGAAACAGAACTGTAAAATATGACTATATACCAGAAAGAAAAGATAATTGACCCTTACCTGAATCCTCTCCTTAAGAGCTTTAGGATAGATATCATAACCATTTTTTATGCCAATGTGATATTTGCCTGAAGGATTTACCCAGTTTGCTGGAATCTATAGAAAAGAACATTTAGAAATAGGTTAACTAATGGCATTAAAATAACTCATCGAACAAAAAAAGCCCCACACTGTGTAAGAGAGCTTAGCAGAACAAATCTGCAAATATTGAAAATTTAATTCCCTGTCTCCATAACAGTAAATACCACACTCTTCCAACAACATGGCATGGCATTTTCAATCCAGCTCCCAAAAAATCACTATCAGTTCATGTGACACTGCCATTGAACATCTTTATGCATTAGTTGCTCTGATAGTCTACTTTTAAAACACAAAGCCCCAGCTTCACTGAATTTGCTGGGCAGTGGTCTGGGGAAATTATAGTACTATAAGTGAAACCTAATATGAATGAGTATGGTCGGAAGCCATGGCATACATCTGAACATCTCATTTCCTATCTTGATACAATTTAGACTCTGTATATCAGGATCCGCTCATCCATTAAAACAACAGATTCAGCCTTACAATCATCATCTGTGCAAAATTAAGAAAAAAGCTGACAGCATGGAGAGACAGAAAGATGCGATGCCCCCATATTACATCATGAATCAAATCAGGAAATCAAGAACATGTTAGCAACATTAGTTCTGTGTACTCAAGACCTCTACTGGATTTCATGTCCTTTCTGGAAACCCTACAACATTTTTGTTCTATGCATAGCAAGAATTCAGTGAGTCTACAGCTAGGTCTTCACAGATTTTTCAGTCTCTAAATCTATTCACCAAAAGCTTAACACAATTCCTTTTGTAGCTTACACAAATGTGGAAAAACTAGCACTTTTAAAGACACTACCATGCCTGATATTTTTAAATCACATTAGCACATTTTCTGCAGCCAGTTTCCAAAGCTGTATCAGATACTGTTTTGAACAAATAGTTGAATGATTATCAAGCCCCAAAAAAGCCCTGTACAAACCCCTATTCAGCTACAGAACATATTAGAAATAAAGACATATAAAAAGTGCAAAAACCACTAAGCAATCTGCATGAAAATGAGCAAATGAAGCATTAGGTTTGGGTAAGATCTGGTTAGCAGGTTCCATTTGGGCTAGGGGTGATTTTCCTCACAGCAGCTGATATGGGGCTGTTTTGGATTTGTGCTGAACATCCTTAATAACTCAGAGATGTTTTAGCTGTTGCTGGGAAGTGCTTGCACAGAGTCAAGCCTTTTTCTCTCACCCATCCCAAACAGTGAGCAGGCTGGAGATGAACAAGGATTAGGAGGGGACACAGCTGGGACAACTGATCCCTACTTGACCACAGGCATCATGATCAGTATATAGAGCTGGGGAAAGAAGGAAGAAGGGGAGTCATTCAGAGTGGTGGCATTTATATTCAAGTCACCACTTGTGTGGAGCCCAGCTTTCCTGTAGATGGCTGAACACCTGCCTGTCCAAGGGAAGTGGTGAATGGATCCCTTGTTTTCCTTTGCTTGTATGCAAGGCTTTTGTTTTACCTATTAAACTGTCTTTATCTCAACATGTAAGTTTTCTCAATTTCACCCTTCTGATTCTCATCTCCCCATACAGTCAGAGGAAGGCTGAGTGAGAAGCTCTATGGTGCTTAGCTGCCAGCAGGGTTTAAACCACAACATCTGATTAAAAGGAAGCACCTCCTGTAAAAACCAAAACAGATGCTAAATTTGCTGTTAACCAAAGAAGATGTTCAGGGGTGTCTCTGTACCACCAAATACTCACTTTTAAAGTTCTTCCAGAAAGACCAATAATTTCTCCATCTTTAGGTTCTGCAATGGTACATGTAGTTACATCACCACTGCCCGTAGTGTCAATTATATCAATTATCTTCGGTTTCCCATCAGTTGTAATCTGAAAATATGAGCACAGAAAAACTGGAAAATGTACTTGATTACCCTTTAGCACACAAACCAGGAAAGTTTTGTTGTTAAAAATATCAACTGGCTTTTTCAGACACCCAATCTTTAACTGAAGAAAATAAAACCAATTTGAACACAAAAAAAAAATTTCAAAGAACTAAGACCAACATGTCCCTCTTTCTGGTTCATACAAAATTTCTAATAAAGATTTAAAAGAGAAAAAAGTAAAAACATTGTATCAACAAAGCACAGGCAGCCTCAATTTAAAACCAAGCCTAAATTTGCAAAAAACATATTTGCAAGAATTACTATTTGTTTTCATATTATTCGCTGTGTTATTTGTGACCCCTCATTCTGGATAAATTTTATAGTAATGAATGCAGCAGTAAGGAAATGACAGGTACTGAAATACAGGCTCTCACAAACTGGAATCTCTTAACTGAGCTTAAAGGAACCTAAAAGGGACACAAGTTGCTATTACCTTATTTTTCCTGTTTCAAATATTCTGCTTTGTGTTTTAATCCACTTTAACTGTTAGTAGCTACAGCTATGTACACCTAATACTTCTGTAAGGAGTCTGGAAAGATGTTACAGAAGCCTCCCAGAACCTAAAGAGGGCCTATAAGAAACCTGGAAGCAACTTTTTACATGACATAGGCAGTGGCAGGACAAGGAATAATGCTTTAAACTAAAGGAGACTGTCGGACTAGTTGTAAGGAAGAAATTTTTCACTGTAAGAACAGTGAAACACTGGAACAGGTTGTCCAGAGAGGCAGTGGATGCCCCATCCCTGGAAAGATTCAAGTTCAGGCTGGATGGGGTTCTGAGTAATCTGATCTAGTTGAAGATGTCCTTGCTCCCTGAAGGGAGGTTGGACTAGACAGCCTTTCAAAGTCCCTTCCAATCCAAACCATTCTATGATTCTATGAATTGAGCATATACACATATTTTTACAGTTCTGTATCAAAGACTGATTAAAAAAAGAAGATATCAATAATCTTCCTCGTATTTAATATACATTAACTACACTGAAAGTGAAAAAAGCTTCATATTCAGAAAAGCAGCAACACTTGTGTTTTTTTACCATTTAAATATATGGCACTTTTGCCTTTATTCTCCATCAATATTTTGATGTTAGACATAATATATGGAAGGTTATTTTGTTCCAATAATGTTCTGGAATTGTGAATTCAGCTATTGGAAGCTACTGACATATTTAAACTGTTTCATAAAAGTCACTCTGCTGCTGCCAAAAGGACAAGAGTCAGGCTCTTATCACATCTCAGCAAACAAGGATAGATACTTCCATGGCCTCAAATTCATGGCTTAAAAAAAGACAAACAACAAACATAAACCCAGCCAAAACCCATACAACCCAAAAAACAACCTCCTAGAAACTCAACAACAAAAAAACCAACCCAGAAAAATAACAAGAAACATCCCCAATGAAAAGGGGCTTAAACAGCTTAAAAATAAATATTCCAAACCCATAGCAACCATAAAAACAGCATCAATTTAATTTCCCAGAAGGTAACAAATACTGCTTTTGAATATGCTTGCTAGGGATGAACTTTCACGGCAGAAACCAACACTGTTCATAGAAATTCAAGTTCACTGGAGAAAATCTTTAGAGTATCTTAATCTGATAAAACATCAACTGAACGATAGTTACACAGCAGTGAAAATTTACTTGGGGAACAGCGTGTAGGCACTACATCATACACTTTTCAAGCATTTGTAATTAATATCTTCAATGCTGACCACAATTCACACAAAAGAGCTGCTCCAATACTGAAGCAACTGTAAGCCAATCCTGATATTAGCAGCACTGGACATTCTTCAGTATGCCTCTACTCAAAGTCAACTATTCAGTCATCAAAGTACAAGGAAACAAGAAGGAAAATGTAATCCAAGGTGACGTGCTTGAAGGAGACAAGTTATACAGCAACAGGTGGCCAGAATACAGACTTATGCTGCATCAAGCTTGGGTAGTTTTAGAAGTTGTTTCCTAGCCCGAAAGACAAGGTGCAACTCCTACATTCTATGGCTCTCTGCCTCCTAGCTGAAACCTAGCAGGCCCACACATGCATGTGAGTTTGTACTGTCAGAACCAACAGATCAGTCTTTCCGTCAGACACAAGAAACTCAGAGTTTCAGCTGGTCTAAGGCTCAGTTCCTAACAGCAGCAATCCTGGCAGGTTCACGGTAACTCAGTGCAAGTAACCGATACAGCGGCTCCTGCTGCCATGAACTGCTCTTCGGCACCCTGCCCACCAGCAGCAAGGCCAGAGTGAAACTTAAGAGTTCAGCTCAGTTTTCTTTTGCAAATCTTTGAATTCTGAGTTTAAAATTATAATAAAAAATAATCAAGTGACCTTGATCAATTTTCTTATGTGAACAGAAGAATCCTGAAGTAATGAATTGATTACAGACAGAAGGTACATTCTAGTACATTTTGCATTAAAATTAAAAAAAAAAGAATTTTTATACAATATTTTATACTGTGTTTAGAAAAAAAATCCCCAATCTTGCCTTAATTATTATGGCTTGCCTATAGGCATTTGTAAAACAAATTAGTAGTTTAAAACTGAAAACTACTTTGCGGTTTATACATTTCTGCTTGAGGTTTTAAAATCCTATTTACATGTTAGTTCTGACTTTGTAAAGCAGATTTATTAGTAAATTGAGAACACTAAAATTAATCTATGTGCATAATCCTGGCAACTGATGCAAGTTATAATAGAAGCAGAGGAGCACCAGTATCTGTCACAATCAACAACACAAGAAAAAGGAAAGCCAGAAACATTTTAGCATGTTTTTGCCAGCCCACACAATCACTGACTCCAACTGACAGCTACCCCAGCCACAAGAGGTGAACAAGTTCTTCAGCACTTTGGTCACGGGACAGCTGATCCTCATCATCATAAATAAAATAACTTCCAAGCAATTTTTTTTAACTTGTTGCTGAAAAGCAAGTAAAACTAAACTAGCTGCTACTGCTAAAAAGTTGTCACATAAAAGTACAAGTTAATGTTAGTAAATAATAATTCCAAATGCCATTTCAAAAATAAACAAATTTGCAAGAAGTGAAATGAATTGACTTACCTATCATAAAACATAAGAAACCATGATAGGAACAAGGACAAGGAAAAGCACAGGGAAGAGCTGAGCAAAGATTATACATATACAACCACAACACTCCATTAAATGCACCTAAAATTTCATCACTGTGCCTTAATGAGCAATTACAAACAATGACTTGGCAGTCAGTAGGAATTACATTCTACCAAGAGGACTGAAATGGGAAAAAAACTCATATGAAAGAAGCAGACAAACAAAACTTTACAGTTGGTGTCAGCTGGCAGAAAAGCAATGGAAGAGGAGGTGGAAGGAATTCCCTAGGAAGCACTGGGTTCCCTAGGGTTATTCCTTAGGCTTACAGAAAAGGAATTTTTGTAACCCTAGGAATTCCCTAGGGTTACAAAAAATTCATAAAGAAAAGGAAAGTAAGAACAAGCTAGATTAACATTTTATGTGTCAAAGAAAGCCACACAACAGACAACAGACCAAAGAAAGTTTTGTTAATTATTCTCTCTACAGCAGCAAGCGTCCAGGGAAGAATAGAAACATAATGATATTTCCCTGTTAAACTCTGTCCATCAAAAAGGGAACAAACTGTGCCATCAATGTTTACAAACCAAGTAACCCTACAACAAACAAAGGAACCCTACTCAGGAATGAAACACAAGGGAGCAGCAAAGAAATTAATTGTTTTGTTCTGACTAAGAACTCCACTATATTCAAATCAAGGTAGCTCATTTTAGGCTGTAATAATTATTGTCATTACCCAGAACTCTAAGTTATAATACTAATTAACCTTGCTATAGGTTTGCAACTGATTCAACATCTCCTAGATCTAACTCTGTGCCAGGAACTGACAGTAAGAAAAAGCAGCAGGAAAGACAGCGGTGTACAAAAAAATCCAAAAATTGTCCTAAGGTTAGAAACTACTTCTTGCAGTACAGCTATGCTGTGTCACTACCTATGCCCAGGACACTGATTCATTGCATTGAGGTAAAATGTAAACTGACGAATACTCCAGAGAGTGAGAACATTCTTTTGCTGAAGAAAACATCTACAAAGCTATTCTAGACTGGGTGCTGGCTATGCCTCCTTTATAACTCCCTGTGCAGTAAGTCTCCCCAGGCTGTACTTTAGCAAGCCCCTTAAGCCAGGTCTATTAGTGGGCAGTGTGGAAAGATCACACAACTTCTTTACAAGTTTTTCTAACAACCCTGCAAAAATACTCTCACCCATTGCAACATGAATTCCACACCCTCCTCTCCAAATATTTTACTTCTTGTACACTCTACGGCTCTCTGCCTCCTAGCAGCTAAAAAATCTTTTACTGCACTACCTGAAATTTTATCCTGTGTGTAAAGAAAATAAGTTGGAGAAAACTGATGCGGTCAACACGGAAATCAAGATGCTTCATAAATACATCTTAACGAGCCTTGGGTTACCTATATCAGAACAAAGCTTCCCACTACTGCCAATAAATTCCTATTGAGGTTTTGTTGTTGACCACTCATACTGAATGATACTCATTCATAACCTCTAGAAACTTAGGGCTTTTTGCTTTTATATGTGAAACTTCAGAACTATGGACATTATTCCATTTATATTCACACCTTCTTAATTTTCTTCCATTACCTTCTGCCCTGCCCATGATAATATCATGTTTTCCTTTTTGCTAGCTTTCATTAAGCTTTCCAATTAATCTCCCACTCACCCAAAACTTCTTGCCAAAAGCACCAGCTTCATTTCAGCTTAAAGCAATCAGAGTTATAGCTGTCCTTCCTTCCACCCAAACTGTCCCCTTAACTCATCCTCTAGTTTCACTGCATCCCAAAAGGAGTCATTTCAAAATACGGAACTACCGATCTGCCAGGGTCAGGTCCCTGAATGAAGTCACTTAAGAGTTAATTCCACACCAAAGAAAAGATAAAAATCAACACAAGCCCTGCTTAGTCAAAACAAAACAAAGGATTCAGAGTCCGAGTGAGTAGCATACAACTCCGAATCATTCTTCCACAGACTCTTCTGCCATCACTCAGAGAAAACATGTTGAGAAGAAATCAAAAGCAGCAGTGACACAAAAGGCCACATGCAAACTTACACGGTAAAGAAATGCTAAAAGACAAGGGTTACAAGAAATAAGTGCTGAGAAATGCCGAAACTAACATCACACAGAGAAATTTACAAAACCAACATAGAAACACAAAGCTGGCAAATCAGAAAAAAAAAAAAGTTGGCAGAATCGAATTTTATACAGACTGTTGTTGCAATAAAACGCACGAGAAATAAAAAGAGAAAGACGGGTATGCAAATTGTGCCAGAAATGCACTTTTCATGTAAAAGACCTAAGCGGCTGCGTGTAGCCTCGAGCTACCTACTGCCGAAGTAACGCTAAGGTTTAACAAAAACACAAAGCGTTCTTTTATAATGAGCTCTGCGTGAGAGAAAGCAGCCCATAAGACTTAAGTGCCATAACACGCCTGGGGACGGCTTAGCAGGAGGATCCTCACCGCAGCACCCGGAGTGACCGGCGCGGAGCCCACGGCACCTCCCGCCCCGAGCCCCGCTCACGCGTGCCGGGCGCGAACCGCGAGCGGGCACACGGCCACGAGTCCCCGGACAGGGACAGTCCCCGCGACAGCCTCCGGGGCCTCCCCTGCTCCGCCGCCACTGCTGCCCCGAGCGCCAGGGCCGGCCCCGTACTCGGCCCCGTCCTGCCGGGGTCGGTCCGGCGGGACCCGGGAGCTCCCTGCGAGCCGCGGCCATGACCCAGGGCCGCCGCCGCCCTGCTCTACCTGCATGCCCGGCGCCCCGGGGTCCACGCCGGTGTCCAGCACGGCCAGCAGCACCCCCCGCCCGTCGAAGTCGGGGAAGCGGGCGAGGAAGGCGGCGGCGCCGGTCTCCTTCTTGGGCAGGAGCCCGTGGAACGGGAAGGGCTCCTCGGCGGCGGCCGCCATGGCGCGAGACCGGGCTGCGGGGCCGGGGGGACAGGCTGCGAGAGGCCACGGCAGGGCGGCGCATGCGCGGTGCCGCCCCGCCGGCCCGCGGGGACGCGCACCCCCTGGCGGCCCGAGGCGCGAGCAGCACCGGAGCTAAACTGACCAATAGGGAGCCGAGGCGGGCGGGGCCTGCTGTGGAGGCAGCCAATCACAGGAGGGACGCGTTTCACGCGCCGGGGCTGTGGCGGCCACGTAGGGCGGCGGCGGGAGCCGAGGGCACCTTCCAGCGCCGCGCCCGCCCCGCGGCTGCCGGCCCGCCCCGCCACGGGGCTCCCGGCCGATAGCGGGCTGCTGCCTCGGGCCCTGCCCGCGGCAATGCGGGGGTGCCCGGCGCCCTCCTAATTGCAAACGGAATCACGGAATCGCTTAGGTTGGAAAAGGCCCCTGAGATCATCAAGTTCAAACTATAACCGAACGCCACGGCACTGAGTGTCTACCAGACCATGGCACTGAATGCCAAGTCCAGCCTTTCCTTAAACACCTCCAGGGACCGTGATTCCACCATCTCCCCAGGGCAGCCCATTCCAATATCTAATCACGCTTTCTGTGACGAATTTCTTCCTGGTGTCTAAAGTGAACCTCCTCTGGCACACGTCTTGAGGCCATTTCCTCTCCATTTCCTCTGAGGCTGTCACTGGCTGCCTGGGAGAAAAGGCCAACTCCCACCTGGCTGCACCCTTCTGTCAGTGGTTGTAGCGAGCAATAAGGTCTCCTTTGAGCCTCCTTTACTCAAATAATCGATGTGCAAACATTTACTTTTTTTTTTTTTTTCTGCTGATTCATTGTTCAGGATAAATAGGTCCCGCGATGGCAGTACCAGTGCAACTGTTTAGCAAAGAGCTGGAAAAAGAACCCCAAACCAAAACCAACCAACCAAAAAACCCCAGACAAACCCCCAACCATGCAAAACAAACAAACACAAAACAAGGAAAGCCACAAAAACCCTAACAAAACAAACAAAATAACTCCAACAACAACAAACAAACCCAAAAGACTACCTAAAGGGGAAAAAAAATGCAAAACAACAAACCGAAAGGACTACCTAAAAGCTATTGGAAGCTCAAAATAAAAGTTTTGGTGAAGTTGTTAAGGGAAAATCTCAACTTTGAACAGAGGTCAGAGGTTTCAAAAGGTATTTTTCTAGCTTTCATGCTCACATACAAACTTGCAAAAGAACCTGAACTATGGAGTACTAGAAGACACACACAGAATGTCTTTTGGGATCATGCCTTGTTTGTAATGTCTGACACGTGCCCCTTCAGCCATTTTAGCTGGTAATAAATGTAAACCTGGTTGATTTCTGGAGGATCACTTTGCTTTCTTCAAGAAAGTTTCTATTCAGAGTCACCTTGGCAGAAAAATGTGTTAGTGAGTTCACTGCAGAGCAGTGGGGATTTTGACTTCTGAGAGTTCTTCTGTTTGTCTATTTTTTGTTTCACAGGTCTGATGAGATTATTATTGAATGTTTTCAGAAATTAATCTTCATTGAAATGGAGCAGGCATTTGTTCCTTCTTTTGAAGTAGTGGGAGAGGGTTGCCAGCAATTAGGTGTACTTCACTTTTTTTCCCCCATTTTGTCAGCTACTGTCAGCATTGTCTTCTAGCTCACTAATGCCTTTAGAGATCCATGTGATTTTTATGCAAGTACTAAAATAAACCTGAAGAGCACTGCCTCAAAAATACACAGTATTAAAAGAGTGAAAGCTGTATGGCATGAACATAACATGTAACTCAATCTGCTTCCCACTTTGCTTTTCAATCACAAATCAAAATTTTACATTTTGATGTCTAGATACCATGTGCTTAATTTTCTTAGCATTCTGATGATGTCTGACTGCCATAATCAGATTGTTTTTTAATATATACTATGTAAAACTGACTGATTTCACTATGGTGGAGAGAATTATTTTGACAAGGTGATTGTTCACTTGTTTAATACCTAATTCACTGTCCATTTGAGTTTGGTTTTCCTTCTGTTTATCATTGCTAGTGCATTTCAATAGGAGAAGCTTGTATTTCTGGCAGCATGTTGACCTGAACAGAAGTCTCATATGCCCCATAGTTTGAGACATTAAACTACAACAAATTCTCAAAATATTTCACATCCTATTCAATGAAAAAGCTGTATGTTATAATTTAGAAACATTTGTTTTAGCCCTGAGAATTTTTTCTCTGTTCAGTTGCCTTGGTCTCAAAGTACCACAAACAACTCATCTAATTAGCAGGTACATATTGTTCAGGTATGTATAATTTATGTGCACTGCCAAGTGGCAGGGCAGGTTCTGCAGGAAGACCCAGGATTTGGGAAAGGTGTGCTAATCAACCTTTAACTGACTTGAAAGTGATGCCATGAAAAGCAAAACAATTTTGATAACAATCTATTTTGTTAATTGTATGATTATAACTATAGTGTTAGGACATGAGCTTAAGTTGTGCATCTTACTGAGACTTTGCACATCCTGAGCATACTGAGATTTTTTTGAATTTTAAACTTAATCCTGCACTTCTCAGGTTTCTTATGTTTAGTGTGCTAGGTTAACGGTTGACTAACACTCCCAAGTCCTCCACTGAAACATGTCTTTAAGCACCACATCTAGATCTATTCAAATACTTCCAGTAATGGTGACTCAACTCCTTCTATCATGGGTAGCATGTTCCAGATGAAGAAAAACTTTTTATCAGGACCTGTAGCAGCAATAGGGCGACTAAAAGAGAATAGATTCCGACTAGATGTAAGGAAAAGTTTGTTTTACAATGAGAGTGGGGAAACACTGTAACAGCTTGCCCACAAGAGGTGTGGATGCCCCATCCCTGGAAACATTGAAGGTTAGATTGGATGGGGCTCTGAGCAAACTGATCTAGTTGAAGATGTCCCTGCTCATTGCAGGGAGATTGGACTAGATGGCATTTCAAGGTCTCTTCCAACCCAAACCATTCTGTGATTCTATGAACCTCTGAGCAGTTAGCTAGATTTGCATGGACATGTGGTGCTCCAACAGATTCTGCTTTGAATACTCCCAATATGGATGTGCTTCTAGGTCTGCATCTGGGACCTGGAAAAGCTGTTCTGGTCTTGACAGCCGTGAGTGATTCCTCATATTGCTCACGTGTCAGACCTACCAGGATGTGGAGCTGGCCAGAGATCACCTTTGATTTCATGTGCAGCCTAATGCACAGTGGATGAGAAGGCTGAGGGCACCTGCTGCATCTTCTGCCTGATGTTACACCCAGAAGTCCCATTCTGGGCTTAAAATCTCTTTTCTGTCTGAGCATGCATCTTTCTGCAAACGAAATGCTCTATAGCTGCTGCAAGGTTCTCTCTGAGTCACGCAGTTCTGTTTTGCATGGAAACATCCCAAAGCGAACCCAAAACAACATGACCTAATATCTTTCTAGTACAGGCATTGACATGAACATAGAAGTACTGGGCTGTTTGTTCTTTCTTAATTAATGTTAAATTATTCTATTCAAATTATCAATTGGAGTTGCGCACGAGCTGTTTAAATTTCAGTTGCAGCAATTACCTTAGTCACTATGTTTCACATTTCACCCACTCCTTCTTTCAACCTGCCTGAGTTGCAACATGTGGAGAGGAGGAATCATTCTACCAGTTAGACAGTGAGAGGATGTATTTGATCAAATTTTATTAGGCAAGGCAGGCACTTCAGTGTTCTGAGTGAGGTCATTAATTACCAAGGGGCTCAGTAGATACTCTCCTTATTCCCCCTTTATGAGGGAGGACTGGCTTCAGGGAATAATGGGAAGAGATGATCCTTGAATGAGGTGGATGTCAAGATATGATTTAATTCCTGCCATTGCCTCTGTCTCCCTTTCCCATTGGCTCTTGATACTGTTGTGTAAGCAAAAAACAACACAAATCCTCCAGAAGAAGCAGTTTCCAACTTCTTCCCAGCCTGAAGCTTGGCCATTCACTCTTGTTCTTCTGCTCCCCAAATTACTTGTGCTGTTGTGACTTCTTGATGGAACTGGTAAAGGAATAAATCTGGCTGAAAACTATCCCACGTAAGTGGTTGGAAGCTGATACCTGAGACAGGCTCCTGTACCACCTCTTCCATGCTTATGCTGGTGCAGAGTAGAGATGATCCAGCACAGTACTCCTCAGTCAAACACACCATGGAACTAAGGCATTACATGAGGGAACTTTGCCACTGCACACTCTGTCAGGGAAATTTGGTTTAGAGGATTTGGGGTTTTAGTTTTTTTATCAGGTTCTGTACTGAGCCTTCTGCAAAGTGTCTGCATAGCTACAAGCCTGTGTAAATTTTTTTGTGTGTATCTAATAAAGGCTTTCAAAGAAGGCCTCATCCCAGTTATTTTTCCCGTATTTACTACTGAACAGTTTAGCATGGACAAGGGCATCAAATCTGCAGAGTGAACCTTTCAATGCTTTTTCTTCACAGAGAGGAAAACATTTACTGATCTTTTAGTTTTGATATCTAAACTTCCTTAATGGACATTGTATCTTTAACTTTGTCTTCAGAAAGTTATTTACTTGGTTGACTCAATTTGCCATGCCCTTCCCTTGATAAATATAAAAGATCATTGCATACATATTTTGAGATTATGAGATCATTAGTGAACCACAGCTGGTGTTAATCTCCAACATAATAATATTTCAAATAATATTTCAAATAAGAACGAATTCTTATTGTTCTCTGTCACAGACTTGTGGCCTAGCTAATGTCTTTAGGGTGTGCTTTCATTTACAAACTTGTTTAAAATTGTCTGAAATTATATCCATATAGACAGGATATAATAGGATATAATAATAAGGATAAGTTCATATATTGCTTTAAACACTTTCTCAATAATGCTGCTCAAAGAAATTATTAGTCCTGAAAATTCAAGAAGGTAGGATTAATTTAGCACTGGCCTTAGCAAAAAGCTGCAGCTGCAGTTCAGTACCAGTTGAGCCTCAAACATTTAGTGGTCTTCTGTGGCAAAGTTGTTAGTAGGGTTGCATTTTAAAAATTTATTTCTTTGAGAACAGACTCACTCCTTTAACTGTGCTGCAGAAATGAGCAAAAAAATTACTGACTATAAATGTATACTTGTTATTTCTAGAGCTAAGCATGCATATTCATTTTTCATGTTTCTCTGAAGATTAAAACAGAGTTCAGTCTTTTTCCCAGTCTTGGCCTTTTATAGCTTGCAGAGATTTGTGATAGAAATACAAAGATTAGTAGAATGAATTATGGATGGCATTGTATGTGTATAAAAGAACCAATATCAAACAAAAGCTAAGAATGTCATATGCTGATAACCAAGGACACAGTTAACATCAAAGGGGTGAACAACAAGGAATCCATTGTTCACAGCAAGATCAGAAGACCTGAGTTTTCATGGGGCCACCACATGACAACACCTAAGTAGAAGACTCAAATTCTGCTAACAGGAGGATGACAGTAAGGTTGCAGCCACAAAGATGCCCAAATGAGGATACACAATACATAGGTATTAATCTTCCAAAAAGTATATGGAGAAATCTTTAAACAAGATTCTGAAACATAGGTTTATGCCATAGTGGCTAACTCACAAAGTGAATTAAAACTATGTGTAACCCCCATTGTCAGCAAGAGGAATCCAAGAGGTTTAATTAGAAGTTGATAGCTAATGTCCTTTGTCCCTGTGTCATGTATAAGTGAACTTGGCCAGACCACTGGAACACACACATCTTGGTGCGAGTGAACATGATAATGCAGGAGGACAATCTATGAGATAATGAATATAAATGATCAAAATTGGTTTTGTTTAACATAGGTAGCATCTTCCTCCAGCTGGTTTCACATTTGTTGTTGTTGTTTTAAATTTTTGCGGTGTCAGGAATACTGTACTAATAGGATGATTGCCAAAGCAGCTGGTATTTCAAGTGCTATTCTCTTGTGTGACAGTCACTTTGAGTTTTTAGGCTTTTAATTAGTTGGATTTCATAAGACACCACAACTGCATTTTTTTTTTAATTTATAAAATACAAATACACTTATGAAGACAAAATTATGTCATTGTTTATCCCCAGCTGACAGCTAAGCCATATGCAGACTCTTGCTCACTCGTCACTGCTGGGGTAGGGGAAAGAATCAGAAAGGTAAAATTGAGAAAGCTTGTGTGTTGAGATAAAATCAGTTTAATAGGTAAAGCAAAAGCCATGCACACAAGCAAAGAACAAGGCATTCATTCACCCCTTCCCATGGGCAGGCAGGTGAAAGCCAGGCATCACACACAATGAGGACTTGGGAAAACAAACACCATCACTCCAAATGTCCCCCGCTTCCTCCTTCTTCCCTGGCTTTGTAGGCTGAGCAAGATACCAGACAGTATGGGATATCCCTGTGGTCAGTTTGGATCAGCTGTCCTGGCTGTGTTCCCTCCCAGCTTCTTGTGCACCCCCAGCCTGCTTGCTGGTGGGGTAGGGGGAGAGGCAGAAAAGGCCTTATAGACTCACAGACTCTGTTGAGTTGGATGGAATCCACAAGAATTTTGACCCTGCACAGGACAATCCCCCAAAAAAGGTTTGACTCTGTGTAACCACTGCTCAGCAGTAACAGGTGTATCCTTGTATTATCAACACTGTGTTCAGCACAAATCTAAAATACAGCCCCATAGCAGCTACTAGAAAGAAAATTAACTCTACATGAGCCAAAACCAGCAGACTTTTACAAATTTAATACAACAATTAATGGTTATTTATGATGGAATGTAAATCCTTATGAGCTCTTTCTCAAGATTTCCTATGTCTGTTTAAATTCCAAAACCCCACCTTAAAAACACATCATGTATCTGCATAAATATATGAAATATGTACATATTTCCTATAATAGAACTCAGGAGCTTTTGTCTGAAAAATGCTATATACATTTGGAAGTAAATATAGGAGGCATTTGAAGTTAAGTTTTCTTAGGCAGAAACTACACAATATGGCAACTAGGAATATTTCCAGATTTCCCCGTAAGCACTTTTACTTTTTGGCAATGTTTTTGTTTGGTTTTTTTTTCTTTTAGTTGGTGAGCCTACACAAAAATGGAAACATCATCTGAGATCTAAAGTTCTACTTCTTATCACTAAGGGATAAATTTGAATATCAAATATCTTTCTTTGGCTTACTCATATAGGAAATGGGCAGCAGCTGTTGGATTTTGGTAGTCAGGATTAAGGAATATACTTAAGGACTAACATACCCTAAAATAAAAGAAAAAGAAATCTGCATCATGGTAACAGAAGTTACCATTAATTCCCTATAATATAAAGGTGTCTTTTGTCAGAAATCTCTCCAAATGGCAGCAGCTCTTTCCTTGACTATACTGGTGTCCCGAAGACCCTCTTAAATCTTTCTTTGTTGTTGTACATCATACACTATTTCAAATACTCAGCAACAGTTTAACTTTCTTTTAAAGCAGAGGCAACTACTAACTTTATACAAACTAGGTACGAAATGCAGCAACACTTTACATTGGCAAGTAATTTCCCTATTTTTTTTTAGTAACTACTTGAACACATTACTAGTCCTCAGTGGGGATATTGCTGTCTCTATTCAGGGTCATAGGAAGTCAAGTCTGTGACTTGAACTGATATGTTGACAGTGGTGAGGTGACAGCTTTCTAGTGTGTGTTTTTAATTTGTATCTGATTTAAAAATACTAATAACTCTAAGTTTTTCAGACTGCAATCTCTTCAACAACATAGTCGTCTGGAGGTTTCATGGCTTGGATGTCTTTCTGTTTTGCTAAACATGAAAACAACATCCCCTCAGTCACTCTTTTTGAGTAATGTAATGACTTAGATCTTTGTTAAAGTTCTCCTCTTGAGGGCAGCAAATATTCAGAACTAAAAGTAGTTCATGTTTCTTAATGGTGTGGTAAAGAATATCCTAGATTTGAAATAGACCAGAGTTAGCTTGTCCCTTGGCTCTCATGGTTCAGAGAAATCTTCACTTACAGATCTACAATTCTTGTACAAAGCCTGAAAGTTTAAATGAAAAATGTAGCATATGAAATCAAGACTCACCTTATAAGCCAGCTGAGAAAAGAGTAACCAAGTAGAAACATGTAGAATCATGGAATCATCAAGGCTGGAAGAGATTCTTAAGATCATCAAGTCCAACTGTCAACCCATCTCTACCATCCACAAGTTCCAGCCTAAGTTCTCTGTTAAACTACATCAGCCTTTTTCTCCAATGACTTATCTTTCCACAAATGGGGATGGCCTGGTCCTGAATGTTAAACAATTCTTTTTAAAAGTATATCCAGCCTTTCTGAACTCCTTTGCACTTCAGGACTGACTCCCAAAGGGTTCTGTCAATCAATGTCCTTACCAGGCCACAGTCTGCCTGCTGGAGGTCCAAAGGGGAAGTTCTGCTGGTGCTTCTCCTTATGTCACCCCTTAGAGAAAACACTAACATTTCATGGTCATTATGCCCAAGATGCCCACTGACCACCACATCACCCACTAGTCCTTCTTGGTTCACAAACAAAGGTCTAGCAGGGTACCTCTGCTGGTAAGCTCATTCACCAGTTGTATTAGGAAATTGTCTCCCACACACCCCAGGAACCTGTTAGACTACTTCCTCTCTGCTGTGTTGTATTCTTAATAGACATCTGGCAAATGTGTTTCCATGAGTATCAGGGCCAGCAACCGTGAGACTTCTGGCAGCCACCTGTAGAATGTCTCATCAGCCTGTTCATCCTGGTTGGGTGGTCTATAACAGACTCCCACCGTGATATATGCCCTGCTGAACTTTTGTTTTTAAATCATATTCTGTGCAGTCTTGTAGCAAGAATGCATACTCTGGATGTGTTATCCAAATCCCATAACTAAAGTCCCCAAAAAGGTTACATGTATTTGAATTCTTCACTCATTGTGATATTGAAGAGTTCATGATAACACAGAGAAGATCAGGGGAAAGGATCTGAAAGGAATATCATGTAGGCCAAAGGAATAAAACTCCTTGTGAATGAAGTGAAAGGCAGTGGGTGTTGCATGTCCATGCAGGCTTGTGAAGGAGAGCTGACCTTGTAGGTTATTCTGTATGGTGTGCAGGGTGAACTGCACCTAGGCTGGTGAGAGAGCTTAGCCTCCATCATATGGAGCCCTCTCCTGCCTATGCCTTGAAGAGAGGCCAGAGGGCAAGAGCAGGACTGGATGTATCATCACTTCATCCTGCGTAGGGCTGGACTGGGGAGCCCCACCATCCCTTGTCCATACATAGTGCATACATCCTTTTGTTGAGGAACTCAAGGACTGGATGCTGCTGGTCATTCTTCATTGCAAATTAAGGCAGTGATGGCCCTGGAGCAGTCAGAAGATCAGGTACTGTGGTATTTGACTATGCTGGGAAAGTTGGGGAAATCAGTATTGCCTGCATGAAATCCTTCAGAATGCTGACCATGGGGCCCCTGTGTGATCCCTGGAAAGGTTTCTTTTCCCCTCTCCTTGTCTAGGTAGATCCCTCTTTTGCCAGAAGAACAACTTATCCAGATTAATCAAGATGTTTGTCCCTATGCTCTAACATGCCCTGAAGACTTAGTTTAAGGAATTGTTGTATGTGCCTGCTTGCTGTAATATATGGCAAGCCTCTGCTTTCAAGGACATAAAACCTTCAAATCTTTGATTATTCATGGCTATATTACCATTTTACATTTTACAGTTGACTAGATTAATAAATGGCATTGTGCCAGGCCAAAATCAAAATGTTTTCTGTACCCATATTAGTATTTTAAATGATTTCTGACATTTTTTCTTATCTCCACTAGTATTGTAGCATTTTTTGCTCTAACATAATTCAGAATTATAAAGTATTGATTTTTGCACAGATATATGTGTTCCTTTTGTATATGGATATTTCAATTTTTATTAATGTGCATACAATGTAAATAGAAAATAATAGCATTTGATATTCAATAAATTAAAAAAGTATCAGATTAGCCATGCAACGTATATAGAAATAATTAACTGTATGGCCACTAGATGTCACGGTTGCTCTGTGTATACATGACTGAAGCCTCAGTGCTTAAATCGTAGTCCCCTAAAAAAAAGTCTACGCTGTAATTCTACAGCTTTCTAGTGCTCTATCCTTAATGCTGTACATTGAGTATTCACCATCTCTCTTAGCAATTACACCTTAGAATTTGTAAAGCAATGAAAATACATTATTTCATTATTTTGAAGTCTTAACCATTAGACCTTTACATTAGAAGAAATATATTATTTCTAGGAAAATAAAATGATTAATCAATTAGAAGATTTTTGCATGGAAGATGTGGTAGATGGTTTTTCATTCTTTGATTTGATTAGATGCTCAAAATATTTTACAGTTTAAATATAACTGAAAAGTGAAAAACATGTATTTTCATATGCTAATTTATTTCCTCTGACTCCAAAATAACACTTAGGTCTAATTAAAAACACATTCAATAATTTAATTTTTTTTCCATCACACCAATAACATGCCTATTTGTCCTTTCTAGATAACTAGTCCAAAATGTCTCCTGGAGTCAGTCTTCTATTTATTCCTGCCCATGAATTAGTGAGGAATACATATATGGTCAGAGAAGTGGAATCACAAAGGGAAATTGCAAATCATTATGAGGTAAAAACCACTTCAGAATATGACTCAAAAACTTTAGAATTCTCAAAAATAAAGGAGCTACTTTACATGAGCTTCAAGAGATCGTGAGACATAGGCTTTACATGTTGGATTTTTAAGTCAGTGCAGACAGTACACAGGTTTTAAAATATTTTTTGTTAATAGCAAAGGTGAAACTTCAGAGAAGAATAAATTCATGCCTGTTGTCTCTTATCCTCCCACTGCACATCAGATTGGATAGTCTGACTCCCATCTCCTCAAGCCTCCTATAGACACTGGGGTAGCTGTGCAGTGTTCCCAAAGCCATCTCTGCCCCAGGATGGACAAGCCCCTGCCTCAGGGACACTGCTCCAGCCCTGACCATCACTGAAGTTGCTGCAGCTTCTTGATGTCTTTCCTGTGTCAGAGACTGGTATCTAGATGTATCTAGTGAGTGCTGAGAGAAGGGGACAGCCAATGCCTCCCTGGTCTGGCTGTGCTCCAGGGATGCTGCCCCATATGCCTTTGGCAGTCTCCCCTGCCAGGGGATACTGGTGATTACTGTTCAAGTAATTGGTTGGAATAAGAAATACAGCATAGGAATAAGTTCTCAGCTCTTTAGATTAGTGTGTTCTGCATGGATCTGCATGAAACATGTACATGCACCTGGAGAAGGGAAGTGGCAAAGTAAGAGTTTCCAGATAATACCTAGTCCTTGAGGGAAATGAAGGAAGAGTGTGTTATACATAAATCCTTCAGGGGAATGAGGGCAAAGAAAAGTATATAATATATAAAATGCAGCATTATACATATATGTATTTATATCTACATAGAAGTGCCATTTTGAAAAGTTTTGGATGCATTGATGAAAACACTAAATCAATGCCTGACAGAGGTCAAAAACCTAAATATTAAATTGTTAGCAGAAGGCACAGTGATTGATGCAGAATGTCATTATGCCATGGCTGTATGGTTCATTACATACAGTTCTGCTTGCTTCATCTCAAAAAGGGAAGAATAAAATAAAATGTCCAGAGAGGAGAAATAAGAAGACAGAAGTGGAAGAAGCTTCAGAGAAGAGCTACAAAGGTGATCAAGTTCATGGATTTCTCAGTAAACTGAGATGCTTGAAGTAGTTTGGAAAACAGAGAAATGGGGGGCATAAAGCAGAAGTCTAATCAGATAAGTAGTGTACTGAAAGTAAATAGGAATAGATTCTGCTTTGTATCCCCCAGTACAAAACGTGGCATGCAGCAAATAAAACTGGATGTATATCTTTGCACACAGAATCAATTTTCGTGCTATTTTGTGGCTATTAAAAATGTAAGAGATCAGAGACCTCATGGTTCTTTGTCAAGTAGCAGTTATTAATGCCTATAAACCGCCGAGTGTACACAGGCCACAAAAGTTTGGAGGAGTTTATTGTACATGTGAAACATCTTATATGTTCATCCTGCTCTTTCTTTATTCCTTGACTATCCCCCCTTGTTTACTGCCAACGACAAGTTACTGGGCTAAAGGGACCTCCAGTGTGAGCCAGCATGGCTCCTGTTATTTCATCACTTTAAAAAAAGAAGTATAATATGAAGGAATGAAGAGGAACTTCTGTAAAGGCTGCTTCATGCAAATTCAGAAGTTTATCTCTTACCTGACTATTGAAGTCCCTATAAAATGGTACTATAAGAAAAAAATAACTGCAACAAAATTGTACAATAAAAATCCATATTAAAAACAGTATCTAATACATTGTCATAAAGACAAGTAATAACTAAAGTACTGAAAATTATGTTTCTTAATAATTTTCAAAATCCTAAGTGGGGATCAACTACTGGCTGCCTTGCAATTAAGATTATGAGTACAGACTATGTACTGGAACATGGCTTCCAAGATGGTTTGAAAAACCCATTATGTAATTTCACTGGTTAGTCACAAAAAAAAGAGACATTTGGTCTATCAGTTGGAAATGACTCTTTGATCCAGTTCTTCCCTTTTAGTGCTTTGAGTCTGCAGTCAAAGAATTTATATCTTTTTCTTAGAAGGTTCAATTTGTCCTTTAAAAAGGAATATTCCACATGTTCACACTAGTTTTGTTTGTTTGTCTTAATTTTTTTGCAGTATTATCTAATCTTTACCTCTGCATGCCCTCACATTTCAGAACTCTTATTGTCTGCTGTCCTAAGTGTGTCACTCCTTTTCAGATTTATGTGAGATGTTATGATTATTGGGTTTTTGTCTCATAATTGTCTTGTATTTCAGTTTTTCCAGATTAAATATAAACCAAATATTAAATCCTGTTATTTTATCAGGAAATAACTATTTTTGCTCATGAGAAATACTCATGTTTGCCCCAGCTTTTGATTTAAGATATGTTTTTGTTGTTTGTGCCTGTTATAAAATTATGCTAATGTAGAATAGAGTAGAATAGAATAGAATAGAATAGAATAGAATAGAATAGAATAATAGAATAGAATAGAATAGAATAGAATAGAATAGAATAGAATAGAATAGACTCATAGTGTCATTAAAGCTGGAAAAGACCTCCAAGATCCCAGGTTCAACCTTGGACTGAACACCACTTTGCCACCTAAACCATAGCACAAAGTGCCATGTCCAGTTGTTTCTTGAACACTTCCAAGAATGGTGACTCCACCACTTTCCTGAAAAGTCCATTTTAATGCCTGACAAGTCTTTCAGTGAAGAAATTCCTACTGATGTCCAAATTGAAAGGTTTTTTTTTTTGTCACTTATGCAATTCAGTATGAAATGAGGTACAACTGGAGTTCTTTCACATTAGTATTGCAAGTAGAAATTACTGTAACAGATTGTGACAGGCTGGTGTCAATGACAGGTTAGTAATTGTTAGTGTAACAGGTTAGTTAATGAAAACAAAATGAAAATACAAATGTAGATCGGATTTTTCTCACTGCTATGGGAGATGAACATTTTCAGTGCCAGTTTCATTACAACTTTAATACAAGTTTCAAACTTTATTGGCAGTCCCTGGATTTCAAACAACAAAATATTGGACTCTGTTTCTGACATGACTGTAAGCCTGTAGTCTGACATCTTGCAGGGAAGGTTACCTTTTAGCTCTCTTTGGGTAGCTTAAAGCTTCAAGTGTCCCACTGAGGATCTTCCAGCCTTGTGTGCTGTGAGGTCTGCTGAGTCACCAGTTTGGGATATTTTTCCTTTCCTGCCAGCAAGAGCAATGGCTAAAATCTCAGCCTTCCCCATAGTTTTTCTCAGTCCTGTTACTAAACTCTTTGCAGTCCTACAGTCCTGCAGTAAATGACCCATCTTCCCATCTGTGAACAGTATTAAAAGGCCCAAATGAATTGTTTAGATATAGAAAAATGCTCTACCCATGTCAATTTTCAAAATATTCAGAGTAATCAATCACTTTCTTTGGAGACTATGGGAAAAAATATCACCATGACCTATTAGCAGCTCTTCTACTGCTTACCACCAGTCTCCAAAAATCTCACAGGATTTCACAATATGTCAACTAATTAGATACTGCCATGTGTCTGAACCAGCCTCTAATTCCTCTCCTTCCTTCTGGCTGATGGCATGTTATCTGCGCTCTAATTTGACTAACTGATAGTGTTCTGCCTGATTATATAGCATTAAGGAAAAGTATTAGAGGAAAGAGGACAGTGAGAGAATTAAAGCTGAGCCATCTCTTGAAATATGCCTGGAGGAGTTATGGGAACGGTGAAAATCCATTGAGTGAAGTTATATCTTCCAGGTGATAACCGGAGTGATAAAGACATTTTTCAAAGACAAAATGAGAGTTAATATCACCCATTTTGGAGAAATGGGATTTGTGGTGTTCCTTATGTGGACTGTGTGAGGCTCTGTCAAAACAATCCTAAAATATGGATGCACTTCACCTTGAGCAATCTCAAGAAGCATCTCTCTGCTTTTTTGAATGAATGCACTGAATTGCTGTGGTTAAAACTGCCTTGGATTTCAGTTTGCTTATTGTTTGTTTGGACTTTATTCTATTTTATGATGGGAAGGGGAGCAGGACAGAACAGCAAATCCACCAACCTTTTTGATGGTGAGAAGCCATTAATGAGGGGGGATGAACCCCTGAAGTCCAGTGAGACATAGGTGTTGCTGAGTGTGTTTAAATGGCAGGTGCTGACTGGGAGCACTGACAGCTACAATTCCCAATCCCCCATGAAGAGAGAGGAGAGTTTCTGTCATGTGGGTACAGAGGACAGTTTCTGTCATGTGACTGCACTGATGGCATTTCCCAAACTTACATCAGAAAAGCTTACCTTTGTGATCGAGTCCCATGCCAAAGTTCATTAAAAACCTTGTTTAAACTTGTCAAGTGGAATTAGACCCTGAGGTTATACTGGTCAAAAAAATTTAGTTGTCACTTAAGGTCCTCATCCTTTTGGACCCAAGCCTGTCTGGTACCTACAACAACCCAACATGTCTTGAAGGCTTAGGGTTTTAAATAGCTTTGGGGCTTGTTAAAGGGGAAAGCTCAGGCCCCTTCAGCATGGGCTTTGCCTTTCCTGCAGCATTAAAGATATGGGCTTGGTGGGCTCAGCTGGGTTTGCTGGTCATCCCACCCACACTAGAGGAAGGGTCACATGGACACAGAGCAGACCAGTCCACCCAGGCCTTCCTGGGGAAAAGCCCAATGCAACCTTCATCTTGTGGCACTCTGTGCTGATTTGGGCTGGGATAGAGATAGTGTTCTTCACAGTATCTGGTATGGGCTGGTTTTTATTTGTCCTGGAAACAGTATTGACAACTCAGGGATGTTTCAGCTGTTGCTGAGCAGTGCTTGCACAGAGTCAAGGCCTTTTCTGCCTCTCTCCCCACCAGGGAGTAGCTTGGGGTGCACAAGGAGTTTGGATGGGACACACCCAGGACACCTGAGCCCATCTGACCACAGGGATGTCCCATACCATAGGACATTGTGCCCAAAGTATAAAACTGGGGCAAGAAGGAAATGGGGAATTTTGGAGTGATAGTGTTTGTCTTTCCAAGTTACATTGCACGGTATGGCTGAACACCTGCCTGCCTATGCAATGGACAATGAATGGATTTCTTGTTTTGCTTTGCTTGTGTGGGTGGCTTTTCTTTTACCCATTATTTCTCACTTCTACTCTTCTGATTGTCTCCCCCTTCCCTCTGTGGGAGAGTGAGCAGCAGTTACATGGGGCTGAGCTGCTCGCCAAGGTTAAACCATAAGAGCAGACTGGAATGAAACGTGGGCCGAGGTTCACTGTAGACAGCTTGGACTAAATCAAAGAGGAGACAGCAAAGCAGCAATCTGCTTTGCCCAGCAATCTGCTTTGCCAGCAGTGGAAGGGAGTGGCTGCTTGTCACAGCTCTTTATGTTCACATGGAAATGGTGAATACCAGCTGTTTATTACCCCAAGCCTTTCCCTGGACATTTACAGACCTTTAGTTAAACGTGCCTTGTAAGCACCAACAGCACTTGTTCAACTTCTTCCTGTCCTGCTCCCATCAGCCACATCACAGCAGTGGTCCTTGTGTCCCAGCAAGGTCTGCCTCACCTTCTGGGTCAGGCACCTACAGATCAATGTTGTCCCTATGTTTCTGGACCTTGCTAAATTGCTATCTAATTCAAAGCTGACCTGGGCTCCAGGTCTGTGACAGATGAGAAGAGCCGGGTTTTTATGTTTTTAAGAGCTAAGTATGGAACAGCTGTAAATTATTAAACTGTTACATGATATTAGTGGGTTAATCTAGGAGACACAGCAAGGACAGATGAATAAAACTAAAGTTTTAGCTGCAGTTTTCAGTACCTACTTAGAGAGGGATGTTCTTGCTTAACCAAGCATGGCTGCACAGCCAAACTTACATCTATCCACTACGGACTCTGAACTCATTGCAGATCCCTGCTCTTCAAAAGGTGTGAACCTGAGCTGCAGGGAATGTAGTGTACGCCATCTCTGAACTGCAAATAGGGGAATTCATATGTTTTATGATGTGCTTCTGCTGAAGCCACGAGCAAAATAAATGACTGGATGAACAAAGTCTCTTTACATCAGCAGAGACCAAATTATCTAACAAATTAACAATAAATACCTTGCTAAATTAAATCTTATTTTCTTCAAATAGCCACAAGGAGTGTGAACATTCAACAGCAAGCTGATGGCATAACAACAAAGACATCTTAGACAGACACCAAATATTACAATCAAGGTATCACTTAACATCCTGATACTCAGATAAGAGTATATGAATGTGATTCAGACTCTACATAAGCATTCTCTTTTCTCTTTAAAGAAAATCAAAGGCACATCTCAAAGCAAAATGAGGCTTCAAGTCAAAATTATTATACTAGTAAAATTGGATTTTATAATGAAAGATGCTTGTATCTTTCTAAATAATACCTGGTTCCTCTCAATGAGATACAACCTACTGCGAGATACAACCTACTGCTCACAATAATACATTGCCCATAGCTGTTTTCTCTTCGCCCCTATGGATATACACATACATGTATGCATGCTTTCCTATCTAATGTAGAGACACTCTCATCCAGTGCTTTCACACATCCTCAAGGGCTTTTTCAACTAATGGAACATGCTGCATCCTTAGGCTGAGATGAAATATTCAACACCTCACAGAGGTTATGCAATACCTTTTTTTATATGTAATTAAACTACTCTGGTTTACATGGATTAAAAAATTCATAAATACTTCACTCAGTTAAATTTACTAGTACAATGGAGTCAGTCCCTGCAAACACTCTACAACTTTCTCATGGTGGCAGGGAACCTTTGGTTTTTTCCCCTTTCCTCCAGAATAACATGAAGGTCCTGGTGTGAAAATTGTCATCCTTTTCTTTCTTATTACAGAAGCAACAGTGTCTGAAGCAAGTTGTCTGTAAACAGTAGTCCAACTGATTTACTGTAGGCCTTGTCCCCTCATCTGTTTTCCCCCCACATGTCCTAGTTCTCATTCCCCAGGCCTCAATGTTCATTTGTCAGAGGCAACACTACTGTAGCTCTCTGTCTGAAGGCTGGCTCCAGAGCTATCACCAAACCAGGTCTATTGCAGCTGAATTTTGCCAGATGTTTTTGAGTGGGAACATTAATGTAAGGCCCTTTCCAAAACCACCAATTTTCATATGGTCTACCAGATTTCTCTTAATTATTTATGTTTTGCTAAAAATGCCCAGTGGGTTCAGTGGTTTTTGATGATAGTGTGACACACCTGGATGCCTTCAGAAAACCAACCTAGGAAAGCGAAGGGATACAAAATGCTGTTCAGGCCAAGCTCCAACTAAGAGGGCATGGGAATAGAAATCCCACTGTGGATGACCACTCCATTGTGGACAGGTAATTCTGTACTTGTACAAATGCTTTTCTTGTACCAGTTACTGCTAGAAATAAGACACAGGCTAACTGATTCTATGGACTGATCAAAAAGGACAGAAATATTTCCATCTCTTATACAATATAAAGATTAAAAAAAAAGGAAATAGGAAATAGTTCTTCAAGCAGCAGTACTGTTTGGTTCTGGTTTGCCTGGTGTTTGATATATTTAAGATTTCACCTAGTCTTTCATAATGAATTAAGATTGACTGTTAGCTTCAAAAATTATAAGACAGTGAACAAACAGAGAGGTGAACACAGAGGTGGATAGGCAAGACAAAAATACTTCTCCTCTCCAATCTACACCTAATCAAAGTTTAATTAAAGTTTCTCATGAAAGTCACCTGGATGAGAATCCTGATTTATGCTCCCATGATTTAATCATATCATCATCTGACTTTCTGACTGAGAAATTTAACTATTATTCTAAGTGTAGAGCAATCCCACTAAGTTTCTTGCCTAAGCATCAAAAGTCCTCAGGTGCTGGTTTTCCAAGCTGAGAGTAATATTTTAGAAATAAGTATGCCTTGGATTTTATTTCCTCCCCTATGTTTTTTCCCCCATTACTAAATTACATGAATGAATATGTTCTGTTCATAAAGAGTGACCACACAAAACAATTAATATCAGAGACAAATCCTGAATTTGGTTACCAAAAGCTGCCTTGCTTTTCCTTGTCTTTCAGCTCTTCCTCTTTAGCTATACTTTAAAATCAGAATAATGTTTATTTAAGGTCCTTAGTGACTTTGTACTGAGTAAGAGTGATTGAGAGGTCGTTCTGGGGGAGGGTAAGAGAGGGAACAAGCCCTTGCAAGGCTCTTCCTGAACCTCAGTAAAAAGGGCCTGACAACAAAAGTATCAATAATATAATTGCTTTTATAAGACAGACTAGAAAGAAATATATGTAGTGACTAGATGTCATATTCTTTCAGATGGAGGGCACAGGTGTTCATACAGCATCAGAGCTAAGATTGAATGGAATTTCCCCATCAGCACCTATGCAGAGCTGTTCATGTCTGTAGAGGGAAGATCTCCCTTTTCGACCATTTGAACAATTATATAATAAAATAATTGTACTGTGTACAAGAAAACTACTGTATCCTACAGGATGCTCACACATTAACTTTTCTCTACTATTTTTTTTAGAAGAAGTCAAGACCAGGCAGGTCCTGCGAACACAAGGGCTTCTTAAGCCCTAAATATGAGCCCTAACAGAGCAGATGAGACCTATCCAAGATCAGCGACTCCTTGAACACGTCTTCAGCAAAGCTCCCTTTACAGATGTGTGTCTTGTAAGATTTTCCTCTGCACCTTCCATTTAAAAATAAATTGGTACATATGAAGTGTGCATGAATCATTTAAAAATGTCACCAGGGAGTTACATTAAAGGGTAATGTAATACTCTGTAGAAATTAGAAATAAATCTCCTAGCACAGAAAACTGCTGTACTGCAGAACAGCAATTACAAGCAAACAAAGGGAAACAATAAGATTCTTGAATATTCTGGCTGTATCTCCAAACCTAATTAGTTCAGCCTCAAACAACATCAAAGAGTGCTTCATTAATGAACCTCTGAATCATCTGTACTCATCTGTGACTGATAACCATGACTCAGTTTTACCAGTGACAAAGATGAGGTGGTTTGGTAATAAAGACATTAAATTGCCCACTATCTCAAAATTCTGCCGTGAACTTGCACGGGCAGGCTGTCATCTCTGCATTTCAGTTCTTCAGTGAAAGGCAGTACTCCTCATGTGTACTGTGACATTTATATTTCTCATAGATCATGCATTGCCATGAGCCTTGAGCCCAGCAGAGTCTCCTAGGTAGTCCTGGAGCACTTGAGAATGCAGAGAGAGCATTCATAGATGGGGGTCCTCAAATACAGAATTACCTAATGTTCCAGATCTTTCACAAGGAAGAGATTTTGGAAACATCAAAGTCATAGCAGCTGGAAAAACAGGAACATGGTTTTAAGGAAATTATATTTAGGAGTGCATAGAGAAGAATAAAGGGGAAGAAATAGGGAGCAGAGCTAAGTTAAAATGAAGAAAGAAAAGACTGAGATAACTCAGGGAAAGAAAATCAAGTTGCTATCAGATGTGAAGGGAGATTAATGAGAAAAGTGAACAGAGTTATTCTGATAGGGAAACCAGAGAAAGCTGTTTTATGAACAGAGGAAAAAACTACCCCAATAGTTAATTAAAACAGTTAGTTGATTATAGTTAATTAGAGATAGTTAATTATCTCCTGTAAGATACTAGGTAAAACGAATAATGACAGATATCATTGTATTTAGAATTATACTGATGACAAAAGTACATTTTAGCTGCTTCATCTTTTGCAGAGACAAATCAATAATGTATAATTTAATTACATTAAACTACAGAACCTATGTATTAGAGTGGTGATGCTTTGGTGATGGATAGAGATGTCCAACAATTTGTCATTTGGCAGAGTACAGTACATGCCCCTTCTACAATTAGATGTCCCAGACCAGTCAGTGAAGCAGAAGGTACCACAGGAGACATTGTAAATCCTAGGCTCAGGGCCAAGACTTTTGACATCAGTGGAGCAAACATGAAAAGTCTCTATTGGAAGTTATTAATGTAAAGGAAACTTTCAGTGCTGAAGAGGTCTTAAGGAAGTTGAGTTTATGTCAGTCCTGTTAGCCTCTGCCAGGGAATGGGATAGCTAGTATTTAGTTTTACTTTACTTCATTCCTCAAATAAAATTGTCTTATAGTCAATTTTATTCTCCTTTCATTCCCAGACTGCAGGCACCACCAATCAGACACATATGTGGCTTTGTCTCCGCTATCAGACCACTGTAACATCTTATTTTATATGTCTGCTCTCATCTTTCCTTGAAAGCCCATTCATGTGGGCTTTTGTTTTTGTTGAACATCTTCAATTCTCCATTCTACAAGTCTGAGCTCAGAGAACTTGAAGCATTTATCATCATGTGAGATTGCACTGGAGTGATGTGAGGTGTTACCACTGAATAATTTTTCATTCTCAGTAATCCATCATATGAAGTCAGACAGCGCAAGCACCACAAGTTTTGTGTGGCAGCAATAAAGTTCTGCAGTGGCAGAAAAATAAGATTAAAAGACAGTATAGTAAATCTTTTAATTCTTTATTAATCCTTAATCTTGAATACTAGATGGACTCCTCTCCCCATATTGAGCTAGTGAAGAAAGAGGGGTGACTTTTTTGTGAATGAAAAGGAACATAAGGGTGACTAAAATCTTCTATTGCTTTTTCCTGTAAATACTATTCTAGACAGAATACAAATTCAACAAGGCCAGAATTTTTGGTCAGCAAGACATGGTAGTAGATGCATGGAAGTGCAGTGAATTTGTGGGGGAAAACAACTGATCAGCTCAAGCTATTTCATGTGGAGTGGAAGTCCACTAGAACAGACAAATGGGTGTCTTCTGTCTTGTATGACTCCCTTCTGGGAGCTAGGACAAAAAGTGCTATTCCCAGGAAAATAGACTAGTCATTCTGTGTTCAAGTGAACAGGAAAAAATGTGTTTTGTAAGGATTGTTTCATTCTCCGCAGCTCTTGTAGCTCAGAATCACTCATTAATATTTGCTCTGTTATTTAAGTCTAAGACAAATATTTTAATCAAAATATTATTCTCACTGAAGTTTAAACATAGAACCAAGGAAGGTTAAAAACCATCTCATGACATGAATGCTTTGATATTAAAAATAAATATTACTTGAAGAAATAAAAGCTATATGAAAAATACAAATTGAAGCAAATAAATTTGAAGCAAACACATAAACCATTTTGTACAAGTGCCAGAATTACCAATATCCTCCAGATTTACAAGGATAAATTGCTCTCCACAGCAATATAGCCTGAAAATACCATGGCTCCTATCCACTAGGCAATGACCCAGGAAGTCATTATTGGACTGAAAGGCTGGAGTTGTAGGGAGATATGTTCTTTAATGCACTCTAAGAAAATCACTAAGCAGAGGGAAGAGCATAGAAGGAAACACAGCAGGTGGCTGGCCCAACAGTGATTGCTGTCTTTGCTTCCTTTCATAGTCAGTGGAGAGAGGAGGAGGGTCCTGCCAGGCCAGCTGAGAACAGGAACCTGCCATCATGTATTCTGCATTGTCCACACCTCCACTTCCTTAAGCTAAGAGCTACATTAAAAACTTCCAAAAGGGGGAGAAAGGCAAAGAAATTAAAAAAATAAGAAAATGGATGGAGAGAAATAGAGAGGGTGTACAAGCCAGAAGGGCACTTGAATGAGGAGAAGACCCACAGTTACACAGCAACTTGGTTTTGCTTCTCTCAATAGAAGAAGGCAGAGTTAATGCTTTATCTTGCAAGAGATAACGACCCAGTTGAGGATCTCAGATCTCATGTTAACTGTAGTTTGGAGCAGAACTGAATTAATGTTTCAAGCTGAACAATTATAAGAAGAAAATGTTCAGTGAGAGAGGCGAGAGACTGTTACCTTGGAAAAAAAGCAAAAGAAGGAAAAATGACATGAAGTTTTGCTGGTGGAGGTGTAACGAAAAGGATGGATTTTGAAGGATGTTGCAAAAGTAAAGTTGACTAAGACAGGTCAGAGAACTGCACAGCTGGAAATTTGAATTATTGGAAATACATCTGAAATGCCTGTGGCAATTACATAAAAGAGGAATGGGAAGAAAGAAAATTCAGTTTTAGTTGTATTAAGCTAAGGAAGTACAGGCCTAAGCAATATTCCCATGTCTCCATTGAGAGGGTCACATAGTATTACAAACCATGTACCGAATGCAGGCTTTTATCTTGCACTTAAAATTTTGGCATATAGGGCTTCCTTCTGAAGGCTTTTAAAAGTACACTCTTCGCTCCACTACATATAAAGAAGACATACAATTTACAAGAACTGATGAGCTAGGAACAAAAAACTGAGGCAAAAATCTGGTTTCTGAGTTATTCAGTCTAGATCTGTGCACCTCGTCCTGCTCCACTTCCCCCCAGTATTTGGGCAGAGGAGTAGACATAATTCTATGAAGCAAGATTCTACAAAATAGGGAGAATTAAAAATACATGCCAGCAGTGTGCTGACTGAGGAATAGAAAGACTGCAGAGCAAACAGGATATAATGTTGAGGAGTGGTAAAAGAGAGAGAAGCTGATGAAAAGTCAGTGACAAGAGCAGAAGGGATACTTTTGTACCTCAGTTACTCAGAAGGATAACAATGCCTTCAAAAACAAGTCAAAATTGAACTACAGTAGAGCTTAGCAGAGGATCCCAAGTTTTTTTGTGTTCTGTATATATCAGTTAAGCAAGGGATTGCTGTAATTTGTAATTCAACTGTTAAAGGCAGGTTTGAATCACATAAACTCAGATCCAGTTCTAAATTTCCCTTGCCCACTTTGAAGGGTATTTATTTCCCTTTGGGTTTGATTCAACACCACTATTACTTTTAGTGGAACTTCAGTGCATATTGAGATCTGGAGATAGTTCTAATTTTTAATGGCATTTTGATTCATATTTAATGCTTATTAAATAAGGAGATGTACAGGATTTATTTGAATTGGAACTTATTTTGTCAACATAAGATAGATGACAATAAAATTAGACCAGCTCATGTATACATTTGTCAATACTATGAAGATAAATGAAAGCTGATCATATAGTTTGGAGAGTAAAATTTGGTTGCAATTCTGTAGACAAAGCTACCCCTCTGCAAAGAATCAAAGACAATTTCTCTAAGAAATATTCTCCAAAGAAAGCAAATTTTTTTTTTTTCCACAAAAAAAAAAAACCCAAAAAAAACCCAAACCTGTTAGAAGGCTAATGCATCAGAGATGGTTCCTGTGGAAGTGGAGTTTGGTTAAAATCTGTTGAGAAAGCCAGTCAGCCATGTTTCCACAGCAGTTTTCACTATTCGCTACTGTTATGGTGAACTGCAAAGTAGCAGTGTATAATCACATCCTGCTCTGACGTAAAAATGGGATTTTTAAATTTAAAATAGCAGTTCTCACACTGTCTTCTCACCAGCAGAATATTTTAAGCAGTACTGCATACCATGGTTCTCCATGCTATGATCTGTAATACTAAAATTCAAAGTGTGAGAAAAGGAGATTGATTCATATGCCTCAACTATGAAGAACTTACCCTGTTATTGATTATTTTACTCTAAAATCTTGATCTCCAGAGGAACATTGTGATAAGAAATTAGGTGTGATAATCTTGAAATAGTATTTTATCAGTGGAAGCTTTTTTAGATTCAACCTGAAGAAGGTACATGAGATCACCACACTTTGCATAAAACCTCCTAAGTCTATCCCATTTGTGTTCACTTAAAATCAGTGGGAAGTAACAATATGACACATCAATTTTTAATCAAAAATATTTTAGCTAAATATATTTCTTTGGGAAGCGACAACAAAATGAATTATACAGTTCTTTCACTGTACAACTCAAAAGAGAATACTTAATAACACCATGCAGCATGAATTGTGTTTGCATAGTGATTTTCATAGGATGTCTTAAGGAAAACTACACATAAAGAGTAAAAACCCACAAATTTAGATCACTGAGTAGAAGCCAAGGAGAACAAATAAAATTCAGGCCTAGATTTATAATCAGAAATTGAATCAACAGAACAAACCTCAGTAGGCAATATGCTCCAGATGTGAGAAATAGTACCCCAGCAAACCTCTTGCTTCCAAGAAATGTTGTCATACTATTAAAACAGCTGAAAAAATAGCACAGTTATTACCATAGTGACATTCTGCCATATATGTGAACAAAAGGCAGTGGGTTGTGCTAGGTTAAAATAGCACAAAAGATGAAAAGTAATATAGCACTTTTCATAACAGATGTACTGGCTGAAAAATGGAATGATGAACAAGAAGATACTAAACTGTGGTAATCTGTGTTGGTTAACATCTGTGTTGAGGTCCTTGTAACAGACCAAAAACTGACTAGTAACAGTAATCCTGAAAGGAGTAAAGTTTCTGGACCTGTTAGTGTTTATGTATCCAGTGATAACACAAACCTGAATTTTCATTTCAGCAGACTTCTGAGATAGTTACTTCACAAGGGGATCCATGGTCTTCTAGCTAATTTATACACTGGTGTCATATAAATTTTATGTTTTCACTTACAAATAACTAAGCATTCTGTAATAAGTAATAGAGTTAACACCCAGAAAAATTTGAACTGTCCCAATGCTCAGTAATTTCAATAAAAGCCTTTAATCAAAACTTTTAAGCCTTTTAGCACAACTGGGAAGGTATGCATCAGAAGCCACATGTGGTATGACAAGCTCCTTTAACAATACTTCAATCACATTGTGACTATGACAAATATTCTCTCTTTGCCAGCAATCTGTAGCTGAGCTTTTCTAAGCTGGCACTTTCTTCACTGCCTCCTGCACGAGGCTCAGATACACGACCAGACTGCTGCAGGGTACAATGTTAGTACATGTCAGCTGAGATGCAGGTGACACTGGTGCACACATTCCTAGACCATGGCAATGTGTGGGAAGCTCCTTGCTGCCATCCTTCCTCACAGCGAGCTCCATTGAATACTATTGCATCACTCTTGTCTTGAGCAGGGGCACGTTTGTCAGCTCAGCCACGTGGCTGTTCCAGTGGCTGTGGCTGAGCTCGGGCACTGGCACTTCCACACTTGCTTCTGGTCTGAGCTGATGCTTGTGTCAGCTCCCCAGTTAATGTCACAAAACACTCAGGAGGTCATTGTATCAAGTCAGAAAAATCACAGATGTCAAAGTTGAGGAAACTTATCAGCAAACGACTTCATACTTTCCAAATCCCAAGAGTTGCTATTAGGGAAATACCCCCACCAAACCCACAAAACTCTAGAAATATCTATGGATAGAAAAAGAAAAGAGAAAAAAACTTCTTTTCCTTTGAGACTGAATGAGACTGGAAAGATGAAGGGGCAGGAGTTTTGTAGTGTTTTATCATTAGTTTGGTGGGCCATGCTTTTGCCTCCTTACAGCCTGATAGGTGATATTAAATGGTTAGGATGGTATCACATGAAAAATGGGTAATTCTATTTGCCTCTCTAGGTCTGACACATTTTCCTTCCAAAGAGTGGCTTGCACAAAATCATGGAATGTCAATGTTTAAAGGAGAACAATTGAAGTTATATTGAATCTGTGTTACTTTTTATCGTGGTTAAGCAGAATGTCAAAATATAAGGGCAATTGATTTACTAAAAGAGGAAAGAACATATAAGACAGCATATTAAAATTTACATCAAAATGTCAATAAATCAAATAAGGAAAGTGAAACTTTGTAGTTTTATTAGAAGGAAAACAAATGTAATCTATTAATTTTGCATGCAGTAACATATTAGCATATATTAATTTAAACACAAAATGCTACTATCTTGGGAAATATAGCTGGTTTCAGATAAAACAAATCTACCTTGTTGTCTCCAATGTGTGGTAATGCACAGGTAATGTGTGGTTCCATAGGGAATACAGAATATGAATTCATCCATCTCCCCAGGGCTGACACTTTAGCAGATGATGAAATGTACGTTACTTAATCAACAAGATTTTTGCAGTCTCTAAATGGGTGAACATTGGAAGGTTTACCATGGCTAGGCCCTCACCTTGTGTAAGCAGGAATGAATCAAGCAACAGGAAGTCAATAAAATCAGCTACAGAGGTTTTGTTTTGGTTAGGTTTTTTTAGGTTGGTTGGTTGGTTGGTTTTGGTTTTTTGGGTTTTTTAGTTTAGTTTTTTTTTGGGGCTTATTTTTAAATTTCAAACATGAAATTTTTTTCGTGAAATTAGGAAGAACTGTAGGTTTCCTTATTGATGTGTTATATTACTTTGACAATTTACCTACAGCTATATGCACAAACATAATATTATGAAATGTTGCTGACTAATAACAGCCAATTTACTGCACAGTTAACCTGTCAAAGTAATTCTTTTACCATAGTATTTTATTAAATAATTAGAAATTTGATCATGAAAAGAACCATAATACAGCATGGTACTAATAATTAGCACTTTGTGAGAAACCAAAGTGTTTAAGATGTTTCTTTCTTGTGAAGCATCTTTTCTGGTTTATCTGTGGATTTTTAAAGCACACTAATGATTCTTCAGAAATCTGTTTTATTTTTTCATTGAGGGATGTGGATTTAATTTTTAGAGGAGAGTACTGAGAGATGAAAGGCCTGGATATTTGGGGAAATTTCTTCGTATCTCAGAGTCTTGATGCCACCCATTTCCTCAGTAATCTTTGGAAAGTGCCGACTACATGAAATTAAACACTGACAAAAATACTGTTCTTAAAAAAAATTCCTTATGTCTGATACTTACATAGTTGATTCACCATTAGCTAGAGATTTAAAAAAAACTTGAATGACTTTCTGCTGTGTGAATTTTCTTCCAGATTTCCTCTTTTTCCTCACACATTTAACAAATGTTACAGTAGCAGGATTTATAAGTTCATTAACAGAGGGCTTAATTGTGCCTTCATTATAACTAGCAAGAGAAACTTCTGTAAAAGTTGGGCCAGCAGTATCTTAGTATAATTCTACAGTTTCTGTGTAAAGGCACATAAATTACATGAGCTTAAACACGCAATTAAATATTATCAGTATTATTAATGTTAAAACTGAAACCTGAGTCGATATCATCTCCATTTCATTCCAGATGGGACCTTTAATCCTGAGATCCCTCCCAAGGCAAGAAGAATGTCTTAATTAAGAAGGTCTTAATTAACTCACAGGAATGTTACAAGTCTCCAGTATTTTGTAAAATGCTTTGAAAAGATCAGAAGTTTAATGCTAAATTAATGCTAACAGTCCTTATTACAATAATTATTAACTGTTTACAGTTGTAATCAGGTTGCTAAATGCCCTGCTCATTGCAAAGAGGCCAGAAAAAGTTCAATTTGTTGCATAATCAGCTATCTGCTCTTCAGTACACAAGCTAAATATAGTAGAAGATGTCAGCTACTAAATATGTAAGACTTGACGAAACAGCTCCTCTCTAACCTCAATTCTTCCAAACAAGTGTTATCAAATTCTGCAGAATTTTAACTTTATTTAAATATCAGTATGGAAATAAACATGCTCAAGCCCCTGTAATTTAGATGAAAACTCTTTTTACATGAAGCAGGAATGACCAGAGCAATGCTGTCTTCCTTGAGGTTACAAGCACACAGCTGCCCATGCTTCTCTTGCAGCTTCTAGCTTTCCCAAGGGTAATGGTTGGATGAGGTCCCTGACACTTATATCTGTCCTCGATGTCTGTTTTAGAATAATGAATTGGTGCTGCCAAGATTGCTGTGGACAGGGCCAGTGCTGGGATCCCTGGGGACAACTGAGCAACTGAGAAAACCTGGGTCAGAATAATCCTCCAACAGCTTGGAGGAGCTTTGAAGAAGAGTCACAGTCTGGAACTATTTACAGCAGCAGGAGATACAAAATAGGATGGGAAGAGAGAGAGACAAGCTGTGGCTTCCGGCTGAACAATAAATAGTTTTGAATTTCCAAAACCAAAGGTGGGAGAAGCAGAAAGAGAACACTCCATCTGGCTGGAAGCAGTTGGGAGAGCTGACAGGAAAGGACTTTCTGTTATTTATCAGACTCTTACTGAAAAATGCAAATGAAGGGTTTCTCCAGCAGTGACAAAAACCAACAGCTTCTTAAGAGTCCATGTGTTACATGTTAAGGAGGGGAGACCTGATATTCCCTCAGACCAATAACAACTTCTGTTTTGAGTCAGTTTTATACAAAGTGAGAAAAAAGGAGAAAATTTTAGCCTAGTCTATAGAGTTGGCAGATGTGAATGGACTATTAACCTTTTGTTTATTTGTTTGTACAGGTTTGGATTTACTTACTATAAATTCAGATTCAGCATAGTATCCTCATTATTCTTGCAGAATGACATTAAAGTGTCAGATGACACCTGCAAATGAAGGTGAATATTTTTGGAATTGCTCATGTTTCTTTGTCCTTCATCTGATAGGGAGGAGGGTAATAGCAAATAACTCTAGTTGGGATAGAATTAATTTTGCCTAAATTCAGACACTCAAAATCTAGACATGTGCAGAAGGGTCACTCAGGTAGTGATAAAAGGTCTCAATCGCATTTCCTCCTGGATTTGGTTCAAGACATAAATATTATCTACATGTACCCAGACACAAGAAACAAGGTGTAGGCTGTTTGCAGACTTAAGGCAACACTAAAAGGAACTGTAACTTGAGATAAAACTTCGAAGAAAGCAAACCTTGCCAAGAAATGCAGGTATGATTAACTGCAATAACGGTGATCTAATGGACAATTATCAGACTCAAATAAGGAAAATTATTAGGAAAGTGCAGTGCTCATACTAACCATTTTAAGATTTTTATATAGGGTTATCACCAATAGGAGATGTATATAAGAAATTGTAGGCATAGCTGACAGTCCCTCCTACAGTTCAATTTTCCTGACACATTCCTTTAGAAGATTCTGTTTCCAGTTACTTAAAATGTTACCGAAGATTAACAAAAGTTCTGGATTAACTTTTTCGCCAGGCTGTGAATTTGTAGTTTTTTTACAAGATTTTATGTAAGAACAACCTTAGGGAGAGGCTCTTCATCTTTCTGCTATTAAAATTATATTTTGAAGAGTTTATTAATGTTCCTACACTATAAAGAAGAACCTTCAAGTTTGTTGGCAGAGTGTGTTTTCTCTCCCATAAGGATCTATACAAATTTAAACATTTATAAAATTACCAAACATACTTATTTGGTAGTAAGGCTATCAGATTTTATCATTGCAATGGCTGAAGTTGTTACCTACAATGCACTGGATAGATGGATCTACAATGTTCTCTGCATCCCACAAAATGAGTGTTGTGGCTTCACTATAGAAACAGATGCTGGATTGGGAATCCAAAGCAAGAACTCTGATGCTTTTATGAAAAGTACTCTCTGGCTAGCACTCCAGGCTTGTTTCAATAGTCTCTCACATTAACTTTTATGAAGCTGGCCCCAATACCTGCGTGTCATGGGCTGCAGAACTATAACTGTAACTTGAAATACCATAATCTGATTTTGTCAGACTGAGCATCAAAATCGATGGTGCTGATACCACTTTACCCCTGGATATCTATGCCTGAACAATAAAGGCCAGATTTCCCTCCAGCTTCAGATGGCAGATTCACATCCAGAAATGTCTGGCCTTTAAATTAAGATAAGATCTCTGAGTGTGTTTCCTCCATTCCCTGCCCACAGGGCTTCTTTCTGTAGAAGAAAGGGTAAGGTAGGAACCATAGGATACTCAGTAGTTTGATGATTGGGAAGCAGAACTGGGAACTTATCTGAATCTTTATCTGCTTCATGTCCCTGCATGCACAAGTAGACTCTGCAGCTTCTTCCACTTTGTCTTCTCACCTCCCTTGATTTTGGCTGTACATCCTCAAACCAGTTGTGGTGTTGCCCAGCTCTGTCATCTGGGAGCAGAAGTCCAAATATCCAGACAAGAATCCAATGAAACTTACCATTGCTAGATGGTCTTGCAGTTCACTGCTGTTTCACCCAGAAGTGTGGAGTTTGGGAGAGTCAAGAGAGATCGAGGCTCTCTCACAAGAGCTGAATAATGAAACTGGGCACCTTCCAGGGGATCTTCAGACATCTGAAACTAAACTTAGAGATGACTTAAACCCTATAGACACAGAGAGAACATAGGCTTTACAAGTGAAGCAAGCTGAAAGAAAAATAAAGGAGCACAGAAGCAGTTTTGTCAACCTTTTAAAGTACCTTCTAAAGTTAAATATTGAAAAAACATTAATTGTAAGGACTTAAACAGCACAGTTGCCCAGTTGCCTGTCTCAAATACTAAGGCCACAGAAGGAGTTTGACAGGAGATAAGCAGAGAATGGAGCAACAGGATGGCTTAACTCCAAGCCTGGTGGAAGTGAGATCTGGTTAGCTCATCCTGGTTAACACATCTGGACAAAAAATTCCACTGTGACAAAGTATGTAAAGAAGCAATGGCTCATACACATATCACTGATCAAATAAAGATCACCCCAAGTTATGGGACAGATAGATGACATCTACAACCACCAATGACCTCCAAAGTCCCCCAGAATATGCTTCTGTGGCTACCTGGAACTCAGGCTGTAAGTTAAGCCACAGCAAGGACTTCAGATAAAGAACAACGTGGTACTATTGTCCAAGTATTGACCCAGACCTAGTGGGAGGTTCACAAAGCTTGTGGAGAAGAATCTATCATTGATAATGGACACAAAGAATTCAGAATTTATGGGCCTCAAGGAAAGCCAACTCAATAAATGTGTTAAAATCAGTTCTTATGGATAAAAGTTAATTCTGGGGAAGATTGTGACCAGTGACTCACAGCCTATCAACCCAAGAAAGACCCAAAAGAAGAGAAATACTGAGTGTGTGGACTAATTAGCATTAGAATGAGAGAATTAGCATTAGAAGTGAGGGAATCATTTAACAAGTAGAATAAAAGAACTATGCACCCAAGGA
>QUSF01000007.1:34421558-34454493 GCA_003676055.1 Chloebia gouldiae
TCCTTCTCCTTCTCCTTCTCCTTCTCCTTCTCCTTCTCCTTCTCTTCTCCTTCTCCTTCTCCTTCTCCTTCTCCTTCTCCTTCTCCTTCTTTCTCCTTCTCCTTCTCCTTCTCCTTCTCCTCCACCTCCTTCTCTTCTCCTTCTCCTCCTCCTCCTCCTTTTTCTCCTCCCCCCCTCTTCTTCCCTCTCTCTCCCCCCTCCCTCCCCTCTGTTTTCTATTTCCCTCTATCTCTCTACCTCACATTTATTGTAAATAAGATCTGTACTATTGATTTCAGCATATGGTCTCATTTGCGCCTTAATTTGGGCTGCCACATCTTTCACTATTCAGATCTTAGTAATAATGTCTGCCTTGTTTGCACATAGATATTACCAGGACACCCTGTGGGATCAGCACAAAGCAGTAGCAGACAATGATAATCATTCTGTTAACGTGGTTACCCTCACACAGCTTTGCAAGTATGGCATAGCATATGTGAAAAAAGACTTTACAAATTTCCAAAATGCAGCTGACAAAATGTGCAGCTGTACTCACTAATCAATGGAGACACATCAGACATTTGCCAGCAGCTACTGGTAGCAGGTATTGTTCATACTGGCTCTAGATACTAGCACTAGTCTACTGAAGTGCAAGTGTAAATAGTGAAGAAAAGAAGAGGAAAAAAAAATGAGGATTTGACTAACAGCTTTAATGTATAAATAAAATGGTTAGAGATTGATTTTTTTTTCTCCAGACAAAAGAATTTTACAAAATCAAGAAGTTAGCAAACACCATTAAGTTTGTCACAGGTTTCAGCTCTTCATTGTGAGATGCTTCTTGGGAATTCCAAATTCTATATGCTTTCATCAGAGGGACTATTCACGTGCTGAAATCAGCCTGTGTCACTCTGCAATAAATTCATCCGGCACCTGTATGCTCCTGAGCCATGAACTGCACTTGAGAGTGACTGAACTTTGGCTGCCTGATAACCTCCACACAATATAAAAAATGAGAAAAGTAGAAATTCTATGGAGCTACTTATAAGCTTATCTCCTCCAGAAAGCCTCACTTTCTAAGTCAGTCAGTGGCAGAAGTCCATCTAAACTTGACAGTGACACTCTTCTTGTAGAATAGTGTGTGCTAATGCATCTGGGAGCAAAGAGAAAGTAATGTCAAACTCCAGTATGTCCTAGTAAAACGAAATCCAAACAAGGAAAGAAGCTGCTGGTAGTTTGGTTTTCCCTTGAAGTTCTATTTATTCTGCTAAATCATTGAGTTGCAACTAGAAAATCAGAGTAAGCTCTTGTTCTCTCTCCTCCAAGGCAAAGGGTAATCCTTAACATGACTCAAAAGCTGACAATTTGAAGAAAAGCCCACTGACATCTCACTGAGCACAGTGTTTTAAACCCACAGATCCATCATTGTAGCAAAGTGCTTTGTCCCTTTCCTCCCATTAGCTGACACCTGACTATTGTTTTGAACTGTGGTGCTCCACACTTAAGCTGTATGTTACTCTTCCATGCCTACTATATCTTCCTTTCTCTCTCACTAGACTGGTCTAATAAGCTCTTTTCTCTCTTTCCTTCTCTATGTTGCTAAGATTTCACACTTGGTCTGCAGTTCTCATTTTTTTCCAGTCCTTTGACTTCCCTCCCTTGCTACACTGCTGTTTTCTTGTGCTGAGTGTCAGCCCTAGTTCAACTTCATCTCTCACCTACCCATCAAGTGTGTTTCTGGACCTTATCTTTATTTCTATTTCCTTTTCGGTACAGTTTTTCTAATCTCAATAATATTTTCTTCTCTGACATTTTATCTACCTATTTCTCTACTTTTGCAGCCAAATATTTTCAAATTTGGGATAAAAATTAATACCCTTAATACTCTTTCTCCCATTTATTTCTTTCACTTAATTTAAAGTGAATAACTGTTCAAAATTTTGAAGACAGCAGGTTCCTACAAGTGTTGCCTGTTAGGTGGGGAAGCAACCAATCCGTGTGCAGAAAACACAGTTTGTTGCTTTAGTATCCAAGTACCAGATTAGCTAAATTCTCATATAGGAGATCTCCTGACCATTTTAAAGGAAATTTTGACTCCTGATGTTGTATTTGAAAACCAAACAAGTCTGAGAAACTAAAAAGATTTCAGTAGAAATGTAGAGCAAGAAAATATAAATGTCTGTAGCAGTCTTCTGTTGTTTCACTCTGCTGAAGTTTTAGGAAGAAGGTAGACATAAATTCAATATAGATCATAAATTGATAAAAAAACCCCAAGTATAAATACATTATGATTCGCTATGCATTAGTTATATAAAAACATACAAAATTTAAAATATTTTAGTTTTAGCAGTGCAATCCTATCCTGTAAGTCTCCCAATTCAAGAGAGGAGAATAATTTTTTTTTAACTTTCATGGCTGTTTCACATTAAAGTAACTTGTCCCACTTTATGCTTGCACAGTGCCTCATGCAACAGAATTCTGCTGTGCCTGGACACTAAAATAAGAAATAAAATGACTGTGCATCCATAATTCTACAAAGAATAAAAATGGAGAGCAGTAATTTACAGTACTGTATTTATAATTTCCTCCTGTTTCACATCACTACTGGAAGTGAAAAAGGTGAGGCTGAAACTGGAACTCTGATCCTCAAAGAACAGCACTGCCATTCTTCATTCAAAAGCTTTATCAGAGACACGAAGGGAGCAATTGAGTAAGACAGTTTGCATCACATGCTGCTTCACCAAACAGGCTTTTGACATAGTCATATTTTGTGTTCCCCAAAATAGCACTTCAGCATGCTTCAGTTTATGAACTTTTTTTTTTTTTTAACTCCTTTGAATTTAATGAGGCTATTCATCAGTTTGGTAAATGCAAAGAACCTTTTAAAAGGGGAACAGTGATTGATTTTTAAAGTGCTATAATCATTCCATCTAGCTATAAAAATACTTTCCAATATATTTCAAAGTATATTAATATTCACCTTTTAAAATACAACATTTTCTGTCCTCATTTTAATACATAACCAAGAAACTACCAAAATATCACTAGGTGAAGTTCTTTACCCAGCAAACCTTCTGTATAAAGCTTCCATTAACATTTATTCTTCACATGAACCTCGCTGACACAGGAGGAAATTTTGGGAGTCAAATAAAGTTTGTCCTATGTAGAGTCTGCATCTGGGTCTGAATGGACTCACATGCAAACTAAAGGTGTATGACTATACCTGCACATCTCCCACTAGCATAAACTACCATTTTCTGCACCCAAATAACAGTTTGAGAGGGGTCTCAAGCATTTGTGTGTGTGATTGCACTGAGCAATGTTGAAAAACTGCAGAAAAAGGAAAGTCCAGAATTGGCTAATTTGCCAGCAGCCCTAAGGAATCATGTGCAATTAAAGTCTCTCTTTTTGCAGAATCTTGCACCAAATTGCATCAGAAAAATACTTTATATACTGCAGCATTTGTCATTTACTCAGTAAGCCCCAGGGAGGGAATTCATCCTTGAAATATGTGTATTCTAAATGCTTTCAGCCATAGATGGTGTCACAGACATGTCCCTGCTGCAGAAAGAGAGGTTATTGTCTCAAAGAGTTACTATTCAGACAATCAGTGTGATGGTTTGCAACTTCTACATTCTTGGCAAGCCCCAAACCCAACAGCTCAATCATCAGGAGCATTGCCTGTGTGACAAGGCTGACTGACCTCTGGGTGTAGTGTCACCACCACAAATCTGTCTGCTGAGACCTCTGACCAATACAATGAGTACAGCTGTGCTGTGTGAAATGCCTGTAACTCTGCCTGGGGCTGGCTAGCTCTGGGGAGAGAGCTAATACTTGCACTCCCTGTGAGGCTGCTCCTCTGCAACCAGCAAATGCTATCATATAATGAAAGGCAGTGGGACATCTTCAGTCACTCATTTCCATACAGCAAATGCTTCACAACACTCCTGCAACCCTTCTCTGTACCAACCTGAATTATTTACTTCACTGTCTCTCACTTCAACTGCCTGTCCTCCTCATTTATCCCTCTGCACAGGATCAGCTCTTTTCCATCTATCAAGTGTGTCATCCTGCACTTTCCCTAAGTATTTTTCTCTTGCTTTGTTATTACTAGCATTCCTTCTCCATGTGTCCCTTCCTATTATTTTGTTGCTCTTTCTTACCTTACCTTACCTTGCCATACCTTACCTTGCCTTACCTTACCTTGCCTTACCTTACCTTGCCTTGCCTTGCCTTGCCTTGCCTTGCCTTGCTTTTACCTTACCTTACCTTGCTTTTACCTTACCTTAACCTTGCTTTACCTTCCCTTTGGTCCATCTTGGCTTGAGAACACATAGGCACACTTGATCCCATTCCAGCCACAGCACATAGCCCACTGAAATCCTGCATGACTCGTGAGGAGAGTGTAGTGATATGGTGCACACCAGCAATCTGCCATAACTTTAGCAATTGAGAATTTATTCTACTCAGCCAATAATTATTAAAAATTTCAAAATGTGTGTGGGATTGTAATTGCCATTCCTCTCTTTTTGCTGTTGGGTTTAAAGCATGTTAAATTGACCACTCTAAAAGTATTTCAATTATGCCATTAACAGCAAAAAGAAAGCCAGTCATGAGTCACACCAGTAAATTTTAGGGAAGACAAACAGACTCATACTGTGTGCATACAGACCTCTTCTATTGATATAATACTCAATAATCCTGAAATGCCTGACTCAGTGTTGCATGTAGAAAGAGCTCAGGAGCCTTCTAGTGCTCAGGGATGCTCTCACAGCAACTCTGACCATGCATCAGCCCTCAGAAAGAGCCTGGGAGGAGAAAAGCACAAGGAAAGTGCCCTTCTTGCATGCAGAGCAAGAGGAGATGGTGGCACCAGGCTATGCAGGGTGTTTTGCAAGAGCATCACTGGATGACTCTGGCCCTGAGAAATGAAGCAGGCTTATAAAGCCGAGAACTGTAGCCCAAACATTTTTCTTCCAGGAGAAAACAGTGTGCAAATGGGAATGTAACTGCAGCTTTTACTGAGCTTTACACTCCTCTGTCACACACCTGAAAAAGAACTGCGCTTTTGTTTTGGGAGGTAATTTCAACTCCCTTCAATGAAGAGCACTGAACAGCAAGTGAACTCTCTTCACTCTACTACACTTTATTTGATAGATTTAAATAATTCATATAATAGCTGCAACAAAATCCCAGAAAGCAAAAGTGTTTTAAAATTTGCTTCCATTTGTGTCCTTTAGGCTCCAGTGAAACAGCCTAGAAATACAGGCCCATTCAAGCTGAAAGAGGACAATTTTGGGGGTTCTTGCACAAAATACTTTTACTCTCAGAGTAGACTGTTCTAAGTGATCCTTTTCTTCCTCAATTTTGTTGCTACAAATAGCAAACTCTTCTGCCTCCAAGCTGCATCACCTTTAGAGAACAAATGCTGCTTACAGGATTCAGAGCACTACACATGCCATCAAAATATTACCATGCATTTCAAGTCTGGAGACAACACCATGGAAATATGCCCCAAGAATGCCAGAGGTAAGGAAAAGCTGATGAATAGAACATGAGGTGGAGGAGCACTGCTCTGTTGATTTCTTCTTTTTTTTTCTTCCTGGGAAAGCTGATATATTTTCCTTTATTTTTTCCCCAAGAATAAGTTATTTTCGTTTATTACAATTCAGTCCCTCTGTTATGCATACCATGCCCGTACTGGTTACAGGATGTGTAGTGCTTAAAATGGATTCTGGTTGCAAAAATTAATTCCTGCTTTCATTCAGATTACAGGAAGTTTCAGCTACATTTTTTAAATAAATGATTAACACAAATACCTTGATTAGTCTGTTAAAATCATTGGAGTCTGTTCTTACATAATAAAAAAATAATTCTTTGGAGTTGTAATTATTTTTAAACTGTACTTTATTTCCATACATTTAATAAATTAGCCATTAATGAGGCCCAATACTTCTAACACAAGAAATAAAAGGGAGCATTGTATCGTCAGCATGACTTAGCAATTTCCTTGTACATACATCTTCATACATGTCTAACAAAGGCAATTCTTCTCAAGCAAGTGCCAAAGTTTCTTGTATAGACAATTAAGGTGTGTCATTGACTTTTATGATTTCCAGAGGGAGAGAGATGCTGTCTCTCAAGAGCTGAATGGCCTGGATGCTAAAAGATGAAAAGCAGGGAGAGACTCCTATTGTATGAGATCCTATTAAATTGAAACATTTTTGCTTGCAACTCTAGATAATCACCTCTGTTTACAAGATTTTAAAAAAACATTTTAGCAAGCTCTGGAGTTCTTTATGCTCTTGCATACACTTTCAGTTTTTTGCCTTCAGCTGCTGGAGAGTGAAGAAAAGGCACTCTTTCATCACGCTACATTTTGTAGAGAAGAGCTGCATGTCAAGGACTCCTGACATCCAACATTGTGCTTCATGACATCCATTTATACCAGGTTTGTTGTATTCCATCCCATGACCTGGGATAATGAGGTGTATGGCTGTTGTACCAGGAACTGATGTGTTGCATCATGGCATTATCTGCCTTGGGAAGGTGAAATGAAGGCATTGTCTGCAAAAATACAATTAAGGAAAAGGTTTCTTAGCCCTTAATAGCAGAGCATGAACACTATCAACCTGCTGCTGTTTTTTGAAAAGAAATAGAACAATTAATGCCAAATGGAAATGGTTTTATTCTTCTTTGGTTGGAGGAAGCCTTTTGGACTATACAGAGCCTCAAGAAATACAGACTGAACTGAAGGAACTGAAATCAAAGTTATATAGTTCTCTTGAAAACCTAACTGAGGCTTTGTGTTGGAATAATGTATTATTATATTTTCACATCATCGGCAACCCAGTGAAAAGAGTTATTCCTTGAAAATAAGTATTCAGAGAATTCATATCCTCACAAAGGAATCATGTCATGAGAATCAAAAGCAAAAGGTTTGCTGGATAATCAGAATTTGGAGATAAATTTTTCTTGTACTACCTGCTCATGAAATCAGCCTACACTGCTGCTGAAATCACAGAGCATTTTTCGTAGAAAAAAACACACAGTCAAGTAATTTATGGTTATACACACAAAAATGCAGCACTAGTTATATGTTCTTATGACTAAAGGGATTGTTGTGATTGTCTGTGGCACATAAGAACAGCCCTAATATGGATTTGGCATCCATTTAGCATCCTGGAATCAAGTGTTATACAGACACAAAGGATGGCACATGCTTGGGAGAGCTTACATCCTAACTCAATAACTAATCAGTGATTCTCATGGGTAACAAATAGGGGGGAACATGGAGAGAAAGAATAAAATGCCATAAGAATCATAATAAGAACATATAAGAACCATGTTAGTGGTTAGTGAGCAGAAACACTCATTAGTTTTCTTTCTTAAGGACCTTTGAGAAAGAAAAAGGTAGATGTCTGTCGAGGCTCATTGCATGGGAGGATGTGAGAGATGGGCAACCCAAAAGACAAGGTCCTGGCAGGGATGCTGCACTTCTCTTGAGAGATCAATGTTTGACAAAACCCTAAGAAGATGGTTTAGCAAAGGAGGAATACAAGAGGAAAAATAAAGTAAAATGTTCCAAAGGAGAAAATGTTTGCAGGATCAGAACCTTGGTTTTTATCTTCTACAGAGTCCTTTATATTGAGTTAATAAAATTTAAAAGCCATCCTTTCCCTTTAATCATGGCATGAAGCTGTATAGGGGAGGCTAGTTGTGCTAGCAAGGTGAACACTATCTGCCCTCATCAGCCCATCAGGGCAAGAATCTGTAAACTCCATTTTCGTGGTATGACAGAATAAAAATAAGTGTGGCTGTGCCTTCATCAAGTTCTAAAGCCCCTTGTTAACAGCTAGGTCAGTGTGAGTGCATGCTGTTGTAAATGAGAATTAGACTGTGAGCATCTACATTCTCCTGCCATGCTTTCCTCAAAGGAATGAAGCTAACACACACCTCTGCCAGGATGGCTTTAGGCCCCACATTTCAAGAAGACTAGCTGACCCATTGCTGCTTGTTATGGTCTGAAGTAGCTTTTTGAGGTAGCACATATAAGTGGAGTTAACCTACTCTAATTAGGGTAACATAATCAGTCATGAAGGCATTGATAACATCTTAACAACTTCCTCATGTTGGTTCTGTATATCAGCTCTCCTTCAGGTTTTAAATGTTCAGTTCTGGCTTTATGAAGGCATTGAAATACAAGAGCTATGAAAACCACAATATCCTACTGCCTGAAGTCCTAAATATTGATGTCAGCACAACTGAAAGAAGGGCAGCAATTCTAATTTTGTCCTGTCTTTATGCTGCATGTGTTGGACATCCTGTAATTGTCAAAGCAGTCCAATGACAGATTCCAGTAAAGTGAAATTGCTTTTTCGACTATTACAAAATAACAATCACCAAGCTTTGGAGAAAATAGCTGAAAATTGTGACATGAATATTGCACACTCAATCACATGCTCCAAAACAGTCATTGACATTAAAAAAATTGATTACTAAAGGTGCCACTGACATGCACAAAAGATGCTTGTTGTCCAATACAGCAAATATTGAATAAATTGATTTTGCTACAGAATAATTATTTCTTTTAATAACAGTCAAAGACACTCCAGTCTCTGAGTTTTTAACATTTGTTCAACTTTCATTTTTTGATTATATATGGGAATTTAACAAATAATATTGAATTCACACTAAACCCTATCACAGATGAGGTCTTTTACATGGGGAAGAGATGCAAATTTAAAATAAGTTTTCAAGGTTTTCATGATACACTGTTTCATGATACACTGTATTACTGTATACTCATTAGTAGGCAGAAGTTGAGCAAATTCATACCTGGGGTAGTGGACTCTGTATTTAAACTTTAGTCAAAGATTCCGTTCACACTTTGATGGTGCAGAAGCCCTCAGAGTTGACCACACAAGAATGAGGGTGTGCCCAGATGCAAGGATTCAATTGTACCCCTCAGCCCAGGGGTCCTGGCCCGTCCTTGCCCTGGTGGCATTCCATCACCTTCCCGCAGGCCCCAGATGAGCTCTGCCCATCGCAGGGAAGCTCCCTTTCTTCCTACTGCACAAGTCATGGAACTTCATGCTTTGAACCATCTGTCATTTAGAAAAATTCTCAAGTAAAATGGGCATTTAATTGCCTCACCGACAACATCACTTGTCAGTTGCTGGTGTTAGTCTATTTTTAGAAATGTCATGTTGGTTCTGGTAGTTTCTGATATACATGTCTTTTCACGGCAGCCTGTAGAGGTGGGCTGCAGGTCCTGCAGGTATTTTCATCACAATATATGGGATTTATCCAGAGGAAACAGTGAGAACAAAGAGCTACATTTATCTTTCACCTTGGCATGTGCACACATATTTCATGCTAGACCTTGCATAAAAATTTTCAGGGAGCAGTCAGGAATGGATTGAAGGATACTGACTGAAAAGGTTCCTTCCACAGTTTTCACAGGAAGTCACAGACTATGCGTAAGATATTTTTAAAAGCCTTTTTACTACTTCCATTCTTTTTCTGGTGGTTCACTTTTTAGCTGACAAAGTGATTTATAAACTGTCTTTAAAAATTTCCATTTCATTGAACAAATGATAAATATCCAAACCTGAAGTGTGACCCAACATCAATATCAAATATTTGCAGACTTAGTTTACTTTTCAAAGAATAAGCAAAATGAGAATGAATATATTATTATATTCACTCAATATAAGAACAAATTAGAAAATAATTAATTTTAGCCACAGTGATTGGAAGACTCAACTTGCTGTGTTAATTCCACTAGAGGCAGATGATAATCACCTTTGAAAATTATGAATTTCCACTCCTGCCCCGGATAAAGGGCATCTATGTAGAAGGAAATGTAGATTTCATTAGCAAAATAGAGCAAAACCACTAATCTGTGTCCTACTACTTTGCCTTCTTCTACCCACCATCCACCTTGGGAATACTGTGTGACAATTGGTGTTGTCACTTCTGTTAAATTCATGGACAAGGGTTACTTGATGCTCCTGCAAGTAGCTACAATATGGAAGACAGTGTCATTCCCAAATACACACATGCACGCACACACACACTTAGTACAAAGGCAAACAGTGGGAAGCAGTGATAATTCATTCAAAGAAAACATGATTTCCTACTGTTCATTAACGCCATTAGTTTCATTTAAGCCATTTGTAACTCCTGTGTATTTTGTTTAAGCTCCAGCCTTCCTAAATATATCTTCTTTTCAACTACTGTTTAAAAATACATGTAAATATGAAAATATTCACAATATTAATTCTACTCAATTTACATCTTGCTGATGCTTGTTGAACTGGCTATCAGAGCATTTAAGGATGGAAAGGATCAAATAGTACCAGCTGCAGTGACACCTGGCAATTTGCTACACCTTCCTGTGTCAGTCAATTCAAGCCAACGGTCCTGCAAGAAGAATGGAAAATCCACGTGATCAAGTGAGACTTCTTGCAACAGCACCATTACCTCATTTTATTTACATGAATTTTCGTTCACTCCTCAGAAGTGGTGGAGAGCCGAAGAGGTCCCAAACCTTCCAGAACAGATTCAGAAGTTCTGTGGCCTGTAGTTTCTTAAATTGCACTCCAGCACCAGTAGCAGAGGAGCAAATGGTGCATGAGTTTCATCTGTGGGACTGTACACACCATTTTCCCTCAGCAAATCCTAGACACTACCAGCAGATGATTTACCAGCACAAGCCAGAATACCTTTAGGCTCTTAGAAACACAGCTACTTTGAACATTTCCTTGTGTCCATATGGCACAGAAGCATGTAAAAGAAACAAACTCAGTTTTCAGAAAGAATATGGAAAACTGTTCAAGTAAAAAGATTTTTTAAGTAGAAGCATAGGGTCAAGAGTGAAGATCCTATAGTGAAAGAGGCAAGAAGCTGGAGACAACCAGGGCAGATTCCTCCACTGAAATACACACTTTCTTCAGTGGAAAGATGACCAGAGGAAAGACAGGTTTGAACCAAAATTAAGTACTAAGGGTTTTTTTGATTTATCTCTGATTGAGCTCAACTTCTAAAAGAACCATTGCACAAAAGTCTATATTTTAGTAATTTAAAAATTAAGATTTGATTCTACTTTTTCAGCTTTTCAGAAAGATGAACTAGAGGAAAATTTTTGCAGCTCAAGGAATACTGAAGATACGTAATTTTAGTTACTCTTGTATAGGTCCCTGCTATGTCAGAACTGGCTGAGACAGAAAAGCCCCTGCACAAAAGCAAGGAGAAAATAAGGAAGAGGAGAATGGCATTCTTCAGCGAGACAAAAATAGAGCATAGACAGAAAAAAAATTGAGTTTCTGACCTCTCTTTTCTTCTGTAAGATACCAGATTGGTAAACAGTAAGTGTAGCTTGTCTCCCTGGCACTAGCTGAAAGCCAAAGATAGCACATCGACCTTCTCCAGGGTCTGCTGGGACTGGAGTAACCTTCAGGGTCAGGCTTGTCAGCTTTGCTGATATCACAGGAGATTGTCTCCATGGCTAAAACACAGGCTGCTGTCATATATCTTTTTGCTGCTTATCCAAGTGACCATGAAGAAAAAAAATCAATTTAGTTTCTCTGAAGGAGAGCTGCACAATATCCATGTGTCTGGAAAAACATGTGGCTAAATGGCATTAGGATTTGTAGTAAGAATAAATATATTTAATTATGCAGTCTATTTCTCCACCAATTTTTAGGTTCCTACATAATAATGAGAAACTCAATTTATGTGAATGGCTACAGTGTCAGGATAACAGAGCCTGTGACAGGTGCTTCTAGGGAGGGAAAATCAGAAAGAATCAAGAGTAATCATGCTATACAGACTGGAAAATTTCAAAGGCAAACGCTCTACTTTAAAGGAATATACTCACTAAGCTTAGAATACTGAAGTCACAAGGAAGAGATCCAGATCCAACTTAGTCACAACAAAATCACAGCAGTGTTTCAACTCTCAGCATCTATAGCTGGATACCTTCTCCACAGTATTAATCACCTGGGTTACTTTATTCCTTAGGCTTTGCCAGAGAAGTGGTGACTGTCCTGTTCCTGGAAGTTTTTGAGGCCAGGCTGGATGAGGCTTTGAGCACCAGATCTACTGGAAGGGGTCCCTGCCCTTGGCAGTGAGGTTGGACTCAAAGATCTTTACAAGTTCTTTCCAGCCCAAACCATTCTGTCAGATTCTGCAGTTCTGTAACTTCTGCTTTAACCTTCTCAAATAAAGTCAGAACACAATTATAATACTTCAGCTTCAAATTTGAATATAGAGGCAACTCTATCATTTTGGTTTGTCTTGCTTTTATTTGGTTTCAGAGATCAGATCCTTTTGAGATGATAAGTTTTCATTCTGAGAGTTTCCAATAGGGAGCCATCATTTAGAATTGAAAAAAATAATCACAAATTAAAATCCCGTGGAGCTACACTCTCCACTGATAACTTGGTAGAATGAATATGCATTCTTCTAAAAGAAAAACACCCTTTTAAGATCATATTATTGCAGGAAAGATTTTTAAGTGTGAAAAAATCACATTATTAAGGACCTATTTTCTGTTGAGGTACGGTGGTCTAACTAGCATTTGTATCTTATGAAATTTTTCTCTTCAAAGAATATTCAGTTATTTAATTTAGCAGCATAAATGAACAATTTTCATTATCTACTTTGGCAAACATAACTGAAACCTGAAATAGTTGTAACTTATATATATTGCTATTTTATTTTTTAAATCTAGAAGTAGTTCTTTCATGTAGTTGCTGCTGATTATTAAAGAAGAGAAACATGGTCTTTACATATCATATAGGTGTACATGTTCACGTGATGATAAATACGTTCTGAAATATCTATCATTACTAGCTGTCTTTGAGTTTTAATATTTCTTCTTTTCTGGAAAAGAAGTGTCCAATTATTTTCTGTGTTTTTTTCCTGCTGGTAAAATATATCCATTTTATCACATAGCTCAAATAAGCTTGCTTTCTTAACTACATATATTTAAAAATATTTTACTCTATTCTTCCATAGCTGCTTACTATAAAACTATAATTTTATAAATTATCTTGAGAAATATCTCTAGCAACATAAATCTGGTTTTCTTCAAACCATTTTGAAGTGATATGTTTTGGACACACAGAAACTTTTTTAAGCCTTGCATCTAAATTTTAAGTCACCTACTTCATCAGGGAGTTAAACACATTTCCCTGTAAGTAGTGCACTTTACAGGTTTCAAATGTGTTTTCAAAACTACCTCTGGCAAATTTGTTGCTATCAAACATGGCATGTATTCAGCTTTTTTTTTCCTTTTGGTTCTGAGCCTCACTCTAAGAAGAAGAGGAGGCAGTCAATATTTTTTCTCTGTTTGATGTTCTCCTTGACCTGTCCTTGAATATTAAAATGTTGTAATTTCTTTTTGGAGAAGTTGTAATAGGTTCATGATGACATGTAGCAGTTAAGTAGTTCATTCTGGTTTCTTTTAAAAATATGATATAAAAATACCATAACTCTCCACTTTCACAATTAATACAAATGGAATTTCTTCCCCTTGCCCCCAAATATTTCAAGAAATCTTTTTCCAGAACTCAGAAATATTTTTTTTTGTTTATTCAATGGCCATCTTCATCACCTTTCTTTCAGCTTTCAGTGTCATACTGCCCTTAGAGATACCAGCATCACCCTTGATCAAGGTGATGCTCCTCCTTAGCTGAGGAAAAAAGAGGGAGCATCAAAGTGCAGGGGAGAGCTTCAATATTGCCTTTGCACAAAGGAGCAACATGCCACAGTAACAGTTCTACAATAGCTGTACTTCTATGCTGCAGTAATGTGCTGTGCTACTGTAAGATGCTGGACTACCATAGCAGCTCTGCTATCCTCACTTCCAGAGGAAGAGTCATAAAATGAAATTGCTAAAAATAACTCTTCAGATGAGGAGCTGTTCCTATTCAGCTTATAAAAAGGAGGCTGAGATAGCATCTTGCGTAGCTACTCATACATGTAGGGGGAAAAAAAGATCTTACAAGTGTGTAGTTCTGGCTTTTAGGAAAGAAAGTAAAACTGGAAGTCTATGCAGTATTATATAAGATGAGACAACCAGATCCAATGAGCAGAAGTCAGGAAAATTCACCTTGACATATGATGCAGTTTTCTAACAGGGAAGATGATAAATTAACACTGATTTTGAAGGGTGGTGCAGTCACTATATTTGGAAGGTGACGTCAGTTGCTGTCCTAAAGATAGGATTTGATCCAGCTTCTGGGAGCGTGAAGATAGCACAGGCAGGTACCAAAGTAAGCCTAAGAGGTTGTGGTCCTTCTTACCTTGGATCTTGTGCCTTTAAATACCACTCTGCCACCCACTCTCAGCCACATATTCCTAGGGCAAGAAAGGTACAAATGTCTTGCCTGTGCAGTGCCACAGAAGTGGCAGGTCTGCAATAAATGGCTGTAATCTGTTCCCAAGGCTCCTCATTTCAGTAAGACCAACAACTGGCCAAATTTTGTTTTCTTCATTTTTTTCCCTTATTCTAAGTTATCCGACTTTGACTGGAGCAGGACTACAGATGAACTGGCATTCTGAAATGCACCTGTCAAAAGATGGATGATTGACATTTACTTAAAGTCAAAATGAACATCAGATTTGGGATTATAAAGAAATGCTTCTGGGAAGAAAAATATATTCATACTGGAAAGACTCATGGCATTTTATGCAATTTAAGTAAAAGAGGTCCTTTCAGATGTAGTAGATTCCCTTTGCTGTAGACTGATGCCTCAATCTTGTCTGTTCCCACTCTGTGGTATCAAAGGGTTTAGTAGCTTGAGGATTGAAATATTTAAGTCTAATTAGAGTCATTGTGTTCAGAATGGAATGTGTGGGTGACATTTACAAGCCTTTAATACATGAGAAATCAGTTTAAGTAATTTAACAGTCATCTCTGGCCTCTGAAGATGACATACTCCATGAAATGGTGGAATCACTACTTCTCTTAATTGATCTCCCTCATAAATACAGCATCAAATCCATCCATCTGGTGTCATTTATTACCCTAAATGTTTTTGCTTACTGAGAGCCTTTTGGGCCCTTCTTAATCCCACCTCCCTTCAGTTTCTGCTACAATGTGTGCACCCTCCCAGAGTGGATGGGTAGCCTGACTCTGCCCTGCTTCCCCACTGCTTCCTCATGAGGGAATCTGTGGGTGTCTCAGCCAGGAGCAGGGAACTGGTGCACCAAGCCACGTGTGATTTCTACAACATCTGGATAGACCATACAAAATCACAAAATCATTCCAAAACTGGTGTCTCTACCAGAAGCCAAAAGGTTTAGACTCTGAGGTATGAGCAGGAAAAAGGTGCCATATCTTATGAGACTTAGTCTGTCTGTGATTGGGAGGAGCTGCTGACCCCTTTGAAAGCAGAGGGGCTCTGCAGAGAGACTTTGAAATAGTTGAGGGTTGGGCAATCACCAGCCACCTGGAATGGGACACCCTGGAGGTACAGACTGGGGAATGAGATGCTGGAAAGCAGTGCCATGGAAAGGGCCCTGGGAGTCTTGGTGAATGGCAAGTTGAACATGAAACAGCAGTGCCCTGGCAGCCAAGGAGGGACAAGCATGTCCTGGGGCATCAGGCTCAGCAGCACCAGCTAGACAAAGTAGGGGATTGTCCCGCTCTGCTCTGCACTACAATGGCCTCACCTTGAATATTGTGTGCAGTTTTGGGCGCCACAATGGAAGAAAGACATGAAACTATTAGAGAGTGTCCAGAGGAGGGCAACAAATTTGATGAAGGTCCTTGAAGGAAAACCTTATGAGGAGTATGAGGAGTGGCTGAGGTCACTTGGTCTGTTCAGCCTGGAGGAGACTGAGGGGAGACCTCATTGCAATCTGCAACTTCCTTAAGAGGGGAAGAAGAGGGGCAGACAGTGATCTCTTTGCTGTAGTGACAGGGCCAAAAGCACTGACAGGAAGCTGTGTTGGGGTGGTTTAGAAAAAGATATCAGAAGAAGATTTTTCACCCAGAGAGTGGTTGGGCATTGGAACAGGCTCCCCAAGCCTTACCGAATTCAAGAAGCATTTGGACAATGCTCTCAGGCACATGGTGTGGATCTTGGGACTGTCCTGTGCAGGGCCAGGAGTTGGCTCAATGATCCTTTTGGGTCCCTTTTAACTCAGTATATTCTATGATTCTACAATAAACGGTAAGAGCCCAGTGGCTAAGAGGCTCTGAGTGCCTGTCCTCATGGTTTCAAGAAAAGGAGCTTCCAGCAGCTATAAATACATTCATAAAGCAAAGATAAATGGAGGAGATACAAGCAATCACAGGAACAATTCTTCTTACACAGGGAAGAGGTATCAAGCATCTTTAGAATGTCTATATCAGAAAACTTAACAATTAGTAATGAGATCTGCTTTACCACTTCTCCCCAGAACTAGCATAGTTGTCCAACACATCAGATTCACCTCTACCAGGACCTGTTTTATCTGGATGATCCACACCCTTACCCTGGGACATTGCTTTCCATGTTTTTTTCCCAGAAGGCCAAAATTTCAGTCCTTGTTTTTAGTCATGCCTTCAAAACTTGATCCAAGATAAATCCTCTTGGAATAGACTTTTCAGGCAGGGTGAAAAAAAAAAGAAGACATTTTGAGATTAGAAAAAAGCTCCTCATACACAATCCCATTAGTCATAGCATCCCAGAACTCCACTCCCTGTCCAAGACTGCTTTGAGCTAGAACAGGTAGAACACTGAATAAAATACTGCCATGTCACAGACATTTATAATTCTTTGAGCATTATCTTTAAAAAGCCAGGCAGTCTGGTAGATAGTGCTCTATATTTACTTTGTGCTGTACAAATAGGCCAAAGAAAGTACAGAGGGTGGACAGTCAGGTTGGTTCCTTGATTCCTTGGAAGTCAACAGATCATTTCACTGTATTGTGAAAGCATATATATATATACAAACACATATACCATCTGATGTGACAGGGAGTGGTTTTACCACACTGGGAGTTTTAACATACTTATTATAATAAGTTCTGTGGAAGGAGAGTCTGTGCAAGCAAAATGCAGGTCTAACAGGGGTAGCTAACATACTCTACAGTGACTGCTGTTCCTCCCTTTGTAGTGATGTTCTATCTGCAAGTTTATTGGGTGGCTTTCTTCAAGCCTTTCCAACTATCAGGAATAAAAGCACATATCTGTCATAATATCTGAGGTGTTCCTAAAACAACATTTTCCAGGGCAACTCAGTGGTGAACAAGATCAAGCAGAGAACCAGAGCTATTTTTGCAAAGGAGAAAAATACAACTATCATTTTAAGATTGTAGATTAGGAGGGTAATTTCTCCCTTCCTTCTCCTGCTGTCAAAAATGACATCCAGTTTGTCATAAAAGTCTCTTGTATGTAAATTTGTATCAGTGGGCTCTATGGGGACACATGGACATGGATGGAGAAAGAGTTACTGAAAACAGCCATTTGAAGGCAGGCAATGGAACTGAAAGGGAGCATGTGAGGGTCTCCCAAGAGCTGAGGAAATCCCAATCCCTCTCCAAGCCCATGAGAACAAATAAACTCATAACAGCACAAGTCAGTGTAATCTGACAGTGGTTGCCCATGGGCACCATCCTCAGCAGTGGCTGAGGTGTCTCAAAGGACGAGGCTGCCTCCCTGCACAGGCTGTGATCAAACATACACCTGCCCCACGGGGCTGGGAGCCTCAGAGAGCACCAAGCCAGGCTGACCCCGGAGCCCTCAGAGCCAGGGCCAATGGACAATTGTAGTAGCCTCCCTCTGTTAGAGTAATGGCTTCAGTTATACTGAATATCAGATACTAGCAGGGGTCTGCATCTCCCCTGATTTGGCAGTAGAGGAAAGGTTTTATACTAAAACCCACCCTTTTCCTCCTCCAAATTACTCTTTTTTTTTTTTTTTTTTTTACTTTTAAGGCTGTCTTGACTATCATTTGGAGTTTTCAGTCATTTAGAATTATTCATTTTTTCTTGCTTCACTGGAAAAGCTGTAGATGCTGGGAAGAAAAGGCATCTTGTCAAAGCATTAAATGTTCTTGTTTTGTTTTTCAGGGATAAATAAAAAAATCCCCCTTCAATTTAAACAGAGAGCATATCTGAAAAGAACCAACACCTGTCAGCTCTGTTAGGAAATAACTGAGAGGCCTCCTTGAGCCTACTACTATAGGAACAAATTGATACAGCTGTGCAACTGCCCACATGTTCTGGGTAGAAGGGGGCAGCAGATGGATTGTGAAAGCTGCTTTTTTCTGCAAGATTCACAGGCATGGAAATAAGCTCAGGTTAGTCTATTAGGAAATGAATAAATAGTGAGATCACTTCGGAGGCTTTTTGTAAAATTGAGTCTTCAGCAATCCTAAATATAAATCCAAATTGCTTGGTACCAATCTTGTCCTGCTCTATCTCTGGTTAGAGTTTGTCTGTATATGGGAATTTAGCTACAAGATAAAATAGTCCTTTATATAAATATCTTATGAGTCAGTCCCAGCTGTAACTCCGAAGTGGTGAAGTCGTTAAGTAAATGCTGTTAAGAGAAATATAAAATGAGCTATGATTTCTTCACAAGAAAATGCTTTTATGGCATTTAATAAAAGAAAAAATATTTCAAAAAAGCAGCATTGAACCCCATGTCATGCTGCACAAATGACTATTTGAAAAGTAACAGGGTTAAAATAAGATAAGAATCAACATGTCTGGCCTAGCTCCCCTGATAGGCTTACATCAGTCACACTGGGGTATCCTATGATGTTTCAGGAGATCAAATCTCACAATATTTTCATTATAAGAGAAATGGATCTTCTATGGATATGAGAAATGATGTACCCTGTGTATAATGTATTTCTGTCTGTAGATAAATCTTTTTATTATTAGCTCATCAAACCTAGTCTGTTATTCTATTATTAAAACTGGCTAAATTATTAATATAATTTTTAATCAGTTGAATTAATACTTATAATGGTGGCTTGTGGTAACTTTGATTTCTACTTCTTCTCACTATGAATATTTAAAAAACTATAATTAAGAGACACACCATATTTCTAAGTTTCTTTTTAAATCTGTGGTATTTTCTGGAAATATAAGTTATGCATTTTTAATTTTTTGTCACAAAACAGTTAATTCCTCTGTAGCTGCATCAAAACTGGACTGCCTGGGGAGCAAGCCAATTTCATTAGCAATTAAAAAGGTCATTCTTTTAGGTTTTAAAATATACTGAGTAACATTTTTTACAGGCCATATGTTAAAATAGAACTATGTTCTGATAAGGGATCATCATGTACACTGGCTTCATGGGATTCTAATTTTTATTGTTCTTTAATGGTTTTATTCCACATGTGTTTCTTTATAACCAAAGTGTGCTTGCCAGCTATGCCATGTTTCTTTGGTAGATAGAGGTAGAAACAGCCTCCATCAGCAGCAGCTTTTTTTTTAGTTTCATTGTCTTGTTTAGATGTTCCTGGATGCCATTGAATTGTTTTCTAAACTGCCAGGAGCTTAGAACTGGTAAAGGAGCCAAGTTCCTTTGTGGTCACACCTGGCCTGCATTGCTAACACCACGAGAGCTTACAAGCACTCCCTTTTGACCTGATGGCTTTATGTAAGGCCCATTACAGGATGAGGATGGTGGCCTCACAAACAGGGACATGGACAAGGCAGAGGTGTTTAACACATTGTTTGCCTCTGTCTTCAACACTGATGATGGACCAAGGGTGTCTCCAGCCCTGAACTGGAGGACCATGACTGTGGGAATGATCAACTCCCAGGTGACCCTAAAATTATGAGGGATCTGCTGCTCCAGCGAGATCCCTACAAATTGATGGGGCTGACAAGATACATCCAAGAATCCTCAAAGAGCAGCTGATGTCACCACAAAACCTCTCATAATGATTTTTAAGTTGTCTTGGGAATCTGGAGATGTCCCAGCTGACTGGAAACTGGCAAATGTTGTCCTGATTTTCAACAAGGGCAAGAAGGAGAACTCTGGAAATTACATGCCTGTTAGCCTCACTTCAGTGCCTGGTAAAGTTATGGAGAAGATTATTCTGGGAGATCTCATTGCAGTTTACAACTTCCTCAAGAAGGGAAGAGGAGGGAAAGGTACTTATATCTCCTCTGTGATGACCAGTGACAGGAGCCTGAGAAAACAGCCTGAACTTGTGTCAACGAAAGTTTAGGCTGGATATTAGAAAATGGTTCTTTATCCAAATGGTGGTTTGGCACTGGAACAGGCTCCCCAGGGAAGTGGTCACAGCACCGGCCTGATGGAGTTCAAGGAGCCTTTGGACAATTCCCTTGGGCACATGGCGCAACTCTTGGGGATGGTGCTCTGCAGGGCCAACAGTTAGACTTGATGATCCTGGTGGGTGCCTTCCAACTCAGCTTTTTCTGTGATTCTGTGAACTGTCTTGGTTTTGGTGGTTAAAGCACAACAGTAACTAAACTAACAGTAACTAAATTAGCATTGAGAACATATCTGCTGGAAGCAGATTAAGTTCACACTTCCAAGTCAGGAGGCACTGTACAAAGAAAAGATGTATCCATTTTCCAGGATACAAAATGAGGAACAGATTATAAAACTATGTTCCCTTCTTTAGAAATGAAAACTGGACAGAAGGGCAGAAAAGAGAAATGGCTGCAAAACCCAAGACTCCAGACCAGACAGGAAGGCAACAGAAACAACAAAGAGGAGGTGTGAGTATAAGCAAAGTCCATGAAATCTGGCCTCTCTCCCAGGAGGGCAAGTGGAAAGCTGAGTGTTGTGTGAGTTACTCAGCACTGTGAGTTACTCAGACTGACCTGCTCATTGCACCTGTGCATGCAAATGACATCAGCTGTCTCAGGAGAGCGGTGAGGGTGAGTGGTGTAGCCTGCTGGGGCTAGCTGGCCACCACCAGGCAGCAAGGAACAGAGAAACGCTGTGAAGTTGTGGGAATTAGGAAATGTAGCTATCTGATTTGTACCACTGCAGGGCTATTTTCCAAAGCTTTTATGTTTTTATGGCTATGACAGAAAACTCTTTACATGGAATAGGTACTAATACTAGGAAATTATGCCAAAATGGTATTTGGCTGTCTTGATGGAGTTAGATTTGGAGACAAGCACTGCTGCCACAAGTGGCACTGTCCAGATTTCTGCAGAGCACTGTCTATGTTCTTTGAAATACCACTTTCAGAAAATGCAGCCTGTGCTACCAGAACTGTTCAGTTGGAGAGAGATTATTTCCAATTTGTTTCTTTGCATATGAAGTGAGTGTCAGTGGTCAGAGTCATGCCCTAGTTTAACGAAAAGAGAAATGAGAATTCAATAGTCATGTTTCCTCAAGGATGAAAACCTAGACTTTCTAAATATGGCTGCTTAAATTTAAATCATCTGAGCTTTAAGTTGCAGAGCTTAGCAAGATGATAGTAGGAAAATATTATTCACTAAAATCAGTTAATCTGTAAATGTTTTCTGAGTGTTCAGAAAATGTGTAGGTCCATGTAGCAGCTGGTGAGTAGTAGTATTTCTCTCATCTGAATCCCTGCAGATGCTAGGGATGGAATGTTTATCTAAGAAGCTGCTCCCTGTCTCAGAAGCGCATGGTCAGACTTTGTGAGGCTCTGAGAAAGAAGTGGGAACAGAAAATGTCAGACTGGACACATCACTCTTCCAATGGATGTGAGGAGGGGCTTTCCTTTTCTACCTGCCTAAAGAATATAAGGGGAACCCACGGAATAACTGCCAAGCTGCCATGGAGAATTAAACACTTGATCTGGTGTGCTAGGTTCTGAATGCTGTAGATCTGGGAATAAGCTGTTTAGTGCATTCTTGGGATAGCTCTGATTAAAAAATTAATCACCTCTAAAAATTAACTTAGATTTTCTAAAGAACAAGGTAATTGAAGCAGATCTTTTTATGGGATCCAAATAATTGTCACGTTGAGTAAAACCATGCCTGAGGTTGAGCTGTTGAGTGCCGAGTTGTGAGGTGAGAGTCAAGATGGCAATGCTGTATGCCCAAGTGCATTTTTGGTCATGTGTTTTTCCAATATTGCCTCATTCAGTCATTCAGGTTGAAGTTAAGGAAGAGGAGACAGAATGAACAGGTGGGTGCATAAAGGGGCCCTGAAATTCTGGTCCTATTTGCAGGCATCCTGAAACGAATCTTTGCAAGCTGCTTGCATCTGTGTATGAGGAAGAAATTGTCCCATGGTTGCACAGCAGCAGACAATGGAAAAGTAATCAAAAAATTAAATTAGATAAAATTAGTTTAAATAATGAGAAAGAATATAAAGGAAATGATCTCAGAGGCAGGTGCCCTTTTGAGAAAGTAGCTTTATTAGATTTTGATTTAATTTATTAAAGCTAGGCTGATGGTGTCCTTTTTTAATGCTATGTAGAACGTTATGTTTTACTCCTGCTGATGGACAATGACAAAAAGCAGTGCATTTAGAATTGAGTGTGTCTAGAGGGAGGAACTGAAAGTTTTGTTCTGTTTTTCATCTTCTCTCCATATTTTAGCCCTATTTGTCAGTTGATGCCTGATAAATAGGCTTAATTCAGAAAAGCAATGAAGTCTTACAATTTTATGATACCTTGTGGCAGCTAACTTAGTAATAACACAGAGACACTTAGATTTGCTGCCTAAATAGTGAAAAAGTTATTATTTTAGTAGTTATTTTTGTTAAAGATTTTCAGATCTAACATGTTTTCAGTTGTCTAATACGTTTTAACTTCCTGTCTTTTTCAAATGTAATCCAAAGAGATATTACAGGTTCTTTCTCTGCCTAGATCAAGGATGACCTAAACATTTTTTTTTTATCAAACCATATTTCTTGTTCTTGCTTCCTTGCAAAGGATGTTTTAAGAAGGAAGAAATGAGGCCCTCATTCCTAAATTAAACTCCTTCCATTTTCAAATGGCAATATGCCTATAACCAGATGTGGGCACATTGTAGCAAGGCTCTGTCTGGTTTTTTGTCCCTGGTCTCTCATCAGTCCTAATGCAATTTTATTTCTTTTTAATAAAATGTTTATGAAGATACTTGTAAATGAAGCAAACTGAAATTTTCCCATATATGTAGTACTCTGTACATTGTTCTATGACTCCATGAGTGTTTGTGAATGGTGTAAAGAGAGATGAATATAAACCAGAGTAGGAAACAATTGAATCAACCTGTGCTGACTATTTACTTTCCTCTGTGTCATTCCAATACATTCCAGGTAAGATCCTAGATGTCTAGATATCTAGATAAGTCTGTTATTTTCTACTGTCTTTTTCTAAGAAGATGCTTCCCCAGCCTCCACCCCTGCTGACCTGAAAGTCTGGAAAATATTCTTTCCTTTCCAGATTCAGGCAGTCCTGAGATGGGATTCAGAATGCACAAGGAATATATATTTAAGAAAACCCATATAGATGGGACCCTAGGTTATTTATTAAAAAGCACAACTGTTTTCTGCTTTGCCTGGTTTTCCACAGCAGTATTTTCATCCTTGCCATCTGTCACTTAAATTGGATTCTTTCTAGAGCTCAATTGAAACCTAATATGTGTTGGAGGTGGGATTAATAAACAAAATCAGTGATCTATTCACTCTTAAATGACTTCTACTAGCCTTATCTTGCCACCATTCAATGTGAAAATGAGCCTTAGTGGAAGAACTAATAGCAGAATTTTTGCAGCTGCTGCAACATCCGAACATATATTAATATTGGTTAAGCTGATTTCTGTGCTTCTTGATTTTGCTGGTCTAGATGTGACTTCAGATGCATAAATGGGGTTAAGCAAATGGCTTTAATTCTGTTTTTTAATGCTTTGTTGCTTTATCTTTTAAATGAAAGTCAATGAACTGCTGCTACTGAGCAGTACATTTTTTCCTTTAGAAAAATGGTAGCAGAATGGCTCAGATGTCTCTACAGAGGATGGTAAAACCATTATTCTAAGTCATCTTCTTCTCTTAACTTATATCCCTAATAGGGAATAACAACTCCAATGATTTGACAGTTATTCGAGATTATTAAGGATGCATATGGGAAACAAACTTGGGCTTTGTTTTCCAACACATTTTATCAAACATCATTTTGAGGTATCTTTTTCTATGGTTCTGTGACGCAAGGCATGGAATAGTCACTTAGTGTAACATAAATGCAAGATCTAAGAGGTGAAGCAGATACATTGTCAGTCTCTCTTGTAATTTATTATTTACAATCTGTTCTCATTCATTTGTAGTACAAAAATACATCACTATATGTTTTAATTTATTAAAGAGTAGACTGTTACCTCTAAGACCCATGCTCCAAGTACAAAGTAAAGCTTTTAAGCAAAAAATTTTTGATGATTTCTGTGCAAATTCTGTGTGGTACAAGCAGCTACTCAAAAAAAAAATTAATATTAATGTAGCTGAAAAGCTGTAAATTGCTCAGATCAGATCTGAAACTAATAATTTGCTTCAGGAAAAAAAATATGAAAAACATGAGAATAACTGAAAGGAAATATTTTTTCTTTAGGAAAAATGAATTTTAAAGTTCTTTAGAAAGATGTTCTAGATTAAGAGCTTTTTCAGCACAAACATCTACTAAATACTGGCATGAAGAGAAAGACATGAAGAAAAAAGTTATGTGTGTTTCATTTGTACCTTCCATTCTAAAGTAAGATTGGATTTATTATGCCTTAATCATTTTTATTGGAGTTGCTTTTTTATTTATTTTGGAACAACAAAATTAAATCCATTCTAGACCCTTTTCTTTTACCACAAAATATATATTGCCAAAGAAAAGGACTGGAGACATAATTCTCATTTATAGATAGACCTTGCTACTTTGTTCTTGCAGAACAGAAAATGTTAGAGTGAATTCCTTCCAGATTAAAACCTTTCATACACTAGAGAGACAAGTGAGAATGACTGACTGCAAATCAGGATAGCAAATGCCTTTTGAAAAACCTTGCTTTCCATTGTGCTGTGGTCACCATGTCTATTGCCACTTAACTCTAAACAGAATAAAGGTAACATAATGATGAATCCGAGGTCTGGATTTACCCAATAATTTACAACTCTCTCTGTATGTGATAGCACAAGGAGAAAAGCAAGGGGGGACTTGAATTCCATGTGGAGCAAATCTCTAACTTCAACAGTAACAGTATTGAGAAAAGATCTGGAAAGGACAAGTGTCAAAGAGGAACCATCACTGAAATTAATCAGCAGACTGTAATGCCAGAATATATAGGAGAAAAAAAAACTAGAAAAAAGCAAAAATTCTAACTAGAAGATGTTGACTGGAAGAACAAGGAATAATATACATAGGACCTGCTTTCTTATCTCACTGAAGAAGCTGTGCTAACATTTTCAAGCTGGATACTCACATCAACATTGCCACATAGCAATCTAAATAAATGTCCCAATTTTCAGATTTGATGTACTGTTGCAGCTTTTCTATGCTCCAGAAAGTATGAATTCTCAGCACCTCAGAAGATCAAGCTGTTTCTGTGGGAGGTGATCATAGTAGAAAGTGAAACTGATGTGGCTTAACTTGCACGTGCAGAAACCAGCATGTCTGCACAGAGGGTAATTTTTAGGAGTCAATGTCTGTCATTTGATTGCCAGTATGATAATTCATTCTCTGTTCACTGGCATATCACCTATATGTAACAAAGGATTGGACTCAACTTGCAGATTAAGGCTTTTAAACATAATCTCTATTATGGAAGGCTAGTCAGTGGGGTCAGTGAAATCAATAGTGGTTTTCAGCTGATGCAGTGCCAAGCAGACCTGGTGTCTGTTTTGAGGGGAGCAGAAAAATGCTAAACTACAGTCTACTCTAAATTCTTGACACTTCATTCACTGTGCTGAGGAAATCTCATTGAACTACCGTGGGAACAGAGACTGCCATCTCATATATAGATGTATATAGATTATGTGCAAATACATGCAGACCTCTTACATTTAGGTATTTTAAACTGGGAGCTGAAATCCACTCACTATCAATACCATCAGGCATAAAAGTTTTATTTCAGTCTTGAATAGTCTCTTTATACAACCATTGTGAAATAATTGCATTCCTAGATGTTAAAAAAATAAAAATTCTTATTACATCTGTTCCCACCAATGATCATATGTTAACATGCTCTCAAAACTAGAACATATAGAACAATTTCACAGTAAAAAGCACAGCTTTGGAGCCAAAGAATTGATAGTTTTCCTGTTGTGGCTTTTACCAAGAAAAGAGTTTTCTTTATTTATGCAGGAAGAAAATGCAAAAGTGGATTGGCTGCGGAGATAGATTTCCAAATCTCAGTTGTGTCTCAGTGGTACAGCAAAATTACCTGACAATGTACGCAAGCTAAATCTGAATAAGTTCTGTATTGGGTAAGTCTTGGATCCTTTTATGGTCAAGGGAAAAAAAAAGAGAATAAGTGAATAAGTATCTTTATTTCTCTTGATTGCTTCAGCTCTGGAAATGATTAGCGATAATAAAACTTGGCATGTAGAGAGTTCTCACTGAAAAAAATTCAAATGACAGCTCTTTACACTCTCTCTGCTTACTAAACTCTTTAATTCTTTTATATGCTTTGTGGATTTTTTTTTTGGTCTTATTTACCTGGGGAATTCACAAATTTTTGTGTCATGACATGAGACATATGCATAACACAGAAGAAAGAAGAAGCTCCAGTCAATGCCTGGCCCATTTGTGCTTTGCTACACTGGACTGTTACAGATAATGGCTGTGCCAGGTCATAGGGATTAGATTATCACTCTCTTTATCGTGAAGAGAGCCCCTTACTTCCAGCTCTACAACTTTGGCCACTAGTTAATTTTGCAGGTGGGCTGGATTCAGTTTTCTGCATAATCATTAGAAGATAAAGCTATTCAGGTAGGATTTCTCCTCTTGTCTTTCATGGCCAAGTCTTTAATTTTTCAGTGAGATCATTTTCTATGTCAGGCAACTATATAGGTGAGTTGACTTCTATCTCCAGCTATTTCTTACTTATCTGTTTGAAGGATACTCTTTATCTTATGGCAGTTTGACATCACTGGCTGAGTTTGATGCACTACATAATCAAGTCAAGCCTAGAAAATAATTTGTTCTAAAGAAAGACACATGTACTTGATTAAGATTATGAATGGTTTGGATTCTATTCCTTTAGAGGGCTCTGATTTCCTCTTGTGGATGATGATGATTGTTTCAGAGAATACTCTTTTGAGTATTGATTGTTTCAGAGAATACTTTTCTTGATAAGAAAATACTGCAGATTAAAACACTTCAGGAAAAAAGTCCTGTGTCCAGCAGGTAGATGTTTGCAAATTCCCCCAGTCTGCTTTGATGGAAAACAGATTTCTTCTGTTCTTTGGTGACCCATTGCCATAGTCAGAGTGCTGCATTGTCTCCATGCCTCACCACGCTTTGTTTAAATAGCCTGGCAGCCCACCACACCACCTTTCATGCCCACCGCTTCAACTGGCACAGCTGCTGCCTTAGGGTGCTCTACTAAATGGTGCCAAGGCAAAGAAAAACAATCTGCAAATGTGTTCAAGCTTGTCACCACTGTACTTCTCTCTACCTCTGCAGAAACCAAGTCTCTGCTTTCTGTACCAATAACATTCTCATGCAGATTGAGAGTATCCTTTATACTTCCTTGCTGGATCATGAAGGTCAAGGTATCATGCTATCCTTATGTTTTCATCAGTGTGTGCTGTGTACCTGTTCTAAGGATCTTCCAGAGACTTTGTTGCTTCTACTGCTCAGGTCAGTGAAAAAATCCCTGCAGTATCTTCTCCTTTCCCAGTTTGATTTCTTCACATCTTTCAAATACAATAAACTGAGACAATAGACTCTGCTTTAGTATAATTATTTTCTTCCACTTAAACACTTAAAGCAATTTGCTGTCCTTCACTGACACCATTTTTAATTTGGCCACAGAGCTGTAACACAAATGCTTTGCCCTTTAGGAACTATAAAAGTTTCACTAGTCAGTCTTCATAGCAATTACACATATCTGAAATTAAATCAAGCAACTACAGATACCAGACCATTGTATCATCTAAACAACTTAGACTAAGCTATTTTAAGTCTTTCCTCTGTCCTAAAACCTGCAATATTTGCTTAGTTCCACAGTTAACTGCTTCTTCAATGCCATTGTCCTTAAGCCCATGAGACATTTCTTGCAGTATATTTATCTTAACTGTACCTGCTTCCTCAATGTTTTTATATTTCTCAAATTACTATGCTCTGCCCTGTACTACATGCTGCTGCACTTTATGAAATTCCTGTTATTGAAGGAAAAGAGGCTCAATCTTCCTTTGAAAGCAGCGCCTCGACCAGGTTTGTTTAAAAATTAATTCCTTCTGCTCTATTACCCATAGCTGTATTTTATTTGAATGGCCACAACGATCTCAGATTTCCTACAGTTTATGATCTCTGCAATGACAGATTTGTGTTTCCACAGAGCAAAACACTGAGGAATTAGCCTTGCAATCTAAACAGGAATGCTGCCCAGCCTCCTGCCATAACCAGAGGCTTTACAGCTGCTTGTATATCATGGAGTAGCCACGGCTTTGCTCTTAAAGTTTTGGTCTCTTGAGGAGGCTCTGTGCTCATTTGCAACCATTTGGAGTTGGTACTAGGGCAGCCCCTAGCAGCACAGCCAAGACACGGCTGCAGGCTGAAAAGCTCAATCAGTAAATCCCTCACCACTTTCCAGCCCCTGTCCAGTGCCCTAAGAAAGGCAGTCACTGGCTGGGTGCTGCAGGTTAGACAGAGGCAAGTACAGCTACCACAACCTGCTTTGGTAAGTTTGCTCCATGTCTGACGGGAGGAATTTGGGGTTAATGGGCTTCCTACATGCAAACCTACATGGCATCATACCCTAGCCCCTTTGCTAACTCTGCACTCTGTCAGGTTGCCTGCATTTAGCCTCTCCCTTGGGGGAAGCAGGGGTGGTACACATCCAAGCAGACTGATACATGTTTATGGCCACTGGACCTTATAATTTGCTAGGGAATACGTTCATGCAGCCAAGGCATGCAGGAGCATTTCCATTCCTTTGAACATTGCTTAAGTGTTTTACAGACTCATGAATAGATTACATTTTGTCTAATGTGGGACAGTATCTGAGCTGTCTCAATCTGGCTGCTACTTCCAATTTAGGTCTTTTATTCTCCCCTGCAAAAACAGATCTAGTCTAGGCACAGTTTTTATGTTTTACCAGACCCAGTAAGTCAGAGTCCTGACCCTTGAATAAAGCTCCTTTTTCACACTGCTATACAAAAATCAACAAATTGCTCAGTAAAGCAAACTTGGCACTTCCTTGTAAAGCCTCTCATGGAGCATCTAGTCCAAAACAGGGTAAAGGCAGGGCTTCTGATCCGGATTTCTGACCACTTCATGTATCACTAGATCCACATCACACTCCTATCCCATCCACCACCTGGTAAATGCCACATAAAATCTTACTATTATCTATAGTAGGATTCCTTCCACAATTGGTCCTGCTGAACATTGGGACCTTAGGCCTCTACCAAGCAGGCAGCTCCAGGCTTTTTCTCCCATTCACTTAGGTCATTCTTTTCCACACAAGCAATGCTATCATGAGCTGTAGGACAGAGTCAGGCAATTGGGCACAGCACTCATGCTCATGAAAATATCCACTTGCTTTAGCAAACTGAAATAATCCCAGGCCCTCTGTGTATGTTCACCTTTACCCAGGCTACTCAAAGAGGCATCACCTCTACAGGGCACCAGTGCATGACCAGTTTAGGGCACTGTTCCCCTGAGCTGCCACAAGAACTCCCTGCAGCTCTTTCACCACTGTGGAACAACAGGAAGATCCTGATATTTGTTAACTTATTTTTGTATATATGGAACAATGGATTTGGACAACATATGCTTGTAAGAATATGGTCTATTGCCCATTTTGTCTCTTCCTTTCTCAGACAAGAAAAGTCACCCTTCTAGTCCTGCAGAAATTGGTACTGAGCTGGAACTGATGGATCAGCATGTCCAAAGTTGTTCTCACACATACTCTTCATTCACTCAGGGCAAGTGCACCTGTATGCTGAATCAATGGAGACTGACAATCCCTCCTCATTCCCTTTTCCACTAGGAAAAAGGTGACATTTCCAAAAAGGCTCAGTACCTTTATCTTTCTTGCTCTTGGTACCTGGGGACTTCTTTCTGATGTTTACTTTGTGGAATAGTCAAAAAACTCTATTATGAAATATGATGGTTTCATACTCCCTTTCTCCTCCAGACACTGCCCCTGGCATAGAAGAGGAAGATGTGAAGGTGTTGAGAACTAGTTGTCTCCAAGGATAGCAAGAGTCTACAGGTATAAACATTTAGTTTGGGGTACAGCTTGTAGGCAAGATGCCTAAACTGAGCTGTGTATGAGCTGAGTATCTAAGCCCCTGGTCAATCAATAAGGATTTAGAAGTTCCAAAAAATAGCTTACCTATAGGTAGCTGTCACTGTCCTTTTGAGATTCTCTAGGATGTACTGTGTGGTCTCCACCTGCAGCTCCGTGCAGCCTTGGCCTCACATAGGTCCAGAATCAGATTATCCATGCCTGAATTTGCAAAATATCCTAGAACATCTGAGATGTCTCTAGATTTCTAAGTTATTTTGGCTTGTGGGTTTTTTTTTTTGTGGATTTTTGTGGTTTGTTTTTTTTTGTGGTTTTTTTTTTTTTTTTTTTTTGGTTTTTTTTTTTTTTTGTGTTTTTTTTTTTTTTTATGTTAGGTCAACTCTTTTTTCAAAGGGCTAATCTTTCCATTACTTTGACTTTACATAAAGAGGAATCCAGAATAAATTTGTGCTCTTGCTCAGGTATTTCTTTGCAGGCCTGCCATGCTTTGGGGACCTTTTCAAGGGCATTAAATTATCAGACAGGAAGGTGTGTATTTGTTGTCTCAATTGAGATAGGAAATTTCTGCTTCTGTTATAATTCTGATAAACCTTAAAATCATGTTGCCACCTTCAGAACCAGCCCCCTTGGGTTTTGTAGCCACAACTGAATGACGATGAGATGCTACAGAGAAGTTTTACTCTCATTTAAAAAGTAGGCAGTTACATGCTAGCCTGAGGGACATAGATACCAATTACTTGGGTGGGAAGCTGGTAAATAACTTTTTGTTTTCCACAGATCACAGACTGCGCCCAGCTACATACTGTTGGCTTCTGTGGTCAAGGGAAGACAGACACAGACCTCAAATATTTTGGGAATACTCTAGATCAGTTTTATGTTTGTGGAGAGTTGTGAAATATGAGCTACCATGAATAGCACAAGGGCTGTTGTGAACTCCCAGCCAGCTGGCTGCAAGGTGGCCGAGCCAGCTTGTCTTCCCTGCAGCCTGTGGAACATCCACATGCCAGGCAGGATAGCACATTAGATCAACAGGCAGCACAACCAAGGTGATAGAACAAGAGACCAAGCCATCTCTTTGCAACAAGCAGTATCACCTCTGTGACCTTTGCCTCACTCTTAATTTTTCTTATATTTTCTTACATTTTCTTAGAAACTTGGGTGCTCAGAGGTAGGAACTCTCCAAAGTTCTGCAAACTCCATGGGCTACTTCTCACAATATAACACTTCGTTCCTATGTGTAATTCTTCATCTTTGTAAATAGGGTAATGATAGTTAAATATAATGTAGATGAGGATCTAGTAACCAGGCATCTCATCTATATGTATAAATCCAGAATCTTATTGAAATTAAAACTGTTGGAAAAGTTCTCTTTCCTGGTGGACTTTCTTGGTGTGCTGACCCAATTGTCTACTATAAGCATTTCTCCCTGTCAATAAGCAACAAATCCTGGCAAGGCAAAAAAAGCACACACACAAACCTCTGCATTTTTCGTATTTTAGTCTTACACTTCCTTGAGCAATGACAGCTTCCATGGGTTCAGGAAAAAACACCAACATCTGACCATGTCTAAAGGAATGTGAGTATTATTAGAGATTCCATATATGAAAACAGTGTCCTGGTACTTACAGTTTGTACTCTGAACATGGAAAAAGAGAATGGTCAAAGAGCAAACCTTTCTTCAAAGAGGTGAAGATGACCATGGAGATATGGATTACTTTGTCAAAAAAGGAGAGAGAGAGAGACGGAGGAGAGGAAGAGGGAGTGGGAGAGGGAGCGGGAGGAGGAAAGGGAGAGAGAGCTGTTCACTGTCCTTTTGTGTTCCTCCACTTGCTTTCTCTTTCCACCCTCTTCTCAGCAGCTCATTATTTTCACTACTACCTCACAGTATTTGCCTTCATTTGTTCATGCTCTCTGTCCTATCTCCCAGCATCTTCCAGTATCCAAACAGTCGACAGAGCTTCTGGAGGGGAGAGAGAACACGAGCATCAACTTCCAGCTCTTCTAGTGCCGCTACTGCCACGCGTGGGTGCAACCGCTCTGGGCTCGGCTGGTGCAGCCCGCCGGCAGAGGCCAGGGAGGGCTGGTGAAAGGGCAGCGCTCCCTGGCTGGGCCTATGGAGGGCACCGACTGGCGCTGCTCAGGAGCCGATCCGTCCGCCCATGGCCGTGTTGCCAACTCGGCTGTGCAGCAGGTGCTTTGTGGAGCTGTGTTAGCCCTGCCTCTCTGGGGGTTTGTGGTACTCGGGAACCCCACTCCCGGCCCAGGACTCCACCGCTCGTGGCATCATCACACGATGAGCCACACGGTGCTTGCCTCTGCTGGGGCAACCCCCAGATCTCACCAGAACACTCTCTAGGTCTGCTGCCAGCAGGTTGCAGAAAGAAACACCCCTCTCGGGCTGATTTATTCGGTTCGCGACTGCGTTGGCCATTCCTGACCGTTGAGACCGTGGCATGGCCGAGACGGGCAAGAGCCACACTCGGGGGAGGGTCGGATTTCAGGGCCCAGGGCACTTCGGGCGAGGGGGGCAGGGGCACGCGCCCGGCGGCCAGCCCCGGGGCAGCCCAGCCGCGCTGCCCGCGGGCGGTGCCGGGCCGGGCCGGGCCGC
>QUSF01000007.1:34454893-34503908 GCA_003676055.1 Chloebia gouldiae
CGAGCGGCCCGCGCGGGCGAGGGCGGGCGGCGTCGCGGGGCGGCGGCGGGGGCTGCGGGGCATCGGCGGGGGCTGCGGGCGGGGTCCGCGCCCGCGGCCGGCAGCGGTCTCTGCGCCTCAGCCGGGCTTCGCCGGGTGCTGGCGGTGCGCTCTCCCGCCGCGGGGCTGCACAATGGCAGTCGTTCAGTAGGATGGATCCTGCCGTGGCTTTTGTTCTGCAGATCCACCCATCCTCCTAGCAGTCAAGTACCAGGCTATGGTTTTCTCTCTGGGGATCCTTCTTCCGCGTTTTGCCGGTGTCTCCGATGAGGTTTTGGCCTCGGCTGGGATTTCACTACCTTACTTTTCGTTTGGCTTCACGCTGAAAAAAGGGATTCCTTATATTTGCTCTCCACGCTTTTGGTTATAATCCACTGTTGGTCTAGGGGGAACAACCGTTCAGCCTGGCTGAAAAAAAAGCATCCGTTGAAAAGTCTCAAAGAAATATACCACGTGAGGAAAAAAAACTGGGAGAAGATCGGAATATAATCGCTTTTTCTATGATAAAACTGGTGCCCCTCTTCAGGAGAACTGATCTCAATTTATTATTATGCAACCACAAGGATCTCTTCTTTCTCAGGGTGTATAAGCTGCTGGATTGCTTTTCGCCCAAATCAATGTGGTTTCTTTGGAACATTTTCAGCAAAGGATCGCATATGCTGCAGTGTCTTTGTGGCAAGAGTCTTAAGAAAAACAAGAACCCAACTGGTAAGCAATCCATTGCAATGCGTTGTTTTTATTAATGCTACCCTGTCTGTTGCTCGCCGAGGTAGATCTGCAATCCTGCTGAGGGGAGAAGGGGGGATATATCGAGGCCAGCACGGACATGCATGTGCGTACGTGTATGAATAAGCAAGGAGCGGTTTGTATTAGCTTCAGCCCCTGTCACCACCGAAAAAGGGGTAAAAAAACAAAATCAAAGGCGACCCTCGCCCAGCCGGCATCTCCTAGTTCCTATGTGCTATTTCCGAGGAGGAAACTTTTCCATCAGTACCCTTCTTGTGGGGATGGCGGTGGAGCCCCCCACTCCCGACCGCGGGAGCCCCCATTCAGTTTTGGGAAGAGGAGACTGGCTCTCCTGTGCTGGTGTTAGCCGGCCCTGCTTGCGGTGGGTGAGTGTGCCGGGGCTCGGGTCCTGCACAGCACTTTCTGAATAGCTTGCAGTATGTCACCCCACACGCACACGCACCCACCCACCGCCTCGCTCGGCTTTCTAAAGTCAAGCCAGACACCCCCTCCCGCGGCCTGGGGGCTTCCCGTTATCACACACCCTCGTCACTCAAGGCCAGGAGGGTGGAAGGTTGTGAGGAAAGGGGATGGACACTTTCTTGGGGATTGTGCCCAGACGGCAACTCGGCCAGCTATGCCGAGTGGCAGCAGCAGCACCGCCGGGTTGGCTGTGCCGCTCCTCCGCCTCTCGCTGCCGGGATGACCCCTCTGTGCCACACACCGGTGTCTCTGCGTCCGTCTCTATGTCTGCCTGGCAGCCGGGATCATGCGTATCAGTTCAGCCCGGCTCCGAGGGGGAAACTTGCAGTACATTATATAAGAAATGCAAATGCAGGTGCTCTGGGCCGTCTGGTCCCTGGGGGTCACGCTGCTGCTGTTGCATCCCTCTTGCTCGGGGCATCCGTGCGGCCAAGCCCCCGGCTTGGCGAGCAAGGTGGGCGAGAAGGGATGCTCGGCGGGCGGGGGAGCCGGGAGCTTTTGTAGGGAAATACCGGCTCTTCCCGCCGGCCTCTGGTCCCCCACGCCGCTCTGCTCGCTCACCCCGGCCGGCAGGTTGTCTGCAAGCACTTGCGTGCCTGGGGAGGCGAGAGCCGCCGGAGCCCGGGCTGCGAGGGGAGGGATGCCGTGTGTGCGCGCTGGCGTGTGTGTGCCGGCTGCCCTGCAGTGGCAGCTCCCGAGCAGGAGGCTCCTGACGCTGGCACTGCAGTGTAGTAGATCATAGGCTCCCGTTGCCTGACACCCCAACATCAACAAGCAGCAGCCCTAGCAGCACGCACCCCTCTCCTTAAAGGCAGCCAGGCTGCCGGCTGCTGCTTTGCTCAGCCCAGGTCCGGTGCAGAGTCGAGGTGGGCACCTCGGCGGATTTACCCTTCCCCGCCCCCGGCTTCCGTTTGCCAGCTCGTCTCGCCCCTTTCCCCCCCACCGCTGCCGCAGCAGCGAAAAGCAGCCACTTAGCATACCAAAGAGGCTGAAATGCCCCGCCGGAGGCTGCGCTCAGCCTCCCGCAAAGTGCCCTTCGCTTCACTCGTCCCTTAGTACTGCAGCCAGCCGGGGGCCACTTCCTAGCCGTGTGCCCCCCCCGGGGCGGGATGGGCCAGACAGGGTCAGGACGGCCGACCACCTTCTCGCAGCCTCTGGGGATGCCCCTCTCCGCCCGCCCGGGCCACCCACGCAGGGGCTGTGGGTGGGAGAGCGGGGAGACCGCGGGGAGAGAGCAGAGCGGCGGCGTGGCCCTGCCTGCCCTGCCCGCGGCCGTCGCTCCCCAGCCCCCGGGGGTGGCCGGCTCCAGCGCCGTGGTGCCCTGGGCAAGAGGCGATGCTCCTGAGGAGGGGGACACGGGGAGGAAGAGGGCTGGTGGTTTCTAGGCCTTTCAGTTTGCATCTCGGGGGTTGAGATGTATGCCCTCCACACACACACACTCTGGTCCACCCCTAAAGATTCGTGTCCTTTCCTTGCGGAGGGCAGGCTGTCAAGACATCGGCCCCTGAAGCCGAGTTGTGTCCCTCGGAGTGCCAGGCAGCCGCGGCACAGCTTTCCACCTCCCCGAGGACTTTGCCGCACTTACCTACTCCCTCTGCATGGGACGAGTGGATTTGGCTGTCAGGAGCGGCACCACCCCCGTCGCCACCCTGCCTGCGGAGGGCTGCACTGGCCCGAGGGGGTCTGACCCCCTCCTCTGAAGGAGTGGGGGAAGCACGTCTAAGCCAGCGAGGTGGGCGGGGGGTGGGAGCGGGCTAGGTGCGCGGAGTGGGGCTGGAGGGTGCCACCGCTCTGGCCAGGTCCGCGGTCTCGCTGCCCGCCCGCCCAGTCTGCGCTGCTCTGCTCTGCTCCGCTCCGACTTGATCCCGTCAGAGCAGCCGGGACGCCGAGCCCGGCCGATCCGCACGCCCCGTCCTGGCACTCCGCTCCGGGAGCGCCCAACTGCGGCTATCTGTCTGAGGAGGCTAATAATCCGCTTGGCCGGATTAGCTGGCAGCTCGGTCACAGGCGCTGTTGCTCTGACGGCAGATCATCTCCACTCAGGCTGGGGTCGCCCGCGGGAGCGCAGGGAGCCGGTGCTGCGATGCCCGTCCTCGCCTGGTGCCCCCGGGCCGTGGGGCTCCCCCTCTGCGGCAGCTCGCAGACCCCCATCTCCCTGCGGCACGGGGCGCCGCTACCGCCCCCGGCCCCCTTTGCCCGCTAAACTTTTTGGGAGCCGCTGGGTTTTTCAGTCTCAAAAGTCATCAAATGAGCGAGCATCTGCCGCTGATCCAACCGTGCAGAAAATCCAGCAGGTTAGGCAACTAACGCTGGCTGTAATTGCAGTTTATTTAGCTATTTTCGGCCTGCTGTACTTTTTTCTTTTTTTTTTTTTTTTTGGTCCCTCCGAGAGCTGATCTATTTTCGGAAACGGGACTGGGTGGCTTCTTTCCAAATGTTCTCTGCCTTGCGTTTCCTCCCCACCGCTAGCTGCAGCCCCCCCTCCATGTGCAGACCCTTCCCCGGGCTCCGCTGCGGTCCCCGGGGGCCTCGCCCCACCGGCACCGGTAACCGGCACCGGTCGGGGCTCCAGAGACGGGGGCAAATGCGGCAGGGAGGGATGGGGAGTCCGAAGGGCTGTGTGTAAGTCTCTGGCAGGGTTGCATCAGGAGGCTTTGGTTTTATGGTTGGCTGAAACCCCTTGGTTTCAGATTTGATCTCCTCGATAGAGGAGCTGCGTTTGCTGCAATTATTTACCTCTTCACATTTCTTCATGAGGAGAAAAACTTTGGGAATCAATAGGTGTGGCTGTGTTTTCAGGTACTGAATATTTTTGAATGTTCCTCAGTTTAATGGTGTTACAATCAATGAAGCCCGTCATATCTGCAGCGTCCTGTTTCTCGTGAAAATGTTTGCCCTCTGTCAGGTTCCCTGGGCCTCACTTGCCTTTGCAATTATTTGTGTCTAACTCTGCCCTTCCTGCTTGTCATACACACAGAGAGGACTTTAAAAAGTGCAAGACCAAAGGGACTTTTTCTCACAAATAGTTAAAAACTGTTCCAAACTATAAGTTCCAAACTGGGGCTGGTTATAATAAGATACTGTCTTCCTGGCTTTCCCACCACCATCCCCAACCTCCAAACTGGGTATTTTCAGCTAGGGAATGGCAAAGTCATGGGGAGAATTTGGGGTCTGAGGAGAAGTGGGAAAGGAGATTATCTCTGGTTGCTTTTTGAAGCAAGTCCAGCAAGTGAATAGATTTTTTTTTTACCTAATGACAACTGTTTGGGTGCCCACGGGAGCTGTGTTGGCTGGAGTACTAGATGCCCCCATGGCGGGAATTGCTATCACATTTCACTCCTGGTGGCAACCCAACAGAGGATGGATCAGGTTTCCTCTCCATTCACTTCCAAGGAGAAGCATCTCCAGCACAGTCAGGGATGTTGACAGGAGAGTAGATGGCAATTGACATTACTATAAATACATTACTGATGGGGGATTTAATTTAGGAAATTAGTATCAATCTCACATCAATTTCAAATACAAAACCTGTTTTAAAAGCAGTAAGTCTGAAATCCAGGTTGCAGCTGAACTGGAATCTTTGCATAGTTCTGTGTTAATTTCCTACTCCATAAAATAGCTTGTCTGGTATTTCCTGGTTGCTAATAATTTTGAAAAAGTTTCTAAGCACAGCCATGTGAGGATCTGTTTGAAATGGAAGCTTGTGTCCTGCCCATAAAATATATAGTAGGTATGTGTCTTTATCTGAATTCTGAAAAAAATTGGTCTCCCCACTGCTTTTCTTACTCACAGAAAGCAAACCTCCCACCAAAAGACAAAGACAGTAAGAGTTGTGGGATCAGGTCCTTGAAGTTTCTTTCATGTAGGTCCGAAAAGCAGCTCTGACTGCTTAAATACCGTAATTCCTGTAGTGGGAATTGAGGCATGGTCTGTTTCTCTTGCTCAAATGTAAAACTGCCTATTTACATGTATTGCACCTATTGAAGTTTTGTCCTCTCTGGAATACATTTCCTGAATTTATACAAATTTAATTAATCTTGATCAAATTAAATTGCATACTCTACTCATTAAGGGGTGAAATTTATGCCTGCTCATGCGTCTCCCTACTGTAATAAAATGTTTGCACCTAGTTCAATGTCTGCTAATGACAGGCCATTTATAAATTAATTCAAATATAAAAAGGATGACTTAGGCTTAAGGAAAATACAAAAAAGGTATTTACAGATATCATTGGTTTAAATATTTATGTGTATGCATTTTTCATGTGAGCTTGATGTTTATTCTACTTAACCTTGTTGGATTATATTAAGTATATTAATTTTAAGCTAAAATTGCTATTGACTTTAAATATAAAAAAGGAATGATTTAGACGTTCAGAATTTGTCCCTTTGTAAAGATTTTCTGTCCAATAAATGCCTGTAAAAATATAATCTGGAGATGAGAGAGTTGCTTGAAATTGGAAACCAGTTTTTCAAGAGGACTTCATAAATCTAAAGAAATGGGAATTGGGCCTTTACACTAACTCTGAGGGTGCATTTTGCAGCTGGTGGGGTCACTACTGAGGTTTTCACAGGAACAGTCAACATTTAGGATAAAATCTTCTGAGTTTGGTTGCAAATGGATAAATGAAGTAGTTTTGTGCAGATTAAACTGAGTATTTACAGATGTTTGCCAAATGTGCCTCTAAACACTGAGTCCTGCTGGAGCATGTTTCGCTCAGTCAAGGAAGATCTTGTTGCTTGGGGAGCAGTGATTTGTTTCTATACTTAGTTCTGGTTTAGATGGCTTTTGTGATTTTGGACACACTATTACTTACCTATGTCCTCCTTTCCTGCTTGTTAGAAGTTGCAGGCAATGTCTGAATGTTGCACAAGTGTTCTGTTGGTCCTTTTATTTGTTTTTCACGTTCAGTGAAGGATAGCTTTTCAAAGATAAATTACTAGTTTAATGAACAACTCACTGAGTAACAAAACATCGAGCGATCATAAAACTTTACAATCTTTGTTGTGAAAAAAAATTGAGGAGATATAGCATGTGGCTTGATGTACAACTAATGTATCCAAGAGCTACTTACTGTACAGAAAGAGTTTATATGTACATAGAGTGGCAGAACAGTTTTCTTGGGAATCAACTTTGTCAGACTGCACCCCAGTTTAGTTCAGGAAGAGCCCTCTTCTTGCACAGCGTGCTTCTATTGTCACAGCAAATTAACCCTGGAAGAAAATCTTTTCATTGGACACCATATAATAAAGTGCTTAAAACAGTATATTCATCTTCAGACTGGCTATAAAAATATATTTATTGTGTTCTTGAAGTGGATCTTTAGAGTAGATCCACGCAGAAGTATTGAAAATAATAATTCCGAAGGGAACTGATGGTGTTTGGCATCATGATGGACTGATCACATAGCAAGCAAAATGTAAGTGATGTATTCTTTTTAAAATACTCTGCAGCAAAGAAAAATAGCTTGTGAATAATTAGAAAAGCTGTTATCCAAAACAAAGCTTACTGACTCTGAAGAAGAACTTTTTGAGGCCAAAACCTCAAAAATAATTAAGTGAAATGTATTTAATGGATACATGGAGTGCAGGTTTGGTGTATTTGTAGCATATGTTAGAAGCATTCATGTTAAACAGTAGCAAGGAAAATAAACAGTTGCTGATGAAACTGCATCGAAAATTCATAATAATAATAATATCTGTAGTAACATTCAATGCACAAGCCAGATTAATAGCACCTTCTGGAGTAAAATTCAATGACTAATTTAGGTACCATACTGGGGTGAACATAATCAACATTTTAATAGTTGTTGAGTTAATATTGAATGGTTGTGTGGGTCAAATAACAATAGGTAGCACATAGTTGCTGGCAGAAATTGATAGTCTAATTTTAATATTTGTATTTTTTCTTTTCACTCTGACACCTGATTATTTGACTTTTAACTGGAAACAGCATGAGGAGTTGTGTTGAACAAGTTTAGCACTTGCATACAGTAAGCGCTGTCTTGGAAATTACTTTGCTTAATCTTTTTGTGGCACTACAATGAGCCTGGTCCTATCAGAAAGTAGAATCAAGTTACGGTTAAACCTTTTAATTCCACTGGAAGTTTTTGGCTTTTGCTTCAGGACAGTGATACAAATAAACTGTAATCCTCTATGAAAATATTGTTCTATAGGGATTCCCAAAAGGCCTGTATTTTATGAGCTGAGACAACAATATACTTCACTTTTCACTGAAATTTATTGTGTCATCAATTCTTTTTTGTATATGGCTTTGTCATCTATAAAGATAAGAACATAGTGAGGATACAGAATGTGCAGGATTTGTGCCTTAGTTGTTGATCTTGTCCTGTCTCCCTTTCTGGGCATTAGGTGGTGTAAGAAAAAATGCAAGACATGGCCAAATCTTTGGGTTTGATCCTTCCCCTCATCTGTCCTCTCAGTTTTCAGCTGTCATTGGACTGTGAAGTTGGAGCATGTATTCAGGTGACTGAGTGTAGTAGCTTCTGAAAGAGCTATGCAACTTCAGTTATCAAACAGCATTTCTATTCTGGGCATCAAAAAACTTTGCATGGCAGTGAGCTCTACATAACCATGTGCTGTGTGGAAAGGAAATGGGGGGGGTTTGCAGTTTCTGTGGGTACTCCTTGGTTCTTCTGTTGAAAAACAGAGGGTAACATTGCTATTCCTGCGCCATATTTGTGATTACTGATTATGGAGGGCTTTTCAGGTGAAGAGCACTTCTTTCATGGTGCCTTTTCCTTCCTTGAACTGTCCTGAAATCCTGGACATTTCTATCATCATGGTTCCTATGCAGTATAACTTGTCTTTGCTGAGGGTATAAGATATCTTTGGCTTAGGAGGACAAAAATAAGGTAGCAGCTGACACATCCTTTGCATGTGCTGTTTTCGTCCAGCTAAAAGAAGTTAATTTCTATGGATTTTCTAGGCCTATGGGATAAGGAAATATCTCCTGAAAAGGGCATGTTTTCACAATGTCCTTTCTCTTGAGGGAACAAGTGGAATATTACTATCTTAAAGAAGTTTTTAAAGAATTAAGCTCCATGTGACTGAAAACTAGAATTTTGTAGCATTGTTGAATGGTTTGAACAGGAGAGACGGCTTGCATATAGAAGCAGACTTCTGTTTATATATAAATCTCTTGTTTCTCACCAATGCTAGCAAAGAAAATATACAGGAATTTCATTGCCTTTTAATGAAGTTTGAGACTAAAATGCTAATTTAAAGAAGTCAAGTTTGCCTGACTTGTTACTCTTTCAGTAAATGTATTTCTAAGCATGTCCCTCTACAATCAAACAAAATGTCCAGATTAAACAGTTCCCAGTTCATGCTTCTCATTAAAGAAGTGTACTATAGAGCACTACAATTGCTCAGTGGTTTCTACGCATATCACTCTTTGCTATATAGGTACATTTATTGACATTGAATGAGAGGAACTGCCAGTGCAAAACATAGTGGAAAATACATTAAAAAAAAAGATGTGGGAAAAGATGTGGAAAAATTATAGCTCAGGGAAATGCTTAAAAATCAGTTAAATCATTAATACAGTAGTATCTTATAGAGTAACCTATCAGGAATATCTTAATGAGGATTAAATTAATAATAGTCCCTATTAATTTGCAGTACTTACGACTTAAAGAGCCACTTTACAGTTCTGATTTTCTTGGACCTGGAAATTGCAAGTCAAACCCAGACAACTAATAGTTCCTGAGAAACTGAACCTAAATGTGATATAGGCAGATTATCTCACAAGGAGATCAACCAAAGATCACAAATGTGAACTACCTTTAGACTGTCTAAAACCCAGGTGCAATTTTGTGGTTTGGACTCTTTCACTAAAATCCATATTTTAAAGTAGACTAACAGGTGGATTAAAATTTGTAAAGCTTTGCACCCCTGAGAGAATTCTTCCTAGTCACTTGCTGGTTTAAATCCTTTTTCTCTTTTTTTTTTTGTGTTTGTCTCTGTGTGAAGGAGACTTTCTGCTTCAACAAATCTGGTTACACAGTTTCATAACCAAGATTTGCTAGTCTCCTGGCTTTACTCAGACATTTATTATCTCTATGAATATGACCTTGATCCATCCCAAACTCTCTAATCTCCATTATAGCCTCTCACATCTCTTTGAGTTTTTTCACCTTCTCCTTGTAGAAGCATCTCACCTTTTTACTTTGTATAAGGTCTTTGAGGAAAATTAGCCCTTAATTGTATTTCTTTCAGATATTTTTACATCCTCTCCACCACTTCAAATAATTAGCTAGTGACCATGAGCAGAACAACTGCACAGGTTTATTTTAGGATGGATGAAGGGTAGGCTGATGGACAAGACCTTTTTTTATTGGGCATGAGCTCTGTGCATGTTGTTTTCCTACTTGCTGCTAATTTACAATAGCAGAACAATAGCAGAAATAAAGGAATGCAACTGTGATTGATTAGGAAAATACAGTAAAATCAGCAAGAGGATTTAGAAGACCTAATAACAAATGTTATCCATTTAATTTATTTTGAGGATCATTTGAGGATAATATTTGCTTGAGGATAAAATGGTTTGTGTGAGATTTTGCTGCTAAAGCAGAACTCCTCAGCATCCAGGGAAATTTTTTTGATATTATTGCTGAGCATTTCTTTGTGTTGGTAGGGAGTTGGTTCCAGGTCCTGGCTTTGTCTGTTCACTTAGGTGCTATATATCTCCTTGAAGCTTGTGGCCATGGCACAAGCAGAAGAGATCCCAGAGAACTGCAAAACCTGTGTGGATGCAAGGCATGCTCCATATAGCCATACCCTCAGCAGGGTACAGACAGAGTAAACCTGTGGTTTGGATCTTGCTCCCTTTTGATTCACCTTGTTAACCTTTGAGCTCACTTTCGATAGCCTGGTTTAGAGACATTACTGTATGAGAGGATTGTAACATGCCCCTCCAGTGCTACATGCTCCAGGGTTTCTGCTGACCAGGGACGTTAGTAGCAGAGCCAGTGACTATGTGTCACTAAACTCTGTGTTCTGAACTGCTGAGCTCTGGCTATATGCACCAAGTTTTGAAACATGGCATAGATGAGTTCTCTTACCTTTGAAACTTGTAGCATGGTTTCTTCCATGGAACAGGGTATCTGAAAGCAATATCAGATTATTTTACAGCAAATAAGTCATTATGTAGTGCATGTATGGAAGAACCACATTTTTTGAAGGTGATCTTACTTTGTTTTCAAACTGGACTTTAAACTCAGATAATGTTGGTAGAAGAGTGAAAATATAGGAGAAAAAAAACTGTTGTAGTTTCCTATATAATACATATCTGGGTAAAATAAATAAGTTTACTCATAGAGAAATTTCAGAAATGTTTTTGGAACAGTGAAAATACAGAAGGAAGAAAACTGTTGTAGTTTCCTATGTAATACATATCTGGGTATAATAAATACGTTTACTCATGGAGAAATTTGAGGTGAAATTTAAGAAATAGGAAAAATTTGAACCAAAGAAGTGGGAACAGAGGAATTGTGATTTTCTGCTCTACTGTCTTTCCTCATTTTGATTCGTCTTTGCAGTTTATATGAAATTATGTATCTGAAGCATTACCGACTTGAAGTGGAGATGAATCCAGTGATTTTTGTGCCACAGTAAGACATTCTCTCCTGGTTGAAAGTTTTCTGTGAAAGCATGTTTTTGAAGACATTGGCTTTCTTAGCACTTCAACATCATGGATGTTGATTTTGACCATTTCCATACATCACTGATGAAAATACTGTCTAAAGGGTTCCTCAAGATAATTACATAAATATGGTGCTCTCATTAAAAATATATATCTTTAAGCAAAATGAGAAAAAAATTGAACATAAGTATATAAAGGTGAGTATTATGGTAGTTTTAACTGTAGGGTTATTAAGTTTCTCTTAGATGCTGGATGAGAATGATTTTATTCCAGTTGTGGCCAGCTGCCATTGCATGAAAGTGGAGGTTGAAGTTTTGGACCTTATAACGAAAGCAGAAGTAAGTTGTACATTGTGCAGTCTGGGTTAAAATAATTTTTTTTAAAAGTATCAGGAGTAACAGCAAAACAAGGGCTTGTTATGTTTTCTGGAGCTCCTTTTTCTTGGTTTTCAGTGGCTGTCTGGAGTAACTGTGGTCTTGGGTGGCTGCCAAAAAAGAACACCTGCTCATAGATTTAAGACTGAAGATGAGGAGAAGATAAATACTAAGCCCTTGTAGTCATATATGTAGGTTAGGAATTTGGGGGTGGAACTTGCTGAAGTTAGAACAAAAGTAAGCCAGAATGTGATGTTAGTACCTTAGATAGCTAGAGTTTTTATCAGGGGCTATGTGGATGATACATGAATAGTGTGGGATGCTCTCTCTCCCACTTATTCTCAGAGGGAGATGAAAAACCAGAATGACAAAAGAAATATAAAGTAAGTAATGAAGGGATTAAAGGAGTCTCTAGTCATTTAGACAGGTTAGTGATAGAGTCCTACAGGCATACAGAATTTAGAAGTTGTTCAAGCTCTTTATCAATTGAAGAGCAAATAGATCTGAAATTTAAGGTCTTTTTCATGGAAAACATCTATTTCTAGAAGTGTTTCTTTCCAAGGACATAGAGTTTTACATTTGAGAGTCTAGCTTCACTCAATTTATTCCATTTATAGATATCTTGCTAAAGGTGAGATATCCTTGTAAACATTACTTTGCTATTATAAATGAAGGTGCTCCCACACTTCCCTGAATCTACCAGCTGTCACTGCCCAGCTCTGGAAAAGTGGCCTCCAGGATGACCTTAGGCCATGTGTCCAGGGCCTCCTGCCTTCCTGCTGTCAGGTGGATACCCTGAGAACCTCCTGTCTGGCAGCCCTCCATGCTCTGGACCTGCATGGGTGTGTGGAGTCCTGCGTGTGCTGCAGCTGCTGGGCTAACACCTGCTGGCTCCCCTGCAGGAGAGGTGATGGCACAGGAGTCGGCTATGCGGGTGGCCCTCAAGCTAAACTGAAACAGCCTGTGTAGTTGCCACAGCAACTGCTGGGGAGAGGAAATGTATTATGCCCCTCCTAACTGTTTTACAGCACAACTTTTAAAATGCAGAATACGTACTTCCGTGGATCTTAAGCTGTATAAATCTTTGTGGAAGATACCATGTCCTGTATGAACTATAGAAGAAGGCACTAGAGGTTCAGTATGAATTTGCATTTTTCTTCCAATAGCTCATTAAGTTCACAGTCAAACAGGTAAGAATGTTGGGTGTCATTCAGTCCTTGAAGATGACCACAAATGTCCATCAAAAAGCCTACACTGGAGATCTTCAAGTAACTTCAAAGGGAAAGCCAGTCTCTTCTCATCAACAGATGGCAAATCAGAATTGTGAGTAAGAACTGTCCACCTTCAGTTTGGCATTGATATCATTCTCCCACCTTAAACTCCTCCTAGTTGTTCAGGAACATAAGACTGAATTTATATTGCTTAATTAAAAAGGGCCAGGGATTGATCCAAGTCCAAATGGCTCTGGCTGGCTCATGTCCACACCACTTACATTTACCACCCTTCCTGTCAGATGAGATTTCAGAGAGCTTGCTGAGGTGGTGCCCGAGTCTTAAGGAAGAGTGTGGATGACTAGGGCTCTAGCACTTCTTTAATTTAACAATGTGAACACAGACAAAGCGAATCAGAAAAAGCCTTTCACTCCCAGTAAGGAAAGTTAGGGTAAGCTCTGCTTGTAGAGGATTACTGGTGCCCCCAGATTCAGAGAGAAACTGTACCCGGACTAATAACAGCATAAAACCAGCCTGGACCAGCTAATGGGTTATTAAAGCTTCTCTAAAGTGGGTGAATCCCAGGTTCATTTTTTGAACTATGTTAGGAGTACCTGTGAAAGGGGTTCCCTTGGTTAACCTTGTGCAAAGCTGGTGGAGGAAGGAGAGCAGAGTATACCTGCTTCCAAGCAAGTCTGGCAGCTGAGCAGCAGAGACCTGAGTCTGCAGGGAATGAATCATAACGAGTCTCTGAGGAGGATGAACCAGACAGGAAGGAAAGCTCAATCTTGCTTGGGAAAGGGACATATCTCCTGTTTTTTCCCTCTTTCACAAGAAGAAGATGGAGTTCTAGGGTAAGGAAGAGCTGAAGGACAGGAGATTTCCTCTGTCTCTGGATAAAATCTTTTTTCTTCTGCTTCACTGTCTTGTACTTCCTTTCTTTCTCACTGGCCTTATTTGGGATTATCTCTTCATTTGTGTGAGCACGTGCAACAAAACTTGTCAGCACTTCCACTCATTTCAGTAGCCTGTTGTTTTACTGTACACCTACTTTCTATTTCCTGAGCTACACAGGCATCAACCTGAATTGTTGCTGCACATACTTCTTGATCTTCCTTTAAAGGATATGTATTTCTCCCTACATGGCCACCAGTTGCTCTCTTCCCTTATATAGTTGTGAAGAGATGAGTAAAGAAATAGTTTTTTCTGATTATTGAGGCTTTAAATATGTTGGCAGACTAAATCTGGTCACAGTCTGTCAATTTAAAGGGTTTGGCTTATAGTCTGACAATATGGTCCAGAATATTTGTGTGTTTTTCTTAAAGTAATGAAAATTAGATATCATAAAGCAGTTTGCATTTCATTTTTTGTTGGGTGGAGTTTTTTTAAGTAGTTTTAGGGAAAATCAGTTTTTGGCACTTGGAATCATTTGATTCTTCTCTGTGAGGATGCACAGGGTATATTTACTCTTGCATTTAATGCTAAATGTGAAAAGATTGAATGTAAGCAGTAAATTTTTCTTTTTTCATCAATCCCTTGAAAACCCCTTAAGGTGACTGTTCCTTTACAAGTTGAATATCTGGAAAAAACCCAAGTATCACTGCTTCATCTGGGGCTAAGAAGGGTGTTGCATTTAACAGAGATTTTTATGTTTCCATTGCTTACAATAAAAGCAGTTATAAAAAGCTCTTATGATGGGACACAATTATGTTTTACATTAAAATAAGCCACAGTGGGGGGCTGTATTCAGCCCGTTAGCTTGTTAGGAAAAGCTGGGATTTCTGAAACTCTTCTAAACACCCTGAATTTGGAAGTCAAGTCTTCTAAGCCAGTGAAGTCTTCACTGGCTTAGAAGAGCAATAAAAGACTTTCAGTATAAACACTTCTCAGTGTATTAGGTATCTTGGAATCTCTTTCTTTAGTTAGTAGAACATTAATATAGCATGTCTAGGACTTTTCATATGGCTCGGCAATTAAGACAGTTTGGTCCAAACTAACTTTATTGAGGTTGTTTTCAAGAGTGAAAGTCCCTTATTTTCAGTCCTACTTCTAGGCTGGAGAAATTAAGTTTTTTCGTGTCTCTGCATCTATAGTGCTTTTCTCTTTTATCAAGCTAATTGAAAGCACCATCTTTAATCCTTACTCTAGGAAGTTTCTTGCTATTTGCTTTACATGGCAGTGCTCCACTGTCATATTCAGGTCATCAAAGACTTCCAAAGATGTCTTTTACAGGAGGATAAAGGAAGCATTCTCTCCGTGGCCAGAACGTGGGATCATTCTTCTGGTGGTCAATTATCTTTGCTCTCACAAAAAAAACAAAAACAAAAAAAAAAAAAGGAGAGTTTTTTTTTGGCCTTGGCACACTGCTTTGGGTTTTTAAAATCTAGCTAGATTTAAATACCCAAATCCTTTCTCGCTAATCCACCACTCCATGTCTTTTCTAAGGAAAGGTTCCTGTTTCTGTGGATGACAAAAATTTTCTTGTACAGAGTAAATAGTTCCATCCTTAATCTGCTATTACTTGAATAATTCTTATGACATCAGCTTCAGTCTGCTTCATCTTCTTGTCATTTTATCTTACAGTGACTAATTTGCAGAACAAGCATACCTTCCCATGTCTGTGCTCAAGGCTATTAACTAATACAGTTAACAAACTGATCTAGGTCTAGAGAAAACAAATAGAACAAGCAGCAAATCAACAGTGAGACTGAACAACAATTTCCTTCCATGTGGGCATGGTTCTCTTGGGTTTTCCTCTAGAGGGAACTGAGCTTTTTCTCAGGATCCTAAAGTTCTTGGTTTTGTCATTGCCCAGTTAGGTACAGGCAATAGTGAAAACCAGAACAAACTGGAGGTTACACAAATACATTTCAGAAGTCTCAACGTGTTTTCAATGAAGGACCTCAAAGCAAATTTATTAAATGAAAGGCTGACTTGGCAGGAAGTTCTAATCCTTTTGAAAAATACTTCTAAAAAAAGGAGTATCAGAGAATGAAAGTTCAAACTGCCTACATTGCAGTATACAAATTAGTAAGCAAGTCACCTGGTAGTCTCCTTGTCCCTGGTAGATGGCACTAATATTTTCTCCTTCAGGGGTATGTACAGTACTCTAAATCCCTGAGAGAGTGCTACCATTTTCTAAAAGTTTTTTTGTTTGCTTGCTTTTGGTTTTTGGGTTTTGTTTGTTTGTTTGTTTTTAATCCGGAACAGAAAGATCTGTCTAGTATAGAAATATGTGACATTGGTAGGTCTTAGCTGTGCTTTTTGAAGAACAGTTCTACAAATATTCATTCTTTTGAGGTTAGATATAGTGGTGAGTATACAGAGCTTCTGAAAGAGAACCGGTAGAAAGGCCAGTATATAAAATGCTGCCCAGTAGATTGCCATATGCAATAATTATGACACAAAGGTCCATCTCTGAAACAAAATATAGCAATTCTTGCTTTAAGTTCATAGATATTTACCTAGGAGGGCAGTTAAGCCAAAAAACTCTATTATCTTAATGTGGTACCCTCTGCAAGTCTGTGCTAAGCCTTTTGAACTGCAAATACACTCAAACATGCAGCTAGGGTAGTGAAAGTGTTTTCTGGAGTGTTATAGGAACCAATTATATGGAATTTGTTTAAATTAGTGGTGAGCAGTTCTACATTAACCATTGTCTTAGTGCTAGTAAGTAGGAGTGTCTGCAATGTGGCACTTTGCATACTCAACTTGTTTCTGCACTTTCAACACACCCAGTGCTTTCATAGCAAGAGGATGGAGCTGAATCTCTTCTGCTCAGATACTTTTACAAGCTCTTTTTTTTTTTTCTGTTTTGTTCTGGGCAAATTGTTACCACTCTTTCTACAAGATAATTAATTAGCTGTTGCTCCCGTATTTCCTGTAATAACCCCATTAAAAGGCACCATTTCTGTCAGAATATCCCATGGCTAATGATTGGGCAGATTGTTCTTGCCCCTAGATGCAGTTACCTAATTAGAGATTATCCTGTTACACAGCACTTTAAGCTGTATTTCCTTTTCTTAGCCCACAGAGAACATAGAATCACAGAACAGTTGGGGTTGTAAGGGACCTCTGGAGATCATCTAACTCCCCTGATAAAACAGGGTCTTTTAGAGTGGATTGCACAGAATCATGTCCAGGCTGGTTTTGAATACCTCCAGAGATGGAGACATGAGCATAGGAAAATAATTTTTGCCAGTGCCGTGATCTCTACTGGAGTCCATCTACTTATTCCTCTCCTGCTTTTGTCTGTCTTCCCATCCTTCTTCCAAACAAATTTATTAGAGAAGGAGTGAAAATCCTGCTTTACAGCACTGAGTGGGGATTTTTCCACCTGCGTATGGGATTTGTAGCAAAGTTTCCTCACCACTGTCTCTGCTTCTGTGGGTACAGTACAAAGCTCCTGTCAGTTCACATCCTTTGCTGTGCAGAGTGCAGAGCCTCAGCAGCACTGTGTGTTTCCCTGTATTTTAAACTGTAATGGATTTAAAGAAGACTGAGAGCTTGGACACTTCTGCTGTGCTCCATAAGAGAGCTCATGGTCTTGCTCCTGTTTTCCTTCAGTGCCGAGAAGAAGTAACCAGTGGCAGCTTTCAACACCTTAGTGGCAGTAACCATCTTTTGAGCACAGTGTGTGGCCCCATCACCTGATGAGTTTCAGCATGGAGATGTTTCCTCACAGGAGAAACCCTTTCCTTAGGAATGAAGAGATTTTGAACTTTGAGTTTACGGTACTCCGGGGAAAATACTGCCCTTCTGAGAGCAAGATCCACTCAGAAAAAATTAGGGTGTATTTGAATAACAGATGGGGTGGGAAAAGGCTCCTGAAGTTTCTCTAGAGAGGGCACAAGATCTGCTCACTGTACCATGCAGCCTGTGTGCAGAGGGATCTGTGTGAGTGGAGTAGAGGGAGGAAAGAACAAAGCCTGTAAATCCACTGGTAGGCAGATGTTCAACAAAGGAGCTTCACATTTGGTGGCTGAGAATCAAAATTTTTGTGTCTTATTGCTGGAAGTTCTCTTTTTCAAAGTGTGATAAAAAGAATTTGTTTTTGTTTTATTGTAAAGAGCCCTTCTCTTTTGTATACAATACTGAGAGTATTCACTGTATATTCCTCTTCCTTCCTGCTCTTCTCTGCTCATGAGACTATTAATACTTACTAAAGAATATTTTTTTTTGGTTCTTTTTCATCGTGCAGCAGCCATTTCAGTTGTGTCCACTCAACTTTGCTACATTTTTGGCAATACTGTAATGAAGGTTTAAGAAGCCAATTAGTCATATTTATGATGGCTGTACAAAGAGCTCTTAGAGAACAATTTTGGTATTACTTCCCTGATATTTCATAGTTTGGCATGTACAAAAAAGCTTGAAGGATTTTTCAGTGGATGTTGGTTCAATTAGATTTTGGGGTTTTTGCAGTCAATTTTTAGTTCAAAGATTCTAGTGATAATCTGAGAAATAGATTAATACATTATACAAATTCTCATTCTGTTATTAACAGATCTCAAGATGTTCTTAAAGGTATGGTGTAATGCTAATGGTGGGATAAGGCTCATGGCCTAGTTGGTGTATCAATGAATATCAACAGTGTTATAAAAGTTCCCATTTGTTTGGGAACTGTCAGCTTCAGACCAAAGGTCTTTTAAATAAGTGTAAACATTCCCCTTGACTTGGATGAGTCTTGGGGAGAAAATTTCCCTATGATTATTTAATGAATGGGATCTATTCACTTAGCAAGAATATGAAATAGAAGATGCCACTTGCCTATTTTGCTTTTATGGTTTGTATTACCATTCAGTTTCTTAACAAGCCTTTCCCAACTGTATAGTTTTATCAGTGCATTTCAGTATGTTGAGAGGTTTAATGATGAGCTCAGTCGTTCAAATATTATATTAAGTCAATAATAGCAGGCTCAAGGCCTGTCTGTCTCAAACTTTAGCTAATGAATATGCTAACTACAAATTCACTATTTTTGAGATTAATTGTTCCTGTGAATAAGCCAGTTATTTGATTTATTCTTGGGAAATGGAAAAATTATCGTATCTGTGCTAATTCTGTTCCATTCCATTTCATTTATTTCTATTTTCACCTATGATTTTTTACTTACATAAACAAGAAAATACCTCAGTAGGAGATAAGGAAAGTATTTCATCTTAGCAAAGTCTTTTAAAAGCTAGAAATTACTCACTATTTACTCTAGCTAACCTTGATCCTATGTAAATTTCTATGTTATTTTTCATCAGTCTTTGTAAATGTTCCAGAGGTAACAGGAGGGTAATTCTTCATTTGTCTTATCAGTGGCTTGTTCTCTCTTATAAACTAAGTAGGTCACAATACCTATAGGAGTGGAGGGACTAGAGTTGTGGTCATATATCTCTTCACTTTTAGAACCAAAACTGAAAAACTGTCTTGCTTGGAATACTTTTTCTGGGACAAAAATGATTTAGAAAAATGTCATTATACAATTAAAATAGAGTTTTAGATGGTCACTGTTCTTCATCCCAACACCCCACAGTACTTACTGCTTTCAGTCCAAATTCAGGTTCTCCCAAATGCAGTGACAAAGGGTAAGATTTTATTATTGAGTCTGCTGCTTTGGCAGAGTGTTGCCATGGTCATGAAAAAAAAGCACAAAAATTACATGCTGACTGTGCCAGATACATCCGAAGAAAATCCCTGTACAATAATGTGCACTCATTCAAATTGTGCTATTCATATGGTAAGGCTGAGATTATACTTTATTTCTGCACTTGGCATGCCAAGGACAAAGTAGTGCTTAGCTCATTCTCTACCTCATCTTCCTGCAGAGTGGCTGGCACAAACTTAATTCTTCTATTCTGGGCATAGAGAGATGTCCAGGAGGTTGATTCTTGACAAGGTGGGAAAAGCCATGTCTCTGCTGTCTCTGCAGCAGCCAGAAGGCTAGAGGCAGAGTCATGGGCTGCAGGATGTAGAATAATACTGCAATTCTTCCAGTTAGAACAAATCCATCTCTGGTGTCACATGGAGTGCTGCAATTCTGCTGATTAAAAAAGCACCTAATTCACAGATTCCTAATGGCATGTGGGATACAACTGCAAAGCCAGTACTCTCCTTTAATATGGATAGCAATTAAAGTTGACAACTCAGCCTAATTTTTTGTAATATTTTTCAAAGTGTTATTAGACACTTTCTGCTCCTCATTCATTTGTCCCTGTGCTGTAATGACAAGTTCTACTTAAATGGCAAATAAAGTTTCCTGTTTCCCTCATTTCCTCTGCTCAGTTGACAATGTACACCACTGCCAAATGTTGCAAAAGTTAAAATAACAAGTTACAGGATGTTGTTTAAAATATTTGATAACTAGTGACGTCCAATGGCCCCTACTTGTGGGTTTAAGCAGGTGAGGGATTTTAGCATCTTTCAGAATTTGGGCTGTAATTTATACAGAGTTGCTAACATACAATATTTACACAAGTGAAAGCAATATTACCTGTTCTACTGCACTCTGAGCATCTGTTCAAAGATGGATGTGGTTGATATCCGAATGACTTCAACACAGCACGTGCAGTGTGGGCAGAAAGACTGGCAGGTATTTTCAGCTGTTTATGTTGAGTGAGTGCATCTTTGGAAATCAACAAAGTGGGAAAACAAAGAACCACCTCCTCCCTGTTGCAGAGTTGGGATCACTCCTTTTTCTAGTATTTCTGGTATTTTTTTTTTTCAGATCGGTTCCTTGGCTATGGTTATGGCACAAAGCTAATGCATAGGCATATGATGTAAATAAACATCTTCACTGCAGACATGCATGCATTCCTTGTCTGGATGGCTGAGATGGCAGTGGGAGAACAAAGAAAAGAAGTCATGCCCCAGTTCCTTTGGCTGCAACCTTCCTTCTATGAGCATATGAAATAAAATTGCCCAGGAGTCATAAACATGTCTCTATCTGATGTGAGGACAATGTTGACAATTCTCCTATGTTTAAGCTGCTGGATCTGCAGCAAGGCATCAACAGCCTCAGGAGAAAAATTAGCCACATCCTCACCATAGAGAGTGTCTCAGCTGATGAAAAGTGAAAGGGTTTCTTTCACATCAGTGATGCTGTGGAGATTTCCTTCTGTCACAACAGCACTTACTTCCTAGAAGGACTGCCACATAATACAATATCTGAAACAAGTGGATTGCCTTTTTTATTTTTTTCCTGTATGAATAGAAGTAATCAAAAGAGCTCAGGAATATTTTGCAACTGTAGTGATTTTAAGAAGAAAAGGGTAGAAGGTTTTGGCAGGTTTCATTGATAATTCCAAGCATTTTGATATTTTGGAGAGGGGGAAAAAGTGTAAAGCTAATTAGTGCTATGGAAACTATAAGATGCGTAGTAGTTTTACCTTTTTACCCCCCTTTAAAATTAGGTCTATTTAAATGCATTCATTAAGTGGTGTGCTGAAGCCTCTGAGAGAACAGGGCATGCACCAGGAGCTTTGTATTCCTTTGGTTACTGTGTAGTATATAGAAATTTCAGTTTGCAACATGCAGGTTTTTTTTTCAGTTGCACTGTAGAAAATACAGCCAGTAGAAATTAATTGCTTTAATTTGTTGTATCCATCCCAGATCATAAATTATTATGAAGGTGCTATTTATTATGCCCAAAATTTCTGTGGACTAAAGTAGTCTTACTAACCTCTATGTAGAAATAAGAAAAGAAGGATTAGCAAAACATAATGATTTAACATTTTTGTATAATACTCTAAGAACACAAACTTATTTCTCAATGGCTTAACCTTAAAAACATTCTTTACTCACACTAGCTTTGCTCACTGGCGTTCAGATATCTGAAAAAAAAATGCTCCTAGTGGTATGAGGCAAGTTGAACCTGGTGCATGTAAGCATAGTGCTTGTTTTCTGCTTGATTTTGTTGCTGCTTGATGATATTTGTCAATACATCTTTAAAACAAACAAATAAATTAAAATTCATTAAAAGGAGCTGCAAAATCAAGCATTCAAATGTTAGTTCTAATTGACTTTAGAAAGCTGTAATGCTTCAACTACCTCAGCAGGATTAAATCCTGTAGTTTTGAAGGGCATTGTACCAGGGAGGAGTAAGAAGCCTGGGTATAAAGCAACCTCAGGTGTGTAGGTGTGGTTAACTTTCTTCTTAACTGATCTCCATTAAATGTGTTAATTTTGTTCTAGTAGAGCTTTAATTGCTTGATTGCCTATTGGTTGTTTTCTTTGTCTTCACTGCCTGAGCATGGAGCTTTGCCTGAGCTCTGGAGCCACACAGTAGGGAGTACCTCACAAGTAGCTTGGGAAAGGGGTTAGGAACAACCAGAGAGAAAATCCTTCTTACTCACCAATCAAAATCCTGGGCTGAAGCATGCACAGCACAGCCAGAGATTTTAGCTGCTAAATTCTAGTAAGTCTATTAGAAAAACACAGTCTGAGGTTTTCTGTGGTGCTTTTACAGGCGTCTGAATGCAGTAGACCTTTTCAGAGGATTGTCTGAGAGTTTTTTAAAATATGGGCAAGTTGTTTCCAGACAGCTCAAGCTGACAATAATAAGTCTCGGAGGACTTATTAGCTCAGGTGTGATTAGAAATCAAGCTGTGTCTGTGTACTTGTGCTGCACCGTGGCCAAGTGAATAATGTTTCCAGTTATGTAGTATACTGAAGAGTGCAATACATAAACGTCCAAGTGGCTACCACCAAAGCTGTCTAGACCTTCTGAAACTGGTGCCCATCTGGAGCAAAAAACTCCTGATGAATGGAAACTGATGCAATCTTTTCACTGCTGTGATAACTTTCCACATGCAGAAAGTATTAATGGAGGTGCCATTTCCTTATCAGGAGTTCAGCGTCCAAACCCTTTTCAGGGTTGAGGACTGCTGCCTCCTTAACTACAGAGGCTCTGAGGACTTTGACAAGAGAAATAGTTGCAGTTGCAGTTTGAATTTATAGCTACTGTTATAAAGTGATACAAGTATGCAGGATTCATAGTTAATTTATTCCCATATTTTCTTTATCTTTCTGTTGTTTCCTGCTTTATCACTCATTTGTCAACATTAGCAGGCACAGTATTTTCTTAGGGGCAAAACTTTATGCTCTGTTTTTATGAACTAAAGCATAGAGTTTCGCCACAAAGAAAATGAACTATGGTGACCACGCTATTTAAAGCTATAAGAGGATAATAAAAAATGAAAGGTCCTGTTTCACTGCAGAAGCAAATGGATTTTATTTATGACACTAGGAATGGGTTATTAGTTTGTGCTTTCTACCCCCTAATAGGAAGTCTTTATGGAAGGCTTATTTTTATCATAGAATCATAGAAGGGACCCTTCAGGATTGAGTTGGAAGGAACCCTTCAGGACTGAGTCCAGCTGCTGGCCCTGCACAGCACCGTCCCCAAGGATGCCTGAGAGCATTGTCCAAACACCTCTTGAGTGCTGATGCTCTGACCACTTCCCTGAGGAGCCTGTTCCAGTGCCCCACCACTCTCTGGGTGGAAAAGCTCTCTCTGATATCCAGCCTGTCGCCCTGATTCTTAAGATTTTCTAAAGCCTTCTGAGTTTACATTCTGTTAAAAAACTTTCCCACACAATTTCTGTAGACAACATATTGTTTTGCATTCCTTCCTGGGGGTGGAGAAACATGATGTACTGGTGGTTTGTCCAATGTCTTTGGAGAGGTGGACCATTCTGGCCCAATCCACTGCCACCTTTGGAAAAGTATAAAAGTTAGAGTCAGAGAATAAACCTTTTTTCTTCTTTACCTTGCAATAGCAGTGGCTTGTGTTGTGCTTTCACGTGTCCTACAGCGGCACCAACCTAAACTTTCCCAGACTCAGCTTCATGCCATTTCCTTGAGTCCTGTCCCTGGCTATGAGAGTAAAGAGATCTGTACCTACCCCTCTGCTTCCCTTTTTGAGGAAGTTGTGGACTGCAGGTCTCCCCTCCCCTCCCCTCTGTCTCCTCCAGGCTGACCAGGTGAAGAGACCTCAGCTGCTCCTTGTAAGGCGTCTTCTCCAGACCCTTCACCATCCCTGTGGCCCTACTTTGGACACTTTAGTATCTAATGGCTTGGCGTTTGTCAAATGTGCATAAGCATCTATGTATCAAAGTACTGGGAAAAAAATCAGTGTAACCACAGCACTGTTTCCCTTTGTGCCCTTTCTTAAATGAAGCCTAGTTTTTCCTCTCTTGGTCTTTTCAGAGGTATTACACAAACATACCTAGGACATTACCTGGAAGTCCTGAAATGAAGTCTGATTTTTTTTAACTACCGCTTTTAAAAAATGGCTTCAGTCCTCAGATATTTCACTTTGAGCAAAATGCAGCATTTAAAATTCTGCCTGAATTATTGTAAAGAAAATGTAACCAATATGATACAGCTTTTCTCATGGCAGTATTTGGCAGTTTGCACAATGCACATTTATGGAAGAAAGAATACATGCCTCTGGAACCACAGGAGAAGGGAAAAGAGAGCTTTTAGTTTTGCCTCACACATGGATATATATTGTTTTGTGTTGCTTCCCTATTGTTTTTTATTCTTTGTCTTCACTATCTGAGCACTGAGCTTTGCCTGAGTGCCAAAGCTGTGCAATAGGGACATGTGCTGGAGAGTCTGCTCCTTGAGCTGTGCATGCTAAGGAAGGCACTGAGGAAGGTGGAGGGAAGGTGAGATGTAGGCAGGTGGTTTGAACTTGGAAACGAGGTGGTTTTGTGGTTTTGTCTTTTGCTGGAAGTTTCTGATAGTTGTGAGGGCTCAGTGACGGTGAAGATGGCTCAAGTGGGCTGACTTATGTTTCACTGGGAAGAAAACTCTGATGCAAGTTTGAGAAGGGGATGGTAGGTTGGAAAGGCATTGTCTTGGCAAGTAAAAATGCAGACTGGGTCCTTCCTCTCATGTTGAAAGTGTTCTTACTTTGACTTCACTGGGGAGAAGGGATGGGTTGGGGTAGTCTCATGTGGCTGTTGGGTAAAAGGGGCCAAGCTGTGAGCTGAGGCTGCCAGATGAAATGGACATTTGGCTGCCCCAGTCGCAGTCTGAAACACAGCATTTGTCATTCAAGCTAAGGGTTCATTTGTTTCACAGATAAAGATGAAACAACACAATGTCAGAACCAAATTCTTCTCCAGGGTCAGAAAATATGACCTCAACTCTCCTACCTCAGTCTTCCTGCAATGCCCAGTTTCCAGTGTCAGAAAATATGTCCCAGCCAGTCTGGCAAACATGAAAATCTTGAGTTCACTATAGCTCTTACACTCTAGCCTGGGTGGCAATTACGTTTTTGGCCTTCTGACACCAGCTGTGTAGGTGAGCCAGTGCAGGTCTCCCATCTGTGCCTAGACCTGTAACATCCTGGCTCCCTTCCTGTATCGTGAGCTCAGTAGTTTGAACTTGAGTTAAGGGCATGTAGGGGATATATAAAACTGCCCCTGAGAATGACTTCCATAAGCTTTGATTAACCAGTTTGGAGCCTTATCTTCTAGATATTTTCTGGGGAAGTGGGTGGAAGAAGAGGACTAGCAGTGGGGAAGTGTTCTATTTCATTCTCTGGCTGCTTAAATAAAGATGAAGCTGGCAAATTCTTTTTTTCACTCCTATTACTGTTTTTCTCTTTTTGCTCATAACTCCCAAGCAATGTGAAATAAAATGTTACCATTTCAAAGGAAAATTGGATTATACTCACTTGGAGGGAGGGAAGGAAGAAGAAAACAGGCTTTATATTTTGACAGAAATCAATCCAGACTTAAAAAAAATAAAATGAATAATTTTGCAATATTTTGTAAGACTGTGTTTTCTAAAGACACAGCTAATCAGATATGCATGCAAATTTAACATGGGTTGCCAACTCTCATGAATTTTTTTTCTTTTCTTTTTTTCTTTTTTTTTTTTTGCTACAATTATGCGGCGTAAAAATTGGCCTCTTGTGAGAAGTTGCTGACAGCTCAGCAGTTCTGCTTCAGTGCTGGCTGCAGAGGGTGGGATGGCTGCCAGTGCAGGAAAGTGGAAGATGGCTTTGGACTGGCATGCAGGGTGCTTCCAGTGGAGGCAGGTGTTGCATAGACTGCACCAGTTTCTGCTGTCCCAGGAGTGACAACCTGTGTGGCAAACCAAGAAGCCTGCTTCATCTCCTCACCCATCCTTCCCCTTTACGTAGGGTGAAGTGAGGGAAAGAAAAGCAAAGCAGAAAGTGTAGCAGGTGCCCAGAATCTCTGTATTTCCCCATTTTACCCTCTATTTGCATGTAATCAGATCCCTGAGGGAAAAAGCTGAGGTGAGGAAAGGGGTAAGAACAGTTTGGAAATAAAATTCGTAATAATATTAATTTTGTTTGTGGGTTATAATCTTGGCAAAGCTTTGTGTGTGTATAGATATACGTGCCCTGTATAATTTGATAAAATTGGCAATTTCAAAGAAAATGGGAGGCAAAAAAGAGTATTTTTCCATTACTGTGATATTTAAGTGCTGAAGAGGAAGCTATACTTTTATTAATTTGGTCCCTATTTATTTGAATCTTGTACAAAATACCCAATTACCACTTCTAAATATCAGTCTATTGATATTAAAAATCTTATGCACAAGTTTTTTGCATTTAGAAGAGAGATATGGTGTGGTTTGTTTTTCTGTTATATTCTCACATATGCTCTTGTTTGTTTCAAGACAGGAACAAATCTTAATTATCCAGTATTATTACCTGTAGTAAGTTCTGATGAATGGGTATGTAAGCCAACAAAGTCTGTACAGAGATTTGGTCAATACAGTGGTTTGGTTTGTGCCAAACAATGGCTGGAAGACAGACCTTCATGGCCTCACTTGTCTCATTACAGGGTTCCACTTGGCTCCATGGTCAGACTGGGAAACTCAAATATGAAGAATGTAATGAGATTCTATGTGCCATCAGCTGTGCATATGTAGAGCTTTATGGCAGAAGGTAGTTTTTACGGTGCTCTACAGCTTGATTATGCACTGGTGCCTTTGAACGCAATACCTGTACATGGTTTGACATGTCAAGAGGTGCAATTAAAAGGTGAGCTTTCAGATGAGCTGTTCATAAGAATTGAAATAGGGTGAGCCTTATTGAATTCACAAGTGTGTACAACATGTTAGACAACTAGCTGAAATGGAAAATCTTGTTGATTTTTACCAGTCTGCAAATAAATGAGAGTGAGAGCTAGGTGCTAAACAACCTAGAGTAATGAGTGCTAGGGTGACTCCTTTGCTGCTGTGCAGTGTCAGGCCTCCTGCAGTTGTGCAAAGCACAAATAACAAATCTGATCTGTCTGCCTGTTGCACTCTTGTTTTGCACAGTTGTGAATTGCACGAGTCATGGGATGAGGACTGGCAACCGAAACAATGTGTGGGCTGGACATGTGCCACAAGGACCTGAAGCAGATTTACTTTATTGCCGTGTGGCAGTGTCACCTTCTACACGATGACGAGTCCGTTCCCCAGGTCCGTGGGATGGGGGCTGGATGTGTAGTACGGCGTCTGTGGCACCGTGCTCCAGCTCCAGGCTCGGAGCCCACGTTACGCCCAACCTGGAGCTGCTGTGCCTCCCGAGTCTCTGCCTAATAGGGAACATCCCATTATGTGAAGCTTTTTGGGTGTTGCAGGGGAGCGTTGTCACATGTTGTAACTGAAATGGTGAGATTTGTTGCTCGAGCTATAATTCCCAAAGTGTGAATGTTTTGAAGCACTAATTTTAACTTAAAGACCAAAGATTTGAAGACTATTTTTAACTTAAAGATTTGATTCTCTGTTCTAGGAAACTAAAGATGGATATAGTCAAAGGATGTTATAAATACAGTGTGCCTTTTCTAACGCCTCGCTTTCTATTTTGATCACATAATGAGTATTCAACCTGAGTGATTTGTATTGTAAGGGAATGTTGACTTCTTTTGCAAGTTATAATTGAAATTAAAAGGGGAGAGATGTAAAATCTCAACTTTGTAGTAGATGAGTGGTTATATTATGGCTTGGAAAAGATAATGGTCCAGAAAAGCATGTCTGGTACTGCAGCCTTTGTACATATTTTAGAGGGATCTTTGAGGGCAGACAGCATATCAAAGCTGATGAATACAAAATGGACCACTTAAGTATTTGCTATGAAATCATTAATGTTTGACACAAAGTGTGTGTCACATCAAGACAGAACCTCATATTTTTCCTTTACGCATATAGAAGACAAGCAGAATTATTTTAATTTCATGTCAAAAACACCATATTTTTCCATCTTTAGAACTTTATAGTCTAATTTCAATTGTATATAGCCACTTGGATTTGTGCTCAAGGACAGAACAGAGCTCAGTGAAGCTGTTTTACCTCCTGCTGTACGTAGCTTGAATCTTTTCAGAACATGGTTACTCATAGAAGTAGTTAAAAAAAAAACCTATTGTTTTTAAAGATTATTAGGGAATAATAATGAAAAATAAATATGGAATTCAGACTCATGAATGGACATACTGCTATTCTTGTGTAAGCAGCAAAAGACACATTCAGTTTAAGCTCTGTCAAATTAACTTTAATTTTGAATTGTGAGTATTCAACTTCTGATATATTCTTGCAATGAGCAGCTTATTAAATATCTGTAGGAGAGGATGCAAATGCATAAAACATGCTTAAAAGAATTTTGAACAATGAATGCATTTATGGAAAACATGTTCTGTTCCTAGGCAATTCTTGTTGAGTAATAAGTGCTAAATTTGACTTAATTGCTGGCTATTATTATTCCTTACTGTTTCATGTGGTAAAACCATTGAAAATGACCCAGTTTTGTGAATTGAGGATTAAATGAAAAGACAGTGTAATAGCAAGGATGATTTATTTCATTTTGTTCTGAGAAAAGTGTTCTAATCCACTGTGTAAAAATGAGGTGAATTCAAAATCTCTTGGTAAACCTTTTCTGAAGAACAGAAACTGTAATATATTGTATGAGACTGTATATAATGATACGTATATAAAATGTATGTAATGGTATGAGATTAGATGGAGTGGTGCAGTCAGTATCTGCAACCAGCAGTGAAAGGGTGACTTTTGCTCTGGGTTTTTACCCAGGACACCTCATTTGATCCAGCTCTAGCTGGGCAGTGATCATTAGGTCTAACTAAGATTAGTCTGGCTGGACAGGCATGGTAACAAAATGAGGCTGTATTTAGGTAGTGAGTACATCTCCCACTGCTTTGCTAGTTCTTTGGTCTGTGGTCATGGGCATGTACAAGACACAGAAAAGCTGTACCTGCAACTACACCTACCAATACACAGGTATTGTATGCAACTACATCATACAATATTGTTGCTGTGTTGTATGCTGAAGTTGCATACAATACCTGTGGCTCATTTATATGTTCCTTCCACGGAAAAATGACATTTATCAGTTATTGTACTGCAGAGCACTGCATTTGTGGACTTAGGAAAGGTGACTGATCACAATCTTACCTTTCATTTTTGCTCTTTCCAACACGAAATGCATTCAAGATTATTAATGTTTAATGTGACATCTTAATAAACAAATGTGTTAATAATATAATTATGACATACAACAGGATAAACTATACATTATAATTATAATATTAGCCATGTCATCTTTTTTTTCTAAAATACAAATTTTATATTGCTCAGCTGTCTGTTATGATTTCTCAGAAGCAGGCATATGGGTTGCTAGAGAAGATGGAAAGAAATGTGACTTGAAGTGAAAGGTGAACCCCATCTCTGGTGTTGATGCAATTCACTGAGAAAAACTTTACTGTAGAATATTCCATTCTGTCAGAAGGATCAAATTATTTGCCAAATCCTTACAATATTCAAATTATGAGATATCTTGGTGTTCAGTCATTGACATCTTTAAAAATAGGGATTAGGGCCTTGAACATGATATTGCGTGGAAAATGCATGTAATCCAAAACCAAATCTGATCGTTAAGATGGGTAGGAGATGTGCTGCATTAAGCTGTCTCACCTGCTATTCACTCTTCCGTAGAGATTAAGTTGCTGATCTACAGCTGAGTGAGGATGGAACTGCAAACATTCTAGGGGAGTGCAGGACTCACTGGCTGAGAAGTAAATGAATCAGTTTCATTGTAGTGAGGGAAATCAAGTGAAGTCTACTGTCATTTCTCCAGACAGACCAATATGCAGTCCTTTGTGCTGCTGGTCTGTGTGTGTGTGTGTGTGCACATGATCACACACATATAAACATAGATATGTATTTATATGTGCATCATCTCTTCACAGCCAGTCTGGAAAGCAATATGAAGAATGTAATGAGATTCTATGTGCCATCAGCTGTGCATATGTAGAGCTTTATGGCAGAAGGTAGTTTTTACAGTGCTCTACAGCTTGATTATGCACTGGTGCCTTTGAACACAATACCTGTACATGGTTTGACATGTCAAGAGGTGCAATTAAAAGGTGAGCTTTCAGATGAGCTGTTCATGAGAATTGAAATAGGGTGAGCCTTATTGAATTTACATTTATAAGTGTGTACAACTGTAGATTTGATAGAAATGAATTTAGTTATAATTAAAATGGTCTTTCTATAACATTTTCTGTTCATGCAGTTAGACTCACACAAAGGTTAGCCTTCTTTTTCTTTCTTGAAGAATGGCTTCCTTAGGGAGAAACTGAAATCCCTATTTTAACTCCCAGGCTTAATTACAGTTGCATGTAGCCTACATGGCAGACTTTTCCTTTTTGTCTGCCTTTCATTTTGCATTAATTGTTGGAAAAGATGTCTTCTTTATATGCCTAGGTGAAAAGTCATAGAACAGAGCAGCATTCCTCTGTAGCTAAGACAATTATAGAAAACAAATGAATAGGATTACAATATGCAGTCATCAAAAAGGTTGAAGCTCTAATTTTGAGTTTTAAAAGCCTCCATTTTTCTTAAATGTAGGGATCTTGATGGTCAGTCTGCCAAGAATTTGACTTTGATTTAATATAATCTGGAATAAGTAGTCTAAATCAGAGAGGAGTCATGACCATTAGAGTAACATGCAGCTGACATAAGCAAAGAGACCTTTCAGACTGTGGGTTGGAACCCTTAACCACAGATGAAATAATTTCTCTGTTAATGCCTTAACCTTATGTCCCTTACACTACTCATATAAAAACTTGTAGCATGCTAATATTTTAGATGCATTATGAAAATACTATTGTGTATTTCTTTTCCTTTATTCAGTGGAAAACATTGTTATGTAGCCAAGTTGAGTCCACAACAAGTCCTGTTTCCTTTTTTATTAACAGAAGCTTTTATGGATTATTTTGTAAATAAGGAATCTTTACCATTGTCTCTTGCTGATATAATTCTCTGAGAGACAGTGAAAATGAGTTCCAGAGAGAGTGAAACCTAAAGAGCCACACCTGCACATGTGAAATCATCCATGGAAGCTGCTTTAAAAATTGCTCACTGGAGGACAGGCTCAAAGACGTGATTAATATTGATTTCGGGGTTTCTTTAGTATATGAATGTGTAACTCAGGTATGTTCAAGATTTCCCTTTCTCCTGGAGTTACAGTTAATAGGGTACTTCTGTCAGAAGGCAGTTCTGGTGCTGCAGAAGAGCTGCATTTACTACATCTGAGGGGGAGGTGAGACTCATAAGCTGTGATTCATGGTGTGACTCTTGGGGATGGTGCTGTGCAGGGCCAGGAGCTGGACTCGATGATCCTTGTGGGTGCCTTCCAACTCAGCTTATTCTGTGATCCTGCGATTTCTGACTGGCACAGTGGGGGGGGGGGGGGCAAGGCCAATTAATTTTTTTTTTTTTTGAGGGCTCCAAGTGCATGTGATGTGTATGTGGGCAATGAAGTTCAGGCCAGTTGCTGGCTGTAGGTACCCACTGTATGCTGAGCTCACAGGCTGCCCCTGGAGGTTATGCAGGCTCCATCCTTGGAGGTATTCTAAATATAGCTGGACAATGCCCTGAGAAACCTGGCCTGATCTTGGAGCTGACCCTGCTGTGTGGGGGAAGTTAGACCAGAAACCTTCTGAGGTGCCTTCCAGTCCTGATTGTGCTATGGTTCTGTCTAGTGACCAGCAGCTGATGCTGCTCAGCTGTCCTGGGGCAGGAGCACAATCCTGTGGGCAGGACCCTCTGTTCACACAGTCTCAGGGGTTCTCCGGTGATATCCTGGCACACAGCTTCAGCCATGGGACCACTGGGAGTGTGGAGCACACCAGCAGTCCAATGGGAATTTCAACTTAAATACAGCCTCTTCCATATAGTAGATGGTTGGTGTCGGCACTATGCTGAGCTGTATCTTAGCATGACTTGGAAAAATCTCATGATTTTCCAAAATGCTGCCAGAGTATCATAGATTTGATGGGTCGTTTTTCCCAACAGACAGTGCTGGAATATTATTTTTTACTTTTTTTTTTAATCTTATTCTTATTAATTGGAAACAGTAGGACACAATTTGTTCTATATTTCAACTAGGAAACTCTCACACATTGGTTATCACTGCATTATGTTAATCAAATCTAACTGGTTGCACTTAAAACTTTTTTTTTTTTAACTATCAGGCATAGATATTGTTCTGCATTGAGTTAATTTAAATTGTATTTTGTTTGAAATTAATATTTAGGAGTGGTTTTTCCACTTGGCTCTCAGATGAATATAAATATGGTTCTGTTGCAAAGTGTTCTTTGCCTCAGGCCCTTTTTTTTTATAGTATTACACTTACACTATAAATAATTTAACAGGTAGACATATCAGTAGTTGCTGACAGTTTTGGCCATCAGGCACCAAGAAAATTAAAAAATCCTTTATTTAAATAAGGCACTTCCAAACATAGGACATTTTTTTTATTTACATTTAGGGGTCAGGTGGCATTCAGGTGATAAAATTCTCTTCCTTTCATGAAATCCACTGACATTTCCCCTTTTCACTTCACAGAGAATTCCCAAGTTCAGTTAAATTGTGCAATAAGTATTTTGCCTTAATTTGCTTTAAAACATCGTCTACATATCAGATTCTATGAAGTAGCTACATTTCCATCACAGCTTATTTTTTAAATAACATGATGTTGTAGGTAATATAATGAAAGCACTACTTACTTGAATACCAAAAATTTTGTATGAAAGCCTTTCTTTTTTAGCACATAATAGTATTCTTCTGTGCTTAAATTTTTATAAATACAAATTTGCTTTTTATTTCTCAGCACAGTAGTTTGTCTCAAATAAGTAAGACATCCAGCCTCATACAGACAGGTTCAATGCATATCTGTAAGCAGAAATCTTCCAGGCTGGTATGTAGATAATATAGATGCAGATAGCAACAGTTTAAGTCACACCATGTACTGATGGTGTGCTCATTGGAAAATCAGATTTATTTGAAAATATAACATTAAATTCTTTAAAAGTATTGGAAAGTATAGATAAAAGTACCTTTGCATTTATGTCCACTTCAGTATAGCTGAAGTATAAGGGGAGAGATCCTAAAGGATAAAGGCTATTGCAAACTTGGTGACGTCTTCACATCACAAGAAGGTGATCTGAAGAAGGTTCATTCTCTGCAGCACCATGTACAAAGTCTGCTAGCATTTATAATCTTTAAAATTTCTCTGGATTTCACTTCAAGCTTGTGAACCATAAGTAATACACTAGATCTGGGGATTTGCATGTTGAATTTCAGGTCTGTAATCTGATAATAGCTTTCACTTTATGGTTGGCAAAATATTTACAGAAATTGCCAATGTCTGCAAGAACACTTTGATACTTTGCCATGGAAATATACTTAATGCAGCATGTTAGATTGTTTTGTTTGTTTTCATGGATTATTTGTTCACACAAGATAGGGAATATCAGCCCAGTTTTGTAAGAAACTGAACTCTTACTGACATTCATAGGAGTAAAAGTCACTCAGTACTTCATAACACTCAGTATCTTGCAATATCACAGTTTGTGTTGTTGGAATAAAGTATGACAGGATAAATTGAAGGGGATTTAAACAGTGTATGCCATTACCAGTTCTTGACTTGGAAAGAGGAGTGGTGAGCAAAGCTTAATGCACTGAAGCCAAAGCTTGGTTTCAAGCACAGCTGTTAGTAGTTCTGATGATAAAGCTGTCCAAAGAATGGCAGTTCTCACTGGCAAATACTTTCCTTCTTGTCAGAGACTTACTGCTTGACTAAGTTGTCTAGCAGTGTTCATGACCAGGCTGAAAAATGTTAGACTCAGGATCATCACTGCGTATGTTTCCTTTACAGATTCAAGGATTGAAATGTAAAGGACTAGTATGGTGTTGTCATAGAAGTTAATCAGGGTAAAAGAAAGGCAGGGTTGGGAATACATTACGTTGGAGAAGTCCGTGGTTTTAATTAGGTATAATTGCAGTGTGATGTAGTGTGTACTACAACTGGTACATGACATTCTCAAGCAATAGGCAATATTTACAGTATCCTTTTGGGATGCTTATTTACTGGCTCCTTGAAGCTTGTGGATATTTCCCAATGTAAGTATTCTGTAGTGTTGTAACAGCAGAATACTCATTTAACATGTTAACTAATAGAACTTACATTTTATTTTAAACTTTGGAACACTCCATAAGTCATACCATAATTTTGTAAATGTCTTTATCTGAATTGTGCGAGCCAAATATAGATCAAGCACTAGAATTCTTAGTGTTGCAGAGTGGAGTATTTTGGTGTTTGACATTTGTGAACTTTTGTTATTGTGTTGAATTATATGTTTGAATCAAAATAATAAAAAATAAATTCAAAGAACAACCAGCCCCCCAAAAGCCGCTTTCTGATAACTCTGAGACCTCACCTGCATGCACAGACAAAAAAACATTTCAGAGATTTGGGGAACACAGTATTTTCTTGACTGAAGAGTACAGTAAATCCAGCTGTTCAGAAAATCCTTGTAAAAAAGCAGACAAAAAGATGAATTACCACCAATCCACTACTGTTAGTGTGGATTGTCATATGGTTTGTACCAAATTTTCAAATTTAAACATCAGAAATCATGCTGGATGTAACATGAAGTATGGTAGCTAGCACAGCAGAGATAAAGTATTTTCCTCTTCTGTAGATTTTCTGGAGAGTTGGGATAAACAAAGCATCTCTCTTAAATCTTCCACTACAATATGAGGAGAACACCTTTCTACCTCAGAGTGATATTAAAAGGACAAATATGTGCTGGATGATGTGCTCAGAAGTGATGCAACATTTTGCTGTTTTTAATACCGTGACTTTTGCAAAGTCTTTTGCTTTTGACTTGGGTAGGATAGTGCTATTCTAATACAGACAAATGCTAATAATTTATTAAAGTACATGAGTTTGGGTACAGTTTTTTGAGGACTTCATATTCTTGCCTTCACACCAGAGTGTGCATATTAAAAAAAAAATTGCCACAGCTGTGAAATAACTTGTGGTTGGGAGCCACATTGATTGCTTGACAAGCTGGAACAATGCCTCAGGGGTTTCTGTGCATCACATGTGTGTTTTGTGAAATCTGTTTCTGGAACTACTGCTGTGCTATATTTCTGTGACTAAAGAAAGGTACAGAGAAAACATGACAGAAGTCAGCACTGCTATTGGAAACCCACTGGAGTGTAAAGGATCAGAGTATTGTATGGATATCCCTATACCAGTATCATGTTATGAGTTATGGATCTCATTTTGGAGTAAAATGTGCCTACGCGGGTCATTTAGCAACCTTAATCTCATTTTATAAAAGAGTAATTTATAAATGTCACGATCTCTGAAGAAATGAAATGGCTTTGTATACACTTGTATACAGGGTTCACTCACAGCCAAAGCATTGCATGTGTTATAATTTATTAGTGTTGTGTTCATCATTCTCTCTAATTTAAAGCTTATAACTGAACATTGCCAACAGTCTTTACAGGGATAAGAAGAAAGTCTAAAAATGGTACATATATATTTTTCCAATGCCTTCTTCCAGTTGTTTCAGGCTCTGAATGTCTCTGAACTTTTCTTAATGGTCATGCCATCTTAAAATTTATTGACAGGTACAGCAGATTTCAGGTGCATTGCAGGTACTTTGCCTGCATTTCCTTAGGGTCATGCAAAGCTGTAAACATCAGAATTGATTTGATTACATATATTCTGCTTATGTTTTAAAGATTCTTCCTCATAATCTGTCTATTTCAGTGGCATTAACCAAATGATTATGAATCTAAATGTGTAATTCTTAGCATTCTATGACATATTCAAAGCTCATGGAGGGCAGAGAATACCCACTCTTTTAAAGTGGCATAATGCTTAGTAAACTGTTATTTTTCTTTTCAGCTATTTAAAGGCTTCCGCCATTAAATGTGTTCTTATTATTTCTTTTTAGCCTATATATTCATTAACCAACACTTTGCAGTTACTAGGAGTTTTTTGTTTCTAACTGACATATATTTTTCTAAATACTTATACAATTTAAATTCTTATTTTAACTCATTCCTTTCAGTTGCTTTGCTAACATTTGGAGTAATGCTAAATATTGGATCCTTACACAGGGTTGAACAATGTCAAAGCAACTCTTTAAGTTAACAATTCAATGCTGCTGAAGCACTGACTTACACAGCAGGCCACTGAACAAAGCATGAGTATTACTCTTCTTATTTAGTTTCAGTCACAATTTCCTTTCTGGAAAACAATGTATTTCTGATTTTCATCTTTCCTATTGCTGTAGCAGCTACTGTTGCTTTTTAAAATATTATCATTTTTATTGTGTTGTCTGGTCAAAGTCAGGCTTTGTCACTAGCAATCTTTTACAACTGTATACTTAAATATTATTCCTCACTCATTCATTATTTTATTACCCATGAAAATTTGCAGCCTCTTTTCTTTATCCACTTACTGCTGTGTCTATCATTCATCCCCATTCTTTTGAAAAAGACTGAAAACTAGGTGTGTTTCCATCTTCCCCAGTGACTGGAGAGAAAGATCAAACAAGTATCTGCTGTTGGGTGGGTGCTGCTTGCTTTTGAGGAAATGACCAGCAATTAGGCAGGTGCAGGAGCACTGATGTCGGTGGGGCCACACAGTTGGAATGTAGAGCTGAAGATCTTCAGTGGGCTCAAAGCTAGCATAGCTCAGGCTGCTGTATACACCTCTACCTGTGGAAACCTGAAGGTGTTTCTCTGAAGTGTGACAGGAGTGCCAAGAAGTGTTTTGAAACATGCAGGTAACATAATACCTGGTTTATGAGGCCTGGATGCCCCTTCTCTGTTCTCACAGATTTCCCACACTCAGGCTTTTAAAATATTTCTTTCAGAGAGGAGGCGAATATATCCAGTAAACCAAAAAATGTGTTTTTGTCCATGTGGGTGTATATAAAATCTTGAATCTGTCATTTGTTTCCAAGGAAGAAAAGAATTTTCCATAGAAACCCTGATAGTAATAAGACTGAAGATTGTGATTTCTTTACAGAAAGTTATAGAACTATGGAGGCATAAATCTGTGTTAAAGATTAAAAAGACCATTTTGGAGTCTGCAACTGCAATAGCAGTGGTTGCTTTGGAACAAAACAATTCTATATTAAAGGGGCCTTTTGGTGGCTTTTAGGAAACTTTGCTTTTTTTTTTGTGTAACAGCTTCATTTCTACAGCTGTAATTTCTGAAAAAAAAAAAAAAGAGAGAAAACTCATAGCTATTTTCCTGATTTGCACTCTGAAAGAAATATGATGATATATGTGATTTGTACCTTGCACAGAAGGGAAAAGAGAAACAGCAATCACAAAAGTAGCTTGAGCTTAATAACTGGCTTTGGTTTGTGTGTCCATTGGAGAGGATCAATAATGCCAAGGGGATTTTTTCTGTCTTCCTGCTTTTTGCCTATCTCAGCATTCATAGGCATCAAATTCTGAGCTTCCTTCCTCACTTGTAGGTAATCAGAACAAGTAATTAGTTATGCTTTGATCTGTAGAGCCAGAGCGCTCAGAAAGAACAGCAAAGGTGGATCTTTCTCTGCCTATGGCTTCATTTCAGTATTACTCAGGTACATCACACAACATGAAAAGTGCCTGTCAGTGACAATGACTGTCTCTACCTTCCAAATAGTAACAGACCTGTACAATTCTTTTGATTTCCTTGGGGACAGTAGCTTTTACAATTTTCTGTGAAGGTTGATTTTTTTTCCCTCTTCTAGGAGTTAGTTCCAGCCCTGAGTGTGATATCAATAAAGAGTTCTAGTGCTTTTATGAATTTCACTGCAGAAAATGGCAGCCCTATTGCTGTAGTGGGATACAGGTGTTCTGGAGGATCACATGAAGTCGATTTCATGACACTCAGCTTTTAAAGAGAAGAGATTTTGATACTATGGAATTTAACTTATCATTTTACAGGGCAGGCAGGTAGTGATACACTTAATCACATGCTATTGATTTCTCTGTTCTGACTGAATTAGTTCCTTTAAAGATTAGAAGCCTCATAAATAGACAGGTGGTTTTTAAAGGCTACTGAAAACTTTAGCTGTGTGAATAACTGGGGGCTTTACATTTGATGGCATTAGAGCTCAGCTTTCATTTGACGAGATTAAGTCCAACCTTCTTTAAACCCAGGAAAGTGGAAGGTGTTTTTATTGTAGTGGTGCCAGTTAGATTTTCAGAAGCAGACATAAATTCAAGTCAACAGCCTAGTTTCTGAAGGTCTTCACGATCTCAGGGCAGACATTCATTGTGGAGAGTGCTATTATGTAAGAATTTGTGCACTTCCATCCGCTTTTCTCCTTGCTTGCATCATTTTAGTCTTCCTAAGATTCAGTTCTTCAGGAGACTAAACTAGCAGTGCAAAGTATATTGACCAGGATACAATTGTTTGCAGGTTTCTGTGAACCATGCTAGGCTTTATTCATGTGTGTGTTTTGGAGGCAATGTTTCATAATCAGGAGGGCTGGTTGCCTCAGCCTGGCAAAAACAAGAGTTTCCAGTAGAAATGGGGACATTGCAATCATAGACAATTTTGCATGCAGCATCCTCTTTCTAGGTTTTCATATGGATGAACTGAAAGAGAGGCAAATAATATTCCATTAGGAGGCTTATATTTATTGTATTATTCTTGACAGGAGAATGCATTTTGGTTTAGTGAGGGATCTGAAGGGAGTTTTATCTCTCCCACTCCATTAATGATAGCCCCTGAGCTGTAATAAAGTGCTTACTGTAGATCTTTTACTCTGGCAAAATCCTGGCATGCCACTGAAGGCTCCAAGACAGACTAGTGCAGAAGCTATTTGCACCAAATCCATGGTTACTGTTCAACTCCCCTGTTAAATGTTGCTTCATTCTGTATGTGTACTGCCAAAGAAGCATGAAAGTCTAGAATGCAGAGTGAAGAATTTAAGCAATGCTGTGGATGTGTTTCATATGTACTGAGGGCATATGCAAAATGATCATAAGTATGACAAGGTTGGCTGAATTAAGAATTCTGAATTAATTTATCATCTGTCTGATTCCTCTTACAGCCTTGGAATGTTTGCTTTCTCATAACAAATAATTGTAGCAGCCACAGCTTTGCTGTTTTATTTTCAATCCACCGTGGCTAGTCAGAAGAAAAATCATCACATTCTTTCCCTTTTCTTGTTTATGTCTATGTCTTTGGCTCAGAGAGTATGTTGCAACAAAGAACTTCACTGAGTCACAGCAACATGATGGTTACCTCATGACAGTGTGACACAACATTTTGTAAAAGCACAGGTGGTATGGTACCTTCTTATTTTGAATACTGCCTGACTAAGAATCCATTTCTGGCATTTTGCTTATTGCAACCCAGTGTTTCGTACTGGAATAAAAACAAAGTGCAACCTAGTGCAGAGGGTGTCCAAGGAGCCACTATCAACAGCAGGAGAAAAATCAAGGGCTAAGCATGGAAAGCAATAAGTTAAGCATAAGGAGCCAGTCAAAAACATGCGCACATTGCTTATGCTTCAAAATTTGTCCCTATTCTAGACCATGGTTTGTAGAAAAAAAAAGGGTTTTTTTTTTTTTTTTTTTATTAAAAAAAAAAAAAAAAAAAAAGGAACTAGACATTTGATAGGCCTTGCCCCTGGCAATATACTGGAGATGTGGATGGCTTGAACGAATGTCAGAAACCCGGACTTCTCTCCTGGACTCACAAAGCTTTATGATTTTACAGCTCTAAGGGCATTCTCTGGCCATGAGTTGCTTCTAGAAAAGAATGTCTATTATCTACTCATTTGACCAGAAACTGTACATATGCATTTAAAAACCCCTCCTGCTTGCCAAGGCACAGCCTCCTGTAATATGGGATTCGAATGGCAGGCATAACTCTTTTTCCAAGAACAAGTAATCTATTCTAGGATTTTTACTTGCTATCACTGTTAATAATGTGTCAGAATTTTCACTGCAGAGACATTTCATGTTTTGATGGCAAATAATTTTCATCTGTCTGAAATTTGGTGTGCTAGCTCAGCCCTTATTTAGACATCTAAATTAACAGATTGGCTTTATCAAAATATTCATCATACTATATTCAGCACACTATAAAAGTAGAAGCCATTGCCCAGGACTTAGTTTTTATCACTTTTGGAAATATAGCACTTAATTTGATTTAGGAAGGTGACTCTCAAAATCAAAATTAAGTGTGTAATAATGTGTAATTCAGAGCTCCTGTGTCAAGAAGACATCTTAAGATAATCTACTCTACCAGCAAGTATGTATTTGTCTATGGCTGTTTTTTATTGCAATGGCCTGGCTGTTTTTTTTTTTTTTTGGTTTTTTTTTTGTTTTTAAACATTAAAAAACTAGATGCTCCTGCACTTGAAATAGATTTTTTTCTACCTCTTTCCAAGCTGTGTCAAATGTTCTACATTACAACCTGCACTGTCAAAACATCATCAGTGTCTTGACACAGTTTTAAAATGGGAAGTCTCAGCAGCTGAATGCAGATTGGCAATTCAAGTAATGCTATCTGGGGACAAAGAAGTTAAAGAGAGAGGTTGAGAAATTTCAGTAACACAATTCTGAGCTGGGTTCAACATAAAAATGAGGAAGTTTACTAATTTTCTAGATGCTGATACATGCTAATTTGCTTGGATCAAGGGGTCTGAATAGTTGCCAACAGATCTCAGGAAGCCTTTGAGGCTACAGTAAATGCTACAAAGCTGTCCTGTGGAAGCAATCAGATTTGTCTTGGCTGGCATCTCCACTGGCTCTAATATAGCACAGCAGACAATTTAGGTCTTAAGTGGTACCCCAAAGCCTCAAACTCTGTTGTGCTGCTGGCTGAAATGAAAAAAATGCGAAGTCATAGAGTCAAGAAAGACAAAGAGTAAGATCAAAATATGCTTAAAAGGATCTGGGAATGACTTTTGGAGACTTCTCATAGCACTCTGTGAAAGTTGCTGGTTTTTTGCATTTCAACTAGAATGGAACAGAAAGAGATATCAAGGAAAGAAAAGTCAAATAGTCACAGGTACAAAATGGTAGAATAACTTTATGCCTTCACAAGTCTCACAAGCTAGCAAATAAGATCATCATTCAGGGAACCACAGGCTGTAAAAATGAGGTTTCAGCTTAGACCAAATCTACCTGGAAACACAGTGACATTCTAATTACAACAACATATTATGATTATAGTAAAACAGCTTAATTTTCATGATTAGGTATTAAAATATGGGCTTTGTCCTTCAGCAGTGTTCTTCTGGCAATGACTCATCCTCAGTTCCCAGATGCAGGCAAAAGGACACCCTCTTCATCCCAGAAGTGGCATCTTTAGAGAAGCTAAGGAAGATTTAACACAAAGAGAGCTGACTGCTTGCAAAAGTTTATTGACATCTTTCAGCTTGTATAAATGCTATCCTTTTGATAAGTTAATAAATTTAGACATCTCATGTCTTTCTTTCCTTCAGTGCTTGTATTACATGACTTTGGTTTATTTGCCCTGTTCTGCAATTAATGTTTTAGGTAATGGTTTTCTTGGATTGCTTCATTTCATTCCAGAACTCATTTGATGAATAGTTTTACTTTGCGCTCATTTGAGAGTCATCACTTCTCTTCTGTCTATAACTCAGTGTGTCCCTCCTCCCCTACTCTGCTTAGTGGTTCAGGAGAAATGTCAAGGTTTGACAGCAATTCTTTTGCCCAGACTGGTTAGGAACTGCTAGTTAAAGGTTTGTTTTTTTTTTTTTTTCATAGCCTTCTTAAGCTCCTTCTCTGCAAGTGCTGGCTATTTAGGTTGGTAGTGCTGAAGCAGGTTAAAGGGCTGTGCCAAGTATATGTAGGAAGGTGTGGGAACATTGCTTTAGAAATATTGAGTCAGGCAGAGTAGTGAAAGCTGACAGAGTAGAAGTAAACGCAAGGTAACTCAACATGAAAAGTCCGTCTGCTTAACATGATTGCTGACTGTTGGACTTGGTTTGCTGTGGCTGAGGAAATGAGCCTAACAAGCACACAGTGGTTGCCTCAATGTGCTTAAGAGAAGGACATTATATGGCTAATTTCTGCCAGAAATAGTCTGTAGCGTCAAAGTCTTTAATTATTTCTACTCTTAGAAACTAAAAATTAGAAAGTCATCCCGTACAAGTAAAGGAAACAAGAGGAGCATGCTTGTGCTTATTTTATTCAATTTTTTAAAGGGGATCCTGGCCGATATGTAAGGAGTTGTATATATAAGAGCTTGACCTGCCATGTAAGATGCTATGGAGATTGCTGGTTCAACTTCCCTTTAAGGCATGACTCCCTTTGTTTTTCATATAAATGACCAAAATGAAGTGTCAGTTAAATGCAATAGATATGTCAAATTTTATTGGTTTCCTTTTCTCGAGGGAAGAAAAAAAAGGAGAAATCCTTGGATGTTTTACTTGTTTTATCATTTTAGCAGCTGGGATTGCTTAATCACACAGCCATACTTTACTAGAGTCTCCATATGGCATATGAATGTAGGAAAAGCAAACTATACATCACATGCTTTCTCCTCTGTAATTTATAGACTAGAATATAATAGAGAGGGTCAAAAGGATCAATGGAATAGACTATTTCAGTTGGAAGAGACCTACAGCCACCATCTACCTAGTCCTGCTGCATGACCAATTTGGGGCTGACCAAAAGCTGAAGCATGTTGTTCAGTGCATTCAAATGCTTTTTAAATGCGGAGAGTCTTGGGGCATCAACCACCTCTCTGGGAATCCCATTCCAGAGTCTGAGCACCCTGTCAGTGAAGAAGTGCTTATGAGGGCTTTAGCCTTCCAGCCCTGTTTCTCCAGCCTTATTGTCCTCTTTTGGAAGCATTCTGTGGCCTTCCCATCCTTCTTAATTTGTGGGACCCTAGGCTTGGCTTTGATTGATTTTCTTTTCCCAAAGGTTGCATCTGTTTCTTTACTTTCATCACCTTCTCTTCACTGTTCTGTTCTCTCCTTGTTCTTTTTTATTTTCTTGTGTAGACCTGGCTACACTCATTTTTACACAGTAGCTGTTGATCTAATGGTGTTACTGGAAGGTGAGAAGCTGAAACAATGAGCAGTGCGTCACTGGTAGCTTTGACCTCATTTCTTTTTAATTCTTTTCTTATAGTCTGAGTAAAAATCAGTCACAGGAGTTTGAAGAGGACACACCTGTGCACTTTCTCAACCTATTTGCACATGTGAAGGTGGCTGAGAAAGTCTCTGGGCTTGGCTTCCTATTCCCACCTTCCCACCTCAGCTTGTGATTGTTCGGGTACTCTTAGTCTGTGGATTCATTCTGCACACTAAGGCTGGGAAATACTCTGTGTTAAAGATAATTTTTCAGAAAAGGTGCACAACTGATGCATCTAAGAGCTGTGGCAGATGTACAGGGACGTAAAGCCAAAGTAGGCATTTCGTAAATGACTTTGCATCTGAGAACAAGTGTTTGTGAAACTATATCCTGACAGATACAAACACACACACACACACAAGCACACACAAATGCTCCCCATGTGGGAATGCAGGGACTGTACAGTTCCCTACCACCCCTTCTACTGTGCTCCACAAAGCATAGTATTTTGGGGGACCTCCCTTTGGCAGGTAGGACCAGCCCTTCTGCTCTGCACACCCGAATTGCGCTTGCCTGAGCAGCATGGTTTTTCCCCACACATCCTGCTTTGAGGCTTTCTAGTGAGCTTCAAAGTGTTCCACTGTGGAAATCAGTGTTTTTAAAGAGAATGTGTGGTGTTAGGAAGTAGTAAGACTTAATGCCGCTAGCCAGGGAAAGAAAAATTTTGGCACAACGTTCCTAGATTTTTTTTTCATAATAATGTAAAGCATTGGTTTAATAAGAACTTTTCCCATCTCTGATCATATTTTTTCTTCTGTTTGGACTTGCGCTTCAATATCCGTCCTTGAGACCTTTCTATTCATTGTTTCCTTTAAACGAGGACTATATTCTGGAACTACTAATGACAAAATAAGCCAAAATAATATTAATCATCTTCCCAGATACTATTACAATGACATATACATAGCTTTTTAAGAATAGCTCCCTGGATGAAGGAAGTAAAAAAGTTGAGATAACCTTTTCTATATTGCTGTTTGTTTTTCTCTGGGGATTGTTGAATATTTATAGCAGCATTGTCTGGTTTCTAAAACAGTTCCTTCATGTGTAAAATTTAACCTCTTTTTTGTCTTTTTAATATTTTTTCCTTAAAAGAGAATTAATAAAACATCTCATATATTAAGACCAAATTAAATTGTATTAGTGGTAGAATCATTAATAGTAGGAACACAGCATCTGTATTTCACCATAAAAAAAGGAGAAGAAATGCAAAGACATTCAGCTTTAGACACTGTTTTCTGCTCTGTATTCTCAGATCAGATGCAGGCTTATAGCAGATTTTTGTGCAGGTTGATGGCAAGAGATCACTAGGCAAAAATAATATATCACCATCATATTTTGCTTTGGTCACCTGAAGCATGTGTTGATAGAGAGAACAATAAAATGAATTCCTCTCTGTGGTTTTTCCTTCCTTCCCTTTACTTTTTATCAATTTCACAGACAGAAAATAATGTCCCACTTGAAATCCTCACAATTTCTTAAAAATATGCCTTGAAAACTGCCTACTGACCGTGTTAATAGGAAAGAAATATCTATCTTAGTTGTTAATAAAGTGTTTTTTAAAAGTGTTTCTCACTGTGATATCTAGATGCTGAAACTTGATTAGAAAAATTGCCAAGATCCATTGGCATCTGGAAAGTGAAAATAATGGTTATAAATGCTGTGAGATAGCATGATTTCATGAGATTTACAGAGTCACAAATATAAGTCACTTGAGAAACAATTCAGAACGGAATTGTTTCTGAGCATTTGATACCAAGCTACTCATGTTTATAGAATTTTTCCGATTAGCTGAACTTAAATCCTCAATATATGAAATACTGAAGATGTGATATCTTTAGTTTATAATAGTGAACAAAGTAAATATGGAAAAAACCCAAACTGACAGTAGTACTATGAAATTTTGCCTATTAGCTCTTCTCTCCACTCTGTGCTCCAAGTCTGTGTGAACAAAGATTTGCTGTAGGTTTCAGAGCAGCAGGGCCTTTCTGGCACTTTGGAGGAGGTCCCTCAGTTACCCTGAAGAGCCAGGGACTGAAATTCTTCCCGAGATGCAGCTAGTTAGTGGAGGAATCATGATCACACACAGGATGCACAGCAGAGACTGCTGAAGTCACCGTCAGAAGGATCCCCATGCATGTCAGTGGCTGTTGGGGTCAAAAACTCACCAAAATACCTGACAGTGGGGTTGAGTCCCAGTGCTGGCCACAGTGGTTATTGTTGTTAGTGTAGGTTAATTATAAATAATGCTTGTCTTTTCAGAAAGAGTAAAATCTCTTCAGTTTGAAGCATTAACAGCAAAATCCCCTGCTGCTCAACAAAGAGAGTAAAAACATTACATGCAATATTTAAAATGTTTTTCTGATTAGCCTTGCAAATTTAATTAATTTCTTTGTAATGATTAATTAAGTTTAAATATTCTTTAGGTTTTGAGAGATTATTCTTTCTGTTTCTTGTATCTATCAATGTTCAGGCCAGGTAAATATTTTTCAGATCAAGTTGTGGTGTCAGAGAGACACAAAGCAGTACTTTAAGTATGGGGTTTCATTAGTACACTTGCCAAAGGCTAAGCATGTTATTCTCAAATAACATTTATTTAAAGCCACATTTGAATTTAGATTCTAGTGACAGAAGTACCTGTATATAGAGGACACACATACACATCTATTTAAACTCACATAAACGTAATTTAAGTGATGAAGAGACCTCCTGTGCTTCTTTGTTATCTACAGTTCTGTCCTTGCACCACTGGTACATTGTCTTTTATATTGTCAGAGATGAGTAAGAAATGGTTAATACCAGAAGAGGCTCTTAAAATAAACGTTTTAGGAGATTTATTGCACTGTTTATTGTGTGCTTTTTTGGTTTCAAAGGGGATGCCTCATGTTAAAATGCAGCAATTGTGTCCATGTGTCTTTGGAAATGGGATAACTTAGGGGTTGGGAGCTAAATGGATGGTAGAAAAGGCAGCTGTCAATAGAAGACTATTTTGCAGGAAAAAAAATAATCTTTGTTAGCCCTGAATTCATGCATTGCCTGTTAGTACAAAATTTCATGAAGTATTTAAAATTATTTGATGTACTAGAGATAGCAAGTTTGGTTTTGGGATTTTTTTCCCCCAGAATGCAGTCATTCTGGCCATGTAAACAACTTCACAGTCAGGAAATGAATGGACTCGACACGTGTGATGTCTTTGTTTCATCCAAATGTGTTTTATATCTTCTGCATTTTTGACAGAAATTTTCAAACTTTTTCAGTCCATCTATATGTAGTTGGGTTTTTTCCCCTAGCAGGTTCTCTCTTGTTTTGTCAGAGAAATTAAGGTTTATACCAAGATCCAGTATAAGTTAATCTTATTTTATTTGACAATGAAATCTCAGATTTCTCATGCATTATTCATCTATGGTTTTGCTTCTGTTAGTTTAAATGGGAATAGAAATGGGGCTCAGCTATTCAAGTTTTTACTCATTGGGTGATGATAGATACAGTGATTATCATCTTGCTTCACCAGGGGTGTAAGCAATAAAAATTCTAGCTATAGATATTTTATAATATTTGTAATAAGGTATCAAAATTTATATGATGTTACACATAATGAAGTTTCAGTCCTAGAAGAAACTTCATAAGGTTTACTGGAAACAATTAAAAGTTAATCCCGGAAGCAATAAACAAATTTGCCCTCGAACTGGTTTGCAATGAAGTCTAAATTAAATCATAATAAAATAAAATAATATGTGATATTCTTGATGACTTTCCAAAGCACTTATCTGAAAAGGAAGGGGAGAGAGACTTTTTTTTTATATATAAAATATAAGTTATGTGAGGAAATGTTGTTCTCAAGCAATTACAGAATTCATCTAGAAATTCCATACCAAAATTTCAGTTCCTTAAAAAATAAATAAATGAAACAGGACATTAGAGTCTGGCATGGATATTTCAGACATTTTTTTAAAGGCTGTCTGATGCCTATAATTCTTTCTCTTCAGGAATTAACTCCCACTGCTCTCACTCCAGGTGGAATGAAACTTTTCCTTCATTAGGAGAAGATTGTTGGTTGTCACACTATCATAACCTGCACATACTGAGGACTGTGAAAATCAAACAATGCCAAATTATGGCTGTCGCCCCCTGGTTGCACTAATACTGCTTTATCAGGAATTTCTGTAAGTAGTAAAGCAAGGAAGGTGTTCCCCAAAAAACAAACATGCAATGTATTTATAAATTAGTTTGGACTTCAGCAGCAAAGTATGCTTATGTTCAAAACTGAAATCAGTTTAAGAATTAATCTAGTGTAAATAGTTGAATAGCTGATTTTTCTAGTGCCCACCTATGAAGAAAAGAAGCAGCCAGCAATTGTTCATTTGGCAAAGACATTGGAGGTGTGCTAAAATCAAAATAAGAAAAGGATTTTTAATGCCATATTGTAAGTTTTGCCTTTGAACAGGGGTGTGATGGGAAAACAGCTATTAACTGGCAAAAGGCAAGGGCCACTAGAATAATATTTGGGAAGTGAGAACAGGAGTTTGAGGCATTGATGTGATTGAAGAGGGTACATTTGCAAGCTCAATTTTTCACCTCCTATCATCTTACCAGCAGCCTTCAGCTGACTGCCTGGCTGATGGCTGATATCTAGGCCAGTAGAGTAATCTTGAGAAAATCTGCCTTTTCTCTGTGTTGGCTGCATAGAGCTGTGTGGAAAGGAGAAGAATTTGCATTGCTGTTTGTCCAGTGTCTGCCAAAAATTTTTCTGGCTCCCAGTGGCTATCTGAAGGGCTGTGGATTATTAATGAAGCTTATCCAGATCTTCTTCCCTCCTACTATTTGCATTCACAAATGCAAGTAATTTTCAGGAGATACACAAGAAAGATGGAGGAGATGTTTTTTCCCTGAAGTAAGGAGAGTTTCCTGATGCAGCATGTAAAACAATGATGGAACATGTGGAAGCCCAGAGCACAGGGAATATTTCCCTGTCTGCTCTGAGGGGTTCTAACCCCCAGAGAAGCACTGACTTTGACCCTCATTCCTGGTGAAAGCTTTCAAAACTTTAAGATAACTAGAGACCACAAGTGTGAAATAGATTATAAAGAGTAATATAGTATGTCACTTAGGTGAGAAATTTAGGTTTTAGGATTTTTAATGTGTTGTAGGTGGGAACAAGATGGAGGGTATAGGGTGTTGTCTCAAGTTCCTTTTTTTTTCTTTTTCTTCCTTTTTCTTCTTTTTTTTTTCTTTTTCTTCCTTTTTCTTCCTTTTTTTTTCCCTTTTTCTTCTTTTTTATTTTTCCTTCGTTCTTCATGGATTTGGGTGGTATCTTTAATTGGATAGAAAAATCTGCATTGCAAGTCTTGAGGGGTCAGTTATTGGGTTAGAAGGAAAAATCATCTAGGTGTCATTTCTCAGTTGGACAACTTAGTTTTTGATTAGGCCTAAGAGGCCTTGTAACATGAGGTTGTTAGCCATTTTCGTGCTGTTTTCCTGCATGCAAGGTCTGGTGCAGACAGTGTGCTGAAGTTTTGATAGGATAACAATAACACAAGAAGCTGAAGACTGAAAAAGTCCTGCACATCTCCTTTTCCTGACACAGAACTGCTCCAGAAGGGTTTCCCCTGTCAGGGGAGCCCCCAGGGAATGGCCCAACTTGGGGCCAGCAAAGCCATAGGAACAGTGTGGGGAAACTGGTTTTTCCACAAAAGGACTGGGGCTGAGCCAGCAGAACAGCACTACAGATTGGTCTTGTGGCCATGCAGCTTGTTCTGCTTTCAATGCAGGGTTTTATTATATATCACCAATCTGAAGGTTTTTTTCCCTACTTATGTTTTGGTTTTTTTTATGGAGGCAAGGGAAGGGAAGAATAAATAGGGTTGTATCTCTTTTTACTTCATTTCTAGTAGTAAAAAGATTCCACAGAATGTCCTGAAAATAATAAGCGTATACACCTTAGGAGTGTAAGTATAGTTTATATCATCAAAGCAAAGGGATATTTTGAATAGAATAGAATAGAATAGAATAGAATAGAATAGAATAGAATAGAATAGAATAGAATAGAATAGAATA
>QUSF01000007.1:34503918-34681972 GCA_003676055.1 Chloebia gouldiae
TAGAATAGAATAGAATAGAATAGAATAGAATAGAATAGAATAGAATATTTCAGTTGGAAGGGACCTACAACAATCATCTAATCCAACTGCTTGGCCAATTCAGAGATGACCAAAAGTTAAAGGGTGTTGGTAAGGGCATTGTCCAAATGTCTCTTACACACTGACAGACATTGGGAATCAACCACCCCTACAGGAAGTTGTTTCAGTTTTCAACACCCTGTTGGCAAAGAAATGTTTTTTAATTTTGCCATTTGAAGTGGGGCGTTGGGCTTCCATGGGAGATGTGCTGGTGCATCAGTGGCAGGTTGTTCTGAGGCAGGTCCTCAGTTCAGAGCTGGGGTGTCTTGCTCTGGTCCTATGAAAATATATTGGAGCTCAAGCCTTGATTCAAGAGGTTCTGGGCTCCATGAGCTGGCTCATCTGAGGACATACATTACTTGAATTCTAAGTGAGGTGATACAAATGAGGTGTTTTTTGTTTAAAAATGTATTTTGTACAAGCTGACTTGAAAGTGACTGAAATGAGACCTTTTTATATATTGTCAGATGATAAAAAAAGGCCAAATTAATGCAGCATGCATTTTTTTAGGAGAAATATGCATCAGGGTGTGGGCATAAGAAGGTGGGATCCAATCTTGGTATTTGGTTTTGGAAATTTCAAAGGCTTTGGAGCCAAAAATTTTATTCAGTGTCAGGACATCCTACAATGATCTGCAAGGGGTAAGCAGATGGATGTTCAGTGTGCTCCTTTTCCCACTCCCTTGTTGAGTTTGGACCAGTTCTATGACAATTATCATGCACCCAGAATAACAAGCTTTAAAAAGCAGACAGGAAGGAAGAAGTTTAAGCGTATGTTAGAATATTCTGGGTAGACATATAGAAGCAAGAAGGAGGTTTTGCCTCTTTTCTTGGTCTAGACATGATAGAATTAAACCTCTAAATTTGGTCTGGTAGTTCTAATTTAGTTTCATAGCTGATGGAGGGAAATGGGCAATTTCAGAAACTGTTTCATTTGGCCATTTTTAGACACATTGTTTGGGTGAGCTGGATTCCTCTTTGCAAATGCTAGTTTATTTCCATTGGATAAGGAGTGATCACGCTGATTTGCTCAGACCTCGATGTCTAATATCATATTTCTGTGTTACACTGTGAATTTCACCTGGATTGTAGGGGGTAGGAAAGCTGATCAATGTCTTGATCAAGAAATGTGTTTTATCATGATTTCATTCTACTCCATCTGTAGTGACTGTGTGACTCAACACAAGAAGGACCAGTCAATATTTTCCTGCCTCATTCTCAAAGGTAGACTGTTTCCAAGGGAAAAAAAAAATAAAGCAAAAAAAAAGCAGGTTTAAAAGAAAAAGAGACGATCACTAAAAAGGAAACATTGTTTCCATTCAGTCCATCAGGAAATGTGAGATCTCATTCTCTAAAGTGATTATTTCTCAACAGATCCTCATTACTGAGTTGAAGCAGAATAGTACGAACTTAGTGAGCAATTTTGGTTCACGTGCAGCACTGTGACAGGCTGCCATACAGAACTACTGGGGGCTGGGCAGAGTTTTACTGTGTCCACATTCTCCCACTTACCTGTTTCCTACACACAGCTTTATGAGCACACTTTGTGGCACCATGGGCTGTTTCCTCTGAAGAGTAATTAAATTCATACCTGGAGTCTTGGCCCCTGGGAAACGGGTTTTCATGAGAAACTAGGATATCTAATGCAGAGGGACCTCTAAGGAATATTGCACAGTGTTCAATGTTATACCTGCACCAAAACTTAAATCCTAACACTTTGGAAGCAGGAGAAGACTTTCCCCCAACCCCCCGCCCCCCCATATATACATATATATATATAATGTGGCTATCAAATTCCAGTTTTTACTTGAAATGTTAGGTTTTTTCTGCTGACGTTTAAACATGTTCAATGGATTGTTAATGGAATATATTGTAGAGAGGATACATTGTCCCACAACTCAAGGTTATGTGTCCTGATTGTATATTGCAAATATTTGGACACGATATGACCTTGATGATTTTATTTGCTATTTTGTCTCCTGGGGCTTTCTCCTTCTCATTCACCTGTATTTGTAGCTCCCTCTGGGAGTGTGGGGAAGACAAGAGGGGGGCCTTACAGAGTGCATGCACACATTTATCTGCCACAAAGTTATTTTTCTAAGCACTGACTTGGTCTGTATTCCTGGACTCTTCATCTCTCTGTGGCATCCTTTACCTTCCTGCACAAGGCTCTGCGCTGTCATTTACTGCGAAGACCCAGTTGGCCCAGAATGCTCACCTATATCTTCTGTTTTCTAATTATTAAACAAGCATTTTTTACTTTACCCCTTAATCTAGGAATTACTACTGCATAATCTTTTTCAAAACTCTTTATGAACCGTTATGTGTAGTCCTCTCTAAAAAAAGTACTTTTTGTCTGTGACCTATAAATTCTAGCCTCTACAGCAGAAGAGTGAACTATGGATTTATGCAACATTTCATTAAAGTTTTCTTTTAATTTTATGGCTATTCAGTCTTTTTTATCACCCTTTATCACTATGAATAGGAAAGTGGATATAAGATTTTCTTTTTCATGCATTCTCTCACTTTCAAATATTTGTTTGGCATTTTTTGTTTGTTTGTTTGTTTTTTTTTGCCTACCTCATTGAAGTATCTCCCACTTTTACCTTAATATCTTTATTCACCATATCTTTTGGATTTTTTATGGCTCTAAAGACTTTGGGGTGTGAATTACCTTCAGTCTCTGTTGCTCTTCTTCCCTTTCAGAGAACAAGACATGGTGTTCCAATTAAGGCTGTACTGGTTCATGCACAAGCTTTATAATCAAATCCAAAATTACTTTTTGTTCCAATTGTATCCCAGCATTGCTTGTTCTTTTGATTTTCAGGGTAAGCAGGTGTCTTCACTGAACTCTTCTGCAGGAAGATGTCCATATTCTTCTCTCATGAATGTTTTATCTGCAATAATTTCTTCCTATTCACTACTTATTTCTATTGTCTAAAATTAAGTACATATTCTCTGAAGGATAGAAATGCTCACACCTTTCCCATTTCTCTTTTCTTTTTCCTTTGGTACTATTCAAAGATATAAAGATTGGTAGTTTACCACCTAAACTATTTAAAAATTCTGAGTTGTCTTCATACTGTGGTTATTAGCGTATTCACTCTCCTTCTATGTCTTTTTTGATTAATTTCTTCACTTTTGTTTTTAAAAAATACTCCTCTGAGAAGACTGGTGCAAGAATGTCCTTTTATGCTGTGATCATTCCATGGAGGAAATTAAACTTAATTGTTTTTTGTCACTGTTACTTAATGGCTTGTAGTTATTTCTTAAACTGATTTCAGCATCTTTAAGAGGAGAAACCTGAGAATAGCTCCAAGTCCTGCATACTGTGAAAGAAGCTTTTCAGAAGAGAATTATGTAATCTCTAATAATTTTAGAGATTAAGCGTATGTCACATATCTTGCATCTGTAGCTGAAATATCTTACAAACACTTGACATTTGGAGCTTTTTCTTTTATATCCCTTAACTGTATGAAATTAAGTACCTTCTCTTGGTCACTAGCTCTTGAAATGTGAGTACTATAAGTGAATGAGGACTGCTGGTAAATGATGGAAAATAGCTTGGTGAGCCCTTCCACCAGCTCCCTTAGCACCCTGCAATGAATCTCATCTGTCCCCATAGGATTGTGTGTTTCTAAGTGGTGGGACATTTATTTTCCATGTAATAGGTCAAAAAGTAAAGAAATGGTGGCAAAAGTGTCAATCCAACATGGAATGAAAAATATAAAATTGTTATCATAATTCAGGAAAAATAGATTGTTCAAAGGATACTGAGACCTGAGAGGTTTCTTGTTTTGTTTTCGTAAACTTCCAAGATTAAATGTAAAAGTTACTGTTGATTTAATGCAAACAAAAAGAAAGGGGTCACGAAGGGAGAGCTGCACCTTCTGGGAAGCATGATCACAGGGCATGACTTACATTGTTTGGAAGGTCTTCTGCTAGAGCAAATATACACTGGGACATAGGATGGAGACCATATTTACAAAAAGGAGACTCTGCAGAAAGGCAGGTCTTCAAAAGCAGCATGGGCAGCAGGGCAAGGGTGGGGATTCTGCCCCTCTGCTCTGCTCTGCTCTGGTGAGACCCCACCTGCAGTGCTGCGCCCAGCTCTGGGCTTCCCAGAACAGGAAGGACATGGAGCTGCTGGAGAAAGTCCAGAGGAGGCCACCAAGATATTTAGAGGGATGGAACCTCTCTCCTATAAGGAAAGGTTGAGGGGATTTGGATTGTTCATCCTGGAGAAGATTTTGAAGTGACCTAATTTCAACCTATACCTGAAGGGAGCCTGCAAGACACATGGAGAGGAACTTTTTCCAAGGGTATGTGGTGATAGAACAATGGGAATGGCTTTAAACTGAAAGGCAGTAGATCAGATATTAGGGGAAAAAAAAATCTTTCCCGTGAGAATGTTAAGGCACTGAAAACTGAAACAGGTTGTCCAGAGAAATTTTGGATGTCAAATCTCTGAAGTGTTCAAGGCCAGGTTGAGCAAACTGGTCTAGCAGAAGGTATCGCTGTCCACTCGGTGAGGCTGGAACTAGATGACCTCTGTGGTCCCTTCCAACCCAAACCATTCTATGATTTTATGCTATGATTCAAAGGCACAGGAGAAACTAATATCTGATGGCTGAGGCTGGACAAGGTCCAAACTAGGTATTTTGTTAATGATCAAAATTCCTGATAGATGGAACAAATTATTAAGTACTCTATTTTCTGCTTCCTCATGTCTTCAGATCTAGACACAGTATCTTCCTGGAAAATATGCATAGGATAAAACCAAATTATTTAACGTGGTAGCTTTTTGAAATTGGAATTCTCCTTGGGTCACCAGACACATCTTAAAGCACAGAAAAAGAACTGTTTTGTTTTTGTCCACACTAGGCAAAGGGTCTGTATGTTATTTTTTTTCCCTAGGCTGCTATCCTACCATAAAAATTGATACACTGCCATAGTTTTAATAATTGAAAGGAAGGATTTGATACTGGTTACAGAGGAATTTTCCTCTTGTATAGCTTGCCTCTGCTTCTGTAATTCCCCTTTTTCTTTTGGACATCAGTAACCTCAGAATTTACCCTACATTCTGATTTGGAAATGCAGATTTCCCAAAATTAGCTTTATTTAAATTCAAGGCTTTGCTTCAATTAGAATTTGAATTAGAAGCTATGAGAGAATTTTTAGGAAAATTCTAAGTGATTTGATTTTTCTTTATGTTTTTGTCTTTTTTTTTTCCCCAGCACTGATATATGGCTGATATGTCTACCCACACACATAACAGAAAACCCACCCTGGAAGCTGAAGTAGGCTTTTTGGCCTCAAAGATTAGGCACATTAAAATTAAACACATTTGTTGCCTTTCATCTTGTTTAATGTATCATACATGCTATGTGACATTTCCCTGTAAGCTCTTCAACAGACGCTCACATTTCATCTGACCTCACTTCTAGAATATATCCTTATTTAATTTGGGGTCTTTGTGATTTCCTGTATAAGAAAGTTGATAAAGGACTTGTCAGAAAACCATTCCTTTCCAAACATTTCTAGGGAAAATAAACCCATCTAGGTTTCTTTCATGTTTATCAACTGGGTAGATGAGCTCATCACTTTAGTGCTGTCATCACTTTAGACTACAACACTCACATCCAGGAAGCTTTTTGTCTCAGTCATTAAAACAGGTTTTGACTGTGTTATCACCTCTAATTAAAAACACAACATGAAATTTGTGTTAACAAAGATGTGTACACATACTAATTTTGCTTTTGGGGGTTTTAATGCATTAGAGTATCAGAGGGAGTCTGTACCTGTGCTTTGTACTTTTCTTGGTGGATTATCTGTTATGTAAGTATTTTTTCCCACTTTTACCCAAAACTACTAGAAGGAAACAAATGCCTTAGTAGGCAACTTCTATTTTCTTCTCCCCTAAATGCCTTCATTTTGGTAAGGAGGAACCATCTGCACAGTACTGTAATTTCTTCCCACTAATGTATGCTCTGATGAGAAACATAGAGGAGAAATCAGTACTTGTTATAGACAGATTTAGGGGGTGGCATTTGCTTGACTAAAAACCTCCTTTCTTCACTTTTTTAAAGCTTCATAGTAATAGTGTTTGCCATAGGTGTCTCCTGTATCTAGGTGGCCTTGCCAGTTGCATGAAAAGTGATTAATGACAACTCTTACTATTTGCATTTTGCATTTTGCATGTAGGTTTATGTTGCAATGGCTTTTGCAAATACTTTCTGGCTGTAACCAATGAATGTTTAGACAGGCCTGGTCACATTAAAATCTAATGCCTTAATTTCTTTAAGTTTGAGTCTTGGCATTGTTTTTTAGATTTCTCTTTGAATATGAAATTTATAATTCTGAATTAGCCTTATTTAGTCTTAGGTTTTAAAAACTCAGTTCTCCTTTTTCCTTTACAAATGAATACCAGATCTATTCTTCTTTCAAGTAATCTTTTAGCCATTAAGGATTCTCATCTTTTCTTTCTCCATACTTAAAACATGTCTCAGTTTAGCAGACTTCTGTGAGTTCAAGCTCTGCTGAGTTGATATCACATGAAAGATGGTCAGATGTTTAAATGCTTCCAATCAGAATTACAAAACAAACTCGTACAGACAATAAGAAGATATTATTTTGAAATTTAAGAAATATTGTGATTGTCCAAATCTGAAAACAAGGAGTGTTTTTTCAAGAGCTCCTTGTCATTAAAAATTTACAGATCTCCTGTTTTCCTGTGAGCAAGTGGTAGGTTCAAGGAACAAAAAACCCTTGCATTTAAGTATTTTCTAATCACAGTGGCCTTGGACGATCTATAGACTCTGTGTCTTTGATTTGGGGCCATGGCTTCTGTAAGCTCCCTATGTACACTGATACTTGCTTCCTTTTAGGGAGAAAGTCTGAGGCAGACTTGCCTTTCAATGCATCAAAAATGCAGCACCTAAGATACAGAGTCATGGAGTAATTTAGGTTGGATGGGGCTTCTGGAATTAATCCGGTTCAATTCCTGCTCAAAGTGGGCCTGACCAGATAACATTCCTCAGGGTCAATGTTGAATATTCCCAAGGATGCCAATAATCTCTCTGGGCCATCTGGTTCAACATTTGAACTCCTTTTATATATTAGCAGACAAATGAAGATGTTTAATGGAAAAGTTTTTCTTTTGCTCAGATTGGCATTGTAGAGCATCTTTTTCTGAGGACATCTTTAACCTTAGTGAATCAAAGGAATTTCCCACCTTTCTTTTCCACTATCAGGGCAATGTGCTCCTGTTTTTTTCATGGATAAACCATACACTAGAGTAGCAGAGATCCAGGTGATGCCTCTCTTTACCTCCTTCCTGTCAGCTGACTTATCTATACACAGTCAGAGCAGACCCATTAAAGTTTTGTCTGTCATTTTGTAAGGTCCAATATTGTATGTTGTCTGTGATCATCTGGAAGGATTTTTAGCTGTCTTATTTTTAGTTTGGATAATGTCTGATCAAAGGAAACAGGGTTAAAGTTGGTACAGGAGAAACACCCCTTTAGGTAATTCTGTGATTACTCAGGAGAGCATCACTTCAGAAATATGTTAGAGTATAAGGAAAATGAGGTGTGCTTGGCAAATTATAGTTTTAAAATAATTGGTGCAACAGCAGCACAGCCACACAGATTTTTAAATATGCCCTGGAATAAGCTAATGGGGAATTATACAGATACAAAATGGAATTATATAGGTACAAGATGGAATTATACATACAAGCACAAGACAAACAGGATAGAAGTCCCTTGAAAAAAGGGAGGGAGGGAGGCAGGAAGGCAGGAAGGCAGGAAGGAAGGAAGGAAGGAAGGAAGGGCTTTGGAAAGGGCAGTGTATGGCACAGAAAGATCTTTTCTTTCAGTGTGCTATGCTGAGGAAATGGCATGCTGCTTGTTTATTAATAACAACAGAAAGGTCAAATATTGTTCCTTTTGCTATCAGCAGTATGTTCTGTCTGCTGCTGTCCCTAGAAAATTCCTGGGTCATTAAGGGAATGAAGTTCATGTTGTAAGTTCACATCAAAAAGATGATGCTTCAAGATGTTACTTAGGAAATTATAGGCAGAATGTGTACATCTTGTAATTTGATAATAGGTGATGTGTGTCATGAACCACAAGGTCAAAGGCATTGGAATGAATTCCTTCCAATTTTAACACATTTGGCTTGTATTTTTATTTTAACAATTATAAGTAAAATGCAAAGGCTGCAGTTTGTGTAGAGTGCATGCAACAAGGTTGAAACTTTTCAGTCAGCTGGTGCCACACAAAGGTCTACAAAGGTTCCATACTTTCTCTGTGCATTTCCATTTCAGGCCAGCTTCCTTATGTGGAGCCTGAAAGAGGATGTATGTGGTATGTGGGACCTTGTTGCATGTGGGGCAAATCAGTGAAGCCTTTTTTTTTTTTCTCCCTGGGAACAATGTGGAGGATTCTGTGCTCTGTGTCAACTAATATAATTTTACTGACAGTGAGGGGGTTTTCTCCACTGTTAAGAACAGACTGAAGATTGATAATGAGAAGTTTTCTTAAAATATTGGAAAAGTAGAAGGAGAAAAGTCATGAAGGGAGAAAAATGATTTAAAAGATTGTGACCACTCAGTTCAGAAAGGATATGGAGATTAAAGAATGCAAATGGATGAAAAAGGTAAATTGAAAGCTCTGATTACTCAGAGATGCAGGGCCAAGCAAACTAAAGGACAACTAAAAGAAAAGCAAATTAAATATTTGTACTGCGAGAAAGTCCTGTAGATCCACAATTCAAATGGATACCAGTAATGAAAGGAATTAGGGTTAAAAGGTTTATACAAACTATAAAGCAATTAGACACACAGCAGAGATTAGAAAGAAACACCAGTGACTGGGCTGGTACCTCAGCCATGGCCTTCATGCTGTGACAGTAGCCTACCTGCTGGGAATCCACCTCTGTGACTTTGGAAAATTCCACGTCTCAACACTTGGAGGCATAAGACAAACTGTAATTATTGCTGAGGGATTAGAAAGATTTTATTTTTTCCGCACAAGAGTAATTTAATAATTGCCTATTTCATGATTTCTTTTGTCGTTAACTGAAGAGTTCTGCGGGTGCTGCTGTAGGAGACGTTCCTGGAATAGTCACACCATCAGACAGGCCTATCTTACTGTTTCTGGGCTGTGCTGGAGCACAAGCTCTGTGTGTTTAAAATGGAGCTCAAGCCTATTTAGTAGTGCAGTGTGATAATTACAGTGTCACCACGATGCTCCTGAAATAGGATTTAAAATTCTGCAAACTCTCACAGCAGCTTTCATAGGACCAGATGCTTCAGTTCAATCTGTGTTGACTCAGCTCAAGTGAAAACTGCTTGAAGTTTTTGCAGTTGACAAGGAAGAAGTTGCTGTCTCCAAAAAAGAAAAAAAAAAGTTTATTTTTAACCTTCTTTTACGGATTTAAGAAATGGCAATTTTATTTTATGAAAAGTCTTTTAGAAAAGACTTAGGCTAATCTGTGTAAACCTTGAATTGGCTTTATAATTGCTAAAATGGACAAATAAAGGTGTTTTCTTTTATAGATTTAGACATTCTTTTCAGTTATGTAAATATTTATCAAACACACATGACCAGATTTCAGTTGCAGAATCATATAAAACAGGTTAAATACCTCTTCTAGTTTCTCGATCTATCAGTAAGCTCAGTATACCTCTCTCTCACCATGTAGCTCCTTTCAGTTGGAGGCTAGCTTGTCAGAGACAAAGCAAAAATGACAAGCAAAAATAATCACATGTGACTTTAATCATTCAGGCTTTCCATCATTTTATGGGTGACATTATCTGAGTGCAAAATGTAAGAAGATATTTGTTACTGTAAATTCATTAGTTAAAGTTATTGATACTTTCAGAATTTCATACAGTGCTTTTTGGGGGGAGATTTGTTTGAAAGAAGGGATCATGACTTCCCTGTCAAGTGTCATTAAGATGGAAATCATTGATTCCTTAGAAAGAACAAACATGATTTAGTCATTGATGATTCACTCTGAACTATATATGACCAATATTCTTGAAAGGCTTCTCTTTTTTCCCATTTTCCTTCTGTTTTGAGCTGGTAAAAATTGGAATAATTTTTATACAATAAGTCATCACAGTTTCCTGACAGTTCAGATAATTTTTGTAGCCTTCTGTCATCCAAATGACTTGATGCATTTGGTATGAATAGAGATGGGAACATTTTGTAAGTTATAACTGCAAGATAATTTATTCATACAGAGAAGGCATTGTGTTTGATAACTGATAAATTTCATTCTGTTTTCATGATAAAAGCAAAAATGGGTGTGTGGCTTGCAGCTGCTCGCTTAATAGTGTTAGTGATGACTAAGGAGTGAATGGATCTTTCTATGGGCTATATAATCAGTTTAAAAGCTCTCCACACTCTGCCTATAACACTTTATTAAAAAAAAAAATAAACTAAACAAGATTCCATGGAAGAGAGATGTGTTCCTTTTTAAAACACTTACCTCTTTTAGATGAATGTAATAGCTAGATAAAGATCAGGCATGAACAGTATCTCTAGAAATAATTTTAAAAGTAAGCACTGAATCTCATCTTCATTTAAATGAAACTAAGTATTATGTTTATTTAGACTAAGAGATTCTCATTTAGGAAACTGTGAAGGGAAGGGTTGAATATTTAGTTCACACTAATTAGGAGCTTGCTTGGAATTATGATAATTATTAACAAGTGAAGGAAGTAGCAAGACAGAACTTTTTTCTCCATACACTAGGGGTTAGTGCTTCCTAAAATTGAGCTTTGGCTGAAACAGTAATAGCCTGCATAAGCACACAGTCCTCAGGGCATTTGAATTGTTTCTTAGCCTGGTACTGACTATTAACACAGCAAAATTCTAAATGTATGCTTATCCTCTGTCTCACTGATGATGTCTTTTATACATCACATTTGCACCTACTCTTTAAATGGAGTAGCAGAAAGAGCCCAGAAAGAAGAAGAAGTGGGGTGAAGAAGAATCTCCAACTGCCCTAAAACTCAAACAAACAAACAAACAAAAAGATATTTCAAAAAATGTGGCCTTGGGTATTTTGGGGTTGGGTGGGTTTTTATTTTGTTTTGTTTTGTGGTTGTTTTTTTTTTTTTTGGCGGGGGGGGTGGTTTTTTTTTGGTGTGTGTTTGTATTTTTTTTTAAAGCAAACACAGTCTCAGAAGAAAAACCTTTTATCACATAATCTCAGAGGTTTCTTATCATCTCCAGGGAGGATGAGGTTGTGTTTGCATCACTGGTTTTCCTCCCTAGACCCAAGAGAAGGTAAATGCAAGGAGCAGACATTGGCATTAAGGCGGAGATTTCTGCTTTTATTGCCTTGAATGGGAACAAAGTCTGTCACAAGTTTACTCAAATCCAGAAAACAAACCAACAAGGAAAACAAAATAACTGGTTGATTATGATGGGGAACAATTTTAAAAGTGGTAGGTAGAAGAATCCCACCACAACAAAAATATATCCATGCCTTCCTCAGACCCTGAGCTTCATCCTGTGACCAGGCACCTAACAGCACAGACAGCCTGCATATCTCCCACTACCCACATTTTTCTTCACTCTTTGTTTTATCATAATACTTTAAGACCTTGGCTACCTGAGGAGTAGGGTGGAAGAATTATTCCCAGCATCTGGTAAAGCACATTATCTGGTGAAATAAGTGTCAGAACTGTATTGTTGAACACTTCTGTTGGTTATTTTCTACAAGGAATTTTATTTTTCTTTATGTTTTCTTAACATTTTACCTTTCTTCACAGGACGTTTTGGCTTTTTGAGGTCCTTTTGTATTTTCCATAATACCTGAATGGCTTCACAGTCTTACAAAAATAATATTTCTTTGGTGTTAAAAATGTATATTGAAGAAACCAAATGTTAAATACAATGGGATCTACTAACTTTTGAAAGATCAGGCTTGGAAAATAATTTGTGCAGACTGGCTGAGCTGTACAGGTTTATGTATGTGAGACGGTGATGAGTAAATGGTAGGGAGAAAGGACAGAGACAATGGATTTATAATAATAGTTTTGTGACACTTTGACAGAAGGCATTTAAAAAAGTATAAAAAAACAATTGGTGATGTGAAAGTGGTTCTGTCCATTTCCAAATCCTTTTCTGCCCATTTGTTTTCCTTATATAATGTGATACTGGAAGCATCCACTTACCTCTGGAAAAAATTGACAAGTCTGGAAGCAGTCCAAGGAAATTTGGAAATAAATTGATTCTGGGAAAATGCCTACCTGTACATTCAGGCAGTGTTTCTCATCTTGTTCTTCCACATGATTTTCATCATCTCAGAAGATATTTGGAAGGATTCTAAATGTGGCAATGCAACAAGGCTGGTAGCAGTGCTGACAGCAATCAACACAGTAATTCTGTGCCTCAAATACTCCTGGAGAGATAACTCCAGAAAATGTTACTAGAAACCATAGTGCAAACTGAAAGTTTAGCAAGCAAATTGTTGAAGCAAAAGCTTCCAGCAATCCAATTTCAATGCACTTGAAAGCTTAGGTTTTTTTTTGGTTCTGCCTCCCAAGCAGAGGGAAAGTCCTGCTGTGTTGGTGACTTCAGTGCTTGGTGTATCTGCTCCGCCTGACCGTGTGTGATGCGTCTGACAGCCGAGTCCTCTCCTCTGTTTTCTAAGGGAGCAGCTCAGATATTTGTTCATGAACTCCAAAGCACCGTGAGACAACCAGAGCTATCCTTTCCAGACTTCTGTGTAAATAAATTAGCATAGAGGTTTAAAATGTTTGCTGTGGTTGCCTAACAAAAAGTCATTTTGTAAATATGGAAAAGGTACACTGAACTACATGATCTTTATACCAAAATGCTTTGGACTTACAGGGAAAGAAGGAAGAGATGACATTTTACTGGCTCTTACTGCTTCTGTGATCTGCAGATAACACTAAGATTACAGTTATGAACAGAGCAGCTTTTCAGAAATACTAAATTTTTTCACATTAATCTCTATTGAAACTGCTAGAAGCTTAGTGTTTTTGTCAAGTAAATCATTGAATGGATACCATATCATTTATCATCTGAGATAACTGAGGCATATATATGAAGTTTGAAGGCTCTATTAGCTCATATATTGCAATATTGTGTTGACTGACAAGAGATTAACAGACAAATAACAGTCCCGATCACTCAGTTGACCTCATTCTATGTCAGAAAGTTATGGGAGACTGTACCTAGGCAACCTGTGCAATGATAATTGCATTGTTTAATAAAAAGATTGCAAAGAGGCATGTTTAGCTCCTGACTGTTAAGGTAGGGCATTGCCTACCATGGTCTTCCTGTGATTCCTTGTGCTGTGTGGATGTGAAACCACAACAAAGCCATTCCTTACAAAAGCCATTTCTTTAGGTATCCCCAAGTGGGTCTGGCATAGAAGGAAGCAGTAAAAACTGTCATTTCAGGCACCAGAATTGCTGGAAGAAGAGTAAAGGTGAGAAAAATATGACTTGCACCAATCTCTGGTATTTCTGCCTTTGTCAAGCAGCATTGGTAGGAGGAGATGGTCCCATCACACAGAATAGCATTCTACTGTGGCTGCAAGGATGGGAGTCTCTATCACACTTGCCTCCTAGAAACACAGGATCATTTCCTTTATTTCCACAGGGAATTACTTTATTATTATTATATTAATGAAATAACAGAGACTTTTATTTTCAAACCCCTAGAAAAAGAGTGTTTTACTTTTTCTCCTGCCAGACTACGTTATAACTGGGCGCAGGGTGCTTTATCTGGAAAGATATATACATGTGCTTATTCCTGATTTAATCCTAACATTTAATTTAATTTTTTTCATTGTGTCTTAAATCAACTCTTTTCCCAAAAATGGCTTTAGTAATCTTCAAACACTTGTAGACACTGATCTACTCTCCAAGAGAAGCAGCTATTATATAGTGAATGCATCTAATCCTTTTTCACTCTAAACCACTTTGTGCTCCCTCTTATCCTCTTGATCTGATTTAGCTTTGCTCTTTAGGTAACATGTTGCCACTAATTGAATCTGATGATTCAAAGGTAGTTACATTCAAGTGCTAAAGCAAGACACTCGCCAATTGCTAAAGAAGGTGTTTCAAAATGATAGGAAGTGATTCATTCATCAAGAAAACCCTGAAAGGAATCATCTTTTACTTCACTAACTTTAAGTCCAGTGTCAGTAATCAACTTTATTTTTTTATGCTCTTCAAAATTCAGGAGAGCTGAGTTGAAAGTTACATACACCTTCCATTTCTGCAGTGGAAGAAGAAATGGAAGATATAAACAATCTGCAAGATTGTTTATATCTCCTTTCTTTTAATACCCTTACTAAAAGTTCAAATATTATGTTTTCTTTTTCCTACAGATAATTTGCAAATTTATTGTTATGTAGTGTCACTTTCTGATGAGGTGCAACAACACTGAAGATATAGCAAATTCCATATTGTTTATAATTTTTAATTTTTAAAAAATAAATAATGTTTTGGAATAGTTTCTTGCCTTTATCTGTTAATTCACAAGCTCCTAAGTGCTGCATGTGTCTTATGTAAATCCTCAGTATTTCAATTTTTTTTCTCTATCTGATACTTAGTTTGGAAGAATGTAGTTAAAATTAGAAAATATGTATTTTGCATCTGCATCAGGTGTAATTTTTGCCTAGTATCTTCACTAGCTCCAGAGCAGATTTATCACCAGAACAAGATTGCAAAGGGTACTGTGTGGGAGTCCTAGAGAAAAAACTCCATGGTCCTTTCTTCCTCCTCCTGGGTGGAAAGGGTAAGATCCTCAGCATTCTAAACAGCAGAATTTATGCTGTGGCTTTAAGCAGCATAAAATTATGTCAAGGTCCACTTTTGCACTGCAGGGAACTGAAAATATAGAGGTGCCATCAATTCAAGAGCATATGCTAGTCCTTTGCAGAATGAGCCTGTTTAATCTGGGATATCAGGAACTATGTATGTGCCATTTAGTTCATCTGGGCATCAGTAGAATGTCAGATACTCAAAAAAATGCATCAATTTTGCCACATCCCAAAGCAAACAGCCTGTTCATAGACAGGCATCTCAGGAAGGAAAGACCAGGCTTGTGCACTGTGGGTCTGATCTATATTTATGTAATGGACATTTGCCTGTGGTTTTCTGAACATGTGGCAATGTGGACAGGGCTTCTGCTACTCTACTGACCAACCTGGGAAACGCAGACTCCTCTCATTTGGCTGTTGTAGTACTGTAAGGTCTAGGTGGAAAGAGAGGTGTATGCAGAGCAGATGTACTCTGTGATATTTGTCTTGTGTTGTGCAGGACAGTGCTTAAGGTGAGCCAGACAGAAAATTGCCAGTTTTGCTTAGCATCTGGACAGGGAGCAACAGTGCTGAAACTGTCATTCATGCCGTGGGTCAGAAAGTGAACAGCTTCCTGCAAATAAATAGGAGATTTTTAGACTTGGTACAACTCTGTTTTGATGATATCAAAACTTTAAAATTGACTAATCCACTCTGAAAATCTGATGTTTTCAAGAACTCAGTTGCACTAGAGTTATTTTGTTTCCCCTAGTTAGTCAATCCTGAATTTTTAAACTTGGACCCTAATTGGTACTTTTTGGTTAGAGATGTATAAAACTCTGCTTCTGCTCTCACATGCTGAGGCCAAGGATAAGACTGATATGGTGAGTGAGTGAGTCTCTGTTCTCAGAAATATTTTATCTGAGCCATTGCTGAGATAGATTATCAGTGCTTCTGGGGAGGTTTTCACATTTCTGCCTATAATGTATCACATGTACTGGTGTTTCTGTTCTTGCTGTAGTTGATAGAATCACTTCTTCAATCAAGAACTTGATCTTTTTCTTAGACTTGCCTTTTTTTTCTAAAATAAAAAATAGTCATTATTCTGGTCTAGCTCTAAGAAAGAAGAGTCTGAGTTCCAGTTAGTTATTCAAAGCCTGTTTATGTCTGTGTTCAATAGAAAATAGATATGATGGGGCCATTTCCTAAATTTTTCATGCCCTTGGTTCCCAAGGCTATTTTAGATTCACATGCACAAGAGAACACTAAATAAGTACGTTTAAGTACATATAACTTTTTGTGGGGTATATAAAATATTTAATCATTTGCTTTGTGTAAACTGAAAACTTTGCAAGAATATAAAAAATGTTTTCAAAAAATTACCCCAAATTATCTTATGAGGGTTGTAAAAATATCAGGTATTGCATAAAAACTGAACTCCAGGGGAATTTGTTTTTGTGTGCTTTTTCTTGTATTTGACCAAAATGCTGAGAAAATTTAGTGTTTATTGGTTTCCTGAAGAATCCTATCCATAGAAGGGCATCATTCAAAATAGGTAAAAATTCCTGAAAATATTTTTTTGTTGGTATAACAATAGTAAGGGAGACACTTGAGACATTTGTTTTGCTCTTGTGCCTTTTAGTACCCTAAATTCCATTGTAGACAAGCTGAAATTGGTGAAGTAAAGGGGAAGTGTTTTGCTACCTGGGTTTGTTCTGCAGCTTCAAGAAAACAAGGCCTATGAGTGGAATCCATTTTGCTTGATTTTTGAAATCTGTAATGCTGAATGTGAGCTAATTCTCCTAAGCCATTTTAACAGTCACTAAAGAGAAAAAGACAACTCTAGAAGGTGGTACTTGACATACCAAAACCTGTGTTTTACCAAATGAATAATTAATATTTGATGCAAAAATATGAATGCTTTAATTTTAAACACCTAAGCCAAGTTAGATGTAGTTTAACCTAAGTCAGGAAACTGTACTTTTAGTTCAGTAGCATCCATGTGAAGCATTCAAGTAGCATTTTGCCTTCAGTGGGTAAAGTTCAAAACTGACCCTTTAAGTGGTAAAGTTTGTTTATCTTTGTGCAGTTTGTTGCTGAGGCAGTGCATCAGGCAGGGGTTTGCGAGGTCAGGAGGCACTATAGTTTTTAAAGAGTGTAATTTTACTGTGGAAAGTTGTATTTGGTAGTTGTTACCAAAAAAATCAAAAAACATTTTTAAGGAAATAGAAATTCAAATTAAGAATGTTGTAACAAATGCATAATGCCTGAGAACTGTTCCATATGGAATCCCTGCCTGACAAAGTTAAACTTAAGCCAAGTGTTTGACAAAGGCAGATCTTTGCTTAGAGTCTGATATACAGTTTGATTTTAATAAGGTATTAGTGCCTGGCATGTGGATAATGGATGTGGTTTCCATTTAAAATTACTTCCCCAAAAGTTTTTGTGCATTTGATTATTTCCTATTTTCCTATAAAACTAATGGTGAGAAAATGTTAAAACATTTTTAACTCATGCCATGGAGTCTTTGTAATCTTATTAATAGGAAAGAAATAGCCTTAGGTGCTGATAGAGAAAAATCTGACTTTCCAGATTGCGTGGTCCTTAAAGCGTTCAGGTGTGTACAGCAGCTCTTTGCTGTGCAGGTCTGACTTGCTTTGCAGAGCCAGAGAGAAAGAAATCAATGCCTTCAAAGGAAATGGTGACATAATGAAGAGACATGAGAACTTGTCTAAATTAGCCTTTATTACTACTGGAATATAAATCAGCATCTAATGTGAGGGTCTCTTTTCATCACCAGTGTGTCTGTGTCCCCAGAGCTTCTGTACTGCCACTGGCTCTTCCCTGTCTGTGTTGGGCAGGAGGACTGGGGAGGGCAGTGCAAAAGACTGTGATGCCTTGGATTGACCTGAGCTTGCATCAAACTATTCAGAATTTTAAATGGTGCCAAAGCAGGAGTGGGGAGGGGAAAACAAAACACATATGCACCCTCTATGCAGCAAGACGAGGAGAAGGCAGCAGCAGTACCTTCCCCATACAGCTCTGAAGGGAAGACCGTGTTTGGTTGCACACCCAACAACATTGCTGCCCAATCTCTGCCCCTTTGGGCCAGCACAGAAATGAGTTTAGTGCAGGAGCTGAAGTGGTCTGCCTGCCAGAGCCCAGGGACATGGCTTAGGGCACCTTCTGCATCAGATAAGGCAGCAAAGAGAAGAGCTGGGAAGTGTCTCCGTAGTTTAAGAGCTTCAATATGTAGTCACAGTAAAAATGAATGATCTGGCCAAATCACTGTATGAATGAGATTACTAGATTGTTACATTGTACTACTTGATTTTTCTTTATTAATATATTTACTTACTTGGAGGTTGCAATAGAACACTACTTTTAAGGGAGTACCTGATCAGAGATTTTACACAGTGTGCCTTGTCTGTTGCTTTTAAGATATATTTTATAAAAAGGACTTTATTAAAAAATGAGTAATACAGTGAGAAATGTTCTAGTCTGTGTATCAGGCTTTCTGAAGAGAGTGAATTTTTTTCATACTAGTAGCAGTGGTCATAGTTGGCATCTGAACATCAAATGAAAGATGGTGCTCCAAAGGAAACCAGGAGGGATCAGTCACTCTCTGTGATTGGTCAACTTATTCCTGCCTTACAGTCAGAATAAATCAGCTTTCTTCTTACTGATTCCACTGCTCTGTAGTTTTAAGTTGTCCCAAGGCTTAGTTTATTTAAATGTACGTTGTGTGACACTGGACATCTGATGTGACTCCTTAGCACTGTGGGCTCTCACTCTGCAGGCAGGATTCAGAGAGGATTACAGAGTCTTATGCAATGTTATCTTCAAGGGAAAAATACTTCAAATTTTTTGCTTTCTAATGAAAAAAATGTTTTGAGGAACATTTGCTGAAAATGTTTTTGCACCAGTGAAAATGTTTATCTAAGTTGCCTGCCAGGTTTGTCTGCAGAAATGCTAATGCTATTTTATGAGATAATTTTGAGCTTTGCAGTGAGTTGACATGGACTGCTATCATGTGTTGCATTTCTTCAGTCTTCCCAGAAGCCTGATACAATTCCATACCATTGCAGAGGTCTCTACAAGTTGCTGTAATGCCAGTTCTTAAAAGTTAAGGTTTCCTTTTCTTTTCTTGGATTCAGGTTGATGACTCATAGTCATTTTTTCAGTGTTTTAGATGCTTACTGTTATAATTACATGACTTTGTATGGCTTTCATTCCCTTCTGGCATTTTTAGAAATCTAGACAAATTTTCCTCTGGCATTCAAATGAATTTTACACTAAGAGGGACTAAGAAGAAGAGGTCTCATCACTCTATACTGTTCTGATATACATATATAGACTAGATAAATTCAAGAAAATATGGTGCTAACTGAGGAAATCAAACATTTATTCATCCTCACCACTCAAATTTATCATGCAGTTTGCTGATTTCACTCTTCTTAAGGCCTGTGCAAGGTGCCAAATATTGCTGACAAATTAGGTAGCTTGAGGTGGTTATTTATCTCTGAGCTAACATTAGATGCCCATGACTCCTCGGAATACAACAAAGTGGCATTTCTGATATTTATCCCTTCCTTCCATCATTCTGTCCTTCATGCACTGAGTTTCTTCTCTTTTCTTACTGTCTTTTCCCCATCATAGAGGGAAGAATTTCCTATTATTAAAGTAAACTTACACAAACACAGGCAGCAGACATGAGCACTGTTTATGTGGAAGTTAGGTGAGTGTTTTGTGAGCATCCAGCAGCTGTGGAGCTGATAAGGCAGGATTCAAGGGAAGCAGATGAATTGTGCTTAAACACTGTTGAATGTTCACTAATACGTTCCTGTCAGGGACATCAGTTTTCTTAACCTCCCAGCTGCTTCAGGTGGCTGACCTTTAATAAATATGCACTGCTACAAATAATTTGCTTGCTTCTGGCAATTCTTGTTACTCTGTCCTCTTCAATACAAAACATGCAGCCACCCACTGCATTTTCAAATGATGTGCAAATTCCATGAGCGAGAGTAAAATATTTGGTCCTACAGCAGTAAAGGTTTTGTTTATAGTTCTGAAAGGTCTTAGACACATGCATAGCAAATATTACCTAATTAGAAGCTTGCTATCAGAAAGATAGTACACTTAAAAGCTGTGACATTTTTATAAGTGAATTTTTCTATGTGTGAATATATAGGGCTACCTCTCAATATTATGCATTTGAAATTATTTTGACTGAAGGAGCTTCTTTAAAAAAACATGTCCTAATGTTTATAATTTTAGAAATGCTTACACAAACTATTAAATGCATTTAATTTTCAGAAATTAATGGAAGAACGCTCAGTAACAATAGCTGTCTCCAAACAAACATACCCACTCTAGTAGAATGATAAGAACACAGATTATAAAGCTAAGGCAATATAACAATTTCTAAAGGAACAAAACAATGGAGTCCCTGTTTTTTAATATTTATTGTCTCTATTTTATACTCAAATGCTTTTCTAGTTAACCAGAAAATTTGAAAGAACTAAGTGAATGCAGGGCAGTGCTGGAACCCCTCTCTCTCTGTGTGTGTGTGTGTAGAAAGATAAAAAAGTGGTAACTTGTTACATGGAAAAGTGATGCAATTTTGATTTACTTGTAATATTTTCAATTTACAGGCTGCTTGAGATGGTTTGTAAGCTGCCTCTTAAGCAGGAGATAACACAATAACACTTGCCTAGACTTCAACTTCTTGAAAAGTTGAAAAATTCTTTGATAGGCTTTCTATCAAAAGGGCAAGGATGAACTAATTTTTATTTAATATTCTTGGGTTTGCTCTTTCCAGTGGCATGAGAATGTCTTATTCGAGAGTTTCATTACTTCCTGTGCTGTGTTTCCACCAGATGACAACACATCCTGGAAATATAACCCCACAGATGTAATAGAACAGTAAAAGAGAGGATGACATGCATAGAGCACTGCTGCTGTAATAGCAGTGACTGCTTAATGATACAAGGGATGCTCAGTTTGGAATAATGTCAACCAAACCCAGATATTCAGAAAAGAGCAGTGAACCCACGTTCACCCTTCACCCTCGTGTGTGAGACTAAAATCTCGCCTGTGACCTCTGACTGACTCTCAGGTGAGAGATAGAATGCACTGCCTGTTCCCAGAAACTGAGTGGTTCTCACGTGGTGTGGAAGTGTAGCTGCTCCTGCCTTTGGGCTGGGAACAGGGCTGGGTGCTTCCTCACATTTCCTTCTGAGAGAGTCCTCAAGCACTGAGCTCCTCTGAACATGAGCTTTCATCTCGCTCATGCCCACTAGAACCATAGCTTCTGAGCCACTAAGGCATCTTTGAAAAAGGCTCAGTTCCCTGATCTTGTCAGTGAGCACTGTTTCTGTTCTGCCATGAGGGTGAGCTGTGCAGGAAGCACTTTGCATTACCTCGTCTGCTTGTGATCCATTATAGCCTGTGTACCTGTAAGAGGATCACTGAGACTTAGCATGAGCCATTAAGGCACTTTTACATCCATCCATCCCAGTTTATTTGCTCTTTTTGCTAAAATCCTCTGCTTTGGAGCCAGATGAAGATTATACATATCATTGTTGGAATAAGTAAAACATTTACAGGATCAGAATTTGATCCCTATACAAGCATGAGGCTCAGAGATATAAACACCATTCAGTGAATCTGCCTGCTTTGACTGAATAGCATGAGAAAAGAACAGATAAGGTACTTTAAGAAACAGATCTTCTCTAATCTAATCTACTCTGTGCATAATTTGATTTTATTCAGACTCAGAGGGAAGGTAATTTTTTTTTTGACATCTTTACAGAAGCCAGATCAGCAGCCTTTCCATCCTGAGCACTGTGTATTTTAATTAGTTTAATAGCCTACAGGCTGCAAATTAAGTCCCTTGATGTGAAAGATCAGGAGTCAGGCAAAGGAGCTGTCACAAAGAATGTCCATACATAGCCTACAGGGTAGTCGTCACAAACTTCTGAGGATCCTGTTGGGAACACTCCACCCTTCTAAGGGTTTTAAAGACTCCCTTACTGAGGCTCATCAAAACTACTGTAGCATATTTAGGCCTCCAAGCAGCTGACTCAGCAGGACCACTAAATAACTTCTATCCAGGCCTGCCCAGCTTGGTTATAAAGTCCATCAAATAAGCAAAATGAGAGCTAAGCAAAGAGAAACCTTTTCCAGGAAATAACATCTTCTAGCCTGTAAGTTTCTCAATCCTCCTACATAATTTGGCAGCAGAATTCAAGGACTTTCAATTCATTTTTGGGGGTGCCCCTTTGTTAGAGGTCAAAACCCTCTCCTTTTCTGTATTTCCTTCTGCATCAAGGGTCTATATCCTCAAAGTGCTGGCTCCAAGACTTTTTATATCTTTTTTTTTTTAGACATTAAGGCTACATCTACTGCTAAATAAAAGAACACCAAGGATCTTGATAATCACTTTTTTAGGATTAGCTTCTCCAGAGCTGGCTGGCTGGCTGGCAACAGTATGATACCTGTTATTGGCTCTTCTCTGGGCCCTGCGTGGGAATGTGTGGTTGCCTTTCAGAGCAGCATTTTGATGTGTGATACTCAGGCTGCTGCAATCCCTGCCTAAGGAGCGTGTGCTTAACCCTGCAGAACTTGGGACATAGTTGGAGCACATCACATGGCCTTTGTTTCCACTGGCATTTGCCACAGTTTGTACTTTATAAAATGTCCACAGAAGAGTAACTAGGGGTTTTTAGAGAGTGTAGTGAATCCAGGATTCAATTGTGTGATGAAATATCAAATAAGTGATGGGAAAACTTCGGTGTAGGTGTACCATAACAATCTGGCAAGTTGCAATACAATGTTCAAAGGCTCCCTTTGAGCTGTGTGGTTGAGGTGGCAGTGTGGACTTGAGATTTTTTAATTTTGTTGCAAGAAAAGTATCTGGGAGAAGTTCACATTAATGTAACTGCACTGCTTCTTAAATCCAAATGATGCCACATAGACATGCCTGTTTGCTTACTGTTGCTGGGGTAGTCTTTGCCAAGGCTTCTTCTTGCTGCCCTAAGGACCAGCACATCTTCCTACAAGTCATAACCTGTAGTACTTATGGCTGGATCTTCCCTTGACTGTTTTCCCACTCTGGGGCTTTAATCTAGTCTTTTGGATATCCTGTCTCTGTCTGTGCCTCCTGTATATGTTGCATCCCCACTTGGGATGATGTGCAGTATATACTTTCTACTGCCTACCTTCAGTCCTAGGCTTTTCGCATTTGTGCAAACTTTCAAATTTTGTTATGATGAAGAAGAAAGTCAAATCAGGAAGCCCAGGCAGCTTGAGAAAGTTTAAGTTTGTGTTTCACTTATCTCTCTAGATTTTGAGTCCCTTGCGAACTTTATCTTGGTAAGAATAAGTAGATGATATGTAACTGTTAGAGCCAAGGGCTTTCCAGCCATGTATAGTGATTTCTGGTGTCTAAAATTCTTACAGTGAGCTTTGAGCCTTGTTACACTACAGTCTCTGACTTCCACTGACCTTTAAGAGAGACTTGTAAAACAGTCATTACAATTTTTCTGCTGGGACAGCTTTTCTTTTGCTTTCTGCCATAATATATAGAAGGTGAAATGAAAAAAATAAAGTTATTTTTGTTGCTATCCCTCAGAAAGTATTTGGCATTTTATCTTATGACTGAGAAAAAAGTCAAGGTTGTGTTACTCTGTTCCTCAAATGAGATAATTCTCATTTCCCTGCTGGAGTTTAATGTGAGCTATCACTGGAGATTTAGTGTGGCAAAATCTGCAAGCAGATCTCTATTCTTTTACAGTGTCCAGAGGGAATACAGAGGGCAGTGTCTTCATGCATATTATTTAACACTGTTGATAACAGTTACACTCCTGTTCAGAAATTATCAATATGAATCTCTGATTTAAGTACCTGTTGCAATCAGGTCAAGTGATTTATGTGTGGAAAATTCTGGGTTTATACATTAAGAGATATCCTGTTCTTAACATGCATCTCTCTTCTTTTCCTTCGAGGGTAGAAGGTGATTTCTTGAGGTTTGTGATGTCTTTTCCTAATTTCCCATTCACAGCTACTAGAATTGATAATGGGTGAAATATAAACCTTAATTGTATATGTAGATTGTAATATACTAAGGCTGTAGCCCTTTCAAAGGAATCAGAGTACACAATCAACACTGAAAAGAGGCTCTCTTGGTTCCTGTCATCAGGGAATCTGAAAGGCTTCTTAAGGAGGTTCCAGCTGGCTTATGACCACTCTGCCCAGTATTTATTTGCTTCTAAGATGAGTCAAATGCTGTAGAATGAACAATAGTTTTGACAATTATAGTTTAGCAACTTATTTTGTCTAAAAGAAATGGTTCAGTAGGGGAACAAAGATTAATTATTTGATGGACAAACTTTGTAGTATAAAATATAAAGCTTCAAGAAATTTCAGCTTTCCTGTTCATTTGTCATCTTAAAATGAATAAAAAAAAGGCTGTTGCAGCAGGATCAGTGTAAGGGGTGTCTACTAATTGCTCTCATCCTGATCTGTAGTTCATTCTTCCATATACTTAATCAGGATTTTGTAGTCTTCATCTTTAGAGAAACCATGGAGCAATAATAAAGCTTGAAGATGCTTGTCCAGCTTGATTAAGAATGGCACTAGAGAGAATATTTTCAAATTAATGTAATAGTACATCATGCTCCAGTATAACAGGAGCTTCATAATCAGTCCAGAACTACTAGGGAATGAGTGGTTTATGTTTGAATTGCTTGTTTGTTTCCTTTAACACTCATGTAAGCCCACAAACCACCCTTTTTGAGCACCCCCCTCCCTTCCCCCCCGAGAATTCCTTATCCTCTGATAACCTCAAATCTGCCAGACAGTTAGTGGCTAAACAACCTTTCACTATAGTCTGATCTGGGAAGGCAGGATTTTCTTATCCACTTTCTCTCTAAAGGCAGTTTTTCTCATGCAATTTCGCCAGTCTCGGTCTTTCATTCTTGATCTTCTGAAAATCAGCAAGGGGATTTCACTGGCTAGCTTGATGTCTTGATCTGGACATTGAGAAGTGGGCCCAAGGGAAGCTCATGAAGTTTAACAAAACCAAGGGCAAGGTTCTGCACCTGGGCTGGAGCAAGCCCCGGTACCAACACAGGCTGGGGATGCACAGCTGGGGGTGCTGGTGGGTGAGAGCCTGGCCATGACCTGGCCACGTGCATTCACAGCCCAGGAAGCCAATCGTATCCTGGATGGCACCAAAAGCAGTGAGACCTGCAGGTCAAGGTAGGTGATTTTGCCCCTCTACTCCAGTCTGATGAGACTCCACCTGTAGGGCTGCATCCAGCTCTGGGGGCCCCAGCACAGGAAGGATATTGCTGGAGCCAGTCCAGAGGAGTATTGTGGTGGAGGACACCAAAATGAATACAGGCATGAAGCACCTCTGCTATGAGGAATGGCTGAGAGAATTTGGATTATTCAGCCTGGAGAAAAGAAGAATTTGGGGCAACCTAATGGCTGCCTTCCAGTACTTGAAGGGAGCCTACAAGAAGCATGGGGAGGAGCTTTCTATGAGGGCATGTAGTGACAGGACAAGGGGAATGTGGCTTCAGTGTGAAAGAGGGTAAGTTTAGATATTAGGAAGAAGTGCTTTACTGTGAGGGTGGTGAGGCACTGAAACAGGTTGCCCAGAGAAATTCTGGATGCCCTATCCCTGGAAATGTTTAAGGCCAGGCTGGATGGGACTTAGAGCAACCTGGTCTAGTGCCTTATATTCTATAATTCTAGGAAATCTTTCAGGCAGTGCTGCTGCAGCTAAATTGCTCTCCCCACCCCCACTTCTTCCAAAAGCTCTGTAGTCATCACTGAGTCCTTACAGATGCCTTTCCTCCCTACCATGATTCTGTCACCTCTTCCAGGTTGCATATCTGACCCCTAGTTGAGTAGTGTTGGTCAGAGGTTTGGATTTTAGGGGGTCAAGTATTTTCCAGGAGTCTTCTTTTCAGAGTGAATGGTCCAGCTGGTATCAAAAGGTGTCCCTCATGGTCTCCTGAAAAGTATCTCTGCAATCACTGAGTTAAACCACCAATTTAAATACACACTTCAATTCTTCAGCCAGATCCTGTTAGGTAATGAGGAAACTATGGTTCCTAGCAATGAATTCACTTGGTAGCATATCCAGGGGTTTTTGTGCTCCTAATGGAAGTTACGGAACAGGCACTAAATGACTATTTGACCATCTAATATGGTTGTTTTACTTTAATGTGAATTATTCCATCCACATTGTCTAACTTGACATCCAAGGCAGGGTCAGGTAGCAGAGAAGTCCAGAGTATAGATGTCAATTCTCAATTTATATAGATTTAGTATTTCATTTACCAGACGTCATAAATAGCATTGTCCTTGCCAGCTGACTGTCCAAATGAGAATGGTGCATTCAATCAACAACAGGACTCAGGGTACACCTTTACAAATAGTAGAACAGTACAAAAAGGTACATAGATGCAATACTGGAGCTGGCTGGCTCATATTGAGGATCTGTACATTTGTGTGTTTTCTTTTCTTCCAGTATTATGCTGACACTCAATCAAGTGTCCACCCTAAATGCTTAGGAGAATTGGGAGAAAAAATACATAAGTGAAATATTAGAATTTACTATTGCCTTTGAGGAAAGAGTGAGTTTGACTTGTTCCTTACAGACATAATTTATTGAGATGAAATTATTCATTACTTAGGCTATGCTTTTTGCTGGAATTTTTTTGTCCCTTTCACAGTGGATCTCCGTTTCTTTTCTTTCTTTTTCTTTAAGGGCTTGATTGAATGAAAAGACAAATTGGTTCTGTCCTGCATGTTTCAAACCTCAAATGATGCAGGATACACTAAGACATATGGAAGATATATATTTTGATATGCTGGGAATATCAGAGTTTATACACATGATTTACAATATAGCTGGAATTTCTAGAGCTAAGAGAGGGGATGAGGATGACAGATATGCTGAATAATAAAATGTATTTCATGTCCAAAGAATACAGAAGTGACAACTGCTCATGCATCTTACTTCCTTGTGTGTGGTTTGCTGCAATCTCTCAATTAAGAGCTAGATAAAAATAAATAAATTAACAGGACACATTCTGCATGTGGGACATTGTATTCCAAAACAACATCCATCAATAACAAAAGAGGGTAAATATAAAATTGAACCTCTTCACAAGGCATCCCTAGTTAATTTAGTGATCATAAATGGTGTTGCAGGATGTTTTCCTGCCATATGGTGCTCTGCAAACAAAACCACCCTTTCCTTAAGCTTCTTTTAATTTGGGAACACTCCAGTTCTGGCATTCTTTTTTGTTTTGTCTTTGAAAACAAAAAATGTTGTGTGGTCTCTTAATGACTTCAGCATGACCCTGTAGTTTGGGCTGTCTAATGAGCAGGGCGAGCTGGGGTCCTGTGAGTGCGTGGTTGGCCCAAAGTGGTACCATGCTGGGGCTTGGGTTTTCCTCTGGCTTCCTGAGATGCTGGAGACACCCAGCACCCCCTTTTCAGGAAGCCCAAACTTTCACTTAGTACAAGAAGCTGTAGACCCAGGATCTGGTTTACTGCTGTGTGTGCTGAAATCTCCTCCTTCCTCTCACCTAGAGATAGAAGAGAGTCTATCTGTAGAAAATTCAACTCTTTCTTCTAGTTTAGTTCAGTAGGAGATCTCGGTAGCTGGATTGATGTTCCTTGTCTCATAATGATTTACTTTTTATTTTTAAACTCCCTAGCTTCATTTTCCTGACCTAAACATCTTATTGGATGGTTTCTCATTAAACAGAAGATTTTCAATATTCAAGAATATCCATTACTTAGTGATGACAACACTGCCTTAGATTTCATATATAAATGGAAGTAAAAATAATAATAGATATGTCAGATTATTATAAAAATTAAAATTTAAGCTGTCATTTAACAAAGGTATACACTGGGAGTTCATAAAATCAGAGTTGTTTCCACACCTTCATAATACAGTGCTCATATGACCCTACAGTAATTATATTTTATAAACTCCACCACATCAAGCTGTGAACATGTCTTAACTTTCTGGATAGTCTATTACCACCTGCAGCTTTACAAACAGAGAAACCTAATAAATTATCAGCAGAAGGATTCAGGCAGTTACAGAAAGAGAGCAACTGTGGTATTCATAAAGACTAGTGAAAATTATTTTACCAAAAACCTGTGTTAAAACAGGGAATTTCCTGAGGTTCAGCCATTGTACAGCAAGTGTTTACTGCAGAGGATGACCAGTCCATTGACAGGTCTGAACAAGCTCAAATTAATATGATTTCAGTCCCTGGATACAGCTGGAATTCATATAGAGGCTCCCTGTGCCTCAGGCACTTTCGTGCACAGTCTGGCCTTGTCTTTTTAAATGCTGTATGAGGATGATATGTAGGCTCCAAAATTACCTACTGTCACTGAAAGTATTGCCCTTTACTTCCAGTGACCTTTTTCAGCTGTAAGAAGCCATGGATTTTGGACTTTTTTTTTTTTTTTTGTTTGCCAGTCTGAGCCCTCATGTTGCCAGCACCAGAGTAACCATTCAGATGGGCAGGCAAAACAGCTCCATGCTTTGGTACAACTGACTTTGGTTCCAGCTGAAATCAATTCCACTGGTTCAAAGAATGTCTTTTTTTGTTGACACAGGAAGATATGTTGTGAAGCAGATCATATTTACCTGTACTGAGGAAAAATCCAGGAAGAGTGGCAGAGTCACTTGTCTTAAGCCTTTTATGAGCGAATCCATGCAAATAGATTGTATATTTTAAAATATAGACTAGCAAAACCAAGTCAATTTAGACAATATGTTAATTATTCCACTGTTTGCCCTCAAAGGCAAGGTCAGATTCCTGCCTCCTGCTTGCTTTTCACAACATGCATATAGTTTTGGTTATTTTTTGTTAAATAAGAAAAATATTATCAGAGCAGGTTCAGATATTCCTAAACTAGTGTTCACGTGAATCTGACTAGGAGGTGCAAAAGCACAGATACACAGCTACAACCTTGTTACCAACAACAATCATTACTGTACCTTGAGCGTTATCAGCACCTGAGCTCTACTTCTGCCTGTGTTGTACAGATTTGGCCAGAGAAAGTGCAGTCTACAGACACTTAAACTGTCCCTGGAAACAGCCATTATTGGCTGACCAAATTACCACTGTTTGTGCAGTTGGTTCTCATTAGCCATAATGCGAATGCACAGATCTCTCTACTCAGGCTCAATAATCCCTCTCCCTCCTGTGTGCGAATTTTTGTGCTATTCTTGACAAAAGTTGTGCATTCATCTCTAAGTCTCTTCAGAATAAACTTCAACATGTACATGAGAGGCATGAGAAGAAGATGATGGGACTTTAACAGTAATGAGATATTTTAAAGTTGATTTTTTTTCCTTTACTTCCCTCCAGGCTTTCACATCTTCTCTTTAAACTCCCTACTTTAAGGAGCTCAGAAGTCATAACACAATTATCACCCCATAACTCCTCTTAGCACCTACTCTTAGGAAAGGAAGTGTTTGGTATCACCATTCCGCCTCACCTTTAGGCAGAGCAGCTGTCCTTTGCAATCACTTATACAGAAATGAAAATAGCTTTCTTGGCTTTGCGTTAAAGCATGATGATTACACAGATATTGTACAATTGTTACTGGTTGTGTCATTTTTATAGGCTGAACAATTCTGTTTCTCCTACTGTGAGGCGACTTGCATTGAAGGTAGAGGCTAAGGCTGTCATTTCTTGTGACTTTTTGGCACAGAGGAATGAAGATTATTCCTCTGGAGGAAGTTGTTTCTCAGTAATAGTCTTTCCTTTGTCATCTGTCTGTATAGTAGGCAGATGCAGCAATGTGAGATCTAATGCAGATGCCTTTTTCTGTATCTTACAAGATTGAGTAAAATCAGATGGCTACGGTGTAGAGAATATGATCTGATTATAATCTCAATCAATTGGTCTGTTGTGGTGCCTTGAGATGTCAAGAACTTTAACTTTATAATAGAAATATTTGAACTGAATGTTGTAAGACAGGAACACAGGGTTTTGATGTTGATTTTGATGCTGTTGTGGTAATAAAAATAGTAATACTCAGCAGACCATCAATATTAAATATTTTCCCATGACAACATGTAGCATTATCTGTAGTGGAAAACCACCTTGCCTTTTGGCTTGTCATATTACAAGGACCTACTTTATATTTGGCTAGTTTATGGTTTACATTTCTCCTGTCCTTACTCTTGGTGTCAGTCTTCAGCAGATGCTGGAAATGTGAGGAATAATACAGAACTATGGGAAATCCTCACAGCTGTCTGCAGTTTCAGAGTGGATCCACTCTCCAGTCCCTTTGAATAGAATTTGCTGAGGTAGAACATAGAGGCTGCCATTCTAAAAAGCTATAAAAAGAATATGACTACATATATGCCTAGAGGTGGTAATAATAACTACTTGCATTGCATTTTTGGTTTCACATTTGGGATGGTTTGCTATTCAGAAAATCCTTAATTTTCTGATTTCCTCCCTTTCCTTTAAAATATAGAAAACATGCACAAAACTTTAGTGTGGTAACAAGCTTATTATTTCAGCTGCACTCCCAAAACATTGATATTTTAGTCAAAATTAGTGTGATGCCTTAAGCATTTGTGATAAAGCAGCACTAGGGTCTGAACCATGTATAAAAGTTATGCAATGATTCTTGGTAATACCTCTGTGGCATTGGCTTTTAGTCCTCTAAGTCTGCCTTGAACGTGGATGATTGCAGTGGAATCTGTGGGCTGTGTTCCTCTCTGTCATTCCAAGCAACCAAAATTCTGAAAACAAAGGGAAGTTTAACTTGTTTGGTTTGCCTTGGCACCTTAAAAGATTATGTCATTAACCTTGATGGAACATTTAATGACAGTTCACAGTGAAAAATGTCTGGAGCATTTTGGGACAGGACACATTTGGGCAGACTTTGAGCTTCACAATCAAGTGTAAGCATCCTATTAATGCTCGTTGTTCTCTGAGAAGATTGATAGTGCTCGCTGACCTCACCACCCATTTTACAAGAAGAATGTTTAAACGACTGGCCTCCATGAGACAACCTGACAAGTTCTTTGTAGCCTGTCAGGTTGCCTTGCTTTGGAAAAGGATTGAGCATGAATTATTTTCTCTCTGATTCTTATGGGAAGGTTAGCAATGGATACTGCAACATTATTGCAACATTTCAGAATCTTTTGAAAGAAAAATATGAGAGTCTGTAAGAATTTCTTGTTAGCCTTTATTTCCAAACAGAAATCCCTATATTTCAAGATCCTTTTGAATCCTGTATAGTTTCTTTATCTCACCCTGTTGCACTGTATCATAATAGGTTGTAACTCCTGTTGCTGCTTTTGCCTCTGTAAAGTGACTTCTGTTACCTGTCTCCCATGTTATTGCAAAGGACAAGTCCGGGCTTGTGCTGGCATCTGTGCAAGAGTGAGGAATGTATAACAGTATTATAGCTGGCAAGTCATATGGATGCCTTGTTTGATCACATCAATCATTGGCTTTGTGGCTGAGGCTTTTTAATGATAGTACCAAGCACATTCCAGGAATCTGACTGAAACAGAAAAGGAAGGACCCAAAAGGATTTTCTGAGAATCTAAATGCGTCTCACGCAGAATTCAGCAGTCAGCGCACAAAGTTGTGATGTGGAAACTGCTGTTCATCTCCTCCCTACCCTAGGAAGGGCAGCATGAGTTCTGCTCTCTTGTACTCCAGAATTTCTTGGACATCTGCAGAATGACTTCTGTGAATGTAAAGGCTCTGTGAATCTTGATATGATCAAATAGCTTGCACTTAGGCATCATTTGGATCCAAAGCTGCTTTTCCTTTACCCTCTGGAGCACTGCTAATCTGTCTGAACACACTGAGCCACTCAGGCAGCAAAGAGCAAATGTTGGTTCACTTTCCTACTGAGCCAAACCTTCCAGCTCCCAGGAAATTGCCCAGAACCACTTGGTAGGAATAGCTCTGTAAGGAGAAGGATGCTTCTCTTCTTTCTGACTTCCTGTCTCCATGGAAGCTCACTACCACTTGAGAAGGAACTACTGTGGTCCCAGACTGAGCTGAGAAATGTTCATCTAATGTCATTAAAATTAATCTTTGGAGCAGGAACTGGCATTTGCACTCTTTCTAGTGTGTATTGCATCTATAAAATACTGTGTTTCTAGTTTTTAGGTGTCGTTGCCTGGTATGAGGTAGAATAACTGTCATAGATGAAAAAATTGATTGAACTGTGAATGCCATGAGGGGGCAGATAAGAGGATGCACTCGTGCATGGGTGAGTGTCTCAAGTTGAGCCACTGAACTCTCAAGCAGAAACCTGCTACTTGCTGGCTGTAACCCCTGTAAGTTGCTTGTAAACTTTGGTAACATCTGGACTAAGCAAAAGTGTCTTGTCTTCAGTTCTTCAGCTAAGAGAAACATGAGCCATAAACAATAATTAGGTGTCTGATCACACACTTCTGCATGTAGACTAGATCAGGAAAACTCAGGGCTTGGAGTGCTGCAAAGGAGAGGTGATGTCAATAAATGTTTCTGAAAAGAAACACATCTCTGAAATAAGAAAGGAGCCTGAAAAGGTAAAGGGAAGAACCTGGTTGGAAGAAAGATCATGGAAGCAATCCCGAAGACCAAAGATTTCACAAAGACCCAACTGGAAATGGATGCCAGGGGACACCCAGGTACCTTGTCACCATGGATCATGGTGAGGAGTGACATGGTAGGAACTAACTTGACTTTCTGCCTGACTGTCCTGAACCAGCTGCAATTTCCTGTTGGAAACAGATAGTGAGGTCTAGTATCCATGGCACTGGGGACAAAGGGGGGCAGTGGGGCTGTAAGTGCCTCATAATCAAGTAGAGTAAACTTCTTGTCTCACTGGATGTTAACTAAACCTCAGCACCCAAATCCTCAGGGGGATGCTGAGGATGCTGATCTGTCATTGCACTCTGGGTCATGGATCCCCATGTCTCGGAGTCCCGGTGACTTGGAGCAATCTTGCAATTTCAACTCTACCTTCCCTTAGGAAGCAGGAATTTCTAAAGCTGGAAGGATTTTTGACCACATCCATTTTGCCTCTGTCATGCATGAGCAAAGCCTACAGCTATTTCAGGCCAGGAACTCATATGAAGTTAGCATTTTCTACTAAAACTGGGTCTTTGGAAGGGCTTATAATTATCTAACTCAATGATGCGACCTGAACTTTTGTAAGACAGATGGTTTTAAATATAAAAATACACTTCCTGTAGATAATATATTTTTGACTTATTTCTCCTCTCCTATGTGAATGACAAGTATTTAAGACTTGCAGATACCTCAGTACAACTACAGCATGGCATTCTCATTTTCTTCATCTTTCTTTCCTTTATTCTTACTTTTATTTCTTGCATTTCTCTGGTTTGTAATCCCCCCTATTCTTTTTCACTGTTCTACCATATCTTCAGGTATCCTCTTTCCCTAAGTGCTAGAAGTACTTTTATGAGTACAAATTCATTGTCATGGCATAGTCTGTGAAACAATTCCAATGCCTATGTATACTCTTCGTCAAGGTTTTATAAGCAGAAAAATTCAGGGTTCTGTCAAAGGAGAAAAGGAATTTATTTTCTTTAGTTATGGAAAATCACTATCAACAAGTCTGGCTTATGTATAATAATGCCATTGGTGCTCTGCAGGTTATTCAGTTTTATTTGTTTAGGTTTTCTGACAGAGATACATCTGGTAGAAGGCACAGAACTGGTAAAACCACTGGATTGATGGTGGTGTATAAGTAATGAGCAGTGTTTTGGTATCAAAATGAGAACAGAAACAGGCCATATGAGACACTGCTACTAACACCACTGGAGGTACTTCTGGCATGAGAAGTGTACATGTGCTGGAATTAGGTCATGTGCCTTGTCCAGCTTCTAGCACAAAATTATCTGACCCTGGCACTTACCCCAGTGCACCTGAGGGAGAGCGATCTGGCCTGGCATCTGTCCTCAGTTTTAAATCTTAAAATGGAGATTTGTGATAGTCTGTGGAAAAATCAGTGCCTCAAGCAGATCTGCTGTGGTCTGCATTACCTTTCCTGAGGGTGTCTGTGATTCCTGACAGTCTTTGTTAGTAAGGAAAACAGGAAAGTGGAGGGCATTTATTTGAAAGAAAAAAAAAAAAAAGTCTTACAGGGTTTTCCTCTAAGTAGAAATTATGAGAAGCTGTATCCCTATAAAGACTCAGAGTGCACAAGGTGGGTATCCCAGCTTTGAGAGGCACAGACCTTGGGGGTTTTTACCCTCCTTTTCTGCAGCACAGACCACAAGTCAGCAGCTGAAATAATCTTGGTTCTTCTAACTGACTGGCTACTTGCCATGGCAAAAGTATTAAAATCTCCTGTTCTCTACATATAGCAAGTGACTTCTCAGCCTCTTTGTAGGTTGAACTTCTTATGTCTTTACTGGTAAATAAAATGAACAAGGAGATGGCCTCTGGTCATGAAGCCAGCTTGTACAGCTTGCCTTGCATCCTTTGGGTGATGCTTTTCCTTTTTAAAACAAGGCTACACACACCTAGCTAAAAACTTGTAAGAAACAGGTTTAATATTTTAATACTCTGAAAGAAAGATTGCCAGTGCTCAGATGTGTGTATTTGTGCCCAACAGGCATATGTTTATTTAACCAAAGTCTCTGGACCTTTTCTAATGGTGTTTATTAGCCAGCTAACATGCAAAATGTATCTGACAAGATCTGTTTGTTCCATATTAAGGATATGGAGAATGGCAATCTAAACATAAGGATAAATGGGCAGATAAAAGCTGTAATAACCCACAGGTGCAATGTAGGCTGTGTATGTGATATGGGAATAGACCTCCTTGATATCTCACATCCTTTGCCAGTATTTTGGATTGGGATTTGAATATTAGATGCTGGGATTAGCATGGTTGATAAAATTTAAGCTGGTGGGGGAGGCAAATGTTACATGTTTCTTCTGTGAAGAAGCTTCTCTGTGAGTTATGTTACTAAAGCTCTTGTAGAATTAATCAGATTTCTATGTTTTAACTGCACAAAGGTTTATATATGTATTATAAATATTTCAACACCTTTTCCTTTTGTTCCTGCAGAGTAACATGACATTTATACTATTTATTGCCCAACTGGTCCTACGCCTTGTAAAACTGTGTGATCCTCTATAATAGAAAGTTCTTGTGGGACTAATGTCAGTGATACAGGTGAAGAAATTGTCTTTTTGCTCACAAAAGGAAGCTTCTGTGCAGTAGAAAACCACAATTATTTTGGATTTTTCTTCTGCATTTCACATAATGTTGAATATATAACAATGAATGAATAACACAGCAAAATATTACACCCTTTTAAGATGATTAAATGAATGCCTTCTCTGACTGATGAACAGCTTAATGCTAGAAATAACTTAGGAGGCTTTTTTATGTCAGCCTGCTTGTAGAGAGAGTGTGGCAGTGTTTTAAGTAGTGCAGTATGTTCTGTGAGTTTGGTGCAGTGCAGCAAGCTTGTATAATATTAGCATCATCTTGATGTTACATTTGGATCTTAACTTAGAGAAATGGAAAGCATCCAGTGTTTTGCCTTTCTTTTCTCTTTCTCTACCCCATGTCTTCTTTTCTTAAAAATAAAATTGTAGCTTAACAAATGAGTTCCAGTACAATGTTGCTACCAGCAAACCCACCATTTGCTGGGGTTTGATTTTTGACAAGAGGGTTTGAGAGTTTTTAGTAAACTTTGGGTTAACCCTGGTTTTAATGTGTCTAAGTCCTGTTTCAGTCCCATGTAAGTAGGGAATAGACGGTGGGATGCTTCTGTGCTTTTCTCAGTTTGATATTCTTAAAAAAACAGTTTTAGGGTCAGATCCATTCATTGTCAAGAATTATCAAAATCCCCAGAGCTGGTAGTTCTTGCAGTACTATTATTGTATACTTCGCTTTCTCTGAAATCTTTGGAAACATACATGTAACACATTTTCCTTTTGCTATCAGGTTTGATATTTTCTCACTTGAATTTGTTTTAGTGTAATAGGACTCCACAACCAAATTTTCGAATTCTGGAATGTGAAGCTCTTAAAAGAGTAGAAGTCTTTAGCTTCTTTGAGGTTTTTTTTCTGTAGTAAAGATGTATTTTTCCAGGCTTTTTTTCTGTAGATCTGCTTAGTCTTATAGTAATCTTTTCTGCTTACTCATAAAGGGGAAATCTAATTTAGATGGCTGCTTCCCCTGAAAGATATTTTTTTTATCTGCCAATTCTAGTCTTATTTTTTTGGAATGAAGTAATCTTCTTCATAACTGAGGACTAAAAATGATTAATTATTTCATTTATAATTTATTTGTACAGGCAGAATAAAGTTTTGTTTTTTGGTTTTATTATTTATTTTGTATCAGGTTTATTTCAGAATTAATGTGCCAAAATCACAGTCAGCACTCACCTTTCTATTTCCCTCAGTTCTTGCTATGATCATTAACGAAACTGCATATTTTAAATGTAAATATACTGCAACAAAGTAAAAGTGTTTTATGACCATAACTCTCATGGGTCTTGTTGCTAGGCTGTTTATGTACACTGTGATTATTCTGCAGCTCTTAGGAGGAGTAACAGCGATGCAATAATTTATTATCTCAAAAAATATAATTTACCAATCATAAGATTCAAATGCCTTTCAATAACAAAATTTTAGGTCTGTCAGTATTTTCTGATGTCAAATGAATGGCAGGAGAAAGAGAAATGGGTCAGGTAGGATCTTTCTGGTGTATTGGATATATCGCTATATGGTATTTTATATATGCCGTTACATATTTTCAATCACTTTGTCAGCCTCCTCTCTTCTTTTTTTTTCAATTTCCCTCTCTCTTTAAAAAAAAAAATCCATTTATTATTTCAAATCATAATCTGCTTCTTTCAGTTTCCTAACTGCAAGAGCAGCAATTTCTGATTCAGTTCATTGTTACATAGTTTATACTAAAGGAAGCTCATTCTTAAATGATTCCTGTAAATTAGTTTTTCCAGCAGAAAATGAGTCTTGATGTTGGATGCTGCACCAAAATCTGATGATGCAAAGACATCTGGGCTAAGGCAGAAAGATTTAAAGCTGACTTTTTTCTTCTGAACTCATTCTGCTCTCCCACACACATACATGCACAATTTCTCTCCTCTGCCTCCTAGTACATTTGCCACCTCCTTTCTTTCTTACTTTTTTTTTCCTCCCCCAATAAATGTCTGAAAACTGGAATTAGAGACTAGTTACAGTCAAGTTGCATTCATTGTAAAAAGAAGCTTTGACTGCCCTGTACAGAGAGCAAAAATCAGCATTTCTCAAAGGACATGGCATGCAGTGGTAATGAAGAAAAAACCATTGCAATTCCTCTCAAACCTCTAATCTCTATTTTTGATAGTTTCTTATTCTCAAAGTTTTCATTTAAACTCTTTTTTTTTTTTAATGGACATGCCTTATATTTCTAGCAATTTTAACACTGAGTGTAAAGGATAATGAATTTAAGGTCAGTCTCTGCTCTGTTAGAAAAGGTACTTTTTTCTCGACTGTACTTGGATATGTTCACCACAGGATGAAAGCTGCATGCTTTCTTTAGCTAAGATACTGCAGAGCCCTAGTGAACATGAGGGGGTTTTATACCTCCCAGATAGCATACAGATCAAAGGATAGATTAGGGTGGAGCCTGGAAGTCATAAATATTTTTAAAACTACTGGAGTCTAGTCTTCACCAGTACTTCATCTCAGAGGTAGTTACCAGAAAAATACAGATGGGTTTGTGCTGAAAAAAGGCTGTGTGAAAGAAATAGAATCTATCTGATATTCAGAAAACTTCTAAATGTTATCAGCCTTGAATACAAAGGCTTGGGAAGAGCTGCTAATTATTCAAATGGCTCCTTGCTTGGAATGCCACCTTTGAAGGTATTATGTTTGTTTGCTCCAGGTGAAGGACCCAGCTGATGCAGCTACAACCCCCAAAAGTGTGAGCTAAGTGCACTTACATCACACTGCCATTCAGAAAAGTGATGCTAGATGTTTAGAAAGAAAGCTCTCAGCTTCTCTAAGATCTCTTCCCAGTTGATTGTAATTTCTAAAGGCTGAATTCATATGTTTCTCAACCTCTGCATTTCTCAGTAGCAGTATTATATATCTTTTTCTTCTAAAGCTCTCTTAAGGAATTTTGTAATCCTCTGAAGAAATAGCATTTTTTCCCCTGTGTCTCTTAAAGGAATTAATTTAGGAAGACTTTTGCATTACTAAATATCTTCTTTGTTCCCTTTGAGGTTTTCAAGGGTTAAATGTTTGGCATTTGCTGGCCCTTTTTTGTGGTTATCTTTTTTTGTAGTACACAGTGAAGACTTTATGTTAATTAGATCATGGCAGACAGACTGATATGATGGTTAAGAAGAAAAAACCCTTTGCTATTATCTAAAAGATTGGATGTGTGGAATGAAAACTAGATGACTCCTCCACTGTCTAATCTTGGCCAAACTTCCAGCAGTATTTTGGTGAGAGTAAGGCTTCAGGTCTCAGATACAGTTCATCTTTGCTTTTGTTCAGTGTCAGCTAAACATGGCTAAAGATTTAGGGACTTGTGGAGAATATACCTCTGGTATTTTATGATAGCAATTCTTCAATTTATTTCTGCTTCTCTAATTAGAGTGGACAGAGATTTTCTTATTCGTTTGTCCTCTGACCGTTTGGAAGGCTCAATCTATCAAACCCTTGTAGGACAACATGAAGCAGTTCAAGCATTTAATGAATCTTCTCTTCAAGGTAAAATGCAGCCTGAGAGGAATGTTTTGGATAAAAATCAGCTACAAATTTTTAATGAAGAGGGGCTCTCCTCCCTCATTTTGCTCTGAAATGTGACACTACTGTGAAACAAAGGGAATGAACAACTCTGTCTAGTAAAATCTGGATTTTTCTTCCTTCATTAGCACTCTCAAGAAATTTTCATCCAGTCTCAGCAGGCCATGTGCAGGAGTATGGGAAGATAATTTGTACTCTGGTGCTGCTTTATTCTTAGTGACTAAGAAGATGCTGGAATGGAGGTGCCAAATCAGTAAGCAAAATGGGTACCCCAATGGGTATGGGCTGAATGTCAGTGTTGTAGCAGAACTGAGGTGAAAGGCTGCTACTAAACATCTCCCTCACTTCCAAAAATGGGACTACAGTTTGGGTGCTGAATGACCTAACAAAAAAGAGTTAGTAAATTCTGGAGAAACCACAGATGTTTGTACCCCAAATTTGAATTCTGATTTGTATTTTAATTTTGGCTGGCCTTTCTTTTCCCCAAAATACCCTGCTATTTGAAGTTGAGTGGTGTATATTTAATTTGAAATAAATATGGTATCGGGTATTGTATAATTAGATCTATATAGGAATTTTAAAATACCCTAAAACAGCCTAAATTTCTTCTTCAGATTTATGAGCAGATTACTTAAATATTAAAAGATAAATAAAAATGAAACATATCCAATATTAAAGACAGGTAGATTACAGAGGTGAATGCAACATTTTCAGGGTGCAGAATCTCAAGTCTGTTGAACGTGAGGGATGAAAGAAAGAACATCTAAAATTATTAAAGTCTACATTTTGATATTACAAAAATATTCTTAGTCAATCTGTTCATATTTATATTCAGTGCTACCATGGTGGTAACATCACACTGGTGAGTCAAAGTACAAAAAGAGAAGCTTTACTTTTTCAGAAGTGAGTAGGAGAGCAGTTTTCATGCATCTGCAGAGGTAGCAGTATGACTTGCTGGAGTTTGTGCAGAATAAATTTCTCAATCGCTTACGAATGACTGTCAGATGTAGGGCAGCATAAAACAAGCAGATCACAAACCCAACCCCAACATAGCTCAAGAACAGAATTCTTGAAACTTTTGCAGTAATAACATTATAAAATAAGAAAATATAGTATGTAATAAAGAAGATTCTGGAGTAAGCATGTTGGTTTACTACATATTATGCATAATTATTCATACTGATGAATTAACCATGGTAAAAAATAAAGTACTGCTCTTTGCCACACAGTAGGATAGAATTTTATGAATAGTCAATCATGTAAGTTCTTAAAATTAATTACTTGTTTGAAAGGATATATTTTTCTCTGTGACCACTGATGCCTCAGACCAAGGTAATACCAAAATGTTTTCAAAATATTGTTATTTCATAATCTCAGTGAAAAGAGTCTGTTGTTTCTTTGGTTATATTTTAAAATAATTAGGAATCTCTTAAAATATAAGTATGCATACTGTATAAACTGCTTTCAGTTTTGACAGGGTATCTTCATCTACAGCTAAGAATACTTCTATTTGTAGGCACTATCTTGTCTAGAGATAAATGAATTTAGGATGAGCATTTATTTCCATGTATTTACCAGCTTTTCTGCTGCAGCATTCAGCAAAGCCAAATATCATCAATTGAAAGCTGTGTAGTAAAAATTTTTATTTCCTTCTTGTTATCAACTCAAAAAGAGTCAGACCTGTTCATATTCAATGAAATTTCCTCTGGCCTCTGTCACACTCTTCAGCCTGCAGTCAAAAGTATATAAAAATATTTTCCGAGTGGTTTAAGTTGCTTTCTACTTTGTGTGAAGACAGCAGTTTTAAAGTCCTTAAGTTTTAAAGTCCTCTGTCCTAAAGACAGAGATTAAGAGATGCTGCCAATGACATAATATTAATTTCTATTTCTGTCATGGTATATTTAAAGTTTTTATGAAAGAATTTGAAAGCTAGATAAAACACCCCTATTTTATACATTATGAAGTTTCTGACATAATATAGATACCCAAAGAGTTAGTGATAGTAAGTCCTTCCTGAAGAAAAAATTCTGGTTATTATTTTTCAGTATATACTCTTGTGAAGCAGCAATACAAAGAGACTTCAATTCTGCAGTGTATCAGCACATAAATGTCTGCCTCCACACTGTAATTTCAACAAGAAAATTTATCTTAACTTGATTTGCTGTTGTCTTGATTTTAGTCATTCTGAAATCATGATGTTCAGTCTTGCCTCAAACACAGCAGTGGAAAGTTATCTAACGAGATCTGGACAGATTGCAAAACCTGCTGAATATTAATTCTGTTAATCCTGAGCTCCCAATTAAAGTTCAGTTTTTCATACTGAGAGTTCTGTGAATGAAGAAAGATGTATGAAAAAAAAGAATTTAAACTGATAAGTGCTACTTTAAGTAATAAATATTTTTAATTATTGAACTCTTTGGAAGGTATAGAAGCATACATTTCAAGAAAAATACATGTTATATGGCATTATTTGGACAGATTGTGTTTTATTTCATTGTCTTTTTCTATCCAAAGAATATTTTGCCTCCAGTTTGACCTTACCAAAATAAGACTTAGTGGCAAATTATTATACTGGGTAAAATCCAATAATCAATAGGAAAATCTTCCTCAGGCTTGACTAGCTGCAATAAACATCTTCTGGCAATGATAGAAACTGATATTTAAAAGCAAAATATGTTAAGGTATTGTGTTTTTTTTTCTCTAGTAAAAACAAAATTAGACCATGAACTAAAGAAACTCATCAGATATACAGCATGCAAAATACAGATATGCAGCATAAAGATGGTAAAAGGAAATAAATTATTTGTTTTAATGATAAATTCTCCTTTATTTCATAGCAACTTAAAAACAAAATGTAAATGTTGGCTGTAGAAACAAAAGCCTTCTTTTAAAGAATGTATCCTTGGGATGACATCATGCTGAAATGCATCACTTCTTTGTAAGCTGATTCATTTGACTTCTATTATTTTATTAACTGATTACTTATGCCTTTATGAAATTTTCTTCTAAAGGGGTTTGGTGCTAATTTGTTTCTTGTAGCATTGCTCTTTTATGAGGCAATCAACTTTGTGTCTACCTGCTGGTGGAAAAAAAAAAAGAAATGACAGGCTTACACAATGTGTTAATTTAAAACTGCAAAATATCAACATGAACTAAAAACCCCAAATGGGCTTAAAATACAGCTGAGGATTGTTAATGGTGAGATTTTTGTGTTAGCACAGCTTCATTGCTGGAGTATAACCCATGTTTTCTTGTGTAGACTATAACAGAAATTTTTCAAATAAAGCATTATTTAACTCAGTAATCCTTCTGAGACTTGTAAAATCCCTGAAAATCTCATGTTTAAGTTTAGCCAGATTTTTCTTCCTTTACTCAAGTCAAGTAATGTCTCTTATCCTTTAAAATTCTCACTGTAATCCCTGAGATCACTTGCAGGATAAAGTGATGCCTATTCTCCCAAGAATGTGAGAATTCTCAACATAATGTCCTTTGGAAGGTGCAGCACATAAAATCAGCAAATTTCTTCAAAGGAGATGAGCTTAAACATGTCTGCAGCATACCAACCATTTAGGGATTTCTGGGACAACATATTGAGTCAATTCCCAAGTTGTGGATCTCTTTTAAAAAGAAAAAATGTTCTGGCAAAATTTCTTTTTTCTGTATTGAAAAACCTGAAAAAACATCAGTGAGAGTAATTATCTTCAAAACCTCAAAATGCAGTCCAGAGTAGCTCATTTTGGTTACACAATGGGGAAGAAAACAAGGCTACTGAACATTTCCGAGCCCTGGCTCTGAAATTGTTTTATGCTTCTCGCCACCTGCAAAGTAAGTGGAACATACCTATAAAGAGTTTAAAGGCTTGAAAATTTATAAGCAATGAAAAGGCACCCAAGTCCTCTTTTATATACTTCCTTAAAAAATATAAAATACCTCTCAAATATATGTATTATCTTGCAGTGAAAATAATTTTTTTTGATAACTTCTTTTTACCCCTTTTTCCTGTGGTATTTTCAAGCTTTTCATCATGAACAAGAAGACGACACATTCATTATAATTTTTTAATAAAAAGCTTTCATTTTAATGTACTATTCTAATTTCAAAATTTAAAGAAAAAAAGCTCCAAAGTACTGCAAGAATTTTTATAATATAAGGAACAATTGTGCTACTTTATTACTGGTTTGCAATGGCATTTCTGGCTTCAGGAGCTGCCACTGGTTGTCGTAGTAGAGAAGTAAAGAGCTTTCTCTCTTCTGGCATTTAACTTATTTTTCAATTAAGGATTAAAAAACAAAATCTATTGTTTTAAAAAAAATCATTTATACAATTAATCATCCAACTGAAATGGGATCTTTCATTCTTCTTTTGTTTGATACTTCAGTAATTTTTGTCAGCTTTGCAAAGCTTAAATCTCCTCACAGTATGTTTCAGTTATTGGCCTAATTAACATACAGCTTTACATGATTGAGTGATCTGTGCAAATTAGATACCAACGGGAGTCATTGACCTAATGTGCAGACAATCCCCAAACTAGATCCTCAAAATTTTTAATGACTTCAGAGTGTGGAGTTAGCACTATATAGCACTATGTGGCTGAGCCCAGGGGTTAAAAATAGTTCTCCTGCCGTTAAGAACAGTAGAGAGGACTTGAGTGTGCCCAGAGCACTTCACGGTGTCTCACTCCTATCCGTGAATGGATCAGCAGAAAGGAGATGAAAAGTGACCTCAGTCATTATTGTTATACCATTGCAAAAGTTGAAATGACATTTTGAAGTGAACCGTCCCTTTCTCTGGGAAAGCTCAGCCTCCTTAGATACTCATTTTACTGGAAAGGGGAGAGGGAAGGTAACATTAAATTTGTTTATTTGTAACCAATGAAAAAGTGTTTTTACTTCTGAGCATCTGTAATTATTTGGTAGACTATTACCTTAAAACTGTTCACAGGTGTTGATGACTAGTATTCATCAGGGGGCAGAGCCTAGGTATTTGCAAAGCTAAAGCCAAGTGGATCTCTTGGCTCTGCTTAACTCTTTTCTAGGACTTATTTAGGGAAATACAAGGCCTGATAACATTGGATTAAGGTCAGGAGCATTTCTGTTACTAAAATTTGGGGAGGGGGGGATAGGAAAACACTTTTTAGAATGCATGCAAGAATGCCAGTTTGGTTTTTGTCTGTGACATCTGCCTGTGCTGGTCTATTTTAAGAACAGCTAGGCTGTGTGCTAAGTAAAATTGTGGTTTGCCTTGTTAGAAACTTTACATTTTAAGCAGTTGTTTGAGCTGCTGACTTTACAGCCTTACAATAGTTAGGCAGAACCTTCTTCTCTGACTTCCCAGTGAACTCCATGACAAGCTAGACCTGTCACCCACAGATGACAAGTGGCACAGTCCACCAAGCCCATCCTTACCCAGGAAATATCTGGACCACCAAGTCCAGGTGGAGTTTTTGCTGGTGTCTGAAAGCATGAATGACATCAGGGTTGTTTTGTTCCTTGATGTTAGCTGACAGATTGAATCAAGTCCCATTTGTTAAAAGGTTTTCTTGGCATCTGAAGCCAAAATATTCTTTGTAGCACTTCACAGTGAATAAGTGTGTACTTCAAAACACAGACATAGGGTTGTCTTTAATTTTTTGCCCCTGTGTACAGCTTTACAAAGTGAAACAAAGGGAGATTTATTGGAAAAAGCTTCTGATGGTTTCCATTTATTTATTTGTTCATTTGTTCATATATTCATTCACATATTTTGAAAAGACTCCATTCATTTAATTTATGCATAGCAGATAAAATTAATTACTGCACTGCAGATAATAGCACATAAAGGTCATCCTCAGAATTGTGTTTCACTTTGGTGTCTTTATCGTGCTTTGAAGATAATGGTTTGATGTTGTTTGTACGCTGTGGAGTGCACTTCTATCCCTTGGGAAGCATACTGAGAAAACAAATAATAGTAACAGAAAGGTACAGCTTAGCTGTTCTGTGGTGTTTGTCCCTGTTTTAAAAGTCTCAGCTGCTTAAAGCAGTACCTGATGACAGTGCAAAGTTCCTCAGCCCGTAAACATGAAGGTATTGATCTGAAGACAATGAAATGGATGTATGTGAGAAAAGGGATGTGGTATTCTGGCAGCTGTTAAATTATTCACAATGATTTGGTGCTGTGGTGCATTTCTGCAATATTCTTCCTGTGCAGCCTCTTCTCACCCAGTGCTGGATTAGTCAGTTTTCAACGGGTCTAGGATCATAGAAGGGTGTTTTGTTTATCAAGTATTTCTCCCCATACCCAGTGCAGTAGTATAAATGAGGTTTCTTGGGAGAAAAGGGTTAGATTTCATGCGTATTCCCACAGAATTTTTTCCTGTGGACAAATGCTGTGGGTTTACTAATGGTCACAGAGCATATGGTTCAGCTTCCCCACACTGAACTGGGTGACAAATGAGGCACATTGTCAATGAAGATGCAGAGAGCAAGCAGCATGCGTTCAGGGCCTGCTTGGGGAGAGATTTCATTTTTTCTTTTCATATCTGTGAGCAGGTCCAACTTTAATTGTCACATGATGGAGTTAGCTGGGTCTCATCAAGATTTTTGGTCTGACATGACACGGCTGCTGGGCCAGAGCAGGTGTGTACGTGTGCCCGTGCACTTGTAATCCCAGCCCTGGCTGTGGAGTGGCTCTGCTGCTTCTCCCCGTGGGCTGCAAAGCAGCTGGGAAGGGCTGAGTTGCCAGGACTGTGGCAGGGAAGGGAGATGGTGAGGAACAAAGAGCGATAAGAGGAACTTGAGGGTTGGAGCTTGATAAGAGCTTAAACTCCCCTTTTCTTCTTCTTTTTGAAAAGTAGCCCCTGAAGTTTGTTAGAGGTATGTTCTTGCTAAGAGGTGATTGTCTTAGAAAAGCATTTTTTGGATGTGTGTAAAGAAGATGAGAGAGACAGGAAAGTGGTCCCATTTAAGCTTATCCTCTCATAAGCAATCTGTAGAGTTCAAGTAATTTCTGACTTGTGAAATAGCAACAAATCTTAATTTTAAAGATGCTCTTTTTCAAGTAAAATCAAGAGTATACATTTTAAGTCATCTGGGAGGCTGGTAGTTTGTTAGGAATAGTAACGATGTTTGAAAACTTCTTGTACATGCTGCCCAATTCAGGACATTTAATGCTGTCCTAAAATCTAAGTAATTTATCCAATATCTTAGTGAAACTGTGTTGATTTTCATGCAGCTTTCACTAGAAAGATGCCCACTTACTTTTTCATTAATTAACAATTAATATTCAAAGTATGGTTTAGAGAAAGAACTGGAGTCCTAACAGTAGTCATGACTACATCATGTTGGTGGGCTACTGCAAAGGGTATCTGTTTATGGCTGTGCAGTTGTGGGGAATATGACAATCTTTTTCTCAAGGTCACAGTTGTTCCTCAGAGAAACTGAGAGAACTCTCAGTACATCAACCCAATATTCAAATAATGTGGCTTGCAAAGAAACTCTGTGTATAGAAATTTAAAGAGAAGAAAACACCATCTAGTGCTTGACTTTAGCTGCTGTGGGTGATGGGATAGGTTCTTTCTAGGAATATATAAGCTATTAGTCTGGTTTAAGCCCAGCTGGCAACTAAGCAGCATCAGCCACTCACTCAACATCCCTCTCTCCACCCCTTGCCCTGATAGACAGGGGAGGAGAATCAAAGATAAAACTTGAGGATTTAGGTAAGAATAGTTTAATGATTGAAAGCAAAGTAAAATAAAATAATAATAGTAAAAAGTTTTAATAAAGGTAATAAAAAGGGAAAGGGGAAAATCCAAACGTGTGATGCACAATACAATTGCTCATGAAATGCTGGCTGATGCAGGCCCTGTTTCTGCACCCAGATTAGCCCTCCTTCCATGTAACTCTGCCAGTTTATATACTGGGCATGGTGTTACATGGTGTGGACCCTTTGGCCAGCTCAGGTCACCTGACCTAGCTATGCTCCCTCTTATTGAGTTTTTGGTTTTATTTCTGTGGACCTCCTCAATGCCAAAGCAGGAAAGCAAAAAAAAAAAAAAAAGTCCTTGGTTTACTATGAACTTGAATTATAAAAACCAAAGACATCAGAGTGTTATCATTGTCATTCTCATTCTGTATCCAAAAACACAGCACTGAGAAGAAATTAACTCTATCCCAGCTGAAACCAGGACAGCCATAAAAAAGGCATCCCACTTTGCATTATGAGCAAGTGTTGTATAGGTCAGAGGTGTTAAATTTGAAGCATTTAGGGCACATCTGGGTCATCTGCAACCAGGAAAGGATGCAATATATCCAAAGTACTTGTAATAGGCTACAAAATAGTTTGAATTACCTCTGATGCCTTTGATAATTACAATGTGATCCTTGGCTATTGATAGAAGTATTTCAAAGGAGACATAGCACTGAGTCTCGAGGATGTTGTTAGTGCTGATGAGATTGCTCATAATCAGTAAGTGTCTCATCATGCTCTTAAAAGCCAGTTGGGAAAGCCAGTAATACAGAAAAAAAAGCCTCAAAGGAATGGTGTCACTGTGTGTCACATTACTCATATCATTAGATGGATTCTCGTAATAGCTTTTTGTCTGGAAATAATTCTTCGTGACAAGCAATATTTGTGTCATTAAATGTTTGTGCCTTGTAATAGGACCCGGGCCTGAAGAGTGTAAAAGAAAAATTGGTGAGATATTTTGAAGCTCAGATTCATGCTCCAACTTTTTTCAGTGTAAGAACCATAAGATAGACATGCGATTAGAAAAAATGAGAAAAAAAATTCCAAGAGTGAAGTACTTTTTTTTCCCCATCCTTAATTTCCTACATTTATTTAGAACAGGCTCAGTGTGTTTTGACAGTGGTTGCCCTGCCAATAGATTATTGCTGTCCAAAAAGGAAAAGCATTTCTGCTGTTAGTGCCCCTTCAATTTTGAGAAGTAGCTCTTAACACACTGGTTACTAAACCTAATCTGGTAATAAAAGCCACTGTAATTCTGACATCCTTTCAAAGATTTTAAGAGGTTCAACTGTTCTGAAGCAATTAGCTGTTCAGGTTGGTATGTTCAAGTTTATTCAGGTTATTAGTTTTTTTTCCCTGTAAATAACTGTACAGAGTGGTTCTTCCAGGGCTTGTTTATGCTCAGTAGCTACTCAGTGCCTGGAGAATTTGTAGGGTGCTTTCTTTTTCACCAAAGGAAATTTCATAAAAGGAAATTGTCAAATAAAAGCAGTGCAAAAAAGAAATTATTTTAAAATTCAGAATAACTAAATAAACGATCAGCGATTAGCTGGTTGTTCTCTTTGTTGCTGAGTCACAGACTGCACCCCAAAAAAGGCTGTTTGTGAGTGAAGGCCCAGCATTGGCTTAAATGAAAGCTGGGCACTCAGCTATCTGTGATCTGAGCCTTGTTGTGGAGCAGGAGAAAGGATAAATCCCTTTAAAGTGATGTCTTTCAGATACTGTGCATCTCTTGAGGGTGTGCCAAAGACTGTTAACTCATTTAGCAAGATTATTTGATCTGTTTTCTTTTCTTATGACGATAGATAAAGGTGCACTTCCTCCTGCAAATCTGCACAGCAGAGTTCATTTGGGCAAAATTTCATTGTTCCATACCCAATAATTCTCAAGTCTAAAGAGAGACAGTAGGAACACAGTAGGTTCAGACCTATTCAACAACGCAGGAAGCTGAACTGCTTCCAGAGAGCCTGCTTTGTCTCCTGGCAGCCTCCCTGAGACAGGATATCATGGGAAGACACCTCTGTCCCTCCTCCACCGCCCATCTCCAGCCCTTTATGTAAGATCTGCTGCACTCTTGTTGTTGCAGCAGAGGTGGCTCTGTGGAGCCCCTGGCTGCTGGGGCCCACGTTCACAGCTCTGTTCCCCAGCAGGGCATGCAGGAGGTGTGAGTATTAAACATAAGGGGACTCCCACAACTGCCCCAAAGCAAGGGGCATGGGACTTTCACGAATGGCCTGCGGCCCTTCATCTGTCCAAGAACAAAGCTCCCCGCAAAACAACACCACACAGGTGGTCCCATGAGGGGCAGCACATGCTCATTCCATCCCAGGGGACTGGAATTAGGTTCCAAACCCCAAATGAAAATTTGGGCTGTGCTTTCTCCAGGGCAAGCACAGGCACCATCAGCTTTTGATGTGCTTCCTGCCAAACCAGGCAGTTGGCCTGCTCATCACCTTGTTTGAGCCACTCATTGCAGAAGAAGACTAAGGGGAACCATCTGGGTCAAGGCTGGGAGGATTTTCTTTGCATCAGCACAAGATAGGAAGCTGTGGTAGTAAGAGAAATTGTGTGAAGCATGCCTAATCTCTCCTAGTCACATGTATCTGCTGATGCCTTAGAAAGGCATCTGGCTTTTAGATACCAAATCACATTATCCAACATCCTGGGCAATATATCTCATACTGCTCTGAGCTCTGCTCTGCCGCCACAGCACAACAAATGCTGAAATCCAGGTGCTGAAGCAGTCAGCCTGTTCTTGAGGTGATCACAAATAGAAACAAGCGTCTTTCTGTTATTTCCAGCCACCCATCATTTGAGTCAGAACTCTTTTCAGTCTGACCTGAAATGGCAGTATCACCTTCTATCCTCACTGCTATCTTTTCCTTGTTTCTGAATGTGACAGTTGTTCCCACTCATATGGAGGAAAGGAGTACATCTGCACCCCAACATGCCATGGTAAGAGCAGAGGACTCATAAATTCCTAATTTCCTACAGGGCTCATAAAGCTGATGATAAGCCTTTCTCCAAACCCATGAGACAATATCACCTAATCTAGCACAACAGCTTTTGTCACTGCCATGGCATCAACTAACTCCAGGCTTCATCTTCAGTTTTAACCTTGGAAGATTTACATCTCAGTGAAGTCTTGGATGTGCCAGTTTTCTTCCTAAAAGCTTCTGTCTCTACTAGATGAGGCAATGTTGAATATTTTAGACCCTGTGAGCCTTTTGTGGCTTTGCAGCTAGATTGGTCCAAAAAAACTGATGAATTTGTGCTGATAGTTCAGTTTAAGAATTTATTTTTCTTATTCTGGTGAATTCATTATAGTTGTGCTACCACAGAGCAGTTGTTACGAGTGAGGCCTTGCCTACAAGAATGCCCTAAAATGGCCACTATTTCTGTACCAGAAAGATTTCATAGTTAGATTTGGACCACTCTTGATAGTTGGGATCTGCAGACAACTGCTCTCTTTTGGAGCAGAGCTCTGTGTGCAACGTCAGGAGGCACGTTTGGATTACTGCCCAGATTTGGTCAGTTAGAAGGTCAGTTAGGAATCTCTTTTTATCAAAACTTTGGAGGTGTGGGAAGTTCTTTGGTAAGGACCCCGGCATATTGAAGAAAAAAATGAGAGTTTCTTACGAGTACATGGAATTTGATAGGAAACACCCTCTCTTCATTACTACCTGTATTCCTGTTTTCTTGCTAAAGTCTTCTGATTTTGCAAATAGCAAGGCTATAAAAAATTGAAATTATTTCCTGTCTACCATGGATTTTTAGACCCATGACTGAATAGAAGTTACAGTGAGTTTTTAGATGTTTCCATTAGCACAACTCTTCTGCTGTACTGCAGGTGTTCACCCAGAAGGGATGCTAGTTGCCCTCCTGTTTGATGCTGCAATCTGCAGTTGCAGTGAGTTGCTGGATGCCTGGTAATGCTGCACAGCAGTTTCTGCCTTTTTACACCGTGGAACAGATAATCACATTTCCTCCCAAATACTGTCATGCTCAAACCCTCTCTCCTTAACCTTGAAAAGTCTGGATCACACAGACTAGTACATGCTACTGCATAACTCATAAAGGAATCTAAGAAATGTATCAGCTTTTTCTTCACTTTCTTTCACTGGAGTACTTCACAAGAAAACTTTGCTTATAAACCTTCCAGTGAGCTTGGTGGCAAAGTAATATCAAACTGGACATATGGTTGAGACCCCTCTGAAGGGGGGAACTATTTAAATTTGGTGACGGAAGGTTTCTAAACTTAATAAGCATCTGTAATGGACTTTACATTTTGTGCAATTGGAGCATTTAGTGATTATTAGATAGCTGTTAGGCAGAGAATTGAGGCTTAATGTAGACTTCAATGTGTTTGATTTGACAGAGGCCATGCAATTTTTGTGTAACACAGTAACATTTATAAGCTGATTCAAGCACTTCATGCAGGCATGCTGTCCAAGTTTTCTTATTACAATTATGCATAATAACAATACAGTTATATGAAAATTATAGTAGTGCTTGGGTAATCACAGTACTGGGACCATTTCCCCTATATTCTGAAGAGCAGAGAAGTGGAAAAGTGCTGGATATGGAGAAAGGAAATTAATGTTTGCCCTTGCAGAACACTCTTCTTCCACTGGGTTTGCATACAACTCGTCATAACTTTTCTGCATCTCAGTTATGCTTCTGTCCAGTTTAGCAGGAGAACTGTTTCTGTTTGATGTTGGGGAACAGGTCTGAACTTAAAAAAAATAGTTTCGTTATTCTTGTGGGAGGGTGTACATAAGCATGCAATGGTTTTCTCTGATTGCCCCACTCTCTTCATATTCAAGTAGTGCTTAGCAATGGTCTGACTAGTAGGAAGATGCAGGCTGGCTGTAAACATGCTGCTTTCCAGATAAGCAGTATTGTCTGTAGTGGCTTTATTCTCATGCTGAAGGTCTCTTCTGTGGCCCTGGGCTTTAGGAAGTGTGCCCATGCCACAGCTCCTTCCAGGCCTCTGCAAAAGATCCTGAGCAATGGAGTACATGGTTGCTCAGCACCATAAAGCACACAGGGCAACAAAAATGCTCACTTAAGTTTCAAGCCTGACTTTTAACCTATGTGACTTGGACAGGATTCTCTTCTAACCTTTTACCCTGCCCAAATATGCTCTAGATGCTGAGTAAGGGGGCCTTATTGGTGATCAAAATTTTGCCCACCTATTTGAATCCTTCCTGCAAATACTGGTGAAACCCAAAGCATGACTTGTTGACTCCTCATGTGTAGTTTCTTCTGGACTTCTTATCTGGACTTCCTTTTCTTCCTTTTAGTGAAGTCATCCTTCAGTGAAATTGTACTAAAAATAGATGTTGGCTTATTCTCCAGCACCTCTTTGTGTAACTGCTGCGTGCTGGGTGCTGAGGAAAGGATGTCTGAACTTCTCCTTCCAAAAAAGCTGCTTAGACCTCCAAAAATAGTATTTAAATAGTACTGAACATGTAAACCCATGTCATTTTTCATCTGGTTTAATACTAACCTTGTATACTTGCCTGTTACTGCATTTAACAAAAAATACAACACAGTTCTGAATTTTATGCATCATGATTAATTTTTGGCTAGCTTATACTGTTTTTTGAGGCTTTATGTACCTTAGCAGATGGTGTTAAAGTTTCTGTGAATAGTTTAATTTCATTTCTTCCCACCTTCTTAGCATTACCCTTTGCTTTTAATTATTTGCTTGCAAACTAGCTGACACAAATTAGTTGAACACAGTGATGACAATGGATTGTAGTAAAAATATAAATTTTAAGATGTCAAGATTTAAGCATTTGACTTTTTAAGGAAAAGCTTTCAATAATGTGTCATCCTCTTTATTACAGGTTATCATAATAATAATTTTAAAATCCATTATAATGTTATATGATAGATATTCCTAAAATTGGGCTGCATATTACCTTGGACACAGTCACACTAAAAGGGAGAAACATAAAGATAAACTTTGTCGTATTCTAGCTCTGCAAAAGCATCTTTTTGTGTGGGATCCAGAGAGCTGGGGCCTTTGTCAACAAAAATGCTGGGAACAGATTTTTACTCAGTTATGTCATAATCTCATTTTCAGACATATATATATAGCATTTTCCAAGGTGTGCAGTAAGTGCTATTAATATGGTTCAGAAATATAGGCATTTAATTCTGAAAGTTAATTATTTCAGGCAGGAACAGTAGAGGTGTGAAGTGCCATTAGCATTAAATGTACTGCTGGCTAATATAAAGGAAGGCTTTTAGGAAACTCACTGGAGTGCTGGTTAGACAGGACACTTCATGGTGCTCAGAGCTGTGCTGTGTGTCTCAGACAGTGAATCCAGAATCTGACACAATGGGAGCTTCTAAAGATTGACCACTTTTGAAATCATGTACATATCAAAGTACATAGATTGCATCAAATCATATTAATTTAATTTTAGACACAAAATTTAGTATGTAGGAATTTTTTTTCATACATACTGAAGTACTGGCAAAACCAAATAAACCAAGATATTAAAAATTGTCAATACTAAAAATAGTATTCTTGCTGCCCTGTTATTAATGACAATCTCCACACCTTACAATCTTGTATTTCCTGCATCATTTGCTGCAGTATAGAATGTCATGCTTTTAACAAACTGCATCTGTCAATGTATGGAATAGTTTTACAAGATCTTTTTGACAACAGTAGTGTGTGAGTTAAAAAAAATAGCTTAAGAATCTGAAGTTTCAGGTGATTTTTTGGGTTAACTTACCTGGAGCCCAAACCTGAATCCAATTGAATTTTAATAAAGTAAATAAATAAAAATAAATTAATGCATTCCAGCTAATTACAAAAACGTATTCCAGCTCTCATGATTGTAAAATATCCTCATTTTTCTCTCCTTTTAGAACTTTCTGTGTCTTCAGCAGCTACCTTTTACACTCTTGCAACCTACAACTTTCCAGTCTGCTTTTCCACAACTATTACACTGTTCTACTCCTTCTTAGCTCCATTAAAAGGCATCTTCTTAGTTCATCAGGGAAGCATTAACTTCTTTTACCTGGCACCAGCATCATTTGCTATCAAATAAAAAAAAAATCGGTCCAACTACTTTAATAGCGTTGCACAGGTTTCTAGGTTTATAAAAAGGGAAAAGCTATATTTAGCTAGAGTTACATTTATTGAACTGCAGCCTGAAGCTGAAACCAGTTTTCATTTTGAAGTTCTATTCTTTCCCAGCTATAGTACTGGCTTGCAATACTGGCTTGACATAAGAAAGACCAAATTCATGCTGGAAGCAGACATTACTGTCTTCTGAAAATTTCAAAATGAAAAGAAACTCATCTTTGTGCCATCCTTTTCTAAAGTTCATACTATAATCTCTTCATCTCCACTGCTCAAAATAGCCCCTTATTGATATGCCAGAATAATTCTCCTTGCACACCTCTATGGTAACTACATTATAGGAGCATCAGTTGTATCGGAGCAAGGCTCTAAGTGGTTCTGCAGTCTCCAGTGCAGAACCAGTTCAGTTCTTACCTCACCAGTGGGAGTTTTTCCCCTGCTTCAGAAGCACGAGAACATTATTCTAAGTGTGGTTATGGAAATATACAGGGAAAGCTATAAATATGAACATATTAATTAAATGCTTATATGCTTTGACATTTAAAGGCACTCAGTAGTAGTCAAAGCTTATATGGCTATGAACAACAAGGTCTATTGTAAGTTTTTCCTTTTATTTACAAGGAATGTTGCCCATCTCTTCTGAGCATTCATTTTTCTTTACAGTTGCTATCAAAGGTAAATTAAAAACATTTTTGGCTCCTTTCTGTATGAATTTATAGAGATAAGATGGGACTTGTGTTGGTATTCCGACTTGTCTATGTTTGGTGGGTTGTTTTTTTTTTTTTTAATTTTGCCTAGAGAAGAAATAGGGGCTTGTCTTATTGCAAACATACAGTTTTAGTAGAGTCTTCTCATTTAAAGAGCTTCAGATATCTTTTTCAAGAACAGGGTGTAGAAAAAAAAATCACAAGTTATCTAAGTAGGAAAAAAAACAACCCTAAATGAACCAAAAACAGAACAAATACAAAAAAGAACAAAGCTTAAATACATAATAAAATCCTTTGTATTACCTAGGAAATACATGTAGTGGAAGCATTCAGTTACAAAATCTCTTGTGCTTTAGTATTTTTAAAATGTTAATAAAATGTTATTGGGACATTACTCCTATTTTATATCCACATGTACCTTTTGCTGGTACTGCTGTACCTGTTTTGCCCTTCATACTTGGTCTAATAAAAGACCATGAGTAGTTATAATGAATAATGCATTTGAAAAATGTTATCCTTCTTTTTCCTGCCTAAGTCAGTCGCATGTTCTTACAGTTTTCCAGCACTTACTTACTTGCCTGTGGCTTTTCCAAGACTGCTGCACAGTATGATGGGCTTCATCCAAAGTAGCATTCCTTCTTTGATCTCCATCTTCTCAGTAGTTTTCATTAGTGTCATCACTGCTTTAATTATTCAGACAGTTTTTCTTTATATTCCTAAAGGTGCATTTGAAAAGGGATCTCAGAATCACAACTGTTACTGAAGCCATAATCTCTCTTTTAATTTACTAATATCTTAATTTTTTTGTGGTTCTTCAGTTTAACATTTACAAAAGCTCCTGTTCCTCTTAACTTCTGTGGAATGAGAAAAGAATACCATAAAAACATACATTATAACTCATGTATTTTTTCTTGTCTTTCTCTTCTGCTGATTTTCACTCAGGTTTACTGATCCGTTAGTGCGAGACTCTCGTCACCAGGTTTCTCATGAATACCAGAATACCTCTGTCTAAATTTTCTGCTCAACTGTGCATCCATAACTGAATGCATTAACATCACAGAACTCAATAAATATTTAATTAATAGCAGTATATGAGATTGAGGGGTCAGGATTTGTTGCAAGTAGGTGTTGTCACCAAACAGAGCTTAATAGAAAGGACTTTTACCTAACATGAACTTCAGTTTTAGGCTACTGATTCCCTTAATTTAATCTGCTAAACTATTTTCATAGAAATACAAGTGGAAAGAGTTGGATACCTCAGAAGTTTACAAAGGCAGAGCCATTTTGCTGTAATCTGTGTGTTTTTGTTAGACAGATATGTTATTCTTCTGCAGGCATTTCCCGTTCTTCATTTGCAATATGAGGAACTTTATTATTTCCTTAGTTAATGGCTTCACCACCTAAAGTTTGAGTGTAAATTATCTTCTGGAGTCTGCTGGAGCCATCAAGGCTCAAGACAGGTGCAAAATTTTGCTTAAGAGCAGTGCCATTTTCTTTGCAAAATGGATGTGAAGTTGTTCTGTAGATTGCCCAAGATTTGTGTTCAGCTCCAGCTCAGCCTACACTGTCTCTTACATGGTTTAAGAATTGTACATGGCCCAAGCACCTGTGTTAAGAAAGCAGAGCAGATTGCCCTGTGAAGTCAGTGAGTGAGGTATTAAATTTCCTTGCCAGAGAGCAACTGGGATTTTCTTTGTTTTCACTTGAACTTCAGAGCCTTTTTTTTTTTTAACAGCTTGACTAAGCTAAATGCATATTTAAAGAGTGGTACAAGAGTTAATATTTAAGTGTGGAAAACTGTGAAAACAATTTAAATAAGTCTTTCAGTTAAGCTTGAAAATTGCTTTCTGGCATGTATCCAAAGAAGAAAATCCTGCCATTTTATCGCCAGTCCATTACTTTTGGAATAACAGCTGAAAGAATAAAACTCTAACTGGAGGTGCATGCACATGTGCTTTCACATGTGTTCACAGTAGCAGGCACAATCTTTTACCCCTGTGCAACTGTTTATATTCAGTGTTTGTCAACTGTGTATTGACAGGTTGGTCAGAAGAACTTTTGCTTAAATGAGAAATGTCAATTATTGTTGCAAATAGTTACCACCAGAAAATAACACTCTTGATTCTGAGCTGCAGTTTCATGATCAACAAATATTTGCTCTGTAGAGATTAATTTCAATGCAAATTAAGCTTAATGCATTTTTTGTTTAATTATCTTGTTTTGTAAATGCCAGGTAAAAAGCCTCTTGGGTTATGGTACACAGTGAAAGAACATCTCTAGATAGACTTAAAAGGACTATGCTGCTCACTGATTATGAAATTTTCTTAAGGTTCTAGTTCTTAAAGCAGTATAAAATCAGAAATTCACTTAAAGTATTTAGTATATTCTTAGCTCTAGGGCCTGCAAGAGAAAAGTAAGGAAATTATTCAAGTGTGCTGTTTAAATGTTCAAAAAACAGAAAGTACCCAAATTCTCCCACCTAAACTCTTCCTAAAAGTTTGGGGGGGAACTGGTTCAAGAATTATGGAACCAGTAATAATGTGAAGAGTGTGGGAGATTCTTGGGCTTTCAGAAATAAAGAAAACTGTACCACAGGATTGGAGGAGCTGCTGATATTGAGTAGGTAACTGAGACTGTGATGCTGTAGAAATGCAAAAGCTCCACTGCCTTTTCAATGGGATAAATTAAATGGAGAAACAAAAATAATAAGTAGTGAAGGAAATATCACTGGTCCTAGGGCTTTCTGCATAGTGGTGCCATAGTGGCATTGGAGAGAAATGCATTGGCTAAAAATCTTGAATACCTGCCCCAATTCCCGAAGCCATTCATAATCATCTTGCTGGTTGAGATTCTATGGACTGGAGATTTCATAGCCTTAGTATAGCTTCAGAATGGGGAGATGAAGCACAGAAATAGTTAATTAAGTTACTTGATTGTGTTGATTCTTGCACATGTGAACAAACAGACTTGAGAAACTCATGGAGAAATCTGAGAGAGATGATCATTCACAGCAATATATATAATAACTAATGTACATTTTTATTCCTGACACTTAAGAGCAAAGAATATTAACCAAAAGTACTGGCTAAAAAGGCTAAAGGAAGATAACTTGATTTCTTTGACAAGGTGCTGGTAATACCAAGGTAGTACTTGAGAAGACAATCAAAATAGACTTGGAAAATCATTGCTCTTATTCCTTCTGGGCAAATTTTGTGCAGCTAAACCGCACACAGCCACTCACTCACTGTCCCTGCGTCAGGATGTGGGAGAGATTTGGAAGAGTAAAAGTGAGAAAACTCACAGGGCAAGATAAAGGCAGTTCAGTAGGGAAAACAAAATCCATGCACACAAGCAAAGCAAAGAATTCATTCACTGCTTCCCATGGATAGGCAAGTGTTTCTATTTCCAGGAAATCTGGCTTCCATCATGCCTCATGGTGTCTTAGGAAGACAAACACCATCATTCCAAACCTCTTCTTCCTTCTTTCCCCAGCTTTATATGCTGACCATGACACCATAGGGTTTGGGATATCCCTCTGGTCAGTTGGGATCAACTGTTCTGGCTGAGTCCCCTCCCAGCTCCTTGTGCACCTGCTTGCTGGTGGGATGAGAGGCAGAAAAGCTCTGTGCAAGCCCTGCTCAGCAACAGCTGAAACATCCTTGAGTTATCAACACTGCAGAACAAATCCAAAACACAGCCCCACTCCAGCTCCTGTGAAGAAAATTAACTCTCCCACAGTCAGAACCAGCGCAGCAGATGACTTTAGCAGATAGCTGGAGACAGGATTCTTAGGGACAGGATAACAGTATTGGCACCTGGCCATTGGAGGGCACTTAACAGTATCAGTTTGCTCCAGGTCCTGTCAGTTGTATGCTGATACAAAGATGCCGTTTGTTTTATTTCCCAATGATGCATTTGGCCAACTTAGACCAGCTGCAATCTCATCTTTTTTTTTTTTTCTGTTCGCTGCATGAACCATAAATAGATTTTATTGTTATAGATGTCAATCTCCTCAACAAATCTCATCTAAGCAATCTCTTGCAAAATAATATCCTTCCAGTTCATTCTTTATTCAATTCCCCACTTAACAAAACGAGGCTGTCCTGCAAACTCAAAAATCTAGTAGAAATTAATTATCTCCTCAGAAATTTTTGGCAATTTGAACCTTTTTTTTTTCTTCATGGCTTGACTGATCTCCAGGCCAGTCCTATTCCACCAGATTGCAAAATAAGATGCTGACTGTGACACAGAGTTACCGTATTATAGCATGAGTGATAGCAGATACTTCTCCTGATGGATAAATTTGATTTATGTAAGATGTCTGTTAGAAGTCCTTTTATTTTTTGTTTTTCAGTGAGAGATCCTGAGTTAGACCAGCTTAAAAATGTCTTAACAGTCAGGTCTTGAGAAGTGGTGTGAAGCTGAGTTTCAATTTATTTTTCTAGAGGCAGCCACTCTATGAAAGGTAAAAACAATACCTAGTACCTATCCTTTAAGAGCAGGAAGTTAAATGTCTTTCCCTCTGGTTTTCTTACCTAAACAAAGGGCAGAGATTTGAAGCAGCCCCAGTATGCCAATTAAAGGCTTTTAATGAAGTCTTTTAATGTTTGTTTTAGACACATTTCTTTTTATTGATCATTGAAATGACTGGCAGCACTCATGTTCCTTAGTGCTGAATAATAAAAATGTTTCACACTGAAGCATTCATACTCCATTGAAATTATTGTTCCATTCATGTATCTGACACTTTCTTCTCCTTCATCAAGAGGAAAAAAGAATGTTAAACCAAATTATAATAATTTTTGCTACCTTATATTCATACTTTTATGTCTCCTTTGAACCACACAAATAAGATAAAATGATAGGAAAATTCATTGGAGTTGTAGGTTTTGAAATATACTTAGCCATGAAATAGGCTGCAAGCAAGCATGCATGTAACTGAATGTAAATGAATAGTTCCATTTAATTCAGTACTACTTTTCATATACATAAAATTAAAATAAGATCTTTTTTTCCATAGATGTACGAACTAGAATGGTTTAGGTTGGAAGGAACCTTAAAGTTCACCTACTTCCAACCCCTTTGCCATGGGCAGGGACCCTTCCACAAGAGCAGGTTGTTCAGATCCCCATCGAGGTAATTGAACTCTTCCAGAGGATTTCCATTTTGTACGGTTAAAATTGAGGACTACGATGTGCTTTTGTTTTTCCTCAGGCCTGGATAAGTTAATGACTTGGGATTGGAAAAATAAGGCTTAAAAATGGGAAAAACAATCATATTTTATAGAGACAAAAGTTATTCTGTTTATTGTATGCTTTTCAGTCTTTTTTATGATAGCTACTGTTTAGGCACTATGGAAAACTTCACAGAGATTAGGATTTCATACAGAATTTTAGTATTTATAGTTTTATTTTTACCTTCATTTCTTGTTCTTTCAGCCACACATAGTGAGACTTAAAATATGTATTTTCAGATCAAAGGAAAGTGATTAGATACTCTTCCTTTCCCCAAATTTCCTTGTTCTTCAGAACAGATTTATTCCTTTACAGACTGTAGGAGTGTGTTCATTCCTTAATGAATTAAGAATTCATGAAACACTGTCTTTGTCTCTCTTTTTATTTTTTTGTGGTGTTTGCTGCTGCTGTTTTGTATTGGTGCATGGTACTGTAACCTCTAACTTGTGTGAAACACTAATGACTTTTTTTTTTTTTTTTGCCTGAAGTGTATAGACTGTGGTTGCTCTTGGAAGGAAAAAAGATGCAATTTCTTCATTCATGCAACTTCCTTCTATAAACTTGCATGCTTCATTTTAATAGTGGTTGAACTATAGAATCACCATTACTATGTTGCTGTAATATTTTCAATATTACAGCAGGGTTCTAGAAGACTAGAATATTTTTTGAGTGGAAAAAACCCACAAATTTGTTATTATTTCAAAAGTAGACAGAAGTGTTAAATCTTTACGTTACATTTTGTCACTTCTCGAGATCATTTCCTCCAAGCACAACAAGCTAACATGCTTTTCAGTGTGCACAGTACAGATAAATGCTAATGAAATATCTGAAGCTGTGGTGTGGGGTAGGGTTTACAAGCTCTTTCAAGCAGAGAAATGGTTAACGTGGGCACTGGCAAGACAGCAGATGGGATGATGAAATGCAGCTGCAAGGGATAAATGCACTCAGGAGAAGGCTGCAGAGGAAGGGAAGTGCCTAAGGAAGTAGGGAGAGCACTTAGAGGAGTGCTGGTAGAAGGGCAAGCTGTGAGGCTCAAGGTGACACGAGCCTCTGAAATTAGGGAACAGGAAAACAGCTATGTGGAGGGGAAAAAAATAAAGATGCACTTTTGGGAATGGGTTGAGGATGAGTAAATAAGAGCCTTTTTTTCCTAGCAAGGCTGCCCCTGGCAGGGATGAGTCCCAGTAGTCAACCTGTTTGTAAGAGCATGAGTTCAGCTCCCCAAACTTCAAAAGTGTTTTATGTGACACAAGTTTGCATTTGAGTTTGTTTGTGTTGGCCCAATGTCCTTGGGTGACTTTATGATGCTTGTATCCCCAGTTGTCTGTTCTGTTTATGCTGGATATTAAGTTCTCCACCTTCCAGACTGATTCTGAGAGCAAAGGAGAGGAAAAAGAAGCACACAGTTTGTTTTCAGAAATTGCATTCACTCCTCTGCATCCCTTCTTACAGACTGTGCTGTCTGCAGCACAGACAGCAGAAGAAAACTCTCCTTTGCTTTCAATTAGCTTTTAGCTAGCTGAGGCAGAAAAGTTCCCCAGACTGTAGTTTTTCTTTTTGTTAGAACTGTTCAAACCTGCTCTAGACTAAAAACCCAAAAGAACACTGGGACCTCATGCCTTTGGCCCACTGGAGCCTGGGATGCATTTTCCAGCACAGGAGGGACTGATAAGAAACTGAGCAAGCCAAGTTACACCCCACAACAAGGACTTTCTGAATATGTCACCTCGTTAGAACAGTGAGAAGTTTTATTGTATAATATTAATTTTCTATGCATGTGGATACTTTGCTTGTTAAATAAACAGGCTTCTCCACTTTTCTCCAAAAAAATCTTTTCCCTAACCACTTAGGAGAAAAACCACTTAAGTCTGCTTTTCTAGAAAAACCCCTTTTAGAATTTCCACCCAAATTTCCCCTAAACCAAGACACCTCTTCACTGTCAATGGAAAGAAACAGATGCTTTTAGGGCATGATTCATCCTACCTATTTTGAACACCTGCCTTAGGAGGAGTTGAATCATACCCTAGAACTGTTTCTCTCTATTGATTATAAAGAGAGCCTAGGGCAACTAACTCACATTTAAATACCTATATAATAGATATTTTGGCTTGGCCAGATATAAATGGTCCCAAAGAGTACTGTGTAAGTGCAGAAGCTAATGTTTGAATGTCATCATTGTGACAGCTGTAGAGCATGAGCACTACAGAGGTTTCTCAGGATTTACCTTAAACTCCACTGCTTTGTTTCTATACAGGATATGGGCAGTGGGAGTTGGTGACACAGCCACCTTCTGCCACTGGATGTATGCTGAGGTCTGATGGCTGCTGCAGAAACCTATAGCTCTGCCAATTGCCCCAGAGCTCTGCTGATTGTAGAAATTGCTTCACTTAGATCTTTGGGGAGAAATCACAAAGAAGAGAGAGAGAGGGAAAAAAACCAAAACACCCCAGGTCCTTCCCAACTGAAATTTGGCAAGCCTACCAGGTTTTTCTATGTGCGAGACTATCTCACAGCACCATTTTTAGTGCTCCTGCACTGCACTAATTAGGAGGAAGATTGTGAAATTTTGCTATGGAAGAGACAAGGTTATCTTGAAGTGAGATTTTTTACATGGGAAAGATAAGGTAATCGGCTGTTTTTCTAAAATATGCTCAGTTCTGTCTGAATGGCAAGCTTCCATGTACCTCAGTTTGCCTAAATTTGACTTGGTATTTGTGGACATGTCTCACATGATGTCACTGTATCAGATTCCTAGCTGGGAAATCAGGATTGCTACTCTAACCCTCACTTGCAAAGATGAATTGTCCTGAAGCTTTTGTTTAGCGTAAATGATGGCAGCCCTCAAAAAAACCCATGAGGAAATTAGTGATAGTTCTTTCAAACTAGGGTTTTAATAATTTTTACTAAAAAAGACATTGGGCTAAGCATCCAACATTAATTAAATGTGGCATAAATGTTCATCAAATTTACACCATTAAGTTATGTATTTACAAGGGCATTGTGGAAAAAAACATTTTGAAGAAATGGGCTCTCCTAACTCTAGCATATCCTAAAGAATTGGGCCCTCCTAATTCTTCAGCATTTCCTAAAGGCTGAATGAATAAGTGACTTTGTAACCATGATAATATTATTTGATGAAACAGCTCCCTGGATGGAGGAGGGGTGGCAGTGGACATTGTCTACCTTGAGTTCAGCAAGGATTTCGACATCTGTCACAAAATCCTCATAGGCAAACTCAGGAAGTACGGATTGGATGAGTGGACAGTGAGGTGGGTTAAAAACTAGCTGAACAGCAGATCCCAGAGGGTTGTAGTCAGAGGCACAGGGTCTTGCTGGAGACCTGTCACTATCAGTTCACCTCCAAGGTTCAATACTGGGCCCAGGGTTGTTTACCTTGTTCATCAATGACTTGGATGAAGGGACAGATATCTTCTCAGCAAGTTCACAGATGACACAAAACTGGGAGGTGTGGCCAATACCCCAGAGAGCTGTGCAGCCCTTCAGAAGGGCCTCAACAGGTGGAGACATGGGCAAAGAAGAACAATCTGAAATTCAACAAAGGCAAATGCAGGGTCCTGAACCTGCTGAAGAATAACCCCAGGCACCAGGGCAGGCTGAGGGCCAGCTTGATGGAAGGCAGCTCTGCAGAGAATGACCTGGGCGTCCTGGCGGGCAGCAAGATGTCTATGAACCAGCAGGGCTCTTCAGGAAGAGCATTGCCATGAAGTTGAGGGAGGTGATCCTGCCCCTCTGCTCAGCCCTGGTGAGGCCACATCTGGAGTGCTGTGTCCAGTTCTGGGCCTCTCAGTACAAGAAAGACAGGAGCTCCTGGAGTGGGTCCACTGGAGGGTGACAAAGATGTTGAAGGGATGGGAGCATCTCTTTTATGGGTAAAGGCTGAGGAAGATTCACCTGTTCATCCTTGAGAAGAGATGACTGAGGGGACCTCATCAATGTCTGTAAGCACTGAAGGGGGGAGCCAGGCTCTGCTTGCTGCTGCCAAGCAATAGGACCGAAGACAATGGGCAGAGACTGATGCACAGAAGTTCCACCTGAATGTGAGGATGAACTTCTTTACTTTGTGCGTGACTGTGCGATGGTAGAGGTTGTCCAGAGAGGTTGTGAAGCTTCCCTCACTGGAGATTCAAGAAGCTCCTGGACACAATCTTGTGCCAAGTACTCTGGGATGACCCTGCTTGAGCAGCAAGGTTGGACCAGATGACCCACTGTGGTCCCTTCCAACCCTACCCATTGGGTGACTGTGATTCTTTAAATTAAAAATGTATGTGCAATATCAAAATAGCCTAAAAATAAGGTTTTAAAGTTCTTAGTAATTATAGTGTGTGTATATAATATCTAGAAACAGAAGTTTGAGGCTGTGATTCTGTTTATAATATTTGTGCTAAGTAAAATATCTTCTGTTTTTATCAAGCACAAGCTTAAAATCATTGCAATTTCTCTGTAAGCCCATCACACACCAAGTTTGGCTTATCTCCTTTTTCTACAGCTTGGATATTTATCAACACAATAGACTTGACTAGAGGAAGTAAATTTAGTTTAAAATACATATCTATATTTATTCTTTACATTTACAGTGAAATGATATCATCAGTGACTTTAAAAATTGCAATATTTGAATTTAAAAATTAATGGAATTAATTCTTAATTATTTTATAGTTTAGAAAAAGTCTGCCTACTTTTCATATTAATTATCCAATTATTTCATACACAAAGTACAGAAAAGATAACTTTTCAATATCATCATTTTTCATTACACCTCATCTTTAACAAACTTTAGCACAAAGAAGCAAGTCCTTCATCATTCCATATTCTTTGGTTTTCAGTCTGTATTTTGCACATTTTCAGGTACTGTGCTTTTCCTTCATAGGCAATTCAAATGACTCAAGGTGAATTAAATATTTGCTTAATGAGAAGTACATAAGCATGTTTTCAGAATTGGCCTTAAGAAATGAATTCAAATCAGGAAATATTTTTGTCAACACACTATGCATTCTCCTGGAATTTAAAAGAACATTGTCCTTAATGGCAGATTTAGATTATCATTTTACCTACATCTTCCTGTGTATATTTTATGCTCTCTGAGTGCTTCAAGTTTGACTAAATGATCTTTAATGAACCTTCTAGTCCTATGTTTGATGATACTCCCACATAAGGGGAGAAGAGAACTGAAGTGGCACAAATGGGGTCTATTTTCTTACTATAATTCTGTGAATGCTGAAGCTTTCTTACAGCTAAAAGGGAACACATCCAACCTTCTATTCTAGTAACAGGAGTGGAGGAAAACCTGATTAGGAGAAAATTTTAGGATTATCCAAAAGTGAATTAATTGCTGATTGTATTTGTCATACATATACATTTCTCTTTACATTCCAATGTTGAATGAAAGGCCCCGAAGTTTAGATTTAAAAAGAAAGGAATATTAGGATAGTATGTAATTTTTAGAAATAAAATATGAAAATTCCTAAATTACAAGGCATGTGTTTCTACAGAAGCCAGGTAAAACAGATGAGGTTATTTGATGAAAAGGTTCATGGAAAGGAGAACTCTCTCATCTAGATAACCAAGTAGTTTAGCTAGGCTGCCTAAAGCTTCAGTTAAAACTGTCTCAGATTGTTTTATTTATTTATATTTTGCATTAATAAATGGCAAAGCCAGGAGTGTTGCAAAGAAAGCTAACACTGCCTTTTTAAGGCATCTACATTTATATATACACTCTGAGTTGTTTACCACATTTGATGCATTGGTTTAAAATCTATTATTTGAAGGGTTGGTTTAAAAGAAGAATATCAAAGATACGTGGATGAGCCTTTTTGAAAGAAAAATATCAGCTTGTTCTTTGTTAATAGAGGTTTCTGACTCTCTAGCTGCACACATTGTACTTGTGTATTTTTATTGTTACTAAATACTATTCATTGATAGTAATGTTTCTGACTACATTAAGGAAATATCTGAGGCAGACTAATTTTTTGCTTTTATCACCTTACAATATGATTTGAATGTGTGAAATAGATAGGGGAAATTACAATTTCCCATGAATTTGTTGGAACAAATAGTTGTAATTCAATCCTAGTGAACTCTCTGCATTAAGAAATGTGAATATAAATAAACCTCATATTTGGGACCTTGAAGGTTTGTTCATATTTATATACATACATACATACTAATTTTTTTTTCACATGAAACTTTTGGTCACTGTTAATACTTCTTTAATTTTCAATATCAAATTTGTATTTCCCCTTGCTGGGATTTTGCAAAGCTGTATCAGAAAAGGGTCTTCATCTTTGGTATCTAGTGGACTTAGTCCACACAGATGACTTCTTGCAATTGCCAATTAACTTTTTCCCAGAAGGAAGCAGTAGCATATGTCTGCCCTGTATTTGATAAACAGGTCTGACATACACTCTTAAAAACTAACTTGAGGAATATATTCTGAATGTTTCATGAGCACAAGAACAGAAGCTGCATAAGTTAAGTAAGCTGAGGGAGTAGAAAAACAAGGAGGGAGAAAAAATAAAGTAATATCTAAAACTCTTGAAAGTTTGGAGATAGTCATAATAATTTTCATTCTGTTCTGCCAAAGCCTTTATAAACTCTCTTGTGACTTTTTTAGTGTGGCAATTTTCATATCACTAAGGACAGGCAAAACAGCTTAAGTCAGTCACTGTCCACCTGGCTGTTCACCTGAAGTCCAATCACAACTAATTTTTTTGTGATTTCATTGCCAATTAAATATAGAGTATAAAGGCATTTTTGGTATGGTAAACATCCACTCTCCCTTCTGCAATTCCAGCCAGATAAATGCATTCTTTTTGATGCTTAAAAATTACTTGAGGTGCTTGTGGTGGTCAAGAACAACCTACTTATATATTCAGCATGGTGAGTTTGGTGAGTAGGAAGGCAGTTCAAGGTTTAACTCTCTCTGGAAGCCAGCAGCTGTACCCATCACTTGTCCTTGTGACTTGGGAGCACAGGAGGAGTAACTGTGATAATAAGTACTGGTGATCATGCAGATTTTAATCAATGGTCTGACTTGGCACTGATAGGTGGCCAGGCCTCTTTTTTTTTCCATTGTAAATAGCCAAACTGAGTACTGATTTAATAAAATATACATAACTTTAGCAAGTTACGTAAAAAAGCCTAAGTCTGAAAAAAAAAGCCTAAGTCTTACATGCCTTTTTTTGGTGATGTGTTGGGATAGTTCCATTCTTTTTCTTTTTCTTTTTTTTTCTTAGTTGCTCAAAAATATTTCCCTTTTTGGTTGTGAGAGGAAGCACTATCATCATTGTAGTGCAATAAGTGCATAATAATAGTTTTATAGGTATAAAAGTCACAATGCTAGTAGTGCTGACAGGTATTGTTTTAGCAACTGGATCTTGTGTCTAATTTTTAATAATATAATTTGCTTAATATTATGCATTCACAAAGTTAATAGTCAATGAAATTTCCCATGCAATGTCTTTTTTGAACAGAAATACTTTTTCTGTCAGGTGCTTTGTTATTAAAGAACATTAGTTAAATTAAAATTGGCACCTAGGCTGAGAGTGCTCACAACACTTAATGGACTTTTTGCAGTTTGCTTCCAAGTACTTGTCTACTAACAAGATTACAGGCATATTAAGATGAGTGTATCTGGGGGCAGGAAATTGTGTGCTTAAAAAAATAAAGCCACTTTCAGCTGCATGTCTTTTGAGCCATAAATTTATCACAGAGATGGTGAAGCAAGGTAAGGATCTGTCCTGCCATCACTGTTGTAGTTCAGCAAGGCCCTGAGCTGTAGCAAAGGGGAATTAAGGTAAGTGACTCTCCCACGTACTCTGAAATAAAAGGTTTAGTGAGGCCTGAGCCTGTCCTGCAAGAAGGGTGGTGTGTCCTCAGTGGCAGGCTGGTGACAGGCAGTAGCTGTAAACATCTGGAGGTAGAAATGTGGAGAATCACTCTCAGGAGAAATCAGCTCCCCTCCTTCACACCCCATGTTTATGCCACAATATTTTCTTACAGTTCTGTAATAACCTACATTTAGTGAGAGCTTTGTTACACATTTATGGTCTTGTGCAATTTGATAACTCCTCCAGACAGCAGAGTAACTTTCCACAAGACAAGCATATTATTTCTGAAAATTGTCGGGGTCTCAGGAGACTTCATCAGTATTTATAAAATGTCTTTAGATGTTTCTAGGAGAGGTGTTTTATACTGTGATAGGTGTTTTGTCTGTGATAGGTGTTGTGGAACAGACCCTCCTCCCCCTATCCTATACCCAAAACAAACATCTCTACAGTGGTAATGATAAATTTCTATAGCACTGAGACAATTTTTTTTCATCAAAGGGTCGTGTCATGTGCTTTAAGGGATTCTCTATTCAAGTCTTAATGTGGTAGCATGGCAGAGCTAATCACATCCATACAACACTCTAAACTGGGCCCAAATTAAAAGTACCGGATTGACTCCAAGTCATACAGTCATTTTGTCCCACTCCAGTCTCATCCTAAACTGAACTTTTTTCTGTAGCCTCCAGTACATGGTACCAGCAGAGAGAACACACAAAATAAGCAGTTTGAATTGCTGCCTTGCTCATGAGACTGCCTCAGTATTCCTTACCTTCATGTTGTTCAGCTGAACAGCTGGCTGGTTTTGGGTGGTTTCTTTTTTAATCGCTGTGCCAGCCTTTGCCATGCCACGCATTCCATGCTTCATACAAGCAGCATCCAGATTCATTATCTTCTGTTTGTTCCAGTTGTCTTGTTCTGGATGGGTCAGTGAATTGTTTTCTAGACTACATCTCCTGTTACCTGCATTGAATGGAAACAATGTGGAGAGTGAAAAAGCACAGAGAACTGGCACCTATAGCTGTTTTGATTTGCATCTTTCAAAGAGAAAGAATTGACATTGCACTTTCCAGCTTCAATGTGGAAATAAATAAACCCTTTCTAAAAGTGTCATGTTAGGTTAAAATCAATGGGAACAACACAGAGGGAGTTTACAAGCATACAAATGATCCAAATCCAAATTAGAAATCCTACTCTGAACTACCAAAAGATAGAAATAAATATTTTTAGTTCTGCATATTTGATCACAAACTTGTGTAACAGTAATATTGCACAATACAGATAACACTCTTCCACTAATTGTCAAAACATCCTTTTATGGTGGGATTTCTCCAATTTGTACTTATTCCTACAGAATATGTCTCATTTTTATAGTTTTCTTTCCTTCTTTCAAGTACATAGATTTTAATATGCTCCTAGCTAAGAACTTCCCAAAGATGTCAGAATTTTTGAATAATAACATCGGAAAGAAGTCTTGCTTTTATTAAGGAACAGAGAGACATAGAAATTACATTTCAATCTTTTATAACTGTAAGACTAAACCTTATTTTGATAAAGTCTGCAGAGATTAACCCCATGTACGTAAGCTAATTCAGAGATTTTAAAAATGACCAAATGTGATTGGATTTTTTTTAAAGGAGTGTATGCATAATGTCTCTAACCTGAACCTGTATGACACTATTTGCATAATTTTCAGCATTCAGTGAACTGCAGCCATCTATTAATTAACAATAAAGGGAAATAGATACTTCCTAACTGTAAGAAAACTGAAAATATTTCTGTTTGGGGCAGATTAGCCTTTACTGTTGAAACAGGACAAAGAGTGGGAGCAATTAATTGCTAGAGATACATGATTCAAATATGCATGTGCAGCGTCATCATGAAAGGAACCTTTGGCAGCCAGGTCACCCTTGGCTATATTGGTTCCAGGAAATAGAAGCAGTACTGTTATTAACAGGTATTGTAAATCAGTGTCAAAATGAAAAATCTTGAACAATTGGAAAGTAATTATATTGTACTTTTGAGAAAAAATACTAAGACTCAGCAATAAATTTCCTTGAGTGGCAGATCCATATGTCCTCCAATAAAATTAAAAGACTCATATGCTTTCATTTCAGTTAAAGATTTATAACTCATTACCATGAGAGCAAGACTGAACCATAAATTCTGGAGGAAATTTAGAGACTAGCCAGCAGGAATTTCTTTTTTTTTGTGTGTGTATACAGATTGAATTATAAATTCAATAAATTATAACATTATTTTTAAACTTGGTGGTCATGTTTATGTTTTCTAATTTTAGCTTGTTTTGAGGATTTCCTGATTTTTTTCCCCAAATTACACTTTAGAATATTTCTTCTGATATAAAGAAAAACAACTTCTTGTCTTTAGTAATGAATCCTACCTATGAGTTACAACATTTATTGGGAGGGAATCCATGTTTTCACTTTGGGGTATTTGGGATTTTTTGGGAGTGGAAGGAATACTTGGAGAGATTTGGTAACAAGCAAATCTGTACAAATGTGTCATCTTCCACAGTATCATGTCTCTGATGGCCAGCTGTAGCAGCTGCTGGAGACAGGACAAGCATACTGTGAACTTTCTTTTCACTAATTATCCCAAATTTCAATAGTCAAAATTTACGAGGCTTTCCTTTCATATTTTCAAGGTGACAAAACAATTGCTAAAGGTCAGAACACAATACACCCTGAAAACTTGAAAGAAAATAGATTTTCTCCTAGGCAACAGCAACTGCTTCTTAACATTCCTAACTTTTCAGCATCTGGGAATAAAAAGTCCTGGAGACTAGTGTTATACTAGCATTTATGTGTTGTTCCAATGTCTAACACCTTAAAAATAGCTTATTGTTTCTTTAATTATTTTCCAAAAAAGATGAATAGACAGTATTTGTTGTGTTTCAGAAAAATTAGAATGAGATATGTTATTCAATTTCACTGCTGTATTCTCAGGGCTGTCTGCATATGCTATTTTCAGTTGATAAATTATGTTTTCTATGTCTTATTATATGCAGACTTATATATAGCATACGGTTACTTTTCCCCCTCATATATAAATCATTTCTTCCATACAAATGTAAACTTTAACATATTTTTCCAAATCAGGCAGAGTGAACATGCATTAACCAGGAAGTTAATGCAAAAGGCAGCCAGCTTTTTATCTTTTTCTTTTTCTTTTTCTTTTCTTTTTCTTTTTTTTTCTTTCTTTTTCTTTTTCTTTCTTCTTCTTTCTTCTTCTTTCTTCTTTTCTTTCTTGTTCTTTCTTTTTCATTATTTTTCTTTGATTTCCAGCCAGCTTTATATGTATTCAAAACTCAAGGCAAGGAGTTAAAAATTGCTAGTGAGGTCAACAGGTAACTGTGGGTAGTAGGTAAGGCAAACTTGTCTATTTTGAAGGGAATGTTTTCATATAAAGACATCAAGATGGCCTCCAGCTTGCTTTCAGAGCAGGTTTTTACTAGACAGCAGATAAGTACTATTGAAGAATCTGCATTTCACAGAAGCTGTTTCACCGTTCTTCAACAGTGCTGTCATGATATTTCAGGTGAATTTGAAAAAAGGCTGAGTGGTTGTTCATCTCTGCTTGCCCTCTTCATACCCGGGCCTCTGGGTGATTGGGAGGGAGAGCTGTGCTAAATTATGCCTCTTGGCAATTGTTCTTTTCCTATTCCTAACTTGCTTTGTGGGCCACATTCAGGTATGACCCCAGTAAAGATCGGGCTCATTCCCAGGAGGGAACATCCTCCTGCTCCTCTCATGTTAAAGCCGTCTTGCTCCTTATTTTTGAGAACACCACTAAAGTGTTTTACCTATCCCTGCTGGTGTGTGCAATAACTTGTGCCTGTGTCAGCAATAGTGTGGCCAGCAGGATTGGGTCAGTGATCCACCCTCACTGCTCAGCACTAGTGAGCACTGCTCAGCGCCTTAAATCCCGAGTTCAGATTTGGGGCCCTCATGGCAAGAAGGACACTGACACGGTGGAGCGTGTCCAGAGAAGGGCTGATGAAGCTGGTGAAGGCTCTGGAGCACAAATCCTATGAGGAGCAGCCGAGGGAGCTCGGGGTGTTTAGCCTTTATCACTTTATCAGGAGACTTTATCACTTCCTACAGCTATGAGGCAGGAAGGGGGGACCTCGTCTCTTCTCCTAGCTAACAAGTAATAGGACAAAGGCCTCAGGTTGTACCAGGTGAGGTTTGGCTTGAATGTTAGGAAAAGTTCTTCACAGAAAGGGTGGTCAAGCATTGGAACAGGCTGCCCAGGGGAGTGGTAGGGTCACCATTTCTGCAGGTATTAAAAGATGTGTAGATGCAGCACTTGGGGACATGGTTTAGTGGTTAACTTGGCAGTGCTGTGTTAACATTTGGACTTGATGACTGTAAAGGTCTTTTACAACCTAAAATCCCCTGTGGCTGTATCATTCTATGATGCTGTATAATTTTTATTTGTATTTTCATTATGCTTCACTGACCTATGTAGTCATATACTTACTACTTACATTTTGTTAATAGAGTTACAAGATGCAGGAAAATTACAAAGGTTTTTCATCCTGACAGAAGTTCTTGAAGTGTAAGTCCATAGCCTTTACCTGAAGATCACCCTTCTCCTTCAAATTTATTGTGTGGAGAAGTCTAATCTGAAGTCTAAGTTTTCAATGCCTATACAAATGTTTTCATGTTAGTATTTGACAAGTGATGATACAAATCTAATGTATAACATAAACAATATTCTTTATAAATTTAAATTTAATTTTAAAATGCCATTTAGTTTCTGAAAATCGGATATAGTCATGGACACTGTAGAAAGATAAAGACAAACATGTAATAAGTAGCATTGTATAAGAGGATGAGAAGAATATTTACATAATATGAATGGGAAAAAAACAGAGTTACCATATACAAATTAAAAAAAAAAATTCTGTGAGTGGCGTATTTGGCAACTTGTTCTTTTCAATGGCATGCTTACCTAAATCTCCCCTTGTAAATACTTAGAGAATAATTGGTATGAAAGCTGTCATAATTTTCCTACAAATGCAGGCTGCTGATTATTCCAATATATTTTAATTTATTGAAGTGCTAACAGTAGTGTAGCTGGCCTGTGTGTTCTTCCTACACTGCTGAAGTAAAAGCTGAAGAGAAAAACAAATATAGTTAATATATTTTTTCCTGTAATATATATGAGAAAATAAGTATATTAGTTTTCAGATATCTATCACTTTTATAACCTAATTACACTTTTAATAGTTTTTAGTGTCTTGGAGTAGAAAAAAAGGTGATGGAAACTAGAGTTAATTTTAAATTGAGAGGACCCCACTAGAAGAAAACTTAGAGGGTGACAGTCAGACTGCATCTGGGGAGAAAGTTTGGTGGGAAATGACAGGATCAGCTGGCATTTCACTAATTAGTGAGAATCCAGATGGAACAGCTATCTGCTGTTGTGTTCAGAAAAGCTGTGGTGTACAGAGAAAAAAAAAAAAAAAAAGGATCACCTTACCCAAAATTAGTAAATTAATTTTCCTACAAGGAGCTGAAGCAGTTTCTGGATATCTGCCATTGCATTCACAAAATGCAACTCATCCACTTAATCTGAGCATAAGAGTTTTTGCAGAGTAGAAAACAATTAAATTTATAGGAAATGGTATATTTTCAGTAACGAAACCTATCTGCTCTGAATGGATTTATGGCTGAAGTTGGTCTCTTATTTCTAGTAGGGCATTCTGTTTTAATGGATGAATGAAAGACTTGTATAGGTAATCATACACAGCCAGACAATACTGAGGTTGTAAAGAAACAGCAGGATCAAGTGCAGATCTGTAGCATTTTAACAAAGCTTTTTTCCACCTACCACACTCTTCAAAGCAGTAAACTGCATAGCAGCAGTAATGAATACAGATTTTGGGTTCCTCGTACTGCTGGGAAAGTTTCTTGGGTTTTATTCCACATTTATATGCCCAGAACTCTAGAGCCCAGTGTAGGCAATACATCTTGTACAGGCCACATGTTAATGTTACGTGAGTTATAAAATTGGTGTGGGGCAGAACCAAGTGTTTTGTGTCCTTGCTGCAATGAAGCACAGGAAGATCTGTCATTTGGCTACCTATTTCAAGCACCCTGGAGCTGCAATATTAGTGATAGAATAAGGTAGAACCATAGAATCATCACAGAACAGTTTGGCTTGGAAGGGACTTACCAATCATCTAGTGGCAACCTCTGTGCCATGGGCAGGAAACCTTCCTTGCTGTGAAAACCTTGCTCAAAACCTTTCCCAACCTGGCCTTGAACACTTCCAGGGATGGGGCGTTCACAGCTTCTGTGGGCAACCTGTTCCAGTGCCTCACTACACACATTATTTCTTCCTTATATCTAATCTTAACTTGCCCTTCTTCACTTCAAAGCCATTCCCCCTTGTCCTATCACTGCAGGCCTTTGTAAAAAGTGCCTCTCCAGCTCCTTGTAGGCCCGCTTTGGGTACTGGAATGCTGCTGAAAGGTCTCCCAGAGCCTTCTCAAGGCTGAACAATCTCAGTCATCTCAGACTGCCTTCATAGCAGAGGTATTCCAGCCCTCTGATCATCTTCGTAGCCCTCTTCTGGACTTGCTCTGACAAGTTCATGCCCTTCTTATGCTGCATCCCCCAGAGCCGAATGCAGGAGTCCACTTGGGGTCTCACAAGGCAGAATCGCCTCCCTGGACTGTTTGCCACTCTCTGGATATGCTTGGCTTCCTGGCTGCAGGTGCACATTGTCAGCTCGTTTTGAGTTTCTTGTCAACCAACACCCTCAGGTCTATCTTACAGGGCTGCATCAAGTAGCCTTAGCTGGAGTTGTGGGGCCCTGTTTTCCACTAACGTTTTTTGCAGCTGAATTTAGGTTTAAGGCTGAAGGAAATGTGTAACAGCTCCACCACAGATTAGTTTGAGTGGTCATCAAATCACACCTGGAGTTAATTCATTTAGCCTTCCAAGGAAGTCCTTCTATTTTTGTCTGGACCTGACTTTGCTACTCCTCTGCTTCTCTTGCTAAAGTATCTGCATAGAAACAAATTTTTTCTCGGGTTTGGGCAAGTTGCACCGAGCCAGTAACACAGAGACATTACCATGAAATATGCTAAAATGGAGTAAGATGTAATTCCTCATGCAGTTTAAATGTTGCTAAATCACACTGCTGCCAAAGGCAGTGTGTTGACACGGCTGCCCCACCTGCCAGCACCTCCTGACATGGGCACACTGCTTGTGTCTTCGAGATACGGGCATTTGAGTTGCCTTGAAAGAGCTGTAAATTCAGCCTTATCAGCTCACTTTTGTAGACAAGACTTCCAGCTTGATACAACACCTATTTTTATTTTATTTTATTTTTTTGTGAGTGGGCAGAACAATGCATGCTTTAGTTTTGTAAGTTTATAGCTCAAAATGCTTTTGGATCCTGAACAAAAAGTAAATATTAAATTCACAAAAATCTTATTGATTATAAAACTGAGGATTCGAGGAAGGTGGGAATTTATGTGAGAATTGACTGTTACTCCAATAAGAGTTATTGCAACCTACATATTTCTATATAATAAAAACCTACAGATTTTTATTATTGGTAGGGAAGTCGAGTCCTTGTTAATATTGAAGTTCTTTGTAAAGAGTAATGCTGTAATTCCCTTGGGTTTCCAACTTCATTGTGTGTACATGATCTTTAAACTGGCAGGTAGGTGGAGGGAATGCAAGCTCTAGTGATTATCACTTGCTTGGTGGACTCACCTTATTGCTCTTTCTTTCAAAGCTCAGGCTCTGTTTCTTTCATAATGTTTAATATTTTAAAAAGTGTCAGTTGCAACAATATCTAAAGGGAACTGACAGGAATAAAAAGCAAATGCTATCCTTTTCTTTTTGTGACCCCATGGGTGGTTGCTGGTATGGAGATTCAGACTCTTTCTCAGGATGAGGCATAAAGCTTTGTAGAATAGCACCACCTGGGAGTTTCTGTTTTGTTTAGGATTGCTGCAGGCTGATGTTTTCACCTACTGTTTAATTGCATTAAACAAAATTTTATTCCTTTCCTTCCCCTATAACTATTGTTTTCTTCTTTCCCAAGCCTGCATTTTAAATGGTTTGCCTGTTAATTTGATATTTGCATCAAGAGTCATAGGATTTCTGGTCATAGATGAACACAATACAAAATAATAAATTTTCCCTGATTGATTTCATCTGTACATTTACATGTACTTAAATTTTGTTCACATGGATAGGATGATAGGTTAGCAAGGTTTTGGTGCAATCATTCTTTTTTTTTTTTTTGTGACAAGGTGATAATCTGAAAAGGGAAATTTTCCTAATTTGTAAGTACAGTACCGATGAACACATGTAAAGCTATAATGAATGTGAGAAATATCACATGAAAAAAAAGAGCAAATGAAGATTAAACTCTTCATGAAAATCATCCCCTAAGATTCTTTTTCTCATTCCAATGTTTTTCATTGTGTCAATCAGAGTAAACATCTTGATTTAGTATTCTGTGAGGTTGCCAAAATAGGAAATCAATTACAAATAAGATGTTGAACAAACCTTTTTGGGGGGCAGAGATTTAAAAAGTTTTTAAAGGAGAAAATGACTAAGTTTTAATTCTACTTTATTTTCATTTTAGATTGAGATTTCAAGAAAGGTGTTCAAATAATGCTCTTCTTCCACAGTATCTCTGTATGGGGACTGCATAGTGCAGATATTACACTCCATATGAAGGTCCAGTTGCAAGGAAGCCTTGAGCTTTCAGGTGTCACCTCAAGCTGTTCCTTTAATAGGAGACCGAATGTCCTAAGAAAGGAACAAATTTCAGTTATCAAGTAATATTTTCATATTTGACCAAGCTGAGAAAGGTTTTGGGTTTTGTATTCGTTTATTGAATAATAATGCTTAAAGTCTTTATTTTGACTGAAACATGAAGTAAAAAGTTGTTAAAGTAGAGATTCTCTAAAGAACAAAAGATAATTTTTATCCTGATATAAATATTTTGACAGGTTGGGAGGATATTTATGTTTTAGTGAATTGAGGTTTAGTATGATGCTATACTTATCAAATCTGTGCCAAATAACTCAGAAGATAGAGCCTTGTAAAATGCACCTCTTGCAACTCTTACTTTTTCTAGAACTGATTTTATTAGTTGTGTGTCAGTTTAATTATTTCTGCAATGAACACAAAATGATGAAGAAATGTACCTTGCTTTTTCACCCATTTACCAATACCTGGAGTTTGGATAAGACAATCCTCACAATTTACTACATTCCAATAATACTGAATATTTGTTTTAAATGTTCTGAAATGGAAAAAGTAGGCTTATTTTTGTTTTACTAAAACACATTAGTTCAGTAAGAATGAGTGAATAGCTGTTATTTCTCTTGAAACCATAAACTTTATCAAACTTTCATTCACTAGTTGTTTCTTGTCTTCTTGGTGTCAATTTATGAGAGAAATGTCCCACAGTAGTTATATAATTATAATTCTGTCTTAGCTTAAGACAGAAAAGAAACTATTGTAGTGACTAACAACTTCTCAAGGGCAGAATTTCAGTTAGCAGGGCACCTAAGTGATTCTGTTTTGAATTACTGGGCACTTGAACAGGTATAAAAATTGTATTTTTGAACTTGTGGCCTAAAGAGATTCTTCAGTCACAACACTGTATGAGAAGTTAAATTCACCAATGTATTTTCAGATTTTTCAGAAAGAGGATTTTGAGACTTCATTTCTCATTACTGATCTTCTGTGCTTCTAGCTAACATTGGTGAAGTTGCACATGTGAATAAATAAGTGAGGCAAATGAATATTTTGAAGCGGCTCTCTTCTCTGCATAAATTATCATTTTCACACATAATATGGCATGCTGCTGTGATGCTTGGGGTCCTTTCACTTGTGTGTTCATCCAGGAAAAGATGAGCAAACCTGTAATGGGAAAATCGCATACAAGAATGGAAGTTTATGAGGTGCAAATAATTTGAATTGTTGAAATATAGGTAGTTAGAGAAAGGGTCCTGAGGAAGGAAAGAAGCAAACGTCACTGTGAGACTAAAAGTAAGCAGGGAGGGAGCAGAAGGGTCTCTTGAATTTGCAGTACTGTGAAAAGCTGTGCCCAAGCAAGAGGAGGGTATAGACCTTTCTAGGACTCTGTATTGACGTGAACTTTGATAGCCAGAAGTTGCTTTATTTCCCCTTAGGTTTTACAAAATTCCCAGATCATCCAAACCACACAGGTACAATCAACTTCTGTGATGGACAATGAAGCAGGCTACTTAGGGTGCTGGCATTTCTCACACCTACCTTGAATCCCTGTCTGAGTGCTCAAGGATTACTGAGAGGCAGCAATGTATGTTATTCCACCAAAACAACACCACATTTCCTTGAGCCCCAGGCCAAAGTGAATTGAAACCTGTGTTGGAACAGCTGTTTTGCAATTTGTGTGAAACAGTTCTACCAATAATAATTATATGGAAAGCACTATCACTCAGGAGAAGGGGTCAGACTGGGTCTGTGACCCTTCTGTGCCTACCAAGTGTGACCAAAGGGGTTGCTGAAAATTCGGTCTGAGTGACATCTTTTAAAAGTGTGTTTTGTATCCTCTTAGCGAATAGGTTTTGGGTTAGATACTTCCTTCTTGCTGTTAGTCAATAAAACATTAAATTTCCTAGCTCAAGACTTCAACTTATCCAAACCTGCAATTATAGCACTTTATTTAAGAGTAGAACTCTCAACACGAAGTAGTAGCAATAGTAGTAATAAAAACCTAGCAGCCAAGAATTGCTTAGTGTAGTGATGTCCAGGAATGCACAAATCCAGTCATTCTGATATTGTGTCAGTGTGTGCTCAAGTAACACTTAGATTTATTTCTGTACTCATCTAAATAAGAGAAGCCAGCAGATCTTCAGGGCATTACCTGGTAGTAGGACTTGGAGCAGGGCTATTCTGCTCATGGAGGCCTCCCTGAGTGCTTCACCCACTGCTTTCTAAGGTCTGCATACCTCAGCAAGGCTGACCCAAGGCTTGCCCTTGCATTAATGTGGTTGTATATTGTCTGAGTGTTTTTATAGTGACCGCTGTGTACTGAGAGATTAGGCACACATTTGTAAGGTGGAGTTCTTTGTCTACTTCTTGCCAAACAAAATGTTGTCCTGAGCAGAATAAGTTTCACGTCATAAAATTCAGCCATGTACATGAGTCACCTCTGAGGAGGTTTCTCATTGTATAGAAGAAGAAAATAACTGTATTTGAAGAAGAAGGAACTCAGATGGGATTGATTCATCTGACCTGACATGCAGGCAAGTGTTTACAAAGCACATAGTTGATCAGAGTATTACTCAGCTGTGAAAAAATACATGCTCTATATTTGTCCAATTTCTTTGTAAATTCTCAGCTAAAAATTGATTTATTTTTGAATTAATGTGTACCATGCTTTGTTTGTTTGGAACATTTTTTTTTTGTTTTACAGATCACACTCTTCTACAAACTGTTTTGCTCAAATCAATATTTGCTACATTTATTCTCCAGGGTGTGAAGTGATCCTATGACATTCTCCTATCTTGAAAGAGCTGCTGACATTCATGTCTGTTTTCAATACTGAGTATTTTGCAGCATTGAACTCTGATTACCCTTTTACTGTCTTTGATCTCTGCATCTGTCTGTGTGAAGAATCTCTAATTTCTTAACATTATTCTTTTTGGCTTGTGTACTGTTTAGTGAAAGTTTAAAATGTGCATGTAAAAGATTAGTCTGTTATAGACTCCCTTTCACAGCAGTCAGTAGAGTTGTCTACACCGTTCCTTTGCATTAACTCTTTTTTCCAAAGGATAACTAAGGAATAAATTGTCCCCTATTCCCTTTTTGCCATACAGGTGTTTATTGATTGCAGTGAAGATAGACATATGCAAAATAACATGCAACATTTGTTCTAACAGAGAATTCAGATTAAATTTATGCTAGTTGAAATGATTGTTGAATTCAGACACAGTCTGAGCATATAAGGAAACAAAGGATTTACTTGAAATATAATTTTTTTGTCTTGACTTCCCAAGTCCTGTGCTTAGTGTTTAAGGCTACATATATATATAAAAGTATATTAGAGAAATAATTAATAAACTGATACATGGACTCTCTCTTTTATTTTAAAATAAAACCTCAAGGCCCTTAGATTTTGAACAAAACTCCCCACCTGCCTTTCCTAAAGTGAGCCTTGTTGTGTGTGAAGTCTTGTAGTACATCATTTGCAGGTAGAAAAAAAAACTATTTAAGGGATTTGCTAAAGGGCTAGACCAGGAAAATGTGACACACTGGTGAATAGGGTGGGTGATTCAGTAACAGGAGCCATGGGTAAGGCTGATAGACTCAATGTCTCCTTTGACTTTCATCTTCACCAGAAAAGTCTTTCAGGCCTTGAGCTCAGTGAAAGCTTTGGAGGGAGAGGAGAATGCCCAGCACAGGATAAGGACAGGACCAGACTGGCTGCATTCAAGGCTGCTTAGAGACCTGACTGATGTACTTGCAAGGCCACTTTCTATCATCTTTCAGTCAGTGAGACCAGGGTAGGTTCCCAATGAGTGGAAGAAACAAATGTTGCAGTCATCGCTGTAAAGGCAAAAAGGACTATCTGGGGAACTGCAGAGTTTCAGCCTCACTGTGACCCTGCAGGTGTTTTAGAAAAGGTCTTAGAGCACTTTTCTGGTAACTGGGAGCTGGCAGCATTAATTTGCCAAGAATAAAACATGTCTGACAAACCTGACTGGCCTTTTTGATACATTTATTAGATTGCTGGACTAGGGAAGAACAGTGAATGGCATTTACAACTTAAGCAAATCTTTCAGCCCCATCTGCATCTGTATTCTTCAGTCCTAGTTAGGACATTCCAGACTAGATAATGGACTATTAGATGGGTGAAAAGAATGGATGGTCAGGCTAAAGTTCAGTGGCTGTGCTCTACCTGGAGGTCAGTTACAAGTGCACTGCTGCAAGGGTTTGTCCTGGGTCTGTCCCTGTTCAATAACTTCGCCAGTGTCCAGCCAACTTGGAGGAGGAGATGAAAGGCAGCATAAACAAACTGAAGTCCCCAATATGTTTGAGGGTGTAGGTAAAGAAGAGGAATAACGAAATCCAACAGCGATTCAAATTGATCAGTGCTGTGGCAGGCTGAGGAAGCAGGACTTATTCAGCCTGGGCCAGAGATGGCTTCAGAGGACTTGATCACAGGGATGTGGTGCCTACAGGGAGGGAACTGAGGAATTTGAGCTGGTCTCTGAGGCAGTGGCCATAGAAAAATGGGAAAAGTGACATCCTTTTATAGGGGTGTATCCTATGTTCTTCTCAGGAGGCCACTTGAGCAGTGGGACAGGACGGGCCCATAGAGATTGTGCACCATCATTCTTGCAGGGTTTCAAGATATAATATGGTAAAGCCCTAAGTGACCTGTTGTACGTCAGAGTTCACTCTCATATGAGCAGGAGGTTGGACTACAAACCTTCTGATGTCTCTTCCAACCTGAATGATTCCATGAATGAACAGAAATACAATTATATTTAGCTTTCACAGAATGTAAGGTAATATATTGATTTCTGTGTGTTCAGACAAGATTTTTAAATCGGGAAGTGAGAGACTGAACTGTCTTAATCTGTAAAGTGTGCTCTTTCCAGAGTTTCAGCATCAGTATTAATAAGTACTGGGTATGCAGAGGCAGAATAGAGGAAAAGAGAGAGATTTATCTTCTGAATTGGTGGTGTCTACATTTCAATCATAAGCCAGTATTTTACTTAAGAGCTGAAGTCCATACACTTCAGTTTCTTGGAGATAAACTGTTTCCAGTGTGATTATTTACTGGATGTATTCCATCGAGTATAGTGTTTAATGTTTCTCTGATTGTTCTGACAGAAATTTCTTATGTACTCATATAAAAATAAAAAGGCAGGCAGGAGCTTGAGTTAGCAGCCTTCCAAACAACAAAATCATAAATCCACTACTGGGTTGCTTTTCTTCCCTTAAGCCTGACATCACTTCATTCTGAGTGAATTTATATCTTTTGAAGGATGAAGAAAAAAATGTACAAATTTGTGTTTTGCAAATACAAGAACCTGAGAACTAGAATAAATTGCCAGCTATTGACTTGATTCTGAAACTTGAAGTACATGGTTGGTTAGTCATACAAGTATTCCTCAAGTAAGTCAGCACCCTATTCTCAGGTGTTATGTTTGGCTATGACGTAATGAATAATTTAAGATATTTCGAGTTGATTTGAATAATCCAGTTGTAATTATACCTAGACTAGCTCTTTGAGTGTTTTGAAAGCATGGACTGTTTTTTTTTGTATAGGAAAGGTACATGCTACTAAAATATGTAGCAGTTATAAAGACTATTTAAGCAACATGATGAACATTCCCCTTCTATTTACTCTCCTCTAAAATAGACAAAATTTTTAAAGACCAAGGGCCTAATCTGGTGTATTTGTTACTGCCTTAGATCTACCCACAGCTGTCCCTTGAGGCATGCAGAAAGATTTGATAAGCAAACGTTGCCAGATGGCTAATGCTTGAAGGGAACGTTTTCCTACAAACATTGCGAAGTACAGAAATGCTGAGGCGTAGCAGCACTCTACAGGCGTAGGACTGCTCTGTGCTTCGAAGGACGTGCTCACCTATCTCATCTCCTGGAGCAGGCTCAGAGGCTCAATCAGCTTTTCAAGTATCCTTGGCACAGCTGACATTAGCATGCACATTTGTGGTCTTGACTGAATTAAAAAATGAATACACTGTAGGGAATTAAGGTGCCTCTAATGTGTGGGTTCCTCGACATCCTACAGGTGAGGGTATGGGCAGGTAGAAAGAAGGCATTAAAAGGAAAGGAAATGCTGGAAAAGCTGTTAGCCTTGAGTTGACACTGTGCTGGACACACCATGAGTGAGGACACGAGCTTGTAAGCACCAGCTGGTGGGTGTTGAGGCATGTTCTACCTCCTCTGTCCCCATCCCTGCCCTTGTATACAGCTGATGCAGCCAAGCAAGAGTCTGTTGAGTACAAGAAGTGGTCTTTTGGGCCTTAGGTTTTGTGAAGGTATCATCAAAATAAGCTTTTTGCAGTACTGAGCGACTAGAGAGGAATATCACATCTTGTGACATAGTTGTTCTCAAAAAAGCATTTAAATCTCCTACACAGAAGAATGTAGAGAAAATAATTCAGGTAATTATTGTGTATTTGTAATTTCTTCTTTTAGAAATTATGTTTGGGAATGAATAAACTAAAAAGAATGGGATTAGGTGTACATACTAGTTTTTTTCTTTCCTGTAATATAATTTCTATTAGATTTTGGACATTTGTGAAGAAATGAGACTGATTTTAAAATGTAAGGATCAAGTCTTTAGTTGTAACTTCAGAGTATGAGCCATCAAGTCTAGAAGTGAAAGCAACTAGTGTGTCCATCTATTCTTTACATCTGCAAGGTTCAGCAAGTTCTGCATGGATTTTGACAAAGTGGAGGGAATGTGAGGACTCCTACAAATATTCAGGTCTATGGTTCTTGGGGGAACTCTACTCAACCTGTATAAGATTGTGGTCTGAGGTGATGTTAGCATCCCTTCCAAATTTGCAAACTTCTACCTTAATTTGCTCTTTTCACTTCAAAGTAGCTTAAAATTCAGTTCTCAACTGCAGAATTACTATAGAAAACATCATACAAATCTTAGACAGCTAAATGCATTCAGTGGTCTTGGAGATCTCTTCCAACCTTAATGATTCTATGATTCTATTATTCTAAGTTTTACATCCTTTTCTGAGCAGGAGAAGTAACAGTGAAAACTGAGCTGTTGCTTACCACTTGTTGCCAAAAAACCACTTTTTTTTGTGTAACAGATTTTCCAACCTTGCGATGTTGGAAATGAAGTAAAACACCAAAGCAAAGCAATAACTTTAGATGGTTTTGTTACTGGAAGTCATCCCATAATTGCTTCTTAAAACACTTAATCATGAAATTCCTTGCTTCCCAGACTTTATGTAAGCAACAGATCATAGGTCTGCTGACAAAAGAAACCTCAGTAAATTGCAGAGGAGTTTTATTGTTGTAACCTATGGAGCATCTCTTCCCTTACTGTTCATCAGGATGACCTTCTTAAAAAGTCTAAAATTTGTATTCTTCAAGGTATGAAAATGATTAACATAGACATTTATAGGACACAAGTGTTTTCATCACCTTCGAACAGCAGCACATTTGTGCTGCAAATAGATGCTGTCTGAAGATATGCTGCAAGGAAATTTTTTCTTGTTGGTTGTGAATCACACCTGAAATGAGTGAGTAATCATTGATAATTTGACAGGCAAGCATTAAGTTACAGAAAAATGCATCTAAATTTACTGCAATATTAAAATCTTGTAAAACCAGATTCAAAGCATATGCCCCTAAATGCTAAAACAAATTTTCTGCTACACTTGCAAAAGCAATGACCCTCTTTATTCACATGAAAGCCTGTCTTATAATATGAAGTAAAATCCAAAATTAGTAGTCTATTAGGCCCACGTGCCATGTTTCAAATTTTAGCAGTTATTCCTGTACTCTTTCTTTAAAGGAATAAAAATTGGGTAAAAATTTCAGCCTAGAACATTATTTTTCACTGTTTGACTTTTGAAGGCAAAGGAAAATATACTGTAAGAGTACCTACAGAGCTACCAATTAGTGCCTGGTAAAGCACTGCATAGTGGAAATTACTTGCAGGATGAGGGAGCCAAATACTGGTACAGATCATATTGATAAATAATGTACCTCAGCAGCTTCCTGTGGTGTTTAATCTTAGCTGTTTCAAAATGTTTTCCATAACTGTATGAATAAACCACTTATTACATGCAGCAAAAAGTATTCCATTATTTTCTTCCCTGCATTTTTTGTGGTGTATCATGTAGCACACCTCACCTCTAGAAGAGATGGAAAGCCAGCAATGCATGCCAGTCACTCTTCCCTAAGAGGTGGAAGGATATGATGAGGTGGTACAAGTTTAAACAGCATTGTAAGTCTCTTACAGAAACAGGAGTGGACAAAAGAGTGGACCAGTGAGATTTCTGTACCTCCATACAGAAGATGCTTCTGTATTTCAAAGGGAGCCTCAGCTGAGGCCACAGAGCCCCACATACTTCCGCAAGATCTTGAAGAGTATTCACAGGCATCAGAACTGTTTCAGGTAGGATCTTTCTACACAAGGCAGTCAGACACTTGCAAAAGATTATTTAAATGAAAATTACAGAGTCATAGAGATATAAAATGGATTGTGTTGGAAGGGACCCTAAAGATAATGTAGTTCAACGCCCCCTGCCAAAACAGGGACGCCTTTCACTAGAGCAGGTTAGTCAGAGCCCTATCCAGCCTGGTGTTGAGCACTGCCAGGGATTGGGCATCCACAACTTCTCCTGGAAAACTTTTCCAGTGCATCACCACCCTCACAGTAAAGAATTTCTTCCTAATCTAAATATACTCTCTCAGTTTGAATCCATTCCCCTCTGTCACCTCACTATATATTATTGAAAATAGCCACTCCCCATCTTTCTTGTAGGTGGAGCATTGAAAGCCACACTTCAATTTATTATTTTTGATTTTTGTATTTTTAGGAGATACTAAGTAAGGATTTATTTTTTTATCTTTATTTTTTGCATTGGAAGGTGCCATTTTCAGTTGTTTAAAAGTTTAGCAAGTTTAAACATAGAAGTGAAACTATCAATATTGAGTGCTTGCCTCAGAATATCTTGTTTGCTTGGAAATTTTTTATTTTTTTTCAAACTAGAAGGATGTATGTTGAAGGGAAGCAAAAGACATGCAGTTCTGAGGAATTTCAAATTATTTGTACTTTTGCAGGTTTTTGATGATCCATAGCTGAATGTGAGTCATCCTAGAGCTGAAATGGTGTCATGTTTTAACCCATTAGGTGGCTAAACAGCACACAGCTGCTCTCTCATTCACCACCCCAGTGGAATGAGTGATAAACAAAAAGTAAAACTCTTGAGCTTAGATAGTGACAATTTAATAGGCTAGAAATGATTCTTGTTCACCCCCAGACTGCTCACTGATGGGTGGGTTGAGAGGCAGAAAAGGCCTTGACTTTATGCAAAAACTTCTTAGCAACAACTAAAGCATCAATGTGTTATCAACATTATTCTCATCCTAAATCCAAAACACAGCACTGTACCAGCTACTAGGAAAAAAACCCGAAAACTCCCTTCCAGCTGAAACCATGACAATACCTACCCCTAATTCTGTACCATTTCCATCATGGCCAGGTCCCAATATTTCCAACACATTCTTTCCTGTCTTTTGATCTATACATGCACTAATTCCCTTAGTCTATGGGCCATTCCTCTGAAGTATCCACTGAGATACTTTAGTCCATGACTTTGAGCTGTATCTGTCGTAGCAGTCCTTCATGGCAGGAAGTTGTTTCTCGTGTTTGATTGCTGCATGCTGAAGTCAATTCTGGATCCATCATTTCTGTGTTTGTCCAGGTCTATCATTATTACAGTATGCCCAGATTCATCAAAATTCATTCTTCACTAACCTGGACAATTATTCCTGTCATATCATTGGCATGGACATATAGGAACTGTTGTAGTGAGGACATACAGTATTATAGAGCAGTTAACATAATGTAATTCAAATCACTGGCTATTACCTGAAATCAAATCTCACTGAGGCGCAGTGAGACTTCCCCATCCTTCCTCATTACCTACCAAGTGCATCCAGGTCCTTGAGAAAAGCTGTCTCACAAATGTGTTTGCCATTGCCTGAAGCAGAGGCAAACTGTCTTCTGCAGCATATTGTTTATGTGCACTACAGTGACTTTATCCTCTTCCACTGTATATTAAGGTTTTGACTCATCAAGGCCACTCAATTGGCAGATTCCTTAGGGTTAACTAACCAGGTGGCTTTTTCTTAATGTATACCACAATATTTGAAGGTCCCACCACCCATTTCTCTCAGTGTATTCTTTAAAGTCCATTGTATGATTCAATTTTCCCAGAGACTGGTGCATGATCGGGGGTGTGATTTACCCACTCAATGCCATGCTCTTTGGTCCAGGTGTCTATGAAGTTGTTTTGGAATTGAGTACCTTTGTCTGAATCTATCCTTTTTGGGATGCTGTGTTACCATATAACTTGCTTTTTAAGGCCCAAGATAGTGTTCTTGGTGGTGGTGTGGGGCAAGGGATATGTTTCCAACCATCTGGAGATTTCTTCCATCATTTGTAAGCACATGCTGCCTGTCTGGAAGGGTTTGAGGAAGTGTGATGTAGTCAATCTGCCAGACCTCCCCATATTTTTATTTCAGCCATCCTCATCCATACCAGAGAGGTTTTAAGTGCTTGGCCTGTTTGATTGCAGCACATTTCACACTGATGAATAGCCTGTGCATTAGTGTCAGTGGTTCAGTCCAAACCATCTATAGGCCCATCTATATGTTGCAACTCTTCCTTGATGGCCTGAGGTGTCATGAGCCCATTGGGCTCTAAATAATCCCTTGCCAGCTCAGATTCAAACAAGCCACTTCAATCACAGCAGCCTGACCCACCTGCTGATTTTCAGTGGCCAGCTCTTGGGTGGCCCAGCTCTTGGCTATGGAAGCATCTACATGATGTATTTTACTATCAAAAGCAGCCATAATTCAGCAACACAGATGGGTTTAACTCTGCTGTCAGTTGCCCTGCTTCCCCTGCTGTAGCCACTCTCACAGGACATTTGCCACTGTTCATGACTCATTATAAAGTATTGGCCATTTTTATCATTCAGCAGTGTCTAAAGACAGATTGATGGCTTTCAGCTCTACAAACTGAATCAATTCACCTTGTCCTTCATCAGTTTTTGTGACTTGTCATGTGTACTCTGCACAATAGTTTTCTACCTTTAATGTTCTCTTACAATATAACACATCAGTGAATTGGGCATTGTTGTTATAGGACAGGGCATATTGCTTTTTATTTCATGGTAGTTCATGATACAGTGGGGGTCTTTCAGCACAGTGTCCAAAAAACCCACAATGCCTTAGAAAGCTTGTGTTGCCTTTTTGCTTGTTTGTGGAGACATTGCTGTTATCTTGTTAATTTCATCCACTGGGATCTGGTGACCTCCATCTTGCCATTTTATTCTGAAAAACTGAATGCCTTGTGCAAGTCAATTGATCCTTGTTTTGTGATCAAACTAGCTTTGAGAAAAATTTGGACTATGGTCTTCCCCTTCTCAAAAACTCGTTTTGATGTGTTTCCCCACACAATAACAACATCCATGTATTGCATGAATTTCAGAGCTTCACCCTATTCCATTAAAGTCTGGATCAGCCCAAGGCAGATGACAGGGCTGTATTTCCACCCCTGGAACAGTCAGTTACAGGTGCACTGGACACCCATCCAAATTAAAGCAAATTTTGTCCTTCATTCTGCTACCAAGAAAATCTAGAAAAATGTTAGCCTGCTTGGCTTCCTTAACCTCTAAATCCGGGTTACTGGCACCATTATCCCAACATCATGGCAACCAGGTGACAATGTGCTCACCTGGACAACGCTGTAATTCTTTCACATAACTCAAAGCTCACACAGGAATAGGGGTTGGGTAGTTACTGGCTTATGAGTTCTACAGCTTCCTTTTTTTGCCTGTGTTCCTCCTCCTGTTCTTGTGATGCCCCTACATGGGAGTAGCACAGGGAGGGTTTTTTTTCCTGCCTATTTTTTTTAAATAATTTTTCTAATAGTAAGTACCATCTTCCATGTGTGGAAATTAAATTGCAGTTAATGACTGATATATTTTGCCTGCCAAGAAAACGCTGAATTGCTATTTATAGATAAGTTTCCTTTTTTGAATACTCTCACTTTCAAATATTTGTTATTTGAGATTTTAGCATACCTATATAATGATTTTTTTAAGATTTGGGCTGATCTTTGTCTTATACTGTAGATTGGTTACAAATGTATAGTGCAGATTGAGAGAGCATAAAACCAGATCTCCCTCTAGAGACAGTTTTGGTTTGTATTTTCTTGAACTTTAGGCAAAACAACATGAAAGCTTGGAAGAAACTTAACTTGTTTTAGTAAGAAAAATTCCACACCAGTGATAGCAAGCCTGGAGATGGGTGATTTCCAAGTGGGTTCAAGTTCCATGTAAAGACTGGTCATGAAAATTTTGTTTACCAAACTGGCCATTTCTTCCTTCTGCTGTATATTTTTTGAAAATTAATTGATTCTTTCACTTTTGCTATTTTCTCCCGATTGTTAAAGTTGACTTAGAAGTCTGAATCTTCAATTCCACTTAAATATGGAGGCCCAAAACAAGCAGGGTATGGCATGTTTGCAAAGGTATGCTGATTGCAGTAGCTGGCTTTGCCAGTTACAAAATGCCCATCGACACAAACACTTTAATTTAAATTCCTCTTTAATTGTTTTCTGTATATATTAAAGAATGCATTTTTTAAAAATGCATTAATATTTTGGAATGCATCTATGGAGAAATGAAATAAAAGTGTGCACCTAGCAAACATGGAAGTGAAACACTGATCCAGGAACTAAGTGTAGGCAAAGATATCTCAAAGAAGCTGCAGTCAGATTCCACCCCAACAAAACAGCTGATGTGTGAGTTTTTGCTAAGCTGAAGTAGTTGAGCATCAGAGTTCCTTCTCTGAATATACTGTAGTAATTAGAAAGCCTATATAGGATTATAAATATTACTTCATTACCTTGGCAATTTCACTGCTAAAATGGGTAACTCTGAAATCCATATAATGTTTGTTGGGTGTTACTAATAATAGTGTAACACCTTCTTACATAGGGGAAGAAACAGCGTTACACTGTGTTTCTATAAATGAACCTAGAGAATTAAAGGCATTTAAAGTGTCCCTCTCATTGTCAGTAATGAATTCAGAGAACATTTCCAGTTTTGAAGAACTGAGAATGCACCTATATCAGTTTTTTAGTGGATGTCAAGTCCCTTCTCTGTTCTGCAGATCTGTTCTTGTTACAGGGGGGTACATGCTACTGTAGATGTCAATGGGTACTCTGGGCTTCTTTCATGTTAGTACATCTTCATCTGTGCAGGACAGATGAGAAAGAGTGGAACAGGTAAGGACAAGCAATGGGAGTGTTGAACAGAAACTGACTCAATTTTTGTGTTTTGTGTTCCTTTTAAACTTCCTTTTATTTTTTCTAGAAAATATGTGGTTTGATTTTGTTGTGTTCTGGTTTTGGTTTTTGTTGTTGTTTTTAATGGGTAAAAGTCCTGCTTGAGTGCCTTTTACTCTACTTAGAACTAATGAACATTTGACCATTCCCTTAGGTACTGGGGAAGGGATGGAGGAGAAAAAGTTAGTTGAGATGGACTGCTGGTTTAATTTTTTTTTTTTTCTTAAGACAAAATGTACTAGAAGAAAGCAGCAAAAATAGAAAAAGCCATTCTTGTCTCAGGTGCTGGAAAGATGTAGGCAGAACACATGGTCTCATCAGCTGCTCTGTGATGTGGTGAACCTGTAGCAGGATTGGGCTGTTGAGACTATTATTGAGTTACCTCATTTGTCACAAGTTCGCAGAAATGTTGTCTTGTAAAAGAGATGGCCTTGCATGAGACTCCCAGATAGGAGAGAAATAGGCATCGGTACAAACCAGGTATCTCCCAAGACTTGCTCAAGATTTGGCCAAAGGTGATGGGTGTGGTAGTAAATCTACATCCCACCTCTCTGCCAAGTCTCACTGGTAGAGCACTCAAAAAGTAAGAGATTCTCACTGTCCTAATGGGTCTGTGGCTCTGGGAAAGGATGAAGGGGGTAGCAGTAAAGAGTGTCCATCCTCTAAGTTTACTTGCTTCCATAGTTTTCCTTCCCATGTAATCTTCTTCCACCTCTCTTCTGAACCCCAAACCAGTGATAAAATAGTTAAAGATAGGATAAAATTTATTTTATTTTGGATCCTTTATTGTTGTTCTTTTACTCACCTGTCGCAATTTTTATTCTTTCTGTCAAAGGAAATATTTTTTTTTAGATTAGATCTGCTGTCCTGTTCCACTTTTGTGCTGTAATCCAGTAACATCAGGATGTTGGGATGCATTATGAGTCTTCACACAGTTTTCAAGAGTGCAATCTGAATAATACATACTCTTATATAATATGGTGATGCTTGTAAAGTTTTAGTGCTCAGTCCTTTGAAATAATATTTTTAACTTTAAGGATGTGAATATCTCAGCTGGGATAGCCAGGTCACCTAGTTATACATTTGGGGATACACGATGGCTTTTTGGGCAACAAAGATGAACCCTGAATGTGGAGGATTTCTGAATTATCCTTGAATTCATAAAAAGTGCAAAAAAATATTATTCCATAATGACATATTCATAGTGAGGCACTTAGACTCTCAAAGCTAGCTGGTATAATCATTTCTTTCCAAGCTCTGGTCTGTCAACTGCTCTCACTCCTCCTGCCTCTCTCCTCAAGGAAAGGTCAACCATCAGTATTGACGTGATTTGAACATGACACTGCATTCCCGAGCCTCATTTTTTTCCTTACTTGCTCTTTCCCACTCCTCTTCTGCTCTCCTGTCCCATTGGGTTATTTCTGTTACTTTATTTGATATGATACAATGAAGAATGGGCTCTGTAAAGAAAGCCCTGGGCAATAAAGCCTCTTTTCAAAAAAACGTGCATAAAGTGAAAATAATAAAAACTGTCAAAAGAAGCTGTTAATGTGAATATATTTATTTTATCTTTGGTGGGAAAGCTTAATTCAGCTCCAGGACTTCAGGAGTACAATAGCCAGTAATTTCTATATGAGTAGAACATCTATTTCTCTTTTGAAATATGGGACAATCTAAACCCTAGGTTGTCAGCTGCTTTTACAAGTTTCAGGGAAAAAAAACCAAAAAACTACCAGCTATTTTTGAACTATATATCAGTTGATAATCTAAGTCCCTTTCAGGAATGGGGTTAAAGGATACCTGGATTATAAGAGAATACAGTGAAAGCTGCAACAGCTTTCTGAGTGGTGCCAATAAAGTGTGGGTTAGAAACTTTGACTTAGAATCATGTTCCTGGAGGTGAGGGGAATAGTGGGGTCATTTCACAAGTAAGGAGAGACAGCATGGGAAGGAAAGGGGGTACTGTGGTAGTTCTTGTAAGTTTATGACTTTGCACTGCTTGGGACTGGGCTCCCCTGGCATCCCTGGCGCTGTGCAGCCCCAGTGCCCAGCTGTACCCACCCAGCCAGCGCCGAGCCGTGCACACACCACAGGTGGTCGCCCACATCTGCTGGGGTGGGAGAATTGCTCACATGACTGAAGTCAGGAGCTGATCTGTGGGCTGATTCTTCTGTTTGGAGACTGGCTGGGAGGAGCAGAGATGCTACGGAGATGTGATTCATTCCTGATAATGAGTGGGTGAAACTCAGGCAGGCAGAAAAGCTGTGATTCAATGAACCTCCTGTGCAAAGAGAGGACAGGAAGAGAGCAACCAGCAAGGATGCTTTGAGAATGAGCTAGTGTGTACCATTTAAAAAACGGTACCATTGTGTCCCCTTGATATAAATTTTTGGAGGCAGTCACAGCTCTTTATAATACCCAAACGTTACAGTAAGAATGTGCTCCTTAGTGCATTAAGACATTTCTCCCTATAATTTCCTTGATTTGCTAGATAATGGATTTATTGAAACATCATAAGAAAAATTACAGACTAAAAATAAATCTATCACCCCATTAAAAAGTATATAGAAACATTTTTAAAAATTTGATCAGAATGATATTTTCTCTGCTGCAGTAAATTCACTATTGTAAACCTGCAGGGGGAAGAAATAAGCAGAGAGAAATTTTACAGCATGCTGCCAACTTCATAGATCCTAGGTGGGATGAATCAGATGGAGAAAGGAAACCCAGAGCCGAAGGCCTATTCAGCATCTTAGAAAAAATGATGATGAAGAAGGAAAAGAAAAAAATGGGCATTATAAATAAATAAATAAATAAATAAATAAATAAATAAATAAAATTTTAAACACCTGAACTTGTTTGCTTGCATTTCTCCCACCCTGACACTTTCTATCTGTAGCTTTTCTTTTAAAGTCCCAAGTCTTTCTCAGTTTCATGAGCAGAAGCAATAGACTCTGCAGAGTTTTATGGATAATTCAGGGGGTTGGCACTGACCGAAGAGCTGTACTTATGAATTTCAGTGCAGTATCAAACTGCCAAAGGGTGTACTCTCTGGGGAAGAGATTATTAGCCCTACATTTGTGCTTTGCTGAGCCTATTTTAGATATTATCCCTGGGCAGACAAGGGCTCTGTTCTGTGGTTGCAAGGCCTGGTTGACAGGGCGCTGACACTGCGGCACCGCTGCGTGATTACGCTCTGTGCTGCCACATTCCAGGGGGTGCTGATAAGAGTCAAGCATGGACTTCACTTCCTTGACTTGAGAGTGAGATGTGGGTCAAAAGAGCTTTGTCTTGGAATTTTCAATCACTGTGTTTCTAGCCCTCACCTTATAACACTATGTATATATTATTTTTCAGTGATGTGAATTAATTTGTTGCTAACTGGGTTGCCATTTCAAGATAACAAATACATTTTAGGACAATAATTTAAGAGGTAGCTCTGTGGAACTCATATCTGGAAATCAAGATTAATATTAACATGTCTATGCATAATATTAGTTTATATTTGGACAAAATCAGTAGGCATTTCTTAAAGAACTAAATACCTATAAAGTAATTATTCATTTGCTCACTTCTAGACAAAAGTGTTCTGACTTTTCCTCCAAGTTCTTGGAAAACAGTAGTGGTTGAAAGTATACATCATGAAGGAAAATTGAGAGGTCAAATGAAACTGTAAAATACTGCCTTGTGGGCAGTATCCCACTATTCCAAGAAACAGCTGTCAACTTGAGGAAGAAATTTCCCACATATACTTCAGTAAAGACAAGCAGATGCAGCCGGTTATTATATTATCATAGGGAAAGTTATATGATGTCCAAATATTTTGGCAGCTTGGAAGACTTCTACTTTCTCTTATTTATTATGGTATCCTTCTCTCAAGGGAAAACAGAAATATGGGGAGATTGTTTTTCTCACCTAGCAATATTGATCAGTGAAGCTACTGTTTTCAAGAATTTATTTAGAAGTTTCTTCCATTTCTGGAATCTTCCTTCTTTTGAAAAAAAAAATGGATATATATGTAAAACTGATAAAACCTTATATCCTAATTTATCCTATGAAACCTTATATCCTAATTTAAAAGCCTGGAAGTTTGTAGGTGCTCTAAGTAGGTTGAGAAAATCCTGATGGAAGATTCCAAGGGTTGTATTCATGAAATGAAAGTTTTTATTTAGGAAACTGTAGCTATTAAAATTCTTCATTTTCAATTGAAAATAAATGTTAAGCTCTAATTATAACTACACCATTAAATTCCAGTCGATCTGTGCTACTTAGTATTACTTTGTATGTTTGGGAAGTCTTTCAGTGAGGTTTCTGACCATATTAGCCCATGCTGAGAATTCACCTTCCTCTGAGCATTTTGGAAAAAAACCTCTCTTTAAAAAGCATTGAAAAGCACACTGCACTTAGAGCACTGGTTTTAGTGACAGTACCGTAAATGTAAATGATTGTGCTGTAAGTCATGACCCATTTGCAGAATCCTTCTGACCTTAGCAATCTGTACTTCATGGATTTTTTTTGTCTACATTCAGTAATGCTTTTTATTTTAATCAGAACAGTTATGGTGGCAGACTGCACACTTGGGCTTGGGATGTGGAGCTGTTTTGTCAAGGCATCCTGTTCTCACATTCGAAGTAGAAACTCAGTGCAAGCACTGCTAAAAACACATGAGGAAGCTGATTTGGGTGTTCTCATTTCAGGGCATGAAAGTGTCAGAAAGAAGTTTCTGCAGAGCTTGGAGAAATAAAGTCTGTGACAAAGGGGAAATTGTGAGGAGCAGCCAGGAGTGAAGGTTGCATGGTGGCTGTTTTCATGGCAAAATCCCGAGTACTTTGTCAGGGGTGCAGTGAGTCACTGCTGCCCCAGCAACAGCCTGCATGGGCGGCATGTCATGTGGGAAGAAGCCCATGGGAGGCTGACAAAATCTCTGATTAGACAGGGAGTCTGATTGTGATCAGCCATTGTTCATGGCATACAGGATGTCCCCAAACTGCTGTGCTAATAAGGGCTCAGGTGTCTTCACAGCTGTAGGCATGGTTGAACATTAACACAGCTCGCCATTGGTGCAGGTGCAGGAATTCCACAGCAGTATCTTGTTCCTGTACATTCTTTCTGTTCACTTTATCGGTTTGCACACAGGTCTCCTAAAACTGGACTCTGTTTCATTCACTTCAGCAAGGGCTGGTATTATTTGAAGAGTGAGAATACAAATTCAGGTTTCCTGGTTCTTGTAGTCCCTTTTGGACCCCACTGTGTTACCTCTGACTGTGGAAGGATAAGTGTATGAAGTGCCTACTCCCTCTGGACTGTCTTAGGGAACCCAGTATCTGCAGTTTACCCAGGTGCAAGTGTGGTGGCTTGAGCAAATCTCCAGCTTCAGGAGTTCGCTTAGCTACCCAGTTATCAAAACCAGCAAAACTGGTTCTGCTTTTAATTTCTTTGCTTTGTTATCTTATTTTAGAACTTTCCAATGTGGTTTATAGAACTAAATCTACTTCTGCTTTTGTATTTTCTCCATGGAACTTGATTCCTGTTTTCAGAGAGAGTAGCGGTCTCACAGGATAATCCAGTCCTGAAGCAAAACCTAGATACTGTTGTCAACAAGAATCCAATGCTACAGGAGGTAAGAAGAGCAGTGCTTGAGGGAAGTGCAGTGAAGGCATTTTTGTCATTTGGAAAGCTCAGAAACTAATGACTCCCTTCTTTCAAATAGAAGTGTTCCCCAAAGGAAACTACTAGGACAACTAGCTAGTGTTTGTAGTTTTATACACCTCATTTAAAGTAATCGTTGTCTTGATTTTGAAAAGGTCAGATGGAAGAAGAGAAAATGGTGCTGATTGAAAACGAAGTTTCAGGTTGGACATTTTTCTTTCTTTCTTTCTTTCTTTCTTTCTTTCTTTCTTTCTTTCGGCTTGCTCATTTTGATGCCAATCAAATTTCACAGGCAGTCCATGTCCTTCTGGGCAGAGGTATTGCAATGCACATATCTTCAAATGTAGCAGCAGTGTAAGTGGAGAGGTCCAGTAAAAGACAATCCTGAGAACAAGGGTGAATTTTTGAGGGATACAGAGACCAGCTGGGACTGAGAGGAATGCTACTAATAGTTGCTGGACTGCGTGCATAAATATGCAGGTGAATAAGAGCTTAAATTAAAAGACAGAAATATATTCATTGCCATAGCTGTTTCCAATTGGAGGGAGTATAAAATAGTTAAATCATAGACATTGAGATTTGTTACCTCAGTTTTAGAAAAATCTTTTCCCTTATCATATTAGTTATATTTGTAATTTCCTTGATTTTTTCCTCCTATATTGCAGAATAACAGGCCTAATCTTCTTTTTCTTGTTTGCATCACAAATTAATCTTTACTTTCCACTCAATTTATTTGTGACTGTGAATCATGTCAAATGTAACACTATTTGTGTAACTTATCCCTTTCTAAAACAAAATCAGAAATAAAGAAGCAAATGGATTAGCAATTCTCTCTCCTTAAATGGAATAAGGAATATTGTTAAAAAGTCATTATAAAATCATTTAAAGGCTTCTAGAGCTATTAAAAACTTTCAATTCACATTCAATATTAGAATACACATGCTGCAGAGTATGTTTGTGCACTAACAGCTGAGTACTATCTGCATGAATGTAATTTTCACTATTTAATTAGATACCTCTGAATGTACACATAAAATTCTGGTTTTTCCTCAGTGGAGATCTTTGCAGCTTGGAGGAAGTTGTATCCTGTTTTTTATTCTCCCGTTCAGGGGTCAGGAGGGACAGTAAAACTTTTAAAAAAGATTTAAATCCATGACTATTCAGATGAACATTGTTCCTGACAGTAATTCACTCAAGTTTTTGTAACCTGTCTTTTATATAGCTGATGCTTGCTTCTAAGAAATTTATTTTAATTTCTAAAATATTTTTCCTGTCTTGACAGGGTTGAACGTTTCTTATTGTTCAAGCCGAAAAAAACTGGTCAAGCCATGACTTTTCCTTTGAAAATAAAAATTTCAAAAATCTTAGGACGTATTTGCTAAGATTTTCAATAGTAATTTAGTCCAAAATTTCAAAAGAAAGGATGAAATAACAGAGAAAAAGGAGATGGAAGCAAGTATCTTTGTAAAGGGTATAAGAGAATAAACCAGATCCTGTGGATTCAGTTGAACATGGTTTTTCTTGCTTTTACTTTGTCCTTTTTTCCTTCTGAACCAAGTATCTCAGTCTTATCTCGCACAATTAATCCTTCCATTTATGACATTACTCAGTGTTTAAGGATTACAGCCCACCCAAAATCTAGCAGAATCAATGAAGAACAGTCTCTTCAATCATGTCTCTCACTAGAAATATTCGTGGGGATTTTTAGCAGATGAACTATAGATTTACTTAAAGTAGGCATTACAACAGTGTGGAGTAACTCTGTTGTGAATATTTCTGAACTTTGCAGGGTTCTGAAACACACATCTTTTCTAAGGACATCTTGTCTAAGACTGAATTATAGCCAGCTTCAGGCAAGGAACAGGTAATACTTATATTTCCTCTGGAGCAGCCCAAAAGTGAAATGAACTTTCATGCTCAAAGACTCTTGGCTATTATATTGTAATGGTGGAGGTGTGCTTTCTCCAGTCATCCATCTATTCCAGCCCTTGAACAGTTCTTCACAAGTTATTGAAAGACACTTCTGAAAGATAGTCCCATAGCCTGTATCATTCACAATGAAAGGTTTCCTTCCTAGGCTGGGTATGTATATTCATGGATTTGGATAGCTCTTCTCCCTTCCAAAACCTCCTGAATATGGCATTTTTGTGGAGTTTTTCTTTCATTTTTATTTTTCACCTCTGACTGCATCACTCACCTGTGTTATTTCATGAAAGAGATAAGCACTTAAATCTTTCTATTAGGTAGTTTTCAAATCAGATGGATAAATCACGTGTCATTGCAGAATGTTAACTTTTGACTTAATAGTTTACAGTCTCCACAGCTCCTCTAAGAAATTAGAATTCAGAAGCAAGAAGGGATAGTTTGTGACTGATTAATTTCTTGATTCCCTTAGAGTGTGATGCATGGATTGCTCATCAATTTTATGGGGTAATGTATCATGCCACTTATAAATATCTCATTATCTTCTCTATGCAAACATGTGTATCAGAAATACAGCAGTTGAATGCATGCAGGATTTATATTTCCCTAGGGAAAATTAAAACCTCAAACTCATTATAGCATCCCTAGACCCAGTTGGTTGGCATATCAAGCATCACTTGGTTTGCTGAGTGCTTCTTATAGGTTCAGGGTATCAGTAAATGTATCCTAATCTGGGTGCTAGGCAAGTATTTGGCTAGGTCACAGAGAAATATTATTTTTTTTTAATTTTTTGCCTTTCTCCCTTTTACTGTGTAATAAAAGTTGAATTAATACATGAGGAAAAAGTAATGCTTTATTTGTAGGGCATGTTTACCCAAGCAAGAGCCATGCAAATGGCTTCAACATTCTTATTATTTTCAACATTTTACTAAGACTAATTTTCATCCCAAATATTCAGTAAATATATGTTTAATCAAAACCAGAGGTATAGAAATATAGATATAGAAAATGGGTGATTTTAGCAAAGAAGACTGTAAAAACCTCTCTGTTTTGGAAAACCAGTAATTTCACAGAGGCATTATTGATTATGACAGTTATTTTTATGTACCTACTATCTCAGTAAAAATCAGAAAGAATCAAGTCCTAGGAATTTATAGGAAAATAACAGAAAACTATAAAAGAACAAAGTGTATATTTGAAGGTCTGTGGTTCATCCGTATCTTGAACACCGTATTGTTCATATTCTATCTTCTCAAAATGGTCATGTTGCAGAAAAGGAAATATTCAGGAAAAAACAATGAACAATCAAAGGCAGGGAACAGCTTCCGTACAAGCTGTGACTTTAAGGCTGTCCCTATGCAAGGGTTCCCACTGCAAAGTTTTGGTAGCAGGGTGAACTGCAGAGGAGCTTCCCCTGTGTCTGATAAAGCCAATGTCACCTGGCTCCAAGACAGACCTTCCACTGGAGGCCAAGCCCTCTTGTGATGATGGTAGTGATTCTGTGATAATGTGTTTCAGAAAGGGCAAAAACTACTGGGAAACAGTGTCTGGGAGAGAACTGTGAGAATATATGAGAGAAGCAGCTGTGAATACATGAAGAATGTGAGGGAGGAGGTGCTGCAGGCACCAGAGCAAAGACTCCCCTGCAGCCCATGATGAGCCCCTAAACTCCATGGAGGTCCATGGTGGAGCAGATATCTGGAGGACCCCATGCCAGAGCAGGTAGGGTACCCAAAGGAGACTATGACTCCTGGGAAGATCATGCTGGAGCAGGGTTCTGGCACAACCTGTGAGCCCACAGAGAGAAGGTCAAGCAGGTTTTCTGAGAGGACTTGTGACCCTAAGGGGGGCCCTCACTGGAGCAGCCTGTTCCTGAAGGACTGCTCCCAGTGGAAGGGGTTTGCTAAGAACTGCAGCCTGTGGGGAGCAGTTCATGAAGGACTGTATCCTGTGAGAGTGGCCCCATGCTTGAAGAGTGTGAGGAGGAAGGAGCAGCAGAGAAAATGCACAAGGAGTTGACTGAAATCCCCATTCCTCATCCTCCTATTCTGCTCACAGGAAAACAGGTAGAGATGTCTGGAGGCAGGCTAAGCCTGGGAAGAAAAGGGAGAGGGGGAGAAGAAGTTTTTAGATTTTATCTTATTTCTCTCTATCATACCGTTTAATTGTCAATAAATTAAATTAATTTCCTTAAGTCAAGTTAAGTTTCTTCCACACAAAAAACTAAAGTGTGATTTCTCCCTGTCCTTATTTCTACCTATAAGCTTTTTTTATTTTTTTTTCCAATTTTGTTCCCTGTCCTTTTTACAGTGGGAAATGATAGAGCAGCTTGGCAAGCACCCAACAGCCAGCCAAGGCTAACCCACAACAGATGACACAAATAGATGACATAGAGATGGTGGACATGGAAGAGACAGGCATATAATAATTCTAAAATCATGAATTCCATGGCCAAAGAAGACATTGCATGCTGACTCTTCCAATAGAAGAAGTAGGGATATAAAATTAATCTGAGAAGCCCATTACAAAACAAAAAAAACTGAATTTTTTTCATGGGATTGGAATCAGAACCGAGGAGCTTGCTGATGAGCAGTGTTGTGAGTAACTGAAGGTTACATGGTCTCTAGGAGGAAATGGACAAGTGCTTGGAAGAAGTTTCTGTTGGGGTTAGTAACCCAGAAATCACATCAGGTTCCGTAAATTATCCCAGTGGAAAATATCTGGAAGCTAGGAAAGTGCTCAGGGGAGTCCTGTTCAGGTAAGGTTACAGATGGGGCTCTGAGCAACCTGATCTAGTATCTAGTGAAAGATGTCCCTGCCCATGACAGAGTTTTATTAGAGGGTCTTTAAAGGTTCCTTCCAACCCACACCATTCCTATGGTTCTATGTGGTTGTCCCTGTTTTCAGTCTCATCAAGTGGGTGGCTATAGCCATTGATAGAGACAGAATACAAAATAAGATGAATCCTTGGACTTACACAATGATGATATTATTAAGAGAAAATATAAGAATGAAACTTGTAGATAGCTATAGTTAGGCAAGATAGATCTTGCTCAAATTTCTGAGAGGAAAAGTCCAATAGTTCAGGGGAAAGAAAGGGGATGAAGACTGGTCCTAGAAAATGCATCAGCTCTGACATCCCCTTTGTCCATACAAGCAGACATCCGGGTACAAACGGTGAGCAATATCACTTTGAAAGCTCTGCTCTGAAAAGGCTGTATAAACATTGAGAAATACAATATTTTGACATATTGAGAATAGGACCAAAGTACAACACACAAAAAAATTATCTGTTAGGTCATTTCTATAAATTTTCTTCAAAGTTCAGGTCATTTACGTAAACCTGCACCAGTGAAAGGAACAAGCAGTTTAGAGGCAGACACTTCAACACACGAAAGACATTAAAATTACCTCAAAGACTGTGAGTAACCTATTTTCAGGCAGCTATTTATTTTCAGGTGCTATTTATAACAGTATTTTAATTTTGCTTTGAATAACATATTTTTTTCTTGTAACCTGTTGCATTCAATCTTCCATTGAATTAATAATTCAAAATTAGTCTCTGAAGGAGTGTACTGTGAGAGAGATGGGGACTGGAACTCTTACATCACAGCCTAAATTATTATTCAAGTATTGAAAAATAGATTAGTCATATTCTTATTGATGAAGATAAAATTACATCTGTATTTCTTAAAATATAAGGTCTCTTTCATCAACCTTTATGAATTTTCCTTCTATAGAATCAGAGAATGATTTAGGTTATAAAAACCTTTAAGATCATCGATTCCAACCATAAAGGTAACCCTGCCAATTCCACCACTAAACCATGTCCCTCAGTGCCACATCTGCACATCTTTTAAATACCTCCAGGGATGGTGACTCCACCACTTCTTAAACAACCTGTTCCAGTGCTTGAGACCTCTTTGATGAAGGAATTTTTTTCCTAACATCCAGTCTAAATCCTCATCCCACTTGAGGCCATTTCCTTTTCTCCTGTCACTTGTTACCTGGGAGAAGGTACTTGTACCTCCACCTTGCTACAACTTCTGTCAGGCAGTTGTAGAGAATGTTAAGGTGCCATTCCTAGTCTCTTCTTCTTCAAGCTGAACAACTGGTTCCCTCAGCTGCTCCTCATAAGACTTCCAGACCCTTTACCACCTCTGTTGTTTTTCTTTTGGTATGCAAATCTAATTATCACCTAACCAGCTTTGATAAACTCATTTTGCATTTACCTTTTCCAAGTATTTTGACAGCTTTGTATGGAAGGGTTAGTCAATACTGCTGATAAATACATCCCTGATTTCTCTTTGAACTGCTTACTGTATGCTAGAGGGTTTTTGCAGTTTACTACTCATTGCTTTAAAGTAACTGTAAAATACAACAGAATTCAGAGGTATCCTTTACAGAGTTCACCCAAAATAAGAATTTCAGTGTGGGATTGTGCCCAGTTTTTTTTTTACAGTGAATGTAATACTTTATTCTTTGCAATTCTGTCCTTTCTCATGTTGCTCTTGAGTACTTTGATCAACTATTTGCCTTACAGACTTTGACAAACTTCTTGCTATTGATGTGCTTAAAGAAAGATTTTATATTTAGTTTACTTCGTTTTCACAGTTGATCTTCAATCTCTATTTTGGCCCCTCTTGGTTATGTTTTTATAGTTAATTTGCCAGGGTTCGTGATAACCATTTTTTCTTAGGTTTGACACAGCTTTATCAAATTAGAAACTCCTTGTTTCTAATTACCTCCCTAACCTGCTGTTCAGTCATCATGAGTTTTTTACCCTTTCTAAAAATACTTTCAAAAAATCTGTGGTGGTATGCATTCATCAGTGTTGCTCCTTCAACAATCTCCACGCTGTCAGGTTTTAATTCCCTTAACTGCTCATTTTAAACAAGTTTCTTTGTGGCTGTGTGGCTCTACCTCCTGAAACAGAGCAAAATTGTTGTGTTTCTCTTTGTCTTTTGTTGCTTCTGTAAGGGCTGAGTTTATCTTGATTCACATGCACAGTTTTGAGCCAAGTCACATGTGATAGTAAGGACAAGGTTAAGAGAAATGTCCTGGTTTGTGGGCTGCTTTCACAGCTGCTTCAGAATGCACTTATCAATGGCCTTGTAACAATGTGATCTCTGTGTGACATACCAATGTGAATCTTCATAAGGATAATTACTGTTCTCTTATTTTCTGCCCTTTCTGCTTCCTACCTCCCATGGGATAGCAGTGCCATCATATCTATGTGGTCACTAAAGTCTTACGTTCTTCCTATTTAGGCCCTGAATTTTGGTCTTTAAGGACATCAAAGCACTTGATCAGGTAGATAGTTTGTCAGTTTTGGTTTTTATCAAATTGTGCTTCTCCAATCCAGTGTCTGGGGAGGATGAATGTAGACATGAGAATGTGAGACAGGAAGGCAGCAGCAACAGAGCTCAGGGAAAGGGGTTCTTGCTCCAGTAACATGCCCAGATTTTCTCTACAGTCAGAGAAGCAAGAGGAGCTCTTCTAAAGAACATTTAGTCTTACATTCTTTAAAATAAGACTAGCAAATTTATTCTTAAATTTAGATTGGCTGCTTCTTAATCATTTTTCCGATGGCAAAATATACATTTGATATCTTACATCTTACTAATGAGGGATTTAAGTGCCTAAGGTATGTCTTCAGGGAGTAGAGGTCTGTGATGTAGACTGATTGGTTTGCTCTCCTTTCTCCTGCTGAAAGTGGTCCAATTAAATCTTTTAATTGTTGAGGACAGAGGTCCTTAGCTGGTAGGGCTCACAAGGGGAGGGCAACAAGTGGGATACATTCGTTCTTGTGCTTGGTCTAAGGACCTATTTTTATATGAAGTAATTAATGAGTAATTGAAATCCTTGGAATAAAGATTGTCTGTCAATAAATTAACTTTACTTCTCATCTCTCTTAGTCTTACACCAGTACTGCTTAAACTTGGAAGCACAGTTCCAGGTGCTCGAAGGATTTTGAAATCTAGATTTTTAGGGCTTAATGTTTTATTGTTTTCAGGGATAATGGAACACTTCTTTATGTAAAGAGAGGGAGATAGGAGATACATGAGGATGGGAAAATAGAATGAAAGTTGTATTTCTATGCCTTATTCTTAAAAAAGGACTTAATTCCCCTTAAGTAGCTCAAAAGAGTTAGTAATTTAAGAAATACATAGCAGTTATATGGATTCAGCAACAGAAATAACTGGGTTCATATAACCATGTTATATGCTTAAAAAGAGATTAATTCAAGACTGTGAGACAGTGAACTTTGTGTGCCACTCCAGCTGGAAAGGTGCAGGCACTAAACGATCTCTGGTTTGAAGGTAAGGAAAACCATGGCAGCCCATGATAGCTGATGAACAGCCTATGAACAGTACATAAAGGATGCTGGGACTTAGCAAATTTAAAATCAACTTTCTTGTCCATTAAAAGTTGAAAGTACAAATATTTTTTTTAATGTTCCAAATAATACATGTCTTTGCAAGTTTTGGTCAATTTCAAATTTAGTAGACATTCCTTAGAGTACTAGTAGTACTGCCTGAATTTTTTTATGCTAGGCTAGAAGTAGCTCCTTGTGGGCTTCCTAAGAACAGAGTGTGCTGTTTTGTTCTGGATCTTTTTTATGACCGTACTCAGAGGAAGGACTTAATGGGTGGCAATTCACAAATTTGAAGTCAGTTTTCAGTGTACATGACTCTGTGGACATTTCAAAAGCAACATCATAGGGATTTAAATTATTACCTTTAAAGATAGGAAAAGTAGAAAGTTTTATACTACTTTTACTTATCAAAAATATTAAGCTTCCACTGGTAGGTGTGTTTCTGTTTGACAACCCAGTGAAGCTGCTTAAACTGATAACTTGCACTACAGCCAGAATTATTCTCATCTGCAATCTCATATATCAAAGCATTTATATTCTTTTGTTCCATTTTATATCAAGTAAATTTTCATTCTGAAATGTCTGGGCAGCTTTCTGGAGATCAGAAAGTATTGTGACTACCATCCATCATATCTATTCTTGTATCTATTACTTATGGGAAAAATGAAAATAGTGGAAATGCTTTGAGTTTATAAATGAAGTCAAAGCTGAAAATAGCTTTTTCACATAGAGATGCCCTTTTGTTATTCAGGAAATGTGTTCCAAACAGTTGGCCCTGGAGACAATGATGCCTCTAGTGCAGATGAGCTTTATCCTCACTGTAGAAAATTTCAGCATGTCAGAGTAGCACTGCTTTTGACAACATTGCTAATGTTGGCCTTTCACTTATCCTTGCTTGAAACAATGATGTACTTGAAGACAATAACTGAGTCCTTGGGAAAGAATAAATACTGTACAGAGAGCTAGTTCAGGAAGCAGAGGGCAGTTTTGCTTCCCAAACAGTAGAAAATGATGTTTGAAGGTGGTGCTCTAGCATTTTGAGCTTCCTAGTGTTTTCTATGTGCTGAAGGCTATGAAACCAAATCTGCACTGTTACCTCACTCAGCTCTGAATTCTTCATGAGATAATATGGTCACTGCCCACTGGCATGAAATGGAGGACTTCATGTCACTGAAGGAGAGCAATGCAGCTGACAGACTGATGTCATTACTGGCTTCCTCCAGCAAAAAGGATTATTTCAGGTGGTCTTCTAGGTCTGTCCTGATAGAACACCAGCTCTAATGTCGTCCTTTGGCTAAATAGAAATACTAACTAGCTAAGAAACAAGATCTAGCTGTTTTTGGGTTGGAGGAATTGCTTTTCTGCTATGAGTAACTCACAGCAGCCTGGCCATTAAAAATAGCTTAAGGATTAGTCTGTCACCTTCTGATATCCTGTACTTGATCTAAATAAACAAATAAATAACATCCCTCCAAATATCTAAGAATTACTTTCCAGTAGAATTTTTTCTCCTAAGCTGTGTATGTGTTAGTCCTAACCCTGTGGGAGTTGCTTTTCTGTAACCATGGATGGAATTTGGCCCTTAATAGTGACTGAGTCTTCATTCTGTAATGTAGGTCAAGAGAAGAAATTAAATGATGACATTGTGCTTGCTCGCTGTGGCATCCCGCAGGAGTTGGTATGGTCCCTACTGATTGCCTTGAATCATTAATCAAAGGGAAACTGCATTGCACAGCCTACAATATATTCTCAGCAGGCACATGCATTGATGATGCTGCACCATGAAAAAGACTTAATTGCATTGACAGTACATTTTTTTCACAGTTTAGAGTGTTTATCAAAATTGTGCTTGTAGCATCTAAAAATAGTGTAATTAATGCAGCTTTTGGCCTCTTCACACACTGTTTTCTTTTTAGTTTCTTCTGTTAAAGAAGGCAGCTGTTTGCTAGGAAAACAAATTCATCTCTTTTCCTTCTCTCTCTCGCCTCCTGTTTTGTATCTGAGTGCATCAGTAGGAGGCTCACAGTTTGTTGTAAATGTTCATTCACAGTTTCTGCAGATTCCTACATTCATGTTCACAAAGGCAGAATATTTCAAGATGTCCTTCATATCAAGTTACTGCTACTTCACATCAGACATGAGGAATACAAAATATGGGCATTGCTCGAGAGGCAAAACAATGCAAACCAAAAAAAAAGAGAAAAAGAAAAAAAAAAACAAATCAAAAACAACCCCACCCCAAAATGACAAAAGAAAACCCTCACAAAAACCCACTAAAAAAAACCAAACCCCCAAAACTAACAAACTGAAACAATAAGGTACAAAACTCACTGTCCTCAAGGAGAATGTGACAATTTGGATCAGTCATTTCTTCATTTTTAATTTTTTTCCATTCTTCAGTGTTAAATTGTTTCTTTTCATTGCTGATCTAAGGGTGGCTTGTGAGTGTTAACTTGTAGAGTATATTACAGAACAAGGAAAGCAGACCTTCTTTGATAAGATAAAGCATCTGAAAGAGAAAGGGAGGGAGATTCTGGTGTGGTGGCTTGTGACACCACTAGGCAGCTATTCCTTGGCTCCTGGGTGGACCAGGACAGTGTTTTCATTTTTCCTCTTAAATATTTGGGCTTTGAGAGCAGGAAAGGACACAAAAGCATGACACATGGTTTGGGTGAACACCATAAGCTGTTGCTTCTGTGCTGGGCAACCTGTGTGCATGTGGAGACCTGCAAGCCCATAAGAAACCCAGAGAGAGCAGAGTGCAGAGAGCAGCAAGAGCAAAGAGAATTTGTACTGGAAAGAGATCTGGGTTAAAGAAGACACTGGGAAAAAAGATCTGTTTGAGGATTAAGAAAAAAGAGACTGAACATCTGTTTTGTCCACACCTCTGCAGAAAACTCATATTATCATGACTCATTTTTGTCATCCATCTGCTACCGTTAACTATTGTAAAGTGCTCTGTTGCCTCAAACATCCTCATCAGGTTTTAAAATGTTTCAGTTCTATATATTGCCTTGTAAATCTTGTGTTACAGTGAAGAAGACTGTGTTTGTGGCAGAGCTTTGCAAAGCTGCAATTTCACTGAAATTACTATTATTACCTTATAGACTGCAACGGTAAAGCTCAAGTGGTGAAGTATATAAATCCTAAGTTTAAATAATGGATTTTGCCATAACATTACACTGGACTTTATACTTCTGCTGCTGATGTGGGACTTCAACTTCTATTAAAACAGGAACCTATTGAACATCTTTATCATTGTCTGACATAAAAGCTTACATTGTGTGCACACACAATGTGAAGATTCAAGATTAGAGACTAAGTGAAAGTATCTTGAGTTTATCAAATGCTTTCTACTATGTGAATCTGGAGCTGCCCTTACACTGCTAGTTGGTGATGCATTTGAGAATGGGATTCACAACTGATATGGTCCTGCGATGAAGCCTGTGCTTAAGCCTATAAGCACCACAAAGTGAATTAATCAGGACAGCATATGAAGAAATAGAAAAAAAATTAAATATAATTAAGAAAAAACATTCATAATAATTAACAGAGAAAATTAATGAAAATTCATGAAAATTAAATGTATTTTAAGTAACTAAGATTTTAATGAATTTAGTACATTAAAGCAGTATTTTGTATGGGATGGAAGAGCTTGAAAATTTCTGGATGGTCGTCTTCAAGGATATTTATTGAGCAGACAGATTGTTTAGGCTCCTGGTTGCTATAATCTTCCATAGTGGTTTGAGTTTAATGTATTTGGAAAAGATCAGGCTGCTTTCTTTTCCAGTATAAACTTTGCTCTTGGAAGTGCTGTTTTACAGATTAGATTAAACTTAATGCATTTAAAAATTGCTTTTTAAGACCACTGAAGAAACAAGGTGTCCCTAGAATAGAAGATGCAGATTTTGCTGGAAATTATTTTCATTTCATTCATCACCAAGACAGCATTAAAGTGCAGTAGCTATGTCATTGCTATTAAAATTACATGAGGGATGAAGAAACACAGACCCAACATTCTGTACCTCATCCCAGATCAACTGTTGAAATTACCAGTGGCCTTTACATTGTAAGATATTTTTTTCATGTATAATGTGGAGAATATTAAGTCTAATTAATTGTCCTTTGTCTATGATTTGAAAAAACACAGAAAAAAATATTTTGTAACTGAAAGGTATTTTCAGCTTTCACAAAGCATGGTACTGTAAAGAGTTGGGTGAATAGGAAAGAATCCTCACTTTGCATCAAGCTGATGTCAGAGCCTTTCAAAGAGGCTGCTGTCATTAAGGATGAGAGTAGTGACGTTTGAAAACCCTCTTACCTGCTGTTGCAGGGTAGTGCAGAGAGTGACTTCTCTCTTCCCCAGCCATACCCAGCTTCCTTCACTTCTTAGCAGAGACACCCTTGTCTTTCAGCTTAGCAGGGAAAGAAAGATGGCGTAAAGGGAAAAACCTTGGTCACTAAAGTTTACCCTAAATATGTATCTGCTTTTTTGAATAAGTTGCAGCTTTTTAGCTAGTTGTCTGTCATCCTCCTGTTTCACTGTGTCCCCCAGACTGGGGCAGTGAGGCAAGGCCAGGGCAGCACAGGTGCTTTCAGAAAGCTGCCCACAGCCCATGAGGATCTCTTGTGCTCAGGGCAGGGGCTCTGCTTGCAGCCCAGGGTCCGGGCTCCTGCAGGAGCACTCGTGTGTCTCTGCGCTCCTGCCCAGCCCACACGGGGTAAAACCTCTTCCATGGCGCAGCCACAGGGATGTTATGGTGCCATCTCACTGCAACCGTGTATTCCTGGCTCTATGATCGCTCTCTTAAAGAAGTCAGTATCAAATTCATCAATAAACGAGCAGGAAATAATGGGTGGGATCAGCCCAAAGGAGAAGCTGCAGCTGGCAGCTGGTTGGTCACCATTTGTTCAACACAGGATCATCTTTACACAGGCAGGCAGGCTCAACTTTTCACTGCTGTCCTTGTACCTTCTGTGGTCCAGCAATTTACAGAGCCTTTGAGAAAGATTATCCATTTTAATGAAAATACAGGGGTAAGCCAGCCATTTAAGTTCAACTGCCACTCTAATATTACTACTAGCTTGCCTCATTTAAGCTGGCTTTTTTTTCCATGCTATTTTAAAAACTCTTACTAACTTCAAATGCTAAATTACAGGTGCTATTACTGATTTTTTAAGCTGTTCAGTTATACTAACATTGTAATTCTTAAAATCTTCCAGTCTAATTTTACCATTGAAATGAAGTTGGGATTGTAACTCCACAAGAATCAGTCCTGGAAAAGCAGAAACCAGGGTAGGTTGAAAGCAGTTCCTATCAAGCAGCCATTCAGATAACTGCAGTGTCAACTGCTTTACAAAAAAGCAAATTGTTATTTTCAATAACTAACTCCTGCAGACTATGTTTGCTTGTTGCAACATCAAGTAATAAAAAGTCATCCAAGGCTGATGATTTTTATACTGAAAAAATATATGGAAAGATGGATTTCTTTTTCATGGTGTATGTACTTTGAGGAAATTAGTTTTAAAGAATTTACTGTATAAAATTTTCTTCCTGCTCTTAAAAACGGAAGAGTTTTTTGAGAGTTATTTCAGATATTGAAATCAGTAGATTTCTAATGATGTTAATAGTTTTTATTCCTCATATAAATCATACACTAAACTCCTTTAGCAGTCAGAGGAGTTATGGGCAGTGCAGAATGCTCTATCTCTTTTTCCTTACTATCCTAACACATAATTTTGTGTGTGTGAATGATATATGAGCATCCTTAGTTAAATGTAAAATTTTCTTTCACTCATATTAATTTTTCACTCATTCTGGTGGTGTGAATGTCTTGGCATACTGGACTATCATTATGAAACTCAAGGAATTTGCATTAAGTCATATTGCTTCCCTTGAAATTCAGAACCAAACTTATACCAGCCCTACTTTCTGTGGAAAAAGAAAAAAAAACCTGCACCCTCAATAACAGACCGATTAAAAAAATACAGATTTATATGTCCATGACTGAAAACTGCTTTTGTCCATGTAATTCTGTGGCCATGGGTTTTGGCAGTCTAACAGCACAAGGTGCTGTTTGTGGAGTGGCAGTGTTTACTGTCCTGAAAACCAGACTCAGATCCTTTCATCACTCTTTGATACACTGGTTAATTACATAAGCTGGGTCATTGAACTAGTATTCCATAACCACTGTGCTAATAATAGTGGGTCACAACCCTTTCTTAGCCTCACTTGGACATTAATGTGATTTCTGTGGTTTTGGACCCGAACATAAATGTATTAATCCTTCTACAGCAGCTTATCTTGAGCATATGTGTGCCAACTTCTCTTGCCACTCATCCCTGGGGTGTTTCAGCTGGTGCTTTCACTGCCACTCACCACTGTGTAACCAAGATTGCTGCAGGGCTTTCTGTTGCTGCATTACCCCTGCACAAACAATTATTACTGAGATACAGACTAAGATCATTTTCTCAGCCAGAGATCATTACTTAAGCTGTCATTTTTCTCCTGTGTTGCTGAATGCAATACCATCATCCCTACCCAAAGACTTGTTAAGTCTTGTGTTGTGTCAGGCAGCCAGTGTGTTTCAAGACATCAGTAACAGCAGCAAACTCTCTCAACAAGCTAGAACCACTCCTTATATCTACGGTAGGATCGGTACTGTAAGTATCTCCTGGCTAATTATACCTGAATCTGCTGTCTCCCAAAGGGTTGAGCAAGTGATTCTGCCCAATCTTAAAGTCTAAATATTCCTCAGATAGTGGAGCTGTCAGTGTTGCTTTCTTATTGCTGGAGATCACCTGCTCCTGGTTTCAACACTTGGTTCTTGAGATCTCTTTGATTTCTAGCATACGGTTTTGCTAACTCGTGCATTAGGGTGGTTGTTTCTTTGTTTCTTATTTCATTTGTCTGTATTTTCTCCCTGGTATTCAATTTTTGATTTGAAATGCAATTATTCTAATTCCAATGCCATCTTCATGACTCATGCAGAATTCTTGGGAAAATAAAAATATAAAAAAACCCTCTGTGCTATCCTGCAGTCAAGCCCCATATACAAAACTGCAGGGGTCCATCTTATCTTTACTTTCAACTTGCTTGTGTATGTATCTTCAGGGCCTGTATTAACAAGCATTAATACTGCTTGTATCTTTTATTTTTGTACATATTTGCCTTCTCCTTTTTATTTGGTTCCTTGGGGTCTGTTCCCTCCTGGAGAATATTCTCAGCCCTGCCATCCTGCCCTTCTGAATCTAGACTGTTTATGTTAGCAGGGTTCAAAGGACCCATAATCACGTGCAAGGGATGAGTGAATCCTCCAGCACTGCTGTTTTGAATGTTAGCTCACCCTAACTGGACCGCATCTCCCTCTGGCACCCATCTAATAACCACAGACAGCAGTTGCATTTAACATGTGACTCTGGACCCATATGGCTTTTGTTCTTTCAAAAAAAAGCCCTGCAGACACCATTTCCAGCTGCTTTAACACAGCTCATCTTGGGCTGTATGCACAGTTAATTCACCATGGCTGGTGTTTCATGTGGGCTGCACATGAAACATTTTGTGGCCGCACAGGCTGTTTCAGGCAGGTGACTTTGATCTGCATTGGTCACCTGGGGGTGATTTGTTTTCACAAGGAGCAGTACCAGGTAGACAGGGATAATTCCAAACCCCTGTGTGCCAGGCATCAAGACCCTGCTAGCTGTCCTCTGGTTTGTATTGCTCTACCCATTTTACCTGTCATTTCTGTGTAAGCTTCTCAGTTATCTTCCTGTGAGAGTTGTGATCCTCGCTTCCTTGTCTCCTATCCACTCTGTTTTATCCTGCACCACTTGTAACAGTTACCTTAGCCTACTGAACTTTCTTTTTTCCTCTCACATTGTGTGATATCTGAGACTTCTGTCTTTGGTCTTTCCTTCCACCCTCCCCATCCTCTCCTAGCAGGAGTAGGTTTTAGCTCTTCTGCAGCAAAGGTACATTCCCTGGCCTTGTATTCCCCAGCGTGATCCCCACAGCATTTTTTTTTCCTGCCCTAATGCCCTGCTCTTATCTTCACATTGCTCTCACTAGCTGCCCAACATTCCTCCAGCCCAGACCACCCTCCCTGTTAACTCCTGCCTCCCCATAAACAATCTACTCCTCCCAAGACTCTCAGAAACTTACACAGCTTTACTTAAAAGACTCTTAAAAAGCTTCACATGTCTAGGCATAAGTATACAAATGTTCTGCCTTTTCATCAACCACAGAAGCCATGGTAGTCTCTCTCCTTCAAAGGTCATGGCTGTACCCTCTGCTGGATTTGAAAAGTCCTTCTCAGTCCTGCTTGGCATACATGGCATGGGTTATGACCTTTTTACCAACTTGGTATTTGAGTGTTCTTGTTTCCTGTGTGTGACAGTGATACAATTTCTATTTCTGCTCCACTCAGGCTCCCACATTCTTGCTTTTACAGCCTTGGTTGTTGAGTTCTCCACATTCTCTACCAACTTGTTACACGAAAAAAGAGGCCTGTTGGTGTTTGCAGGACTCATCTGGTGCAGAGTGGGTGAAAAAGAGCAGGACTGGTTTTTTACTTCTTTTACTAAACAAAATTGAAAGAAACAGATAATTGCTAGCATTTGTGTTGTGCTAGGCCTTTTTGGGGAGTTACATTAATGTGTTTCAATATGCACAAAGCTTCAGGGAGGAGACGATTAAAGAAGAAACAATTTGCAACCGGAATCTCACATGGTAGGTGGATTCTTCTGTACGGTGTCCATTGTGGTGTCTGTGTGCTATTGTACCTTCATATTGCTCTCTATATTATTCTGTTTCACGGGAAAACCCTCTTTATGTGGTCTAATCAAGTTGGTCTTTTAGGACAATTCACTTTGCATATAGTTATGTGTACACAACTATATTATGTATTGGTGAAATGTTGTTTTGTAAGGTGGCCTTACTTTTGCAGCAACTTCTGAATCTACTCCTATCTCAAAGCATTTAGTTCCACTAATCCTTTAAGACCCCAAGAGCCCATAGCAGCTGCATTCTGCAGCAGAAATAGTCATAGCCAGAAGCAGCAACCTGGATTTCCTGTGCTGGACATTGTCCACTTGCAAAAATTAAGTGGATTGGAAGTGGTTTGTAGACACTTTTAGCTGCATCATAAGAACTGTAATTGCATTTTTCATTTAAAGCTTTTGATTATTAACAAATCTGTCATGACATTAAAACTATTACAGAGTTTCATTAATTCTTTCTTCAGCAGGGAAAAGCATGGGATGGAAACTACAAGTAAAATGGTTCTGAAGTAATAAGAAAAAAGTTGGGTTTACTTGAACTTCTGTTGTGAGGCTTTAATGAACCTGGAGGGGGCCTGTCTATTGATTGTTAATCCTATAACCAGCTCTACAGGGTGCCTTCTTATGAGCATTGCTGCATGAAAGTAAATGTCATCATGTTTTTTATCTTGTCTGTTTGCAGTTTCCCATGCAGTTTTATCAAGATTGAGCAAACCTATGGAATTGAACATAATTCCCTATGTATGGAAGTGGTTTCAGTTTTTTTGTTTGCCATCATAATCATCTTTGGAAATGTAATGTGCAAGTATTTAGCTCCTCCTAATAGACCTAAAATTGTTAATACAGTGATCTGTGTTCTCTTGCTGCTAGCTTTAAATAGTTTTACACTGAATTTGCTTTGTATTTTACACATGCTTTGGTCAGCCAAACTGATTTTATCTATCTCCTTTTTTCCTATTTTTTATTTTTTTTAATTGAGAAATGTGCAATTCTGGAAGCCTAAGGCTATTCCACACCCTTTTCCCACTTGCAACTGAAATATTGGGAGTAACTAACCAGAGATTATTCCTTGCAGGTTTGCTTTGTAGGACCCCCAGGAGTCTTACTGGTATTTGTGGGTGGAAAAAAATGCAATGCATGTCTCAGTTACCAGAGCTTTCTGATTTATGGTGGTTAAGATTCACCAGTTAACACATTTTGATTTGGGGCGACAAATCAGAAAAGTTGGTCATCTTAACCAGCCACAGATTTAAAAAAAATATTAGCAAATTGTTGATGAAAATGACAATAAAAAAATCGCACATATTAGCATGGAAATTAGTATGGTTTACTCCTTAACTGTTTAATTCTGGCTAATCTGTGAGGGTGGGCATTTAAAGTGCTTAGGGTCACGAATGATGTTGTACTGCCAATGGAGAAGTTGTTAACCTAGAATCTCCTCCTTTCTCTTGAGAGAAAAGAGAAAGACTAGAGATAGGGAAGGTTAGTATAGCTCATTTCTTAAGAATACCCTGTTCTCCTTGCCTTTATATCCCTGCTGCTCAAGACAGAATGCCTTTTCCTTCTGAGGTTCCTTATAGATGTTAATATTAAAAGTTAAAATGAGCCGTATGAATGGGCACAAAGATGTCACAAGAACTTGGAGAGGTTTAATTACTTTTTTCATTTATTTTCTGTCTTTTTGTGGGAAGAGATTCACATATGGGTTGCATGGTTTGCATTCATGACTTTTATTTGAATGTGGCTTTGAATTTTGAGGGTTTTATCATATGCATAATCACACATGTGTCTAGCAACATGTCTGAAATCTGTTTCATTCTCTCTCCAACCCATACATTTTAAACACGATACACAAATGAGTATTGACACTGAGAAGTCAAGCCTGGATTAGTTTGCACCTTGTAGTCCGTTTTATTTTGGATAACATTCTGAAAACAAAAGATATCTATTCATTATGCATCTGCCTAAAAAACCTAATGATTCATAGGGTGCCAGTAGGGTCTGTGTCCTGAAAACTGACGCTTGCTATTAAAATTTTCTAGATTATTCCTTCAAACGAAGAAACAAACAAAAAACTTGTAAAAAAGGCAGAATACCGGAAGTCATTATCAGAAGTGTGTGAATTTCAGATAGCATTTGCGTCATCTTTCCTTATGGACAACAAGGGCATACGTTTCCTGGTTGTGTTAGCCAATGATTCTCAAAAATTTTGTTTAGTTTTGTTTCACAATTAGAATATTCTCTTACAGCAAGAATATATGCTAGCACTTTATAAAATATTCTGCTGTACATGCATTAAATGTACTTCTATTCATTGAGTATGCTGCTATCATTGGCTTAATAGAAGCACTATAATTGGAACTCTTCTAACAGCTTATGTGATTTTATTTCTTTTTAATAACCTTAACCCCCACACGTTCTCTGTTTTGGTTTTGCTTGGTTTCATTTTTTAGTTAATTTGTTTCTTCTTTTGCATTGGCGAACAGCCTCAATGTTTCCTCGCATGGACTGCAAAGGTTGCTGGTTTATCAGGACTTTTATGTGATAACCACAAATTCCTAGGGGTTCACCTTAAAAAACAAAAGAGACCTTCAAGAAACTACTTGAGTGTACTTAACTGGAGATGTAAGAACAAATTCTGTTTGCAGATAGAAACTCAGACAGTATTCATTTTCCCTCCAAGCCCTTGGTATTTTCTCAGCATGCACACTCCTCCCAAACTGCAATAACTCTTTAATTTTATTTCATTCCATTTCAAGGGATCTAGCTATTGCCCTTATTCTAGAAGTTCTCTAGATAATGATGTATATTATCCGGGCAAACAGAAGCCCAGAACAATAAACTGAAAAAAAGAAAGGGCAGCTTAGTATTTTCAGGAAGGAATGTTTGATTCCACCCTGGTTAAGGCTTACCATCAGAAAACCTTAAAACATCTAAAACCACACGGGCTATGTTCAGAATGTGTACAGCTGTGCACCAAGAGTTTAGCTGTGATTTTATTTTTTTAGGCTGGGCAGGTGGATGGTGACCCAGGTGACCATTTCCAGGTGGCCCTGGAAATGTCACCTGCTTCAAGTACAACACTTAATTCATCCAAATTCTAGAATTAATTTCTCTGAACCCCCACCCACAGTATTTCCCTTTTATTAAAGTTTCCCTTATTTAGTTAGCCTGGCTCTCTCCTCCCATCTTTCTCTCCATTCTAGGGTCTCTCATTTCATATTCACATTTATACCATTTTGTTAACCCTAATAAATTTAGTGGTAGGGGTGATAACATTAAACTCCCTTTTTTTGAGTCTCACTCCTATTCTCCATTATCAGAAGTCCTCTTCATTTGAATGTGAGGTCATCATAGCATAGCATCTTTCAGCATATTTTTTCCTTTGGCTTTGAATTCAAGTCAGAAATTCCCCCACAACCCTTCCTATGTATGATATTTTTTTCTTTATGCTTTGATATTTGCCTCTACTTATTTTCACCAGAATGCTTTAGAAATAAGATTTTTTACCATTAGTGGCTAGAAATAAACTGTTATATATTCCTCTCTCATATCTAGATACACAGTATTTGTAGTAAACTAAATTAAGAAAAAAAGAAAAACAAACAAAACCCACCAGCCCAACAACAACAACAAACAAAAAACAGAAAACAAAAGGCAAAACAAAAACAAAACAAAAAACCCACAAAAAAACCCCATGGGAACAAGAATACAAATCTTATTATTTCCCAGGTGCCTTCTGAAATGCTGCTGACAATGAGGACAGCAGCCTCATTGGGCAGGCAACAACCTGATCCTGTGTTTGTGCTTAGCCTTCCCAGCAAGCCTGGGCCTGTGGCAGCTTACAACCTGCATGGCATATTGGATTGGGTTGTGGATCCTTTTATAATATTAATATATAGTGCAACTCTGCCTCATGGAGGCTGCAGAAGAGTCCACCTCTGCATCTGAGTAGTCAGGTTCTCAGAATATATGCATATAGTTAATTTGCAAGGAAATGCTTTATCTCCTCAAATCTCTACTACATGTCACAGCTTTGGCAGTGAAAGTAACATTTTTCCACTTTTTTTTTTTTTTTTGCCTTAGTAAGCATTTTACTGCTCTTTTTTAATGTATGGTCACTGTGAAGATACCTCTTTGCAGTTATTTTTGAAGATATCTCATATTTCCTCCTGGTTTCTGACAGGGAGAAATCTATAATGGGAGTTTGTAGAAAATTTGATTCATTGCTGTGTTACTCTGCCTAAAGCTGCTCTAACTCTGTCCAGCAAAATGGATTGGACAGATTCCTGGGAAAGTTGCTGGTGTAAGAGTCATGTGAAACTTGGGTAGTGCAGTAATACATCAGACCTACTCTCTTTTTAGTTGTTTTCCTGCATTGCTGTTGATGCTGCTCCTAGGTGTACTTAGTAACTCCTGACATTCTGAATGCTGTCTGTGTAATTTTCCTGGGTGCCTACAGAGAAATTTGTGCAGCCATCTAGTAAAATGCACTGTGTTTTGTTATTTACATGGCATTTAAGTATGCCTTCATAAGCTTCGGTAATATAATGGAGACCAACACTTTCCGGTGAACAGCTCGCTGAAACCAAGTTGTGTAACATGCTGTATCCAACTGTTAAAGAAAAGGAGTCAATATCTAGCTGTAGGGGACTCCCACTACAAAATAAGATAGTCAATTCTTACTTTTGCCTTATGTGATTTCTAGCTTTCTAGTTTGTTTGGGTTTCTTTTTGTTTATTTTCAAGAAGCACAGTCAATCTCAGCAGTTGCTATGGGCGGTACCATCAACTTTGAACTTTTTACCTTAATTCCCTTGCCATTTCTGGTTTAGAGAGTTTGTCTTTGTGGACATTCTATTTTGTGAGGGTTTTATTACTTCAAATTACAGGAATAGAAGTGCTGGGAATGGAGTCATATTGACAAGTTCCCCAACATAACATACAAAGGATTAAGGCAAAGCTGTTAATTTTCTCTGCTTCCATTGCTGCAATTTGGAATCATCATGACGCTGGCAAAGGAGACTATTTAACGACATTGTTCTGTTGCTATTTATAAATGAGATTTCATTTAAATTTAGAACACAAAACCTTCCTGGGTGGAAAACTGCCATCTTGTGTATCCACACGCAGTGCAGTGCAAGGGATCTGATCAGATCGCTCTCAATATTGCCTCTGCAGTACAGACAGAAGTAATGGCAACAGCACTGAGCTGTCCCTAGGGCTCAGTTCTGTACCCTTGTCACTTCTGAACCTATGCCCTCAGTGGCACGTGGAGTTTTACAGAGCCTCTGTGTTTAAATGTTTTTGTGTTCATCAGGACTTATGGAGCATCTGTTCTTTGTACTGAGGTACATCAGAGCTCCGGGGGCGCTTCCCAGATACACCCAGGCAGCACCTTGGGGTGCATGGAGGATGCCTGCCTGTTTCTTTCCTCTTCTCTTCTCCTGCCAACCCTCTCGTCCTGCCCCTGGGAAGCCAGCTGTGCCAAGGAGAGGTGGGCGTGTGAGGAGCACTGGGCTTTTTCTGAGCCAGCACTGCAGTTATAGTGTAACTTAGGGAATCTTAGAGTTTGCATGGCTGCCGGTGATGGCATAAAAAGTAAGAGCTGCTGCTTTGGTGCCAAGTCACAGAGGGGAAATATTGTTATTAAGTAGGGCTATTTGTAGCCCAAAATAGTCAGCTCCTCTCAATCTGTGGAAAGTCTCACTAAAGTATGTAAAGCTTGAAGTCCTGAATTCAGCTCTTTTGTTATTCCAAATTCTTGTAATTTTCTAGAAGAAGTAATTTTCATCCATATAGAGCAGGCAATCCTTGCACTTACCGTGATTTTTCAAGGATATAGTAAAAAGCATCCAACAAATTCCTGTTTGTCTTGACAGTAGCCACTTTTATCTAAGTTGAGATAAGGAAGAGTACATTTATGAAGACTTACGACAGATCTTTGTCTAATCTTTAATTTCAGAATGCTAGAGGCACTTATCACTGTCAGTTCCAAAACACCTCACATTTGCAAACAGTGCTTCATAAAAATTGTTTGAAATGGTGATTCACCCCAAATAAGAGATACAGGAATCAGAAAAATCAAGTTATGCAGGCATTTTGAGCCACATTTGTTCCATGTGGAAGAGATGGCTTGTCCCAAGTCTAAACTTAAGTATTAGTTATGAAGTAATTGATATTCAACAGTGGTTACATGAAAAGAGTACAGTTACATAAATCAAAATAATTTGACCATCTTGGATTAACAAATTACTGCCTGCCAACTAAGTAGCACTAATGTGCTATGTAAAAGTCACGAAGATGATTTTTTTACAGTCAGTGTAAGTTTATTATAATTATTATTGGAAAATGCAATAAAAAAATCTACATTAATATTCAACTTCTGTTGACATTATATCTACTTGAACTCTTAAGACATCACAAATTGCCTATGTGTAAATCCATAATATCAGTCTGTCCTTTTTCTTTAAATAAATTCTTGTTGTATATGAGAGTTCAAATGGCAGAATCTGCTGTTTGCATTATTGCAAAGTGGGTTTTCTACCTTTTGACTTTGGCAGTTGTAGAGATATTGCACTTGTAAAATGATAAGAATGATAATAACAAAAAAATATATCATTTCCCTGCTTGGAAGGAGTTTTCAGGAGACAGGGATGTACTCTAACTCTACCACTAGTATGCATTTTCTGTTTGTTCAGTATTAGAAAGGGATATTTAGTATTTCTGAAAATTATATACTTGCCCTGCTGTAATTGACCTTGCTGTGGATGCTTGCAGTGGACATAGTGGATATTCTTGCTTTTCAGGTTTTTATGTGCGCTTAAGACACTCTTAAACTAGTATGGAAAAACATACGTTCAAAGTCAAGAATTCAATACATGTATGAACAAACAGAACAGCTGGTGAAATCTTGCACTACAGCGATCAGTTACAAAATTTCTATTAATTCAGTGGACCCAGGACTTTACCTCTAACCTAAACTTCTGAAACTGTGTACAGAGGATAGGTGTAACTCCTACTTTACTAAATATATTCCAAGTTATCTACTTCACTGGCTGGTCATTTATATAACTGCTAGCTTATTAATCAGTAAGTGATAATAAACTCTGAAGACTTTGAAAGACCTGAAAACTTCTTTCTAACTCTGGAACACCAACAATATTTCCTCAGTTTCAGCCTCTCTCTTTCAAGTGTCATACCACAAATTCATGTCTTTGCCAGCAGTGCAGGCTTTTGGACTGTTGAAATATGCCTCTGGCACTGATGGCTGCAGAAGATGTTCAGATGCTACTTGCTTTGAACCATTTTTCTTTTTGAAGGGGGCTTGCTCAGGTTTAAATGACATGCCATAAAGGTTTAAGGGCTTAGCTGCAGTATCTGTCCACATTCATCCAGTTTTATGTGTGCCCTTTTTCTTGTTCATAGTTCATTACAAAGTCCCTCTTTTCAAGAACAGGTGTGGAGATGAAGACAGATGGTGAGATGTTATGTTCAGCACAGCTTGAGTCATAGTGCAGCAGTGTCTCCTTGCACTTTTTTCTGCTCATATTTCAATAATTGGAAACAAGACTTTATTATTTCAAAATGTAACTACCCTTCTTCCCAAAAATCCACTGAGAAGTCATGAAAAGGTCTTCCTGGCCTTTGTCATGGGTAAGAGTGGGAGCTTCAGACAAAGTTAGTTGGAGAAGCCCTATTATTGAATCATGAGGTGCAGAAAGGAGCCCTTTGCATTCTTAACTCCTTCTGAGAGAGGAGCCTGGGTCCAATCAGCCACAGACTGTCAATGGTTTAAGGAACCTTGTCCTGCAGGATTAAAGATGGTAAATCAGATATATTTATATAAACTGAATTATTTATCATGACAAATGATTATACAAAATATCTCAATCAGAATTATTTACCTCTCAGCATAAAAGCTGAAACTACTAGTAGTGTATAGTATATTGTAGTATAGGCCACTATATCAATGCAATTTTATCAAAGCAGTTATAGTTATATTTAGCAAAATGAAACCATTATAAACCATTATTAAGTAGAGACTGATGTAACTCATCCAGTCAGGTAAAGTCTAAGATAACTGGAAAAAGTGAAATTTTAAACATATGATCTTTAAAAAGGGTAGATAGGAGGACCCAGGGAACTATCAACCTGTCAGTCTCAGCCTCTGTGGCTGGAAAGATCATGGAACAGATCCCTCCTAGACTCTGTGCTGAGGCATGTGGAGAACAGGGAGGTGATTTGAGACAGCCAGCACAGCTTCACAAGGGCAAGTTCTGCCTGTCCAACCCAGTGGCCTTCTATGATGGAGCAACTACATCAGTGGATAAGGGCAGAGCTACAGATGTCATTTATGAACTTCTCTAAAGTCTTTAACACTGTCCCCCACAATGTCCTTCTCTAAATTTGAGAGAGATGGATTTGATGGGTGGACTGTTGGCTGGATAAGAAATTGGTTGTATCCAGAGGGCAGTGGTCTATGGCTCAGAGTCCCAATGACTGTCAGAGGTCTGAATTTGGATCAGTGTTACTTAACATCTTCATAAATGACATAGGTAAAGGGGTTGAATGCACCTTCAGCAAATTTGTGGATGTCACCAAGCTGAGTGGTGCTGTGGACACACCTCAAGGACAGGATGTCATCCAGAGGGATGTGGACAAGCTCGAGAAGTAGGCCCATGGGAATCTTCTAGGGTTTAACAAGGCCAAGTGCAAGGTCCTTCACCTGGGTAGGATAAGTCCTTGAGCAGCCTGGTCTAGGGGACTGGAAATAGATGATCTTTAGGCCCCTTCCAACCCAAGCCATTCTACAATTCTATGATTTAATGACAATGTTAGTTGCAGACAGAGAAGACAGATCACCCCCTTTTGTCTGCAGCACACCTCCATGCCTAAGCAGCAAAACCTTTGTCTTCCATCAGTTTTTTACATCTGTTCTGGAGGAATTTGATCATCAGGGTCTATTCGTTTTGTAGCTTGGAGATTGCATCCAGTATTCATTCCTAGTTTCTAAGTACATAATCTGAAGCACTATTTTGGGATTTGAGACATTAAAAAAATCCCAGCCGTTTCTGTGCAGCTGTAAAACCAGTGAAAGGGTAGGGCATGGGGAAGGAGATTTTACATGAGGTGGAAAAATGGCCCCATAGTGACATCAGTTACATGGACAGTACATCTAGGGAGGTGGGGAAAAGAAAATAGGGCAGCTGTAATCAGTGAGAGGGAAAGAAGCTCAGTGACTATTAGCAAAGCCCATAAAAGAAGGTGGAATGGTGGAGAACCAGATTTGTTGAAATAGATGCTAGTTATGGACCCAGAGCAAGATGGGGAACCCAGCAGTACAGTGCAGCTGAGGAGAGAAAGCATGTACAAAACTAAATAGTAATAAACAGAAATGAACACTTCTTGGTTGAAGTCAAATAGTACCAGAGGTTAATAGCAATGAGGGTAGGGTGAAGCAAAAGTTTCAGAAAATGGAAATTAAGCTCATCCATTTTATAATAAACTCACTAAATTGTCATGTTCAGAGATGGAATGTGGGCAAAAATGGTGGGTTTCCCTAAGAACAAATGGGCTTCTGATGGCCACCAACATAAGCCAAGCTTGCATGTCCACTGCTCATCTTGCCATTCAGTCAGGCTCCTGTGGGCTTGCCTGAATTCTGGTTTAAATGAAATAACATTTTAGATGAGCATACTTATACTGAGGACTAGCCTTTCCAGGGAGTCCTGGAGATGGGATTTATTTCACTCATCTGAAGTTTAAGTGAGAACACCATCTATTTTTAAAGTGTGATGGGTGTCCTTCAGTACATCTGGTCCAAAGTAAGCCAATACTTTTGCCTGATGGTGCTGGGAGAAGAGCAGGCACTCCTGGAAGTGAGTATATCCAAAGTGTTCTGCATCTGCTTTGGAGGGAATGAACTTTCTCTGAGGGCAGGTTATTTTTTTCTCTCTGGGTGTTGAAGGAACCCTGAAATACTGAAACTCATGAGGGGTGTGGTTCAGGTCCAAACTGAGATGTTCAAGAAGATGCCAACAGAATGAAGTGCCTGGGCACCTGTTAGAGTCAGTGGAGAAGCAGTAAGCATGCCTGGTGGAGCAGAGGCTGCTGTTCAGATGGCCAGAACTGATGGCTGCTCATGGTGAGATGACTCTCCTTCTCTCTCTGTTGGAGACACTGACTAGACACTGACACTGACTAGATCTTGAATGATTACAAAGGGACTACAGGAATCCAAAGTCAGGCATGTGAATCAAGAACTGTAATCCAGCATACATGCCTAACTTCTAAGTTACAGAAGAATATTAGAGTAAATTTAGGCTTTATTCCTAGCTCAGACTTTTGCTTCTCCAAGATTTAGGTCTTCTCATTTCTCTGCTTTTACCATAGCATTTGCCTTTAACATTTCACTGCATTTCCATTGAATTAAGAATATGCCTATAACTACAAAAGGGGAAAAAATAGTCACAGAACAAAGTCTGTATTTTCAGGTTTTGAAGTGAAAGTATGAATTACCTTAAAATAAGCAGACATTCTTTTACATATTCATTTTTAAAATTTCCACTTGAAACTTGTCAATTGTTACCCAGACTACATCTCTTGAATGGTTTGCCTACATGCTCTGCTAGCAGAGAGGGGTTTTTCCTTCTTTCCTCTTTAGCATACATTCTGCTAACTGAATGAATGATGTAGGCAATTGGCAGTCTTTTCCTCTACTTAAATATTGACTTATTACTTGAATCTGGAGCTTGGTCTGAGAATTGGGCCCTACTCTTGCAAAAGATGTATGTGTATTCTCTACATTAAATGACATGAGTAGCTCCACTGAGATCTGGGAGTACATTGCAGCGTAAAAATTAAAGAGCTATAAATCTTTGCAAGATGAGGCTGTTGCAAGAAAAAATTAACTAAATGCTTATAGTGGATCAAAAGTAGACATATGTTAGCTTGGTAAATTTGTAAGATCTGTCTGATATATTGATGCTCTTACATGAAGGAATTTGATTTGTTTGAATTAATGAACCATCATGTTCTATCATTTGTCTAATATAAATAATTCAGATTTTTTTCTCCTTTCTTTTAAGATCCATTTGTCAGTAATGAAACCTTTAAAGTAAATAAACAGTGCTAATTTTTAAAAAGTTATAATTTATTTATTATGCATTCAGTTACTTTGCTCAAGTTCTCATACAGATGAAATGAATAATTTTCTAAAAAGTTTGAGAACTGTCCTTGCTTACCCATGCATCAATGCTTCTACTCCCAAAATCATTTTATTTCTGTTTGGAACTTGGTAGGAAACTCTGAAATTACCAGCTTTTCTGTAAGATCGCTGTCAGGTTAAATTTTACATTTGAAAAGTTGCTGGGATTTTATTGGCTTTTTAAAAAATATTTTTATTCTTGTTAGAAGCACTAGCTCTACTGATTGTCAAAAGCATTATTTGTAAAAGCTGTTAAAATGCCCAGCCATGTGCAATATCTGAAGTGACTCATGTGTCCCACAGTTTCACTTGTGATAATGTACTGTAACACAAACTGAAAAGCTACATTTTTCATGGTGGTATACTACCTTTGGAGCTTTTCTTCAGTCTGTATAGACTTAATTACAAGATTCCCCCACCACCCCTGTAAACATTCATGGACAGGTAACAATCAAGAAAGAGACTTTGTAACTTTGAAATGTTTTGTATACATATAAATGCTTTGTATATATATATATATCTGCTAACATTTTGTGCCAGCCAGAGAGCTGAGAGATGCAAGAAACAGAATGGAGAATCTATTCCATAGAAAACAACCTGAAAGAGCTTTACCACCTCTGTGCTCCTGACAGGGGATGCTACTGCAGAAATAGTTTCTGGCTGCTTTTGCAGGAACTGCTGCTCCTGTCATCTCTTGGTACAGGCATTTGTCATCCCTCTACCATGTCTCTAAGCAAGCAGCATGTATTCTGGCTTCATATAAACATACAATGTTTATGGCATCACTTTGCTAGCAAGTTTTTTGGCCTTCAGTTCATCTTTTATTTTCTTTGACTTGGTTTATACTAGGCTTATATTTTCTTGAGCGGATAGTGATGAAAAAATCAAATCTCAAGATCTTCAGAGGTAGGACACTTGCAGAGACCTGCTTCTTCTGTTGAATTTTTATCACTAATACACAAAAAATAAGATTGTTTAATCTTTATCATGAAGTGTTTTTTTCTTTGGAAATTCTTCTTAGCAGAAATCAAATGTGAAATCAGAAGTTGCACTAGTAGTATAATGTCCCTTTTAAAAATTTGTATCCTCGGTTTAATGTTTAATAAAGTTCAATAGGAAGTGCATACCATAGGGTGTAAAGAAACAAACTCAAGTGTCTCATATAATTGAAGTTCGTCTGTTTATCCTAACACACAAAGGTAAATTAAATACATACCAAGGACTGCATTTATTGTAGCAATGTAAGTTTTAACTTTAGTTTTAATTTAGAAAGTCTGTCATTGGTCAAAAAGTTGTTGCTTTAGATAAGTAAAAGAACAAGCTGTGGAAGCAGTACTCACTAAGTTGTAATGATGTTTTCCTCATGGGTATTTTAGAACTTGTTTGATAACTTTTTACTGCAGTACATGGGCTCAGAGCCTTCCCTCATGTTCTAGGGAGAAGATTCCACACCCAGGTCTACTTACCTCCTGTTCTACCTTCCAGCATCTCATTTCAGCTTTTTTTTTCAGTCATCAGCCTCTAGATAACACAATGGAATTTGAGATAAAATGGTCAGTGTCCCACAGTAGCTTTCTTCAGCTTCAGCATCTCTTTTGTGATGCCTGGAGCTGTGGAGGAAGATGCAAGGCCATGAGGATGTCACTCTGCTGCAGCTGTAATTACTAATAAGGATGCCTGTATTACCCTTTCCAATTAGTCGTTCTTGGAGACGTGGTTTTTAGTAAAAAGGAGGGGATTTGCATGTAGAGAGAGCCTATAAATATTCCTTAATAGATATGGTTCTGAAGAATTGGAGTTCTTCAGTTATTTGTCAAAACACACGAATAAAGTGAGGAGTGAGATCATATTTTTTTGCTGTAGCAATGACTTATTTGCTCTGGGGATGAAGCTGGGCAGCTTTAGACAGAATTGTGTCTCCCTCTCTGCTGCAATGTTTGATACATGTTAAATTAAGAAAAACTGGTTTTAACCAGATGTATGTTGTCTGTCACAAATATGCTAGCTGTGCTGGTGAAATACAGCTTCCATGAGCCATTTGGTTTACCAGTACCTGTAATTTGAAAGATACATTCCTTTCCTCCCTGTTATCTCTCCTGAGTGCAATGTTTTCAGCCTTTTTTCATTTCAGTTCCACTTAATACATTAGCAACTTTTTGAAAGCCATGTTATCTTCTAGTACTCTATTGAATAGACTCACATCTCTGCCTTTTTTCCCCAGCTATGATGGGTAATATTGTATCTCTTTATGAAGAGGAGATGCTGCACCATTAAAGCACAGATGATTCTCTCTTCTAGTGTCCTGTGAAATAGTTTCTCTCTTCAGCCAAATATGAGAGGGACAGATGATTGTTCCTTTTCCCTGTGCATACTATTATTTCTCAACACAATGCTCATCAAAACTCCCTTAGTCCAACCATTTTTCTAAACCAAATATCCTTTATAAAAGAGTGGAGGTGGTCTCACTTCCAGTAGGGCGAGGTATATCCCCAATTCCCAGATCCAGCTGACTGAGGGATGATCTGATATCCCAGGACTGCAGCTTTAGTTCCTTTAATGGTCTGTGCTAATACAGCATTATTGGTAAAATACTGGACAGCTACCACTGTTGAAGTAGTATTTGGCTACAGGAATACGTTCCTTCAGTGATTTGTTTTTGGAAACATAAGGCATACGGGAGTACCACTGTTCTCATGTAAAATCTAATAACTGTTTCACAAAATGTGTGCAGCAAACTGTGCCCTTTTTGTAATTCTTCTCCCAAACACTTGGCAAGTAACTCTAAAAGAAAAAAAAAATCAAAATTGTGTAAATATAAAACATATCTTTATAGAGTAAATATGAATACTTTTTGATTGTTGCACTAAAGAGACAATATAAGCAGTAAGAGAAGTAATATCATTACTAAATAATGTTAATGAAACTGCATAATTTGAAAAAGACTGCTATTTTTTTTCCTCAACGGAAATTGAAAAAAACAATTAGATTTGGTACTTAATATTTTTTTCCCTGAAACTGTTTTGTGGACTTTGTGTTTGAAATTGTTGGGATAGAGAAGTAAAGCATGATCTGAGTTGAATAGGTCTTTTGAAAGGACTTGCTGCTTTGAGTTCAGTCCTTATTCAGTGTGTGGTGATTCTAGACTGTTTTTATTACCTTGATACTGTTTGAAACTCAGTTTTTGAAAAAGATAATGGAAAGAACAATGTTTACATTTGATGGATTGTGTGGTTCCCATCCTTCCTCAATGGTTCAGCAGGTATGATGAATGGACATAACTCCTTCATGCAGTCTTAAAATGGACAATGTAGAATTGGTTTGGATCTCTGTTTTCATTGAATGTCTGTACCCTGTGGGATTTTTTTTAACAGACTTATTGAGTCATGTATTATGTTCTTCTTTTTGTGGGAAATGAGCATATTTGTATTATTGTCACAGATAACTTGCTATCAAAATAATCTCACACTTCTGAAGAATTGGCAGGGGGAGGTTTGGAAGGGTGAGAGTTTGGAATTGAAACTGTTATTTGCTGACATGTTCAGCTTTATACCAGAATTACACTTTTCGGGTTTTTTTTGGTTTTGGTTTTTTTTTTTTTTTTTTTTTTGTGCGTGTATGTGTACATAGTTTCAAGTAACATGACGTGTTAAATCTGTGGTGTGTGTCTCCTGGCAGCTACTGTAAAAATTTAGCCCAGAGGCACTGGCCTCATCTCAGCCAGTCTGTCAGTGGAGTTCTGCAATCTCACAGGATGAGCACTAGCAACCTGTTTCCAGGGTGTCTTGTAATTTGTTACAGCTCAGTAAATCTCTGTGTGAGCAATGAAATCTGTGCTGTAAATCCATCCATGGAATCAGCTTTGCCTTGCATTTAGAGCAGAGGATAGTACTGGGCTTTGCAGTGCGTGTGTGTGCAGGGTTGGTTGGGCTTTCCCGCTTTCTTTCTCAGTGGTTATGTTTGGATCTCTGCCCCAAAGCCTCTTGGGTCCTGTCATTTATCCAGGTCATATATCTTAGTGAGATCACTAAGCAATAAAGAAGAGGTCCTGTAAGCGAGGGAATTAATTCAGTCTAATATTTTTGTATATATTATGAATAAAGTTGTCAAGAATTCTAACTGCAAGAAAACTAAAATGTATAAAATTGAAACTCTGTTAGGTGAAGATATAAGTGAAATTGTTATTAGTGCTTTCCACACTATTGTCTTTAGAATTCTTTAGTCTGCTGCCTTCTGTAATTATTGGTCAAATTCTTGGAGAAATAATTAAGAAAAATTACTGTTGTAAGGTATAACACTTCTTGAATTTAACTGCTTTTAATGAAAAGATGTTTCTTCCTGTGAGATCTGTGCTAGAAGGAGCATATACAAAAGACTGAACTTGTAAGGATTAACATTGTTCATGTGACAGAATTTACCATTTCAGAAGCAAATAATGAATGTGTCTGAAGGTAACTTAGAAGAATTGGTAAAATTGTGTTATCTTCAGACACAGAGAAGCCTTATGCTTACAATACCCAATGGAAATGTAATCTTCCTCTTAAGATCTCACTGTCATTATGCCTAAAATGTTCTTTTCTGTAGAGGGAGTGTTGTAAGCATAAAGCTTTCACGCTGACAGGGGATGATATCTCTCCCCAAAAATGTAGCTTTCTGTTTCAAAGGGATGCCATTGATGTTTTTAACACCCACATTTGCCTCTCTTGTGAAAATGGATTTAAAAGACAATGAGAGCCTACTCTAGAATTAGAGAAGGCATTTCCCTTTTTCTTGCTCTGTTGGACCCAGGAGTATAAGAAATTAGTTAGCCCCCAGGTAGAGTGCAAAGCAAGTGAAGTTAATGGTTGGAAACAAATTTCTGTTTTAGAAATCAACTTTCCTAAGGAAAGGAGAGGAAGGGCAGTAAGGAGCTAAAGAAAATAAGTAATATCAGAGTATCATAAAATGCAATGCAAGGTAAAATGATAAGTTTTAAGATTGTTTTAGATTGTGCTCTCTATTTTTTTTTTAATTTAGGAGGGAGGAACAATTCAATTTATGCCCACAATAAAAAGACCAGAGTACGGACCCATTTCCAAATTATTCTGACAAAACCAGTATTCTTCTGAGTCCCATGTAAAGGAAATTGAGGTCTGTAATCTCCTGTTGGAGATGCATGGTGTTCTTGGCATTATAGACACATATTTGTAGTTAGTGTGGAGGATCTTTAAGGAAATTACAGAAGACCCATATTTAAACTCAAAGTGGATACCCAACCAAGTGCCACAGTATGTATTTTTTGCACTGCCAATTTGAAATTTAAATGAGTAACAGTTTCACACATGTAAGTTATAGACAGAGCCTTTTTTTCAGAAGGCTGCTGCAATACAAACAGCATATGGCTTGTGCCCTTTGTCACCCTTGTTCTGGAAGTGACTGCTTGACACCGACAGTCACAGTGACCGAGGGACATAAGATCTCTTGAAGTCTGTCACCTTGTGCTAAACTGAGCTTCCAGTGACTCTGGAGGGCTCTGTAAGGGCTCTCTTATTTGGGCAAGCCTAATTGAAAATAAGCTTTATTATGAATCAGCATTTCTGGAGTCTTTAGTTTTTTGAGGCAATAATTAAGTGATAGTTGTAGGAAGTAATTTCTGTGTTGAAATTTATTTTGGCATTATTTACTGAGGCAGAAGACATTCAAGCACTTTTGTTTCTAGGCTCATTCTTGTAGGCTGGTGCATAACCTGAGCAAAGTTTTAGATTACACAGGATTTTATCTATTTTTCAGACATATCTTCAAGCAATGTGAAATTAATTCATATTAATTTTACCTTTGATAGAGTTTAGAGCCAAAAGTCCTCCTCAGTTACTTATTGTACTAAGCTTGGTGCCCTGACCTAGCTCCTTTACAAATACTCCTGTGTTTAGCAGTCAATGATGTGGTTTCCCCAACTTTTCTCCTAGACGATTATCTTCAGTGTGACCTTGACTTCTGGCATGCATTCCCAGATCTGCCTTTTATTGTAATTCCAGCTGTGTGTGTCAAAACCAAAACAATGCCTTACTCTTACACTGGGGAAGGTTTTGGTGAAAGTTGTTTTTTTTTTCAATAAATGGGAGCTTTAAAATTTTGATGTTATTATTCTCTGCTTTCTGAAGTATTTAAAAGAGGCTATTTCAACCTAGTCAATCTAAATTCAAACTAGTGCTTCTGTGGTGAGACGCAACACATGGAAACAGAACACTTCCTTTTTTTTTTTTGGTTGATTGTCTTTTTGGTTTTTTCTTTCTTTTAGAAGTACACAAGTTTGGTTTTTTTTTTTTTTCCTCTGCCCCTCAGATGTTCCTATTTTTTATTTGGTTGATTTTTCTTTACTAAAGAAGGAAAAGAAAAACCTGCTGAACATATGCTGTAAAACCTCTGCCAGATGCATGAAATAGTCAAGAGTAAGAATAGGGTAAAAGAAGAAATCCTTTTAACTGTTGAAACTGCTAAATCTATACTTACAGAGACTTCTCAGAGTGTGGCTACAGGCTTTTGCTTGAGAACCTTAACCTCAAGGCTGCCCTTGCTGTAAAACAGCTTGGAAAAGGATTAGGAAAGGTAGAAAAGTTTTGCACTTGTTTTATGTTCTGAAATGTGCATTGAGCTTGATGGTAGAACAACACCCTCTCTCTAGGTTTTGATTTTCAGTTTCCTAAATATTTTTCTTGCAATTATGTTTGATTATTTTATAGTTGTAGCACTACTGTCAGCACTGATAAAAGATAAAATTTTCCCATTTAATATGATGATTATTTCCTGGAAGCTGTAGCAATGGTCTCAGGCAACAGGACCTAAAAGTCAGTCTTTGGGGTATGGCCAGATGTTGTGCAGCTGCATCAGTATCTCCTCTGGCAGTCCTGTCTGCAGGACTTCAGGGGAGACAGGCTGCATGGTGCAGCCCATTCTCAGCCTGTGTCTCTGGTCCTTGGTTCACAGAGTGCATTGAAACCCTGAAGAGAAAATACTTGAATTCTGGAGCACAAGGAAACAACATGCCCTTCCCTGCCTCTTATTCCTTAGAAAGATGAGTTGTGGCACTTTTTGGCATACTGAAGTTGGGACTGCATGTTCCAAGCTGAAGGAAGCTCCAAGGAATATGAGCTCATGTCTCTTGTTAATGGTATTTCCCTTACTGGTATTTCCCTTAATGCTTAGTTTTTGATGAGTTGCACTTGGAGTATGAATCTCTTCCTTTATGTCTAATTCTTCTTGGGTATTTTATGTTTGCTCTCAGTCTAGCTCTGAATTTTCTATTCTGCTTTTTGAAGAAGATTAAAAAAATTACACATTATTTAGACATTGCCATTTAGATATGCCTAATTGAAGGCAGCTGTTCTCTTCAGTGGATTATTTTTTAAGTCCTTTTATGGATTCAGCATAGACATTTTTAAGTTTTGATCTTCTGATGTCTGGTGTTGGAATATTCTCAGCCACTCTGTACATTTAGTAGCAATAAATTATCTTGAGAGGTTTATGGGAGAGTGAAAAATTGAGTCTGCATCCAAGGCTAGGATTTTAATCATGGAGTCTTTCTTGTGGCATATGGTTTTCTGTGTTGCTCTTCTTGTTCAACTGATGAATGTCAGTACACTACTTTGCAATTAATCAGGATTCTTCATGTTGTGTTTCTGAAACTAGGATTGGATATCTATTTAGCCAAGTTGGTTGCATCAGTAGTCTGACTATGAGGATAAACTAAAAATCAATAGTTACATGACAGTATTTATGTACAAGATTATCCAAATTATTTCTATTATTTTCATGACCAACCAGTGCCCTGCCAAAGTTGTTTTCAGGTTTTTGGGGTGCAGTTTCTTTTTACAGATGATTAAAACTAACTGTGTGTCTAACCCCTCACTTGCACCGTCAGGGACTTGCAGCTTCAGTCCCCATTGCACTTGTGCAGCATGCAGATAAGTCATATTGATTTCTCTTGTGGGTAATTAACTCATGAGAGCGTGGGATCCAGGGTTTCATTAGATCACCAGCCTTATCCTATTTGCCCTCCATCCTGTTTGCTCAGGGGTCTATCAGGCCTGGTATCTCAGTTGAACACCTGCCTGTCAGAACAACTTGTAGAATTAATATGGGTTTTTTTTTTTTTTTTTTTAAATTTCAGAGCCCTGCCTTATGTCAGTCACAAAATGTATTATATTTTTGAGACCATAAGCCAAAATTACAGTATGTTTCTACTACATATGCAGAGTTTTATCTCAGTTTTCTAAGAAGCTTTGACCTCATACTCTGTGAATATTAATAAGTGTCCTATCACAATTGCATCTTTAACGTTAACATTTTGAATCTCGTAAAAATCCCTATATTTGTAGAAAGTTGTGGGAATTTGTGATCAATGGGTTTTGTTCCTTCAGACCTTCCCTCTCCTGGACAGTATCCTTAAAATATTGGGAAGCCTGTATATTCAATGGTTTACAGTTTCCACCTGAGAAAATGCAAGTGAATCCGATAAAGGTGATCTAAGGCCATCTGAACAAACAAGGGAAAAGGTCTAATGAGCAATTAGGCATATTTTGCTGTATCACAAGGTAAAAGGTCCTTCACTGCAGCGTGAAGGAAGTTGCTTTTTGTTAGAAGGATTGGAGATAAACTTTATTTGGGAGCAAACTCAAAGGAAGTCAGATATCTTACCCACATGGGTACCAAAACTCTTCTCTTTGAAGTGTGAAGACGAGATGCTTTTCTTTCTAAGAATGTAAAAAAAAAATATGCTATTAGCATCTTCCATAAAACAGGTCTTTATTTTTTGTTGATTTTTTAAAAAATTATTGTTAACTTTCTCTTCAACTTTTGTTCAATCCCAAATCAGAATGGGTCCTGATTATGCTTTCACTTGTGCTAGTGCAAACATTTTAATCAAACTTTCTTATTTACAATCAAGCAAATTCTTCTTATATGTAGTGAGCAACTGCATGTGATGCTGAAGGTATAAAGTAAAATACCTATTGTATGTGCAATAGAATGATAAAATCTAATTAGTTGTATGGTAGATGTAGTGCCACTCTGAAAACAAAACCCAAGTGTTTCCACTATAATTGCTTTTTCTTCTTTGTTACGGAGAAGGGACTATTGGTTAGTTTTATCATTCTCTCCTTCTTAATAATGGATTTGCTTTTACCTTGTTTTTCTGAAACTTCATATTCCAGGAATAATGACTAAAAAGTAACACATGGTGAGATCAGGGTAATTAGTAGTATGGTTAAAAGTTCAATGTCTTCTACAACCTCTGGACATTTTCTTTCCTAAGTCAGACTCAGCTGGCAGTGAATAATGTTTTTCTAAATGATTTATTGCATTACTGATGGAATGAAATATGCTTTGACTGCATGACTGTTGGGAAGTGGCATGATCATGACTAAGTACAAACTAAAGAAAAAACCAGGAGGCTGTGGAGAGGTAAAGGAAGGGTTGCTTCTCAGATTCCAGTACTGCATAGTTCTTTGAAGAACTTTTTAGGGCTGATACATAACACCCCTCACTAACCTGTATGCTTTTGTAACTTTAAATCGTATGAGACATTGAACATATGTGTGATATCTGGGAGAAATAGCAGTTTTATATCTTGGCCCAGGCTATACCAGAAGGGGTGGAAAATAATTGCAAACCTTTCCCACACCCCAAACATTTTGTCATCATTTCTTGAATGTTATTATCAGCTCTACTTCTAACAGAAAGCCCAGAGTATGGTCCTTTGCTCCTACTTCTTCTAGTGAGAGCCTTGGACTGGCATAAATCCTTGAGCAGTATACAGAGCTAGAGAATTATTTCACGTTACAAACAATCTGGTGGGACTGACAGGTCCCGGTTAAACCATGTGAAGTGTTCTCTGCTACAAGTACTTCATTAAATTTCATTAAACTATTAACAGTCAAGAAAAAAACAAAAACCAAAAAAAACCTCCCTTGTTACACAGGTCCTATGATAAGTCCTGGTTTGTAAAAGTCTCTTTACAAAGATCCTAACAGGAATCTTTCTTTACTGAATTGCTGCATCATCAATGTGAAAATGAAGCCTTTTCCCAGCTGCTTTAAAATGTCAGGAAATTGTTGGCAGGTACAGCAAAGAGCTAAAGCACTCTACTTTTCTTTCTCTCAGCAGGTTGGCAGCATTGAGGACTGTTGGGGAGGAAATTTCTCTAGGTAGTAACAAATATAATAATAAAGTTCCTGATGGCTGCTGTCACTGACACAGAAATATTACTTTTTGCTCTGTTTTGGTGACAGAAATAAAAAGGAAAATAAAAAGCAAAATAAAAAAATAAAGAAAGAAATAAAAAGCGAAGGGTTCTAGTAATCCATTTACTGATAAAGTCAAACTGATAAATACCCACATCATGGATATTAACTTTCCCCTCATATTTTGCACAAAAGTGATGCATATGATGCCTCTTGCTTCTCCTACTTAACTGTAGGAGAGCAGATCGGTGGTGTGCTGGAAGCTTTTCCCAATAGTATAAGTTCTACATCAATTCCTGGTATGAATATAGCTGACTATCTTTTTATTTCTTGAGGACTATAGTTGCATATTTAACTTTTGCCTGTATAGTAGAGAAGCAGGATTTTCTGTAGAGTCCACCTGTTTTTCTCCTTCTTTGACAGGCTTTGGAAAAATAGTCAAACCTGCCTGTGCTCATTTTTGGTACTGGGAGTAGTTAAAAGAGAACCTCTTTGAGTGTCTCACTTTCATTTGAAGCTAATTAATGTATTCATTAATGTGCAGAAATAGGAAAAGAAAAGATTTTTATTGAAGGGTAAAGTAGAAGAAAATGGAATGTGATGAAACATCAACCAAATATATAATAAAAAAGCCAAATGTCATTTATATTTAGGAATCTAGCTTGCTTCATAGATACAACAAAATTCTTTGGTCTCATTGAATCACAAAATAAATAAACCTCTTTGGCAGATTCTTGGCAGTTAAAGGCAGTGTCCCACGCTTTCCTTCCCACTCTTTGTGCTCTTGCACCACCAATCACCACTGAAGGTGCAACAGGCATTTGTGAATTTTTGCAACATTTATGAATTTTTGCAGCATTCCTAATCTGGCTCCCATAGACTTATTCAAAAAAAGGTATTAAAATAAATAGGTAGAAACAAGAATAATATTTATTTGTCCTCTGGACAAAGTGTCTAGTCAGTGCCCTTTGATGGGAGGGCAGATCCTTTATGAGCTTGAACTGGAGGCTGGTTTGACAGTCCGGCTGTCCTGCAGAGTCCCTCCCACCAGCTGATTGTGTTACACAGTAAATGCTCTTATATGATATTATGTGAACTTACAACTTGAAGTTGGTCAGTGATGGAATAGACTCATCATCCTCTTTTTTCATTGATTACTGCAAAAAAAAGGAATGAATTGTCTCAGACCAAGGGGACCCACTTGTCTATTCCTGTCCTGTTGCAGCAGTCTGCAGTATTGCACATACAGTCAGAGCTTGAATTCCTAGTAATATTACAGAATGTGCTGTGAAGCTCTGGGTTACCCTCAGTCATATCCAAACTAGTGCCAGCGAGATGATTACTTCCTCCTAGAGAGAGAGAGCCTCATTCAGTTCCCCTGTAATTTGTAGCACCAGACCTCACACAGATTAGAAATGATCCCTATTTTGATCTGTAAACAGGATTGCATATCCAGGCTGATTTCTGAGGCTGTTTAGGATTTTTGAAGTTTCCTGTGAAATGCCCTTGAGACTAAAGGGACAAAGTTTTCCTGTAACATTTCCCTTCCTACTTTAAGGAACAGTGGCGAGTGTGCTGTGAAAGCAAATAATTTCTCCTGAGTACATTGTAAAGGAAAATGATGCAGAAAAATAGTCTGTAAAATACAGTGTGTTTTCAGTCTATAAATAAGCCTTTTTGTGGGGGAAATAGAAAAACATGTCTCATGATTCCATGAGACAAAGAGGAAAATAAGCTTATGGCCTTGTTCGCTAAATTAAAAAAAAAAAAAAAAAGGTTGGGAGAAAGCCTACCCAAACTGAACTAGGGGTCAAATCTTTGTATGGACTGGAGGATTGGAGCTTCCTGACCTGCTACTGCTTCAGTAATTTCACATAATTTATTTCAACATAAATAACTTCTCCTCCTGGACGAAGTCTCATTTCTTGCACAGTTCCTTTTTCTTAACAGCTTAATCAAACTAATTGTGACAAGCAGTGTATTTGTATAAATATTTAAATGTGAAGCATGAGGATTGAATTATTTATTCTGCAAATGTAAGCTTAATGTAACTATCTTTGGAAACCATCTCATTCTCATATGGTTGTGTAGTTTGGTCATGCAAGCTCTCCTCTCAATTCCATGTTTAATGTTGCAAAAGGCTCAAATAAATTATATTATTTGCATAAAAGCTAAACAAGATGCCAGAAGAAACAAAACACAGGAGGTACCTTGGTTTATTACTTGCAAAAACTAGTTGTCTTTCTAAATTCAACCATCAAGAGACCCTAGATTCCTGAAAGTAGGTTAACAAAGTAACAGATGATGTCATTCACTGTTCACTTTTGTCTCATGCATGAAGAGGCATATGTTCTGACCAGATTTTTCTCTTGTCTGATTTTGTGACTTGCAGTACTTCTGCACCACCCCTTTCTGGGTTGGGGGGGAAGCAGAGCTGGATATAATAGTGCATCCCACTGTGTAGATAAATTATTGCTCTTTAGGGAAAACAGTGCTCAACATGGAAAAGATACCACGCCAGAAACCATACCACAACCCAGTCAGTGGGTGACTGGTAGAGTCTCTTGCTTGACTGCATGCATTAAAGTGTGGCTTAACAGTGCAGAAATATTTCTTCCTTGCACTTTCCATCCCAAGACTGGCATCAGCTGCCCCAGCTGCTGCCATCCCAGCAGCAGAGGTTATGCTCCAGCTGCTGCTGCTCCCCTGGGCTTCAGCCACCGAGCCCAGAGCTGTTTCAGCAGCCAGGCTTCAGAAGAGGGGCAAGGAGGGGGACACCAGACAGCAGGTTTGAGAGGGGGAGTAGAATTGGTGACATAGATACAAATCAGTATTTTGCATGCTTATTTGCACATTTGTTAGGCACTGCAGCAATAAGGTCAGTATCTCTAGGCTATACCTTGTGCCTCCTTATCTTAGACTTCTCATTTACTGGGGTCAGGGCAAAAAACCTCAAGGGTATTACTGATTGAGCTGGAACTAGTTAACAAGAATATACTCCAAGCTAAGAAAGAACAGTAGAGAAAGGGTTTCCCAGCTCTGTCCCTCCAACTCCCCCTGTATTCTTCCTTTAAAAGGTATGGAAGCCTTTTCTTAGGGGAGAAGGTTCACCTCCCACTGATGGCCCCTGGTGTTGATATCATCTGCAGCATGTTTGGGGAAAGCTTTTACTTTCTCACTTCTTAGCTTCACTTCACTTCAGAACAGCAGCAAAAATAATTCATTTCTGCTTTAAAAAATACTTTATTATGAAGAATTTCTTGTTTAAATCATTCAGGATGTCAGCATTACTTCAGGCAGGTTTACTGGTTGGTGTTAACATTGGGAGTTTTCAGTGGGAGGTGAAGTATAATCCCAAGGAATTATGCTACAGAAACCAGAGGGTAGACACCAATCCCTTCTGAGCTGCTTTTTTTAACTTCTATTTTTATATTCTCTGAATAAGATTTGCACTGATTCTCAGCTATCTTGATCAGAGACCTAGAGAAGGCAGTTTGCCTGAGCACAGCTTGTTGTGGGACTGCAGTTTTATTCACAAGCAGCCAGGTTTTGCTACAATCTTACTGTTTGAACCCCAGAAACCTGCTCTAGTGCTTGTACTTAGATCAAGTATTGAAGGCAGGAATTATTTCTAATTATCTCTTGCTCCAATATCTCACTTGCCCCTGTCAAAAGCCATCAGATTTTATCAAAATCATGTCTCCGAATTTTTGACTGGTTTTTCTAGAACCTAATTTATTTTTTAAAATGAGACAAATCTCTCTTGGAATAAGTGGCCTTTCAGAGTTCAGGCTATTTCTTCGATATGTGAGGAACCTAGGCACATGTGTTTGTGTTGGGTGTACACTGGTGCAGTGCCTCTCTGGCTCATGTGCTGTTGGTGGAGAGGAGATTTTTTCACGAGATGTCAAAACTCTAAAAAGTCGAAGGAAAAAGCTTTCAAAATATTTGGGTGATTTTTTTTATTTTTCATCCAGCTCTGCCTGTGCCCTTCAGATGATTTTATTATCTGAAAAGAAATTGTGTGACTATTTCTAGAGTTGCTTCTGGGCTTGATGACATAATTTACTCAGTTTAGCAGAACTGCAAAAGTCTAAATTAACAACTGTGCTCTGGTGCTAGAGTTAAATCAACAAATAGTGTTTTCAGTGAAGCATTGCTACTTTTTTTTCTCCAAGGTTTCTTTCACTGGCAGGGTGTCAGCAGGGGAACAAGAGATATTCAGTGTACAGATCAGAACACAGCTAAAATTTTACTATATTACAGTTTTGGAGGGCCTTTTTTTCTCTCTGCCACAGGTGCTGATCATTTCCATTAGAACTGAATTTCCTACAAAAATGCCAGTTTTAATTGTGCTTTTATCATATGCAAAAAAAAAAAAAAATCCAGCTCAATCTCGGCAATTACCTTCTCTCAAAGGTAATACCCGTTTCAGTCACGTGTTGTCAGAGGATGCTTTGCAACACCCACAGCAGCATTTTGGGGATGTTGAGAGAGCATGAGCACCCCATACAGAAGGCTGCAGCAAGAAGGGTGCTGGCACCACCTGGCCAAAGCTTTCTGAAGCTCCGTTGGTTTTTCTTTTCTCACTGGGCCAAAGACAGGCACCTCCTCACCTGGACAGGGCAGGACCCCTCTGGGTTACCCCCCTTATTTGTTCCTGCAACTTTGCAGGTATAAAACAGCCAAACAGACTCCTTGTGGTTTTTTCCTTAAGCAATTAAATTTTTCTGCCATTCAGTTATTTTCTAGCTGAAAATATTTTCATTAGAATGTGTAGAAATTAGATATTTGTCATTTATGATGGGACAAGGAAAAACTCTTCAACCCAAAGCTACATGGTGAAAAGAAAAGTATTCTGCTGGATCCTGTGCCATTTCAAGTGACACCAGAATTTTGACCATAATACTGAAGTAGTAGAATTTACTTGAATATCACAGTTATTTAAAAGGTAAGCCCAACAAACTGATATTTCTGCTTAATTTATACCAACATTTTATATAGATACCCTACAAAGAAATCATTCCAAAATAAATCAGTATTACTCTACATTTAAAGAACTATAAAATGAAATAATAGATGTGAAGGTACAAAGGTCATTTTGATGGTTTCCAGAAGAGAAAATTAGCCTGACCAATTAGCCTGTTTATGCAACATCTTTCTCCTCTGGGCTGCAGCTTGTCTCAAGCCACTTATAGATTATGGACTCCCATAGCAGCAGTCTGTGGGTTTTCTCACTTCTTTTATCTCACTTCTTGAAACTGGGGAACTGCTAACTTCAGCTGGGTCTGAAGATGCATGAATGATGATTGGCACATATTTTTCAATGGGAAGGAGGAGGTTAGGAAAATATGACAGAAGCTATGGAGGGCGTAGCTCTTGTGGGCTGTGTGCTGCTATCCTCCTGTCTGTTTTTAGCTCAGTTCAGTGACAGTCCCTTGAGGGAATGAAGCTTCTTACTTTTATAAAAATGCACTTTTGTAAAAATAATATTTTTGTATTCCATCATTAAAAAATATGTTTAGTCTTACAGTGTTATATTTTCCTTTTGTGTTGTATATTTAATCTCTTGACAAAAAATATACAATTTTTCCCCACTAGAAGCCAAACTGATAAATTAGTTTAGCTAGGGAATTTCAATATGGATTTTCTTTTAAAACAAATTGGCTTTTCAAGCTGTCTCTAGAGTAAAGAAATAATTCCATAATACAACAGCATGCTCTGTAACATCAAAAAGAAGTCTGTAAACTACCATGTTATGAGAAATTAAACCAAATGTGATGGTGACAAGGCAAATGTGGTTGCTTTTGAAAGAGATACAGCTAATATACCATTATATGCCATTGAGACTATGACTAGTTTTGTTAAAGGAAATTATACCAATGGAGATCTGTTGCAGGAAGCCCTGAAAACAGGCAGAGCTTTTGAGGGTGGATGAAGGAAACTGGAAAATAAACTAAGTGTGTGTTTGGGGATTGCTGGTAAACACCAGTTGTCTTACTCAAATGTTAATATTTTCTTCATCATAGCAAGAATACATCATCTTTACTTGAAGCACTGTTGGGACACTTCACTGTCTTATATGGCAGCTTGCAAAATTGCAAGATTGAGTTCTTTGTGCTATGTTGGTATATTATGTGACTGTTTCTCAAATGGTAAAATTGACAGTCATACATTAGTGTCTGGGCCAGGCTATTTATTTATCTTGCAAGTGTTAAACCAGCATATACCTGTCAAATCTTCCAGAATACTTCAGATTTTTGAAAAAATCATAACTGCACTGAAATTCTGAAAGGCTGTTTTATTTTCCTAAAAGTAGATGGAAAATGACAAAGTTCTGAAATTTAAAGTACTTATTTATATGCAGTGTTGTTAGTATACATTTCAATAATTTGATAGAATATATTCTATGTGCAAGTGATAGCTGATGTGACTGACATTACCTGGACTCTTAACGAATATTAATTAATGAGAATAAATTAATTTAGGAAGAGTGAGTGGCTGGAGCAGTTAGACACTAGTAAAGATCATGTGCATAGCAAGTAGTTCAGTTAACATATGAGCTCTGACATGTCAGAATTTCTGCACTGCTATCAGTTTGAATTATGAAGTTATAAAGCATGTTGGAGAAAAGACAGAAATGATGAATTGTTTTGCTTTAAGGAAGCCTGTGAAAACATGAGAGCAGTAGTGCCACATTACCTATTGAAGAGTCAGAGGGGACATTAAACATCAGCTAAAAAAACAAAGAATAATTTTCTACCTATATTTGGTAACATACTGAAGATGTTTGGAAAAACTAACCACGAAGTTCTGAGTCAGGGACAAGTTTTAAAAAATTCTGATACTAATGATGCATATATGACAGCTGGAAAATGCAACGGGTCAGTACATTTTGTTTCCTTTTAAAGTAAGAGTAGTCTGATAGAGAACACTGCAGCCAAGTTAGTTTGTTGTCAGAGCTTGAAGACACCAGAGGAGAGGCAGTGACTAAAGTATCAGAGGAGGAAATTTACTTGAGTCAGTGAGGATAATTTTATGAAGAATGGGACCTGTCAGAAAAACATCAGTGATACCATATCATGCAGATATGACAATGCTGCCTGCTGACAGTATTTCAGCATTTTTGTAAGGCTCTTGATGCAGTATCACCTGTATTTGGATTTTAACAGTCCCATGATGCAATGGTTCAGTCCCCTTACTAAGACTTGTAATTTAATGAGCCTTCTTAAAAATATAGTGCATATTTTCTACAATGCTTAAACTCATTATTTCTACAATGCTTAAATCTCAGCTAGTTTTCCTGCAATGACAGAGTTTAATATTGAGGCCCCTGAGGCAGAGAAACAGAAGCTTCAAAAACTTGGAGTCTTTCTGCACTTAATCAACATTTTTTGAAAGCCTGAAGCTGATGATTATATTTTATATCAATCTGCAATTAAATATTAAAGGAAAAAAAATTCCAGGTTTTGCAACATTGAAATATTATGTTAGATAATATTGATATTATATAACTGGAAATAGCTATTAGAGATTTTATAGAAATCAGTTCTTAGTTTCAGTTTTTCTGGTCAAAAGCTCCTATTAGATATTAAGTCAACCAAGTATCTTAAGTGAAGACTTATTTAAGAGTTTCTTCTATTTGTCAAAATACCTGTTATATTGACTTACCTTTCATTGCAAACTTCAAGAGTTGACATTTGGATGTACTTTGTCAAGTGAACACTTAACATCCTTGGTGTGTTGACACAAGTGGTTTGACTGTGAATGGAGGACAAGAAGTACAGAGAACATCCTTCCCTTCCTTACAGGGAAAAGCCACAGAGGTCAGTAAGTGACACTAAGTGCTTGAATCTTGGTGTTTTCTCACACACTGAACCACTGCCTGGGAGCCTGGATGGTCAGCTATTGCAAACTTTGCAAGTTTCTGGTATAAGATTGAAAGTGAGATAAGAAAATGAAAACATACTTTATATGGCTTATTAACAGGTTGAGACACATTCATTTATAGGATACTGCTCTGTACATTTTTCAAAAAAATAGATCAGTGTAGAAAAAACAATTTTTTCTCAGCATTTTCTATGCAAGAGTGGCCTATTGTATTCCTTTTCTCCATGCATCAATCATCTTAGAATATTTTTATTTTACATCCATACTAGAATATTTTTATTTTACATACATCCATTTTACATATATTTAGGAACTGCATAACAAACAATCAGTATAGATTTTTTTGTTTATAGTACAACAGCTGGCAGGATTTATAAAGGTCTGCCTGATCTGTGTTGATTTGTAAAACAGTGACTTTATCATGCTGCTTAGTCTTCAGGGTGTTGCTATCCTATGCAAAAGGTAAAAACAGATTTCAGGACAGTGACATCATTCAGTAATCTGTCTGTTAGTTAATCGTTCAGTATTCTAACTTTCCTTTTTATTGACAAGTTGTAAGATTTAATATAGATTTAAACCTCCTGTGGACCACCACAGACTCTTAAAAGCACATGATACTGAAGGATAACAGTAGGAAGACAACAACTGTTATTAAAACTGAACAAGAACATTGCACCAACATTTGTGATCTCTGATATCAGAACCTGTTGGGCTTATCCTTTGCTCACTGAAAATAGAAATTTTCAACAGCGCTAGCTAATGTGCTTCAGAGATTTCTGGAATCTGAAATGTCATCTCTGACAGTCAAACTTCAGAAAAGAAAGATTTATTAAAATCTCTTGAGTGAATTGCTAAGTAAAATTTCCGATTAAACCCACAAGAATCAAAACATAATTATTTATCTCCTCTTTCATTCTTTTTCTGTTCATTTCTAGTATTTAGTAAACATCTGAAATAATTTTGACAAAATCACAGATGGGTTGGAAAATGTCACCTTGGTCACATGTGGATCTCACAATCTGGAGCTCCTTGAGGGAGGTTATGCACTGAAAGAGGCTCTCCTAAGCAGGTCCAGCCTGCCCCAGCTCCTCCCAGAGTGCCAGAGTGGCTTTTGTCAGCTGCCTGCCTGGCTCTGTCGTGCTTTCTTGAAATGCTTGAGTTAGTCAGAGGGTGAGAGAAAGGAGTGACTCATGAATCTCACCTCAAGCACAGTCCTTTTGAGAGGTTAGGGCACCCTGGCGTCATCACAGCCCCTGAGGCTGACAGGCATCTTATGGCCTCTGTTCCCCAAACATTCATGTTCTTTAACTTGCAGAGATTTCTCAGGAGATGATGCTAGTTAGTAGACTCAGATGTTATATGAAGATGCATATATTTATCTATTTTAAATGCATGATGTAATAACAATTGAATTCCAGAATGCAATTCTATTTTAAACTACTCAATGTTAAATTCAGAATTTCATTGGAATATGTAGATTCTTCTTATGATTTTTAAAATGCCTAGTTTGTAAAGATTTTTTTTTCCTTAGGATGCAATTAATGTACAAAAATAAAGAGCAATATATGTGTAAATAAACTAATCCAACCCTGTTAAAATGTGTGTCTTTAAAATATTTCTAGAAAGAGTTAGTAGTGAATGTTCTCCTGAAATTCAGTACAAATCATTAAGTTGGGAAAAAATAGATATCTATGACTTGCAATCAGGTGCAGCCTATTTCTAAGACCTGTTTGGCAGGAGAGGCTAACACAGTACAATTCCCTCAGAATATAATATATATGAGGAGTTTTTTACTTCAGAAAAACATGTGGGAAGGGCGCTCTGTTTCAACCTCCTTGCTTGTATTCAGGACCTCACTTACTTGACCAAAAAACTGATCTATATTTTTACTCTGTAGAGGGATTGAAATGAATCCCTAGTTCACCTTACACATCACAAGAATAATTCTTCAAATAATGCCCATTATTTCAGAGTAAAAACAATATTATGGTGCACAGGGTTTGTGCTCCATGCAGTCCAAATTTCATTGCTACTTCATGCTTCTTCACTTTTCTTCTTGGGAAACTGATTAACTATGTCTTTATCATAAAAATTTATAGTATCTTCTTCCTTCCATTCTGACATTTGTGGCAGAGAAAATTTACCCACTCCAAAACTCTGAATTCATCCTTTGCACCTGTATTTAAGGGATTTAATGTCTGCAAGCTGGAAAGCCAATATTAGCTTGGTTACTGTGGTAACAGACTCATTTTCAGCAGCCTGTAATGAATGCTGCTAGAAGCAGCACTGCTATTCTTGAATTTTATTTATGTAAATGTGTTTTAAACACCTTTCTCCCATATCATATATCCTGCTAATAATCTTCAAGTATGAAGGTACTGGTATCTGAGACTGTGTGATGGTGCATTTGGGTAAACTCAGATGCTTTTGCAGAACTCTGGCCTATCACCCCAGTTAATACCATACTGAAAGTTTACCCTCGGAACTGAGTGCCTCAGTAAAGCTTCACTTCTCTTGTCTATTTTATGAAAACTTGTAGATTAAAAAGCCTTATGGCCTCTTGATTTTTATCCACACTTTTTTGAGAGCGCAAAGAAGCCTGCCCATCAATGCCTTTGAAACAGAGTATATATCTCAGTTTAATAATTATGATGTTGGAGATGGGATTCTTGTAAAGTGGTAAAAACTCTTTAAATCACATCACAAAAAGCCAAAACAAAAAAACCAAAGAATAGTAAAAAAGATTGCTCATCATTTATAAAACTGCCAGTACCCCTATGGAATGCTTTTGTTTTCACTCTCAGTGCTTAGGTCTCTTTGGAGTTAAGTTTTCATGAATTTCACAAAAGTTTACTCAGGCCAAAACCTAAAGACAATATTCTGTAGGCATAACCACCTTGAAAGAAAAACCAAATATGTTAGTAATAAGAGAAAAAATTCATACACACTTAAAACAAGGCTAAAAAAAATATAATATTTGTTGACCACTAGGCCTTTCTTAAAGACAGTAACTTATTTTAACTACAAAACAGCTGAATAAGGAGAATAGAACCAGCACAATTGTCAGTATCATAATTACTTTGAAATATGGGAACAATCCTTAAGGGATTTATACAAAGATTACAGAAAGTTAATTATGAGAGCGTGATGTAGGAATGAAATACCAATGCCTGCATTAAATTACTTCATTGCTCAAAAGACCTTTGTAGGATGTTCCCTAGTCCATGACCAGTAACTTCCCCATGAACTCAGAATGACACCAGCCTGGCCCTCAGGCAGGGGGAGGTTGGGGCTGATATGATGGTTCACCACAATTACTCAGTCTTTAAATGACAAACCTACCAGCAGTGCTAGTAGCACCACTATGTTTTCCCTGCCTGCTGTGAAAAATGCTTTCTATAACTTGGAAGAATTATCACTGAAGTGTTTCTCCCTTGTGTAAGTATGTTGTCTCCTCTGACTACACCTGAAAAGAAGCTATGAGAAAATATATAAAAAAGATAATGTTTGAATTTGAGCACAGGGGTTCCAGGGTAAGCCCCAGCTTACCTTCTGCAATTCCCATTGCAATACTTCTCTGAATGTTTAGAAGTACAGTAGAAGGGTAACAGAGACAGACCAAAGCAGTAACAGCTGTATCAGAATATTGCTTATCACCACAGTATGATACTTAGGAAATTCAGGTTTTCTATTCAGAACAGGGATGGGTTTTTTTCCCTCTATTGCTTCTCTCCTGGAAATCTCTAGTAACATTTCTTCCCACTTACTGTTCCACTTAAGAGTGAATAATTACTAGAAACATGTGGGCCCTTCAAACAAAATTGAGCCCTTGTTTTTTATTCTGCAATTGTAGTCTAAATTTTAGAGCAATGTTAGATTTTTGCTAAAAACAATGATCAGATGTCTTATTCTTTAACATCATCTAACTTTCTGTCCTCTGAAATTCACATTTTAAATTTTCTTGTTGAAAAGTAAATATACTGACCAAAGAGTCTTTTTCTTAAATGGGAGGACTTTTCGCTAATCTTAGAGAAACAAGTTGTCAAAAATTCCTCAGCTGCTTTATGTTGTGCTGCAGTGTGTGTGAATTACTAAGGCTGAAGTGCTGTTACGTTCAGCTTTTTTCCAGAAGGTGATGTTTGCTGGGGACAAGCACACACGTGTTTGTATTTGGTATGGCTGGCACTGCAGCACACAGGGTTCATCAAAGAGAGAATAATCTGTGGCAGCTCCTGTGCCTCTACCGCAGTGCTCATACACATGCTCTGCAAAATACCATTGCCTACAGACTCAAACAACTTATAAAATTCATAGGATAGTGTACAGGGTTCTAGGTTTTTTTTTTATTTACAGCAGACAAATAATGGGTGTCAGTCCTGGAGAGCCAGGAAAGCTCTGTGATAAATTGCTGGTGAGAGCAGAGGCTTTATGTGCATATGGAGAGCGGCAGAAAATGCATCAGCAGTGCTTTCTCTTGGGGAGATCAGTGAAAAGACACAGGGTGAACAGATGTCTCTGGCTTCTGCAGGCTTCTAAGTTCCTCAGTCGGACTGTTCAGGACTGAATCTGCTCACAGACCTTGGCACAAAGCAGCCTGTGCCAGAGCAAGCCTGTGCTCCCTCTGCTTGTGCTTCTTCACTGGCCAGGAGGGGCCAAATCCTGCCAGGAGGGACCAGGAGCTGCAGCTTCTGTCTCTTTGCTGTTCTAATTCATCTTTGTCTCACTGATCATGCTGTTGCCTGCACTTATGACACAGATCGTGTAAAGCTGTGATTAAATCATGGAAAGTCATGGAAAGTGATGCCCAGAAATTATTTCTGATGCCCGGAGGTGGAGAGGCTGGAGCAGGACAGAGTCCAGGGCTGTACTACTGCTTCCTTATTGAGGCTTGGTTTGGTTCACATTCAAAATTTTTCATTTTACTAGGAGACAGAACACAGACTAATCTTGTTCTGCTGCTTCATGGCCTTACCAGACTGCATCGTATTGCATATAAAAAGCTAAAAACCTGCATTTAATGTGTGATTCCTCAGATAAGCTATCTGAAAGCACACTGCTGCAAAGTTGAATAGATGGTGAGGTTCATGTTGTAAATTATGCTGTTCTTCTACTCAAAACAGAGATTTCCATCAAGATGTGAAGGGAATAGGGAATTGTTTAAATAGTCTGAAGCATTTTAAATTTGTAACAATCTTAAAAATACTGTGCTTTAGGGAGTACAAATATCTGGGAGGGATAAAGAAAATGTTGGTGGTAAATGTGTTTGAAAATTATGGATTTGAATACAATCTTGTGCATAGTTATTGGAGGTTATAATTTGATAATATGATCTTGATGTGGAATTGGGATAGGGAAAAAGAAGATAAAGATACTTCTTACTTGTGTCTATTAATGAAATATTTATTTATTCTTATTAGTAGGCTATCCCTATTTCCCTCCTTCCATCCTGTGCTTCCAGCACAGAAAAGTACTTCAGGGGACAATTAAGAGCATTTGACTTCTCTTTGTGTGTTGTTTAGCAATAAAGTAATTAATTTTTCCTACACCTGTGTCAGTTAACTATGCTAAGTCCAAAGATTAAGCACAGTCAAAGCCTCTCAGCTTCTTTTCTTTGAGAAGAGAATGAATGGGGAGGCTTTTTCCCTGCTGATAAAATTAAAAAAAGAGATTGTAGCTGTTTTCTTATTTCAAATCCCCAAGTCACTACTGAGACTGAAGTAATTTGATACTACTGGTATAGTGAGTAAGGGAAAAATTGATAGTGTTGCAGAGTTTTCTTTGTGTCATTGATAGCAAGAGGGCATGGAGTCTGGTACTTCTGTGGGGTTTTGTTTGTTTGTTGTTTTATTTTTTCTTACTTATTTTTAACTGGTATTGATAGCAGCTGCTTAGCACTGAAATCTGTTTTTACCACTGCAGACCTCAGTTGGGATTGGCCTGTAAAAGTCTTACAGAGTGTCTCTTGCAGCCATGTCTCCAGCTGCACACTGCAAACAGGTGCCAACATAGCTCTCCTCCTGCTTTAGTATGTCTCATTGACATGATTTATGCCTAGGCATCCTTGCTTCAAGAAAGTGGTCTTGGGTGGCTACTGGTTGGTCACCACTCCTCCAAAAAAGCACCAACAGTGAATCCTGCAGGACTACCTAGCTAGGCACATTTAGTGTCTGGGGCACTGTATCACAAGAGCCAATTTGAGTTTCACTGCAAGACTGCGAGGCGCTGGGATGTGCTCACAGCTTCTAGACAGAGATGGAGGAGTAGGAGGAGGAGCCATAGAGTTCCTAATGACACATTGCAGAACCAGTGCAGTGTGAATGCTGCAATTACTTCTGTGTAGCAGTGAGAAATCCTCATGAGTATGTGCTTCCTGCAGCATCCAGGGCCCTCTGTCTCCAGTGACATATCTGTTGTCCTGGCTGCTGAGGGTCGCATGAAGCTTCCTCTAATGGTCACCAGAGCATTTCATTGCCCAGCAGAATGAATTGTTCAGGCAGCAGAGTTTTGTCATGAAACCTCGTTGTGTTACAGAAGCCTGTGGCATAACTAACACCAGCCCATTGCAAATTACAGGAACAGCTGTAATATTTTAATTCAAATACTATTTGATGTCAAATTTTCAAGGGAATGAAAAAAGTTGCCAGCTCTCAATATTAATAATTGATTGTATTTCTCTCTTTCCTGATGAAGGATTCTGTCATAGTAACGCAGGACCATCATGCATTTTAATTAAACAACTGAGAGTGCAAATTTGTAATCAGTGAGAATAAAGGTCAAAGTGTCAGCAGTAAGGCCTCCACTGGAAAAAAAAAAAGCAATTGTATTTTTTTATGGTGAAGCTTTCATTTGCCCCAATTTCAGGTTTTCTGGTGATAAAGCAGTATGTATTTTTTAAGGCAGTAATAACCTTCTACTCAATGACAGGATATATTTGAAGAAAAAGATTATTTATTATTAATGCATTTTTAATGAACTGTACGTCATAGGGAAATTGAGTCTAGAAATGTGAACAATTGTTGCATTTTCTCTATCATAGGAGAAAAATGAAATATGTATGTAAAAGACACAAAAATGGGACTAGTTTAAAAATAGGGTGATTTTATTTGAAGGCATTTGCTTCCTCCCTCTGCTGTTTATTTTATTTTAGGATGTGTTCCACAGTTTTCACCCTCACCTTCTGGAACTTGTATATCTCTTTAAAGCAAATTGTTGTAAAGCATATTTAGTGTCTCGAGTATTAATATCAAGCTAACATTATTCATCAAAATTTATACTAGCATCCAGTAAGTGATTTAAAGGAATACTACCTCAAATAACATCTGCTTATTTCAAAATAGCACATTTCAAGACCTCATTTTGTTTCATTTTGATCAGGTTTGGTCATCCTGGGGGTGTTATTGGTGGATTTTTTTTGATTGTTGTCTTTTGTTTTGAAAGAAGAGAAGCATCTGTGGCCAGCCAGTAGGGAAGAACTGCAAAGCTTTACATGTGCAGACCTTTCTCTAAAGCTCATTTGGATGTTTCTGCATCTTTCCAGTATTGGTTTTGGTTCAGCACACTAGGCAATGCTTTACCAGTGTTGTATTCTTTCTGACCAGGGTTTTTTGGTGGGTTCTTTTTTTTGTTTGTTTGGTTGGTTTTCTATTTGATTATTTCTATTGAGCTGACTTGATCTGTTTTACTAGAAGCAGCACTGACTTTTGCTATTCTAAAGCAAATGTCTCTTGTAAACAGGTTCCTGATGGACCTTAAAATGTACTGGCATATGATCAGCTGCAGGACGCTCATTGCTGGCACACTGTGGGAGCGTGATTGTCCTTCGTGTGTGCTCCTGGTGCTTCCTGGTTCAGACTGGAGCTGAGAGGAGGAGGGAGAGGCAGGCTGAGCTCCTCTGCCCTTCCCTGCTGCCACACCAGGCTCATGCCATACAGCACAGTGATGGCTTCAGCAGTGACCAGAGCCGTGCTCGCTTTTATTCCTCCACAGGGAATTTACCCTTTGGGATTGGTTCTCTTGATTACATTGATGTGGTGATCTAATGGCAGGTATGTAGGCAGCAGTATGCAGCAAGTTCAAACCAAAGGTCCATCCAACTCTATTTGCCATCACCCAATAATAGATAATTGCAAAACAGTAAGTACAGGGTGAGCAGGTAGGGATTCTTTTTCCAAAAAAAGTAGTTTTCCACTAAGAGGAAGTTTAGGTGCTTCCTGAGTCACAGGCAGTATACTTTTATTAATTTGACTCAGAAATTTTGCCCAAGAGCTGGTCAAATCAATTTTCAAGTCTGTTGATGCCTTGATTCATCTACAGCATCCAGTGACAAAGAGCTTGACCCTGAGATTTTGTTTCTTTTATGCCTTTTCTCTCACAGCTTCAGCTGGTGTCAGAGTTCTCATGCACTTGCTCTCTTTATATGTTCTCTGTGTCACTTCTGAGTTTACAGAAAACTCTTATCCTCCCCAGTGACAGCAGTATTGCTCTCAATGCTGATCTTAGTTTGTGCAACACATCTAGGTAAAGCAATTAAAATTCTGGGGTTTTTTTCTGATATTTCCCAATATTTTTTTAACAGAATCTATTCTGAACTTTTACTTAAAATCCAGAACTTGTTATGGGGATGGAAGCAACCAGTGTCTGAGTTTTTTTCCCTTGCCTGTATCAGCTGTTTCCTGGATCTGACTAATGCATTTTCTTTAAAATAAAAAACACAAGCATCATCATATTCCGCCAACCCCACCCTACTTGACCCCTACCCTCCCCTCCCCCCAAAAAAAGAAAACTAGCTATCCATTCCAAGAAAATCTTCCTAAATTTTATTTTCCTTGCTTGAGATCTAAATTTTTGGCTGCATCATTAGGAAAAAATAAAATATTGGCTTTACTTTTATATTTCTACATGTATGTATGAGAGTGCACGAATAATAACAATTTTTCAGCAGTTGCTATGGAAAACAGTTTTGTGTGGTGAATCACACTTTGACTGTTGTTGAATAAAGTCATCCTACTTATTTTCTAATAATTTTAATTACATGAATTTGCTGAAAATTAAAATGTTAAGAAGTAGGATGTATATTTAAGTGAATACACTTAAAAGAAGATGGGTTTTTTTTTTGTCCATTGGATGATTTGTGGCATTTTTAATGCCACTCTGTAAAAGGAAAGATCTCATAGTATCATAGAATAGCAGGAACCTTACAGATCATCTGGTCCAAATTTCTTGGTGAAAGCACAGTCTAGACACATGGCCTAGGACCCTGTCCAGGCAAATCATAAAAGTGCTCAATTCTGGGGAATCCACTACTTCCCTAAGGGAAATGTTCCAATTGCTGATTATTCTCAATGTCAAAAATGTTCTTCTTTCATCCAATTGTAATCTCCTCAGGGGTAAATTGTACCCATTCCCCCTCAGCTTTTCCATGTGACTGTTTGCAAAAGGGGAGTCTCCACCCTCCTTTTAGTCATTCTTTAAATAATGGAACACGGTAATGAGGTCTCCCCTAAGCATTTCTTTCTCAAGGCTGAGCAACCCCAGCTCTCTCAGCCTTTTCTCATATGGCAGGCTTCCCAGTCCTCTGATCATCCTTGGTGTAAAATCCTTTGAAGTATTAGTGGTATGTAGGAACAGTTGGGAGGGGTGGTTTCCCTGTCCATAGGACATGTCAGAATTTAAATTAATTCTGCTCTGCAGCGAGCTGAATGACTGGAGATGAGCTAACAGGCACGTGCACATGTCTCAGAATAGCTAATCATCCAGTTAAGACCTAACTGCAATTTGTTTGCCATTTTACTATATTTAGTCATTGGACCAAAAAAAGCCTGGTAATCCAAATTCAGTGGGGTATGAAGACTGAGGTTAAAAGGTTTTGCATCAAGTGGATTTTATATGGGTCTCCATATACCAAGTGTAGCACTTACTGGGCATGCAATTTAAATATTACTTCTGCAGGCTGCCTTTTTTTCCCCATTTTTTTTTCTTTCCATTTCCCATTAAAAAAAAATCCATTATTGTGAAAAGTGAAAAATATATTCCAGCCAAATATTTAGATTTGGCAAATTATTATTTTGACATCTTTTGACATCTGCTCCATATCTCTCTGTATTTTAAAATTAAGTTTTAAAAAGACAATATCACCCTTCACTTCATGAAGAAATTGCTGTTAGGTTGCTTTTTGACCACTAAGTGAAATACACAGGTAGTAGGAGAGAACTCCTAATTTCTATTAACTTTTCTGAACAGGAACTAAAATAATTTAAATAAACAGAAATAAGGAGTGTAAATTCATCATAGCAAACAAGTGTTTTGCAAGTCAATTTATGGCAAATAAAAATTTAAGTCTTTATTATTTTTTTTTAATTCCCCATCAACTCTCTTTACTGATTTTAATACTGAAACTAATATATGTAACCTTTAGAGAAAGGACAAAGAAGCCAAAATCTGACATAGCCATCTTTACACCTATTTCTTCCCCTATAAACAGTTTTTCTTTCTGAAGTTATTTCATGAAAACTTTGACATTTGCAGCTGGAATTTAATATAAGAACTCTTAAAAGAAGGCCATATTAATTTTGGCCTGTTCATTCCTTTTTGAATTTGTTCAATAAGTTGAATTCAATAAGTTATTTGAATTCAATAAGTTATCCTACTGGGAAATTTAAATTTTCCTAGCACTTGCAAAAGAGGAGCTAAGAAAATGAAAGAAGAACATGCACGTGAATAAAACAAGGAATTCCTGGCACTTATAGATGCAATTCAGCATCTGAACTACAGAAAGCCTGTGACAAAATTTATTATAAAGGATAAACTAAATCCAGGTCTTGAAAAACGTTAGTCTCTGTCTTACCCCCCTACTTATGTAATAACTCTTCTTCAGCACCAGAAAAAATAAACAACCAAATGAATCACATATAATTTCCATTTTAATCTTTTCACATTTTTGCTTTTTTTTTTTGCATTTTCTTCATCATCCTTTTCCAAGTTTTAATTAGATGAAAAGAAGAGATAACAAAAAAATATTGCCTCCATTATTTGCTACCCGTCTGGAATCTGAACATATTTGTCTTCACTTGAATTATCTCTGTGAAGCTGCAGGATTCTTTTCCTACCCATCCCAAACCTATCAAGTTTTTCCTTTACGTGTCCTAAAAATTACAAATAATTTGTAAGTAATCACAAACCGAGACTGGAAGTCTGAGCCTTATGCCTTCTAATTTCATGCCCTTCGTGATGTTCTTTGCATTATTCTTGTTTCAGTAACACTCCTCTAGCTCATTAGTTTTTGTCTTGTCAACAGGAGGAAAAACTTTTTGTGATAATTAGTGATGCGTAGTTTCAAGTCTTCAAATAAGATATATCTCAGTGGTCTAATAGCGGTTGGATTTCTTGTCTCAGTATGTTGCCTTATTTTTCTAATTTCTTGTTTCAGCACAAGCTGAAGTAAAAAAAAGAATGAAGCATTATGGAAATAAATAACTGTGATGCACCAATTTACCTTGAAAATTTATGAAGTTAAGCAGATACAATTACTTGCATCCAAGTTAATTCAATGATTCATGAGTTAGATTAACAGAATTTGTATTAATTAATCTGTATACAGGAAGAAGACAGAAAATTGCGCAAAGTAAATTACATTTTTCCTTTTTATCTTCTAGTTTTTTCTTTATTTCTGATATATTTTTGAAGGTCATTGTTTTATGTGAACTGTATAGAAAATAATACATTTTTATATTTGTAAATGATTCAGCAGTATTATATATTACCTAATAACCTGAAAATGGCTGATCTTACAATTTACTGAATTTTATAAGTGAAGTGTGGGGTCCTTGTTTTTATTTCCAAATTAAATTTCTTCAGCTCTAAGTAAATAAAAAGGAGTATTGGTGAGTTCTATTTCCTTTTTAACAGAAAAAGAATGTTATGTATTGATCAGGATTGTTACAGTTTTATGGTAGTAACGATAATATATCTCCTGTTCTTGATTATTGAATCTTTCTCAGAGCTCTCTTTTGTGTCATAACATTCTGTAAATGTAATTGAAAAGGTACAGTCATTGCCTACCTTAGGGTGTTTACAGGTTTCTTATTTTGCTAGTGCATTCAGAAGAAAGCCAGAATAGCTTATTGAGCAACTCCTTTAGTCTTAGTTATGTTTCTTATTCAAAATTACCTAGGAGAATTTGAAACTTTGGCTGTAGTGATAAAACCACAATGCCTTAATTTGTTGGAGCAAATTAAGTTAGGTAGGACAAAGTGTGGAAAATAACAAAAAGTTGATAAAGCCACACAGAGGAGATGGAGTGTGTGTGCTTCGTTTCATTGTTTGGATGTGTGGCTTTACCCAATCTCACTTGAATCATAGTGGGTTAGTGGAGATGAGGCATCAAACCAAGCTGTAAGCATGTTTGATAGAAAACAATCTTAATTTTTATCATTGGCATTATTTCAGGATTTCTTTATGGGAAAAAATGCCAAACCATTGGATATTGAAAATTGCTTTTATGAGCCAACAGCTGGCAGAAAAGTTTGCAATTTCCAAAGGCACATCCGGAAACTAGCTGAAAATGGTTTTGTTTTTTTGTTTTTTTTTTTTTAAGTTTAAAATCTTAATTGTTGTATTCTCATGAACAAAATCTGGCTTTATTGCAAAGCTACTGGCTTCATACAGTAGCTGCACGACTGTATGACCTATACAAGATTGACCTCTCTGATTTTTCTCTCTGGTTTTTCACATATTATTTATATAGATGAGTAGCTGCAAGTTTGAATTACCACAATTTTTTTTTCATTCAGCACTATATACATTTAAATGAAGTGTTTAACTGCATAATATTTCAATTACATGACTGAAAGCAGGGTCACAAGTGTTTTTAACAAGCTTTTTATAGTTTTCCTAAAAATGCTCAATCATTTATCTTTAATAACTTGTACTGAGGTTGTTCAAAATTTTTACTAACTAAAATTAATCCCCTTAAATATGTAAATCATCATCTCTCAATTTTTGCTCCAGTGTTAAAGTAGATATTTCACATATATTCCTTGTAATCTCATACTGTATATGTAGCAAGACAAAATTCTGAGGCAGTAAATTCCATAGATCAGTGCAGAGAAAGTTATGGATGTTTACATACATAAGTTTGGCTTGTGACATGGTTTGTGTTTTCCCACCATCATGATGTGCAAGTCTCCTGCTCCTTGCACGTGGTCTTCTCCCTGTTTCCTGGGCAGAGGCACCAGGCGCGGGGGCGTACGAAGCTGGGTGGATGCAGTCAAAGAGGAGGCTGGAGAGAGCACAGAACAGCCCCCGCGCTTGGCACAGCCCATCATCATTCCTATTCTCTGGAATTTATCGTTGGCACTTCCCTGGCCAGATAAGAGTGATTTATTCCAAACTCCTTTATCAACGGGACATTCATTTTAGTGTTTCCAAGTTTATCTGATATCAGAAACGGTATCTCTACTTATCGGGGACAAAAGCATCGGTTAATGTGAAAATGTAAGCACCATGCTGGCAGTGCTGAATTTATAATATTGCTTACAGTGCTTTTCTGAATGATGTTACAAAACCCCACATGAATGGTGTATAAAAGATGCACTTGCAGGGGAAGACAAACAGTGATTTACTGCTGTGTGCAATGGTGTCTTCACTCGTTGTGGGGAATAGCTGTGTCTTGCGGTTTTCTGAAATGCCAGAATGCATTTGAAATGTCTCTGACTTCAACGTTAACGATAATAATAATAATAATATTGAGTCACAGAACTGAAGGTGAGGAATCTTAGAAATATAAAATAGATAAAATTGCATGTGGGAATTTCTGTTATTACCTAGGTATTGAGACTTTTGTTTAAATCCAGTATGTGTCGCTTTCTCCATAAACATTGCAGCTAGTAAGTGTTTCTGAGCAGATGGGTGCAATAAATAATGGTTGCAGTTTCAGAGAATATGTTATATTTACCAAAGGTGTTCTCATGAAAATGTTATTTAAAGAGTATAATTAACTTCCTGCCCTTTCAGGTTCCTGCTGCATACAAGTAACTGAAACAAATAGCTTTGTTCTATCAAGTTCCTGCACTTCCTTCCCTCTCATTCACCATAAAAAGTTACCACAATTTTCACCTTTTTATGTTTCCTAAATTATTTGCAAAATTTTACTATTTTGACTTTACTCAGATCTGAGGATCATTTTGTTTGGTCATAATTGTCAAGAATTTAAGAATTCAATGACTGAGAAACTTGTGCAGAGTTTTACCCTCTCATTATTGCAGGCAGCACAGCAATTAATTTTCAATCTTTCCATGTCAGATATGGATATTTTTTCTTCTTTTCCACTACTCTTCTGAGTAAGATGTTCTAAAATATCACTAGACTGATATTTAAAATGTTGTGAGCTTTTTTCTCCACAATTCATTTGCTCCTCCATAACTAACATTCACATATTCTTCAGCCAATTATGTTGTGATTTTATTATGTTGTAATTTTATTATATTGTAGTTTAAAGGAATGCTTAAATCTTCAAATACTTTTGAATAGTCAAATTTTTCATGAAATGAAGTCCTTGTTTACTGGAAGAGTAAATGAACTCTCGATTTTAATTTAAAAATAAAGGCTCAATTTTTTATTTTGTATTCAATATAAATATTCAGGCTTCTCACCTTTAAGGTCCAGTTCATGGTACAACACAGAGTTACAGCCCAAAACAAAGAACATATCTTCTGTTTTTGCAATAATATCTAACTTAAATTTTTGCTTGAACACGAATGTCCTTTGTGAAGTCTTTTGGTGGACCAAAATTATCAAGTCAGTGCTGCTGCTTTGACTGAGCTTGCTAGGCATCTTTAGATTTGCCTTCCCAGTTCTGGTTTCTATGAGAGATTTAAAGACTGAAAAAATCCACATCTGTGGGAGGGGAGAAAGGAGAATAAGAAATAGGCTGCTGAGCTTAAACAACAAGATGGAATAGCTGTAAAAGGATGGAAGGATGAAAGAGAAGGGCTTTATGGAGACAGCAGGAATTACAACAGTCATATCGACTCCCCATCACAAAAAATCCAGTGAAAACTGAGTAAAGAGTTTTATTATGTCATTTATCTTGTACCATTTGTCATTATTAACAAATACTTGTTAACGAAGGTGCTATTCCTACATGTCTATTAACTCTTGATCACTGCAGAGTGGGAAAATCCTGACAGTGATGTGCATAACATCTGTGTACAAGATCCCAGATTTAGCTGATGCTGATGGGTCTGATTTCTGTTGTCCTAGTGCCTCTTGCTGCTTTTTTACCTGACCCTAAATACCATCAGGGCAAATTGCAGGGAGAGCTATGCCTTCTGTTAACTCCTGATCCATCAAGAGGATGAAGGAGGTGTGGACGAAAATTACTGGAGCTCTGGAGGATGAAGGTGAACTCAGATGTTTTTTTGCTGTGAAGGTGGCTTTTAGACTGATATCCCCAGCTGCAAGGCAGTTGTTTCATATCGGATTTTGCAGGCAAGTCTTTTAAGGATTTTACAGGGATGCAAAATTTAACCTGATTAATAGTGTTTAATAATTTTATATTTTGGAAGGTGCTCAGGAGTACTGCTTGTTGTCGATTCTGTACAGAAATATATGTGACTGATTGCCTCCCTTGAACTCTTACATCCTCATAATTTCAGACATGATACCTGTGTATTTTCTCTCAAATTACTTGGGATGATGAACACTCAATGTCCATTTCGGAATTTGACCAAAATGTATGTCTTTATAGCATATAAAGTAAATGTTCTTATGAGAAGAAAATTTTTAATTTCTTCTATTTTCTCCTGGTTTTTATTTTTCATGTGAGTAGGGATAGCATAGTTGTAGACATATTTTGTTTCTATTACATAGTTTGACTACAATGAATAGCTAAATATTTTTGTTCCCTTTCTTCTGATAATAGTAAATTTATAACACCTGGGTAACTTTCACTCTGTAGTAAATTGGTTCCCTTTATAGTAAAACTATATATTATTTTAAGATTTATAAATACCTTGTAATTTTGCTCTTCATAGAAAGAATAATTCTAGGATGCTAGGATGAATTTGAGCCCAAGTGAGAAAGAGAGCAGTTATGAAAGCTGAAGGTGTATGCACAGAAAAAAATATTTTGTGACTGCTCCTTGGCACTGAACTGTAAACCATGCTTAGCACAGTGATAAACATGGCCAATGGTCAAATTCTCCAAATACAGAAAGTTCTCCCAATTACTAATACCAAAACCAAAAAACAAACAAACAAAAAAAAAAAAACCCCTGAAACAAAAAAACACAAAACAAAACACACACAAAAAAAAAAAAAACAAAAACAAAAAAAAACCAAAAAAAATCTGGCAGGCTGTTGAAGTTCTACTTCAGAAATCCCATATAAGAGGCATTATGAGGCTGAAAAAGTGGCATTCACATGCTTCAAGTGACTTAACATGTGGTGGTTTCACAGTGGGCTGAGTTTGTCGCATGTGAGGACACCATGTCCAGAAGGTTTGGTGTTCTTGCACACAGAGTCTCCTTGAAGTGTGGCAGCATCATCCCTCTATGTCAATAACAGCTGATTTCCTCTTGTCTCAGTGCAGGAACAGCGTATTTGTCACTCTTCCTGCTGCCAACTAAGAAGACATTTTCTCTGGGAAGAGAAAAATCTTATAGCTTTTATCTTCTTTTTTTTCCTCTCTTTTTTTTTTTCTTTTAGTAAAACTCTTTAATATCATCAAAGAATGTCCTAGTAGTATGAGAAAAATTTCAGTAATATTTGGAAAGATTATTTTTGTGTAGAACTTAGTGAAAACTTTTTAACTAGGTAGAATTTGAAAGCTTTCTGTTCCGCAGAGCCAAATATAGTAGTTTACTAGACAAAAATTTAACTATATTTTACACTGTATTTTTAAAGATGCTGAAATCAAGAGAATGTGCTGAAACTTTGCCTTGTGTGCAAGATATTGATTAATATAAAATACTGTTGATAAAAAAACCCAGTTCATTTATTGATCTAAATTTGATAAATATGATGATTATACCCCTAAAATTTAGATGCAATTCTTTCATAATTGTCTGGTGATCATCCACTTGATTTTCCTAGTAATTAGGGGTTAAGTGTGATGATACATAGTGAGTATCCATGCAGGATTTGTAATTTGAACCTTCAGCAACCTATATCCTACTATAACTCCTTGAATCTGTGTAAGAACAGAAGAGGTTCCTTTTGCATCAGCAGGGGATGGTGGCGATGAGATGTTAGCTAAAGTTCTCAGCTGTACTTCAGTGTCGATATTACTCTTTACCTAACCTAAGTGTTGGATTTAGTTTGTCTTCACGCTACAGAAACAAGTTCCTAGTTCTAATGGATGTATGTGTGATTGATTGGCAACAAACTGATTGCTCAGACTGAAGTAAGTGTTCATCTGTATTTATGTACAAAATTTTTAGTTTTTATGTTTTTAATCGCCTTTAAAATGGAAAACTCTTGATTTACGATTTTTTAGCTACAGTATTCCAGACTGAAATGTTGATGTTATTAAATTAGGTGCTTTTCTTTTTTGGATTGTATAATTTTTTCCAGGTTACTTTACATCTTTTGAGATGAAAATGGCAAAACAAAACAAGGAATGTTGTTTACTAAACCCCCTAAGACTCTCAGAGGTTTATTTAAATTTAAGATCCCCTAACGCATCTTGAGAAGTGCTAAGAGCCCTACGGATATTGCAGGGAACTCTTCGATTTCTAGCTTTTTCAATTTGCTGAATCCTTCAGCTACAAAATGCATATCCAGTGCTGCTTTCCTTGAACTGCTTTGTTCAGGGATTCATTTTCCTCTCTGGTGATTGCATCATGTTGGATTAAATGCAGCTCTGAGTCCTTGCCACAGTCAGAATATTCCACAAGGATCTTGGGATAGCATCAGAAATCTGAACATTTGAGGAGATTTTTTCCCTGGCCAATTGAATATCAGTCTGCTGCAGAAATTTGAAGGAGACTGGACAGTTTGGCCTGGGATCTCCCTGAGTGTCAACTGTTGCAGAGGTCAAGAATGGAGATTACTGTCACCCTTAAAAATGTCAGTCCTCTGTTCCTCTGGGGACCTCCACGGATGGATTGGTGGGAGACGCTGCTGGCTTCAGACACTCGTGATGTGATGGGGCCCATTTCCTACGCTGCTGTACGTCACCAGGCTCTTGGTTGATGTTCCTGCTCTGTAAACAGTGCTCATGTGTGAGCAGTAAGAGGCAAAGGACACACTGCACACACACAGGGGTGCTGAATTCTGCCATTCCCAGGTGTTTACAGATGTTATCCATTGCTTAATGACCCAGAGCAAGAGCAGTGTTACAGGTCAGGGAGGCTCACATACATCTTGGGACTCATTTGTGAGAATACAGATAGTCTTTGTTTGGGCAGTTTTGCTGCAGAAATTTTATCATGTATATGATTATTGCATGTGATATGAAGTGGAATTCTGTCATGTTTGCCTTATTTGCTGAGAAATTTTTAGATTCTTTGAGGTGGAAATCCATTCAAAACTTTTTCTGTGAAATATTCAATAGTGGGATATGAAGCCAGATCAAATTATACTCTTTTGAAGGACATCTGAAAAGGAAATGAAAATCTTCCATCAGACTAGGGTAATAAGGTGTTTAACCCAGATGAGTCTTTTGTTGTACATATTAGGAGCTGTCATGCTTTATTCGCTTGGTAAATATACTTTCTGTTTCAGAAGCCCTGAGTACATTTAGTGAACAGGTTCTTGCTTTGCATCTTAATTTGATTAAGTCTTGTACTGTCCTTCCTTATTATTTCACAAAGTTAAGAGTATGTGTAGCAGGCTTTTTTGCCACTTGTCATATTTGCAGAGCTGGACATCATGCTATAAATATTTTTCAAGTCCAAATTAACTAGAGTACTGTTAAGGTGATTTTCTTTTGGTGTCAATGGAAGAACATTAGGTTTCCTAAACTAGGTTTTTCCTTTTCTAAAACACTGGCAAAATTCTCTAATCTTATATAGCTAGCAAAATAAGACATTAGCTTTTTTGGAATATGCTAAATATGTCTGTTGCTAAGCATTTTGGAAAATCTTATTTTGGTACCTTAATGGAAGCTGGACAATTACAAAAATCATGCATAAAGAATTTCTTAATGGCTTCTTTTTTTTTTTTTCTTAGACTATCATGTAGAGGAGATAGTTCAGTATTCATTTATTCACTTATTGGAGAACTATAAGAGGACCAAGTGAATGTGCACAAATCTAGTCTGTAATCAGTAGTCTATGTGGCAAGTTACAACAACTTAGAAAATGTGAGTAATACTTAGAGTAAAAAGAAGGGGCTTTAAAATGTACAAAAGACATGTAAATACATAATTTTCCATGAAGTTTACAGCTTCTTTCCTTTTGAGTTCATTCTTGAGATTTTTTTTTAGTAGAAGAACAAAGAATTTTTAAAAAATAGACTAGGAAATAAACCAGATGATTGTCGTTGTGCACAATGTGTTGGACACGTAATAATTGCTGATGCAGGTTGGGTACCACTCAACAGCTGTCTGATCTGCAGACTGGACAAAATGCCAGCCCTGGATTCAAGCTGTTACAGACTAACATAATGTGTTCTTATTACTTCAGCACATAATATACTTTACTTTATAATATACATAATATACTTAAAGAAAAAGTAAGCAAGCAATGTACTGAGGGGACATAGTCAACATTTCTACGACTGATATTCGTCAATTTAGCTCATATTCTAGTGCTTGGGAGGAGTTACAAGTCAAAAAAACAGTACAGAAAGACCTCAGTATTCAAATGCAGTTCTACAACCTTAGGCATTTAATTGTGTGTCTAAACATGTAGATGTATTTTTATAGGTTTTAAAACTATCTTTAGCAGTCAGAATCATGTGCTAGTGAGACTTGCAGAAAACTGAGATTTCTAGAAAGATGTTGAGGTGTCATTTATTTCTCTGCTTTCTACTTAATGTGGAGATGTTTCTTTCATGTATTTCTTCTTTTGAGACTAATTATAGTTTCTTGAAATCTATTTTCAGCTCTTTTAAATGCTTGCTTCCCTCATCTGCTAATTGTCTTCTATTTTAGTTTCTTCTGATGTTAGTCTCCCCCTGACACATTCAGGCATGCACACACACACCCCACGCACAATTTCTGTTATTCTGTTGTCTCCAATTCTTTTCTCTCCTCTAAATGTAAGACCTGACTCTGTTCATGTGGGGGTTCAGCTTGTGTAGCTGGGAATAAGAATTTCTCCTCCAGGCTAGGTATCTTGTCATTAACACTTCTGACTTTCATATAAAAACAACATGTAGCTCTTTATCTTCCCATCACACGTTCCTGCTTTTCTGTTTTATAGGCTTTTGCATCTTTTATATAGAAGACTTTCTCTTGACTTTTATTATGGCCATTCTATATTATTCACTGAAATTTGGGGGTGGTATTATAATTATTTTATCAGATTCACACTTAGATTATTGCTTTACATTAGGAAACTAATCATTCATTGCATATTCTCAAACACACAAAGTATGTTAATAATGCTAGAAAGTCAAAATATCACAAGTGTTTTTGTCTTGATGTGGAATTAAAAACTCAAGTAATCTTTCCAATAAATGATGGACAAAGAGCCACAGCTAAATAACTTTGCACAAAGATTGTATAGTTACACATGCTATTGTACTCTAGTAGTTCCACAAAGGCCCAGTTCCAGTCCAGAAATGCACTGTGCGCTGTAAAAGCAAGCAAAGTGGGTTGTCATGCTCCATACATCTGGGCAATGACATCCTTCCTTGAAGCAGCATCTCTCTGAAATACATCAGTGTAGGAAATATAATGGAGGTTAGCTGCAATATGGTGTTGTTCTAGTATTTATTGTATGAGCCTAGTAGAGTATTTTTGATTTCTTTTCTGAGTTTCTGGCTTTCCTTTGGTCCCCATAGCCATATCCCGTAAGATCTGCATTTAACTACAGTGCTTATATCCTAGACATTCATTCTATCTTCTTTTCTTTCCCAAGACATTTTGTATGTAATTGTCTTCATGTAAAAATGGCTTGAAACAATAAACATGTTATTATCAAACTGTAATTGTTCATGAAGCAAATGTGGGAGAGCAAAAAGTGCTTATTTATAAATTAAATTAACTAATTTAATTATATGGCTGCATTTTTACAGCTGGTATTTGCTTGACACATTGCCTGTCCAAAGTACAGTGAGTGATTAACTGTGGTGACTAGACAATAATTATTATTTATATTACAATTTTTGAGCTGTTATGAACATACATGATAACTTTGGTTGTGCTATGGGGGCTGTTGAGCCAGAGGAGGTTAGATACTTTCAAAAAAATTATGAAATGTCTACAGTTCACTGTAAGCTCCAATATGTGCATTTATAGTGTGCTAACGAGTACACAAGCCTAACTGGCTCAAACATTAAATCCCAATCTAGAATCTATTAAACCTTACTTTCACTGTAAAGTTAACAATTAAAAAATGAAAAGACTATGGAGAAACACAATATGTGGTCTCATGAAGCCCATCTAAAATGTGTCTGAAAAATATCTGGTCTCTTCGATTTAGTAAATGTTACTATTATTGTAGATTTACATTTTTTTTACTTTCTGAGTAATATTGTTATAGGAGTAAAGACCTGAAAACCAAATTCCATATTCTCATCTAGTATGTATTTTCTCCATTTTTTTCCTTCCTTTCTTACAGGAAGGAAAAACATCTGAGATGTTTTCCCAACATCTAAGGTGCTGCTGTTGTGTGGTGATTGAACTCTATGTTCATCTTTCAGAGATATCTGTACCTTACCCAAAGAAATTTTCTGACCTATTTTTCAGACTTTATCTTATTTTTATTTTCATATGTTACTTCTTACCTTGGCCCACAAAATAACTTTCCTCACAACAAGCAAGATAGCTCCACCAATTTGAAATGAGGAATCAGAAAGAGAAATTGAATAGTGGGAGGTGCAAACAATTCAGTTGCATGCTACATTAGCCCACTGGCTCTCTTAACACTTGGGCTTCTGAGCTGAAAGCTTTGGCTTTCAAAAGGCAACAGGGTTCTCAGGCATAAGGTGCATCTCTCCTTGTACATGCCTCAAAGAGACCTGAGAGGACAAAAAATTAATAATCAAATCTGTAAACATTATTGGCTCATGTGTCACAGGTTGCCTGTCTCTTGCAGTAGTGTGGAAATTACATTGTTCTATCTCTGAGCACTGCATGTTGCCTCAGAAATCTGATATCACTGACATCTTGGCAGAGTGGTCAGTTTAGTAGGAGCTGTCTCATTTCCTTATTCTACTTCTATTCTACCCCATGATCCCAGGTTCATTGCTTATTTTTTTGGTAAATTTTTGGGTTTTTTGTTTTGTTTTCTATTTTAAAAAATCTTTTCTCCTTCTTTCCCAAAGAGTCTATCAAGGAAAACAGTAATTGCAGGATTTTAATGCTATTTTCAAATGCATGTCTTCTGGTCATGCTTATGCTAAAATTCAGGCTGCAGATATAGCTGAGAACAATGTCTTTTCAGATTTTGTGAGAAATTTCCATTTTTGGTGTTTTTTGGGTTTTTTGTTTTTTTTTTTTTTTGGTCATGGAATAATCTGTCAACAGCCTTTTTTTTTTTTTTTTTTTTTGTCCTTTTATGATCCTGGTGTCTTTTTCTTTGTATTTCTCCCCCCTCCAAGTATTCTGGCAGCTGATGTGTTCTTTAAAATCGATATAACTCTCCTTCATCTCCACTGCCCAAAAGGTGGTCTTTTTGTAACTGTTCTTATTATTTAGTCATTCTCTTTTTAAAATAGGCATTCACTTCATACTCTTTATTCCATGCACATTCACCACTTGCTAAACAAAGCATGTGTCACCTAGAAAAAACTGTCCCTCCTACAGAAATAGATTCCTTGCTTTTTGTGTCTGTACTGCCTGCTTCTGATCCAGCAATGTGGCTGGATGCTATGCAGACCAGTGGGATCTGTTCTTCAAATAATTAGATTTTCACAGATAAAAATAACTTTACCAGAAAAAAAAAATTGCTTTGCAGATTAGTAGGGGAACTTACAAATGGGATAGTTTTCTTCTGAGGAAAACAAAAATCTTTTCACAGATTTCTAGATGAATTTTCAAAACTCTAGGTTATGATATTTAGCACCAAAAAATGGCCAATTCAGATTTTGATTGAGTACAGTGTTTCAGCAGGTGTTTCCAATGTTATATCTTTCATATGAGGAAATCACAAGTTCTGCAACTTCAATAAAGCCGCTTAAGATCAAGAATTTTTTCTGAAGGAGAAAGAAGATCAGAAATTCTGAATTTCATGACAGTTAAAATATGTTTAATTGAAATCAACACTTTGATGACTTTTGCTAAAGTAAAAATTTTCCATGTAGGAATTGCTTGTATATTTTTTTGGTAAACTTTTCATTCCAAAGGGTCTTCCAGATACCACAAGGGAACAACATCTCTTAATGTGCTGTCTGTGTTTTCATGTCCATTAACATCTTTCTGATGGGAAAACCATATGTGTTATTTGGAATGAAGATGACTAAGTGCAGAGTTTACAGGCTTAAGAGCATTATGCTCATATTACCAGCTCTGTGCTGTGAGATTTGGGCCTCCTTAGGTACTCTGTGCAGGCTTTACTCCAGTTAATCTGAACAGGCAGTGTGTGCCTGACAGCAAACTGCATATAAAGATGATGCAGTCTGACTGCTGGGTCTACGAGGATATTGCTGCTGAATAAAAAGTGTTTGAAGGAGCAAAGCTTTAACTCCCAAGGGAAATCCAAGCCTGCTATCTCTGTCTTCAGTGGCTGATGTGTATAAGCAGGACTTGACTGGAACTCCAGGTGCCTGTAGGGTCAAAACAGCCTCCACTGACAAAAAGTCAGAAGTGCAACCCTATGCTTTGGGTTTTATTCCAACTCCTTATTTGAATTTCTGCCTTTCTTCTCTAGAAAAATAAATCTTTATGTACAAGGGCAGAGGTGTTGTATCCTCTGGATCTGTATAGCAATCTATATCACCACAGAATCACATAGTAATAGAATAGTTTGGGTTGGAAGGGAGCTTAAAGATTCTTTAGTTCCAACACCCCTGCCAAAGTCAGGTACTCCTTCTGCAGACCAGGCTGCTCAAAGCCTTATCCAGCTTGGCTTTGAACACTACCTGGAATGAGGCATCTACAAATTCTCTGAGGAACTCATCCCAGCACCTCGCCACTCTCACAATGAAAAATCTTCCTAACATGAAATTTAAACCTGCCAGTTTTCAGTTTAAAGCTATTTCCTTTGTTTGCCTGCCCCTGTGAAAAGATCATTTGAGCATGGTTGATGGTTCTGGTTCAGGTGAAGCAGATACGAATGGCATATTTGGGCAGCCAGAAATTGTTGGGTATTACAGTAGCTGTATCATTTCCCTGCTACCTATAGCATCTATTGGACCCAGTTTGCCTTGTATTCCCCAACCCAGTGGGTCATCTGGTAGTGCTGCATTCTTTTGTTCTCTTGTGATCTGTAGCTTTCCAGTTTTCTTTACCGTCATCAACAAGTATCTTCTCTTTGCTACATGGAAATAGAAGTTTACAGATTACTTTGTAGCTACCATAAGGCAAATATCTAATTTATTTTGCTTTCTAGTTTAATTCCTCTATTCTCCAGGAATGGCAGTACATTTCTGTTTTCACACAGTTTCTCTAATTCTAAGTTGATTCTTTTTTTTTTTTTTTTTTTTTTTAGATTGGGTTATTTAATCTTCACCCTCAAGGTTTTCTTCTGTTGGGTTTACTGTTGAGAAGAACCAACTTAGGTTGTCTTCTCTTGGATTTTCCTTCTTCCATCATATTGCTGTTCTCTCTTGCTCTGTCTATCCCATGTGACTTAATTACATTGTTCTAAAGGAGATTTCATAAAGAGTTAAAGAATTTTAATTTTTTATGTTCAGACCTTTGCATCTTATGTAGGTAAAATTTTTATAAAGGTCATTTAAAAAAAGATCAGTCTCTAAAGTTTGCAGGCTTCCCAGTACTGTAACATTTCAAAGTGTACAGCTTAACTATACTCCATTTTCAATGGCTTAGTGAACGAACTGTTACTCCTATGGGAGGTGATATAGAAGAATGGTTTCTGATTTTCTTGAAGCCAGGTAATTTATGATCCAGAACTAGCAGTTAGAAGATGCATTTATTTAACATGTCAGGACACTTGATTTCTAATGCTTGTCCTGTTGTAATATTTGACCAGTGATTGCATGAGTATATAATTTTCCCTCTCTTCCTCTCTTGGCTTTGTTGCCTACTTAAATATGTATAAAAGCAGTGCCATAACCTGCTGCAGAAATTAATGTATTTCAAAAAATATTCTTTCAATCTCCTTGAACTTACCTACAATTCTGGTAATAATTACATCCTTCATCCATTTATCTTATAGTTGCAGCATGTGTTTCTCTTTATATTTTTAAGCACTGACACTGTTTTAGATCTGTTGAGATCTCTTATTTTAGGATGGTTTTGTTATCGAGTGATCTCTGATTGGGTGTTAATTCCTTCTTCCAGTAAGATCATCAAAAACTCTATTTAATGCTCAAGAAATTTCTGTGCCTACTGCATTCAAGATACAACCTTGACAGTAAAAAAGGATATTCCTTACTTCAAAATATGTATATTTTGAAGTGTTCAACATAAAGTTTCTTTGAACCCTATAATTTCCTTCTACACAAACAGCCGTTGGAGTCAGAATTCATTATTTTTCTGAGTGAACTACTTCCAGATGAAATGTGTGTGTTTTTCTCCTTCAATTTTCAGCATTACATATTAACTGCTTTACCTCTTGGTCACTTAAGAGCCATCAGATGTCTTTGCATCACCCCTGACCTAGGTCACTCATTTGAAGAAGAGGTCTGTTTTCATTCCATGAGAAAGGAAGCTTTTAGTAATGCTAGAAATAATCAGTGCTATGAAGATATTCAATTGGGTACAGAAAATCTTTGGTGTGTACCCGTCCATAAGTAGCCCACTGGAAGTATTTTAATCATCAAGACCAAGGACTGAGGTAGAAATATTTGTTATATGCAAAGCTGAGATTTGATCATACATTTCTTGCCACTGTTGTTATCAAGACTTGGTTCTTAAAATGTAATTTGATTGAAGAATTCTTCAGTCTGGCAATTTAGATGATCCTGTCTCCCAGTTTCATTTCTTACCACTTCTGCTTGTTGTATGGAATCTTGTTTTGTAGGATGGGAGGAGACAGAAATTACAAAGGTCTAAATTATGTACTAGTAATTGTCTTTGTCATAGTCTTGTTTTCCACCATCCTATCTTCCTCCCTCTTTCCCCTTTTCATAGTATGCTTTCTCCTTAATAGAATATTTCCTTATTCTACAAAATTTTTCATATTTTTTTATGGACTGCAAAGGGGAGAAAGGGTAGAAGTTTTCTCTATGTAATACCCTTGTGATTGATAGTCTTTTTGCTTCCTGCTTCCTAGTAGGTAGATAACGCTTGCTGTATGGGATCTTGTTTTGTAGGGTGGAAGAAGAGGGAGGACTACAACAAACACAAATAGTGGTATGTAACTTTCCCTTTCTCCTTTGTCTCTCCCTAGTTACCAATCTTAGCAGAATTTTCTCAATCACATGGTGATACCTTGTACTGATATTTTCTGCTTTTTATAAAAACACATCTTCTCAGTTTTTGTTAGTTATGTGCCTGCAGTGTTTTAAGAAAGAATGCCAATGAAATATTCTGTACAACTCAAAGGTGGTAAATCAGACTATGCTTACTCTTGGACACAAATTGACTGAACTTAAACTGACCAGGTTCTAAGTCTTCCAGTCATCCAGTATCTTTAAAAAGATTTAACAGGCTACTGTATATGGGGATTTTGGAGAAAACAGCTGTGATGGGGAAAGAGTAATCATCCCATTTAAACTAAAATCAGCTACATGCATAGACTGTGCTCTCTTTTTGAATGCTATAGAGCTGATAGAGAACTGCCTGATTTTCTGGTTCAAGTTTCATCAAAATGTAAACTTAAATTCTATTTGCAGAATCTTTGAATGACACAAGGAGATGGTACTCAGGTAGACATAATTCAGATTATCTATAGGTAAAGGCATCATTTTTGTAAACTAAAGAGGAAGATTCCTATTAGGCAGAGAGACTGTCTTATTTCTATTTCTACACTTTAAAAAGTACTGTGTTGTGTAGTGTTTGAACATTTCACTCAAAAATGAAGTTGCTCAAAAGTCATTGTCATTTGATGTAGGTTTTGGTGAGATTTTTTTCTGTTGTACAGTTCTAATTTCTGCCCTCTCGTTAAAAAGGTACAAGTTGTTTATCAGAGAGATGCATAAAGCATCAGAGCTGTAGCAAAAAAAAATACGGGGAAAATGCTTTCTTGAATTTAGTTATCAAAAGGAAAAGCAAATTATATGTCAAAAACTTGTTTCAAGGAAGATACAATCTTCACAAATTTTTCTTTGCATTGTTCTGGATTGCTGGTTCACTATTGACTGAGAAGGAGCATGTCTTCTCAGTGCATTATTCCTAGTTTCTATGACACCCCTAAGATCTGCACAGTACAGCTACAGCAAAAACAAGTCATATTTTCAAGGTCTGAATAGCTGTGATAATTAGGAAACAAGAGCTGCATTTGTATTCACCATGATGATAGGAAAGCTTTTCCATTTCATTTGAAAAGAAGAACAGAACACAGTAAATTCTCAACAGCATAGTGCACTTCTCTTGGTAACAGCACATGAGGGATCAAATCCTGTACATTAACTGATCTGCACAGACCATGTGTCAAAAAACTAAATGGAAAAGGCAGAATAACTTTTATCTGATACTCAGTAAAATAAACATTTTTTTTTCCTGTGAGAAAAACATGTTATAGTGGATTACTTTAATCCACTATGTTGTTATTGTTTATGGACTGACACAATGTCTGTGATCAAGATAATTCTTTTCTTTCTGCTGTTAAACTTGAAAAGAAGGGATTTTGTATGATCTCTCTGTGCTTGGTCCATTTAAGAGGAATGTAGTGGGTTGACCCTGGCTGGATGCCAGGCACTCTCCGAACACTCTCTATCACTCCACTCCACAACTGGACAGGGCAGAGAAAATATAATAAGAGATTCGTGGGTTGAGTTTAGAACCAGGAGACACCACTCCCCAAATACTATCACAGACAAAACAGACTTGATATTAATTGAACTTATTACTAACAAAATCAGAGCAGGATATTGAAAAGTAAAAGAAATCTTAAAAATCACCTTCCTCCCAACCCTCCCTCCTTCCCAGCTCTACCTCCTACCCTGCAGCAATGCAGGGAGATGGGGAATGGGAGTTACAGTCAGTTCATCACACGTTGTTCCTGCCACTGCTCAGGGAGAGGAGTCCTTACCCTGCTCCAGTGTGGGGTTCCTCCCACAAGAAGCCATTCTCCACAAACTTCTCCCACACAACAGTCAACAGTTATCCATGAACTGCTGTCCTTCAGGAACAGGCTGCCCCATCATGGGTCCTCCATGGAGTCACAAGTCCTAGCAGGAAACTTGCTCCAGCATGGGCTCCTCTCTCTGTGGATCTGCAGGTCCCAGACAGGAGCCTGCTCCAGCATGGGCCTCTCATGGGTTCACAGGCTCATCTCAGGCATCCACCTGGCTACAGTGTGGACTCCCCCACGGGCTGCAGGTGGATTTCTGCACTCCCATTGACCACCATGGGCTGCAGGATCACAGCTGCTCCACCATGGTGTTCACCATGCGCTGCATGGGAATCTCAGCTCCAGCACCTGGAGCACCTCCTCCCCTTCCTTGTTCACTGACTTTGGTGTTTGCAGGGCTGTTCCTCTCCTTCTCTCTTCTCAGAGAGCAATTACCTCTGCACAATACTTTTTTCCCTTCTTAAATATTTTATCACAGAGGCATTACTATCATTCCTGATGGGCTCAGCCTTGGCCAGCAGCAGGTCCATCCTGGAGCCGGCTGGCATTGGCTCTGCTGGACATGGAGAAAATTTCTGGCAGCTCCTTACAGAAGCCACCCATGTGTTTCCCAGCTGCTAAAACCTGGCCACACAAACCCAATAAAAAGAAATTCAGACTTTCAGTGGAGATATTCTTCCCAGCCTTCCCTAGTCTTCCCAGACTAGGGCAAAACCTAAATTGACATTGTCAACATGGAGCAAAACTACTCCATTATGATGGAAAATGAGTCCCCAAAGTGTATTTCATTTAAATAATAACTGTATATTGTGGAAAAATATGAAATAAGATGATAAAGAGCTAATTAAGATCTAGAAGTATTGTACCATTGGCATTTGGAAAAAAAAAGTTAATTGCTTTTTTTTCTGAGGTTCATAACATTATCATTAATTTTCATGATAACTTTATTGCCTGTTATGACACATATTAAAAAGAGCTGTCTGTTTGATAGAAAATGCATGGGCTACTAAGATGTCAACAATAATGGCACTTTAAAAGTTTCAAAAGGATGAATAATTACTGTGAATTAAGTTATATTTGATCTGGGTGCAGTGGGGTTGGGTTTTTGCCTTGGTTTTTTTAATGGGATTGTGATTCATCTGCATAATAAAAAAATCAGCTGTCCATGCAAACTAAAATATTGTCCATTCAAATTTCAAGAGTTGTTCTTGGACTAGAGTGGAGGGGTCACCTCCTCCAGATTATACTGGTACATAATATCTTTATCTTGGCATTTGGATGAAAATGGATGAAAAATACTGTAATGGGAACAGGTGTGGAGCAGTGATTCTTTTACTACTTGCAGTGAAGAGGAATAGTGGTACTTGGGGACTTGTAGAGAATCCTTGGTAACTCGGCATCACCTAGAAATCTGTGCTAGCAGTGAAGATACCAGTATCCAATTTTTCTGATTTGCAAACAAAAAATCTATGTTGCAACATGTCAATCTTGTATTTGTTATTTTCTGTATAAAAATTTTTGCAATAATGCTCCTAATGTGGTGAATTAGATACATATTTTGCTAAGAATAAAAAAAACCTTTTTAAGCAATGCTTTCCTGTGGGCATAAATAAATACTTAGTAGCAGGTGTGTGGGTGTATTTTCTACCATTTACTAGATTCTCATAATTTTTCTGTTATAAGTAATGAAATAGAACACTTAAGAATATTGAGGGGTAGGTTTTGAGACTGAATACTTACAGTATGAAGTTCATTTTAAAAAGAAATTCTAGTTCTTCAGTAATATTGAATTTTTACAGTGTAAATTAGAAAGTTGTTGTGGTTTGAATTGCATTGGTGCCTGAAAACTGCTATTTTGGTATAACAAGTCAGATTAATAAGAGTCCTATGCTGATGTCTATTTATTTTGCAGCTGATATATACTTTTTGGTTGACTTTTCTTTCACCCATAGCTTAAAATTTTCTTGCCTTATGCTAAATATATTAAATTTATTTTACAATGTGATTGTTGCCTTTAAAATAATTTTCATCCCTCTGCTTCATACATTTCAGTTTAAAATTACTATAACAAGTTTGTAAATATGCCCATCCACTTTTCCCTTGCCTTTTCCAAGCTATTTATAACTTTCATTAGCAGTAGTAAGAGAAGAGATTTCTTTTGTTAAACTGAGATGGGATTCTGGAGATATTGTGAAGAGCAAATTGACAGTAATGGACTTGTTGTCCAAACAAAATAGACATCAGACAAAAAGAAGAATCAGTCTTCTTTTGTAACTATTTCCCAAGAAAGGAGAATTAGCAGAATATTAGCTTTCCTGATTTTGAGGCAAACTTGTAGTGCGTGGGGAGGTAAACTCAAACCATTTTATGATTCTCTCAATCTATGAAATTAACTCCAGGCTAATTCTGCTAATAATTTTTTTTTAAATTATATTCATGCCATTTCTTCCTTCATATTCCAGCACTGCTGTCTTTTCTGAAGGGGTATCTGACCTGCCCAGCAGTGCTGGAGATGACTGACAAACAGGGCTATGATTCAGCTTATCTCCCTTTATTCTCACTAAGGTACAGGGCTGCTTATTCATGCTCAATAGAGAGAGAGACCAGCCCTACCAGAAGCTGATCCTTCCTAACAATCTGAGTTAGACACTTGTCTTAACAGCGTTCTTATGGCTCAGGTGTGGTAAATTATCATTTCACTAATCCATTCAAGAAATATATAGCTCCAAGAGTTCTGCTGGTTTTGTCCATGTGACTTTTAGATAATTTCTTCTGCCTGTGTAAATACGTGTACTGATTTTTTTCTATTAAAAGAGACTAGAAGATGCAAAGTTTCTCATTTCAACAGATCACCTTTTTCCCAAAGAAAATAACTATACACTTTATAATGGTATGGAACACAAAGAAGAACTAATGATCTTCAATATAACTTAGATTTCTTTACCTTATAAGGAAGAAAATAAAAACTTTATCCTTTTGTCTAAGGAACTCCAAGCTATCATTCTGTTTTCTGGTTAGGAAATCGGTAATGGTCTTCTTCATAGACTATGACCTTTCTGAAGTTATCTTATATATGCTAACCTTTTCTGAAAAGTGAAACTATATATTTAATAGTTAATTTTCTTCTCAGTCTTTTCAAAAAATAGCTCATCTCATGTTTGAAAACATATTTCTTCAACAATATTAAAAAAAGAAAAACTAACCCAAAAAATAGTCTGTTGTAAAGGAGGGGAAGCTTGCAGCAGTGTTAAAAAACAACCAACCAACCAATCAAAACAAACCAAAACAAAAAATGAAAAACCCACCTAGATTTTGTAAAATTGCTGTTTGGGAGTTGTTTTGAGATAACAACCCTGAGAGATGTTGAATCATCAAAGATAACCATACATTTAGTAATTTCTCTAAGGTAACTTATAGAGTTCTCTCTGAAAAATATGAATAATTTAATACTGTGAAGCAAAGAACTCAATATTTTGGGTTTCTTTTTCAGATTCTTTCTCAAGTTTCCACATTAAATATTCTCAGTTTGAAACATATGTGTTCTACAAAGCTTTCAAACCCTACGGAATTAGCCTAGAATTTAAAAGCCATTGCAGCTTCTCCACTATCCCTTTGTGACCATCAATATATTTCTTCCATCAATGTTTCTAGCCAAGCTGCATGCTGCTGCCTCCTCTGTTTCCAAATGTCAGCCTATCACATACTGTCAATTTCTGTCTTTTTTTTTTTTTTTTTGCTGAAAGCATTTACTTTCAAGGCCAAAAAGCCATCACTGAGGTAGAGATTTGTCTGTATATCAGCACACATGGAAAGCAAATGTTTTTCATATGAAAGAGCCTATCTTAGATGTTCACTGCAGAGAGCTGAACAGAACAACAGAACTCTCTGGTCTTATGCTCTGGACTTTGAAGGGAGAAATCAGCTATGGCAGTTGCTTGGATGAGTGACCTGGAAAGAAAACTTCATGTACACTCTTCATGTACACCAAGTAACCAGATTTGCAAAATAGAAGCATGACCAAAGAAGTTTGTTGTGATTAATTATATGGTAGCACTTAGATGATTTCTAACAGGAAAATAATACTGATTTTATACTTATTATGTAATTATAGTGTTCTCTGGGTTAGAGAGGAATTCAAAAAAGTTATTGAAATGTCAAAATGTAGGGATAAGGGAGGCCTATGTTTGAAAGAACTCTTGCTTTTATATTTGTCCAGACTGGATCATGGTCAGTCCATACCCAGTTTTTGCTGTTCCTCTGAGTTCTTACCTTATTTATTTGGCTTAATAACTGTGATTATGTTATTTCAATTTGACCCACAGAGTATGGAATGTTAAACATGCTTATTAAATGTATTAGAGTCAAATGATTTACCATGGAAACTGAGGGTTTCCCGGTCTTCATGCAAAATTCTTGGAATGCATCTTACCAGTAATGGAGTTTATTTTTTCATCTGCTTAATATAAATGAATTTTAGTGAAGCAAAGGAGCTGAGATGGGGTATGTGGTTTTTAAAGTATAACTTCTTGAAAAATTTGAAAAATAAACATTCTCTGTCAAAAGCAAAAGGGCAACTGGTCAGCTTTGTAACTCAATCATTCTTCACACTGTTGCTTATCCCCTTCTTTAAGTTATCAATATCACATGACTGAATTTACAGAGGTTCTGACTGGAACTCTGCAAAGTTGGTAAGAGTTGGGGCAGTCAGCTTTCTAAAAATAACTGGCCTGATTTTTATACTTGGGAGGAATTTTCACTCAAGCAAAAAAAAATTGTCACTGCCAGATGGTGATGGAAACATTACTACAGCAAGTGAATGTTAACAAAGATGCACTCAGCAAAGCAATTGTTGCCATAGCAACAGGATGCTAAGCATTTTCAAATAAATAAATAAATAAAATTAGACAGTATTATTTAGATAGCACAATGGCTAAAACACACACAAAAAAAAACTTTGCGTGATTTTTTTCCTTTTGGAAATAGAGTTGTTTTTTTTTCTGCATTTTGCTTAAGACTTTGTTATAACACTTTCTTGCTGACTAGGTGTGTTTCTTTCAACCTAAATATCCTTCTCATTTGTGTTCATTTTTATTCCAGAACAAATTATTTTATTTAGTCCCTTTCCTCTCTGCATTCTTCCAACAGATTTTTAGAGCTAAACAGTTCATAGGATTTGCAAACACTTCTATGTGGGTTTGGTAGCAGGATATGACAAGCAGCAAAATATTAGTGTTGTAAGAGCTTCTCAGTGCCCTCAGCAAATGACTGCCCTCGCACTGTGCTAGTTACCATACAAAATTTCACAGAAATGTGGGTCTCAAATTTGGTGATTTGGCCCACCAAAAGGAGGGCCAAATGAAACCTTGGAGGACTGAAGAGTTTGTGATGCACAGGAATGTTAAAGCAGGCATACTTTAAAAAAAGGAAATAGTAGTGAGGTGTTTGTCAGGCACATGGCCAATGATACCGCCTTCAGTGCTGGAGGGATGGGCTGTGGTAGTTGTGTTCTTTCTTGAAGTCTTGTAAAAGTTGTTTAAGCCACGCTGCAATTTGCAGAACATTGACAAATCCCCAAAAGAGAAAGGGGAGAGTGCACATCTTCCTTTCTTAATCTTCATTTACGACTTCTTTAAACAAAAATTTCAATCCACTAGATCAAGAACACAACAGGCTAAGGCTAACATGGCAGGATTTTAGAAGTAAGAGATTTGTCATCTTTAGAAATGAGTGGAAATGGAGCTTCTCTTGAGTCAGTGGAGCCATTTCTTGGTGTATTTGAAAAGTGTCCTGACAAAGGCATGAAAACGTAGAGATTTGGCATGGGGTGGTTCTTGAACTGCTTTGACAGCTTGTTGGTTCATGTAGGAAGTGTGGCAATTCTGTTGCTGTTGGGACCAAATAATTTTTTGTTTAAAGTGTTTTCCACCAGCCTGAACATATGGAATATTGGTGTTGCTCCCATAGTTATGCTCTCTTTCCTACAGGATCACACTGTGTGTTGTGTTGGCACCATCTGTCTCTATTTTAAATATTTAGATTAATGGTCTAACACTAATCCAATGTCTCAAACTATTAATTACTCTTCACATGTGGAGAAAGACAAAGAAAAAATTATTTCCTCCAGGAAAACTTGCTCTAATTTGATTTTTCACTTAAAATATTTTTTAGATTAGGGCCAAATACTCTGATGCAGTTGGAGCAAGCAAAGTGTTCAGACGTGAATAATCCATGAATATACATAATAAATCATGCTTAATTGCATTTTGATGTTTGGATAAAGTCCAGTATGTTTTGTCAAGTCTCATAGGGAAACTGCACAGGCTATTTATGCATAATTTCATAAATTGTTTCACCACCAGACCTCATTCTGTTCTTCAGGCATGTTTTAAAGTTGACATCACTTGTTAAGACTTTAGAGGAAACACAAATTTCAATATAAAAGTACCAAAGAATAATCTAATGAAGCTTCACTCAGTATATCTGAAAATATTCCCCCTCTTCTTGGGTTTGTCTTTTCTTTCAAGGTAATACATTTAATCCATTAAGAACCTGTTGATATTTAATATATTTGGTTATCTTAAATGCAACCTCTAACCTTCTTTATGGAAGTGCAGGTATAAAATTTACTAATAACTTTTCATCTGTGGGATATCAGCATCATATCTGGAGTGAATGTGGTACTTGACTGTTTGAATTTGCTGGCATTTAAGAATCATAATGCATAGTTGTCCTGAAGAATTGATTTGTCATCTGTCTGCAGTGTGCACCCACATACACACTTTTTAAAATATGTAATGCAGTTCCTTAATTATAAACAAACATATTCTAGCTTTTTTGCTTGCTGCTTTGCTTGCTTGATCATTATTTGGGATGCAGCCTTCAAACATTTGACCTTTAATTACTTATTACTTCTTATTACTTGTCTTGTCTTCTTTGCAATAGTAGGTACCTCATGTTCTGTGGTTGCATTAAGTAGGTGAAGTCAAATATTTCAATTATATTTCCAGCTAGGGCAAGAGTAAAAACCAGAGGAAACAAGGTAATTAATTTTTTAAAGAATATAAGTCATTATATATAAACACATTGCTACTTTAGCAATTTACTAAAGTAATTTATGTCATGTAGAAATGTGTGAGAGTGTATTTGTCTTAGCCTAAAAATCAGGCATTCTTTTCAGACCCTAATTGGCATGAATATTGGGTTATTATGACATGCATACTTAGTCTTGCTAAGATAGTGTTTTGAATTAGTAAAAAAATATTCTCTTCTTACACATGTAGCTTTCTTCTTTGCAAGAGACAACCAATTAATTCAGTTTTATTTGTCATGCAGGCCTGCAATCCCAAACAAATTTAATAGGGTAAATCTGACTGAATCAGTGTCAGGAGGATTTTGGAAATAGATGCTGGAGCATGAAAATGTTATTTTTCTTTTTGATCATTGGCCATAAATCTACATCAGTATTAGGTAAATATTGCTGCTGACTCCAATATTGTGTGCAGACTTGAAAAAGATGTCTCCCCTAAAGTACTTACACATACATGCCATAAGTACAGCCATTTCTTGGGCTAATTACTTCCTTCAGTGGCTCATGATATCAAAAATATTTGGTTTCTTAACTGAGGCATAGCAGTCCTTATACCTTGAGGCTCTTCTCCCTTTGCCGTTGATTTTGGCAGAGCATTCCTGAAAGCCTCAACTGTTTATGCCATTTTCCCACTGTCAGTATTTTTGTGTCCCTCATTAAATAAATTATTTCTAACACATTTTGATACCAAATTTCTGAACCTGCTTGGAGAGAGTTTCTTTAGTTGTACTCTGATAGAAAATTTTTGGTGTTTTACACAATATAGGTGATTTTCTGTTTTGTGTTATATACATGATTAAAAAGGTTTGCAATGAAAATTAATTTTCATCCATCACAAATTGTCAAACTTGGATTGCATGATTTAAAATTCTTACTTAAAAACCACAGTTTTACCACTTTGGAGTAAAAAAAGTTTGAAACTGGGAAAATGATGATTGGTAATATATGGATATATTTGAGGGCCCTAGAAAGTATATGATCTGCAGGACACTT